>OY796684.1:24775506-25993905 GCA_963680715.1 Tetragnatha montana
CAAATTTTATACTTAACTCCCTTGAAATTTTGTACCAAGTTGTATATGTTTACGCCTTACACTTTAAAAGAAATATTTTTTTATTTGCTTTAGTTAATTTGTGTAAGAGAATCTTCATTTTATCCATTTTGAATTCACTGAATACTAGTTCTAATATTTAAAAAAGGTGAAGTGTCAATTTAATTGTCTTCATAATAAAGTTGAATTTGTTTTATTGTTATATACTGTGCTGTTATGTTTTCATAATATTTTTTAGAATCTTAAAGCATTTGTGATCGTCGTTGCATTTGTCAACGGCTTCATTTTTTATTGGAGCATCTTTTTTCCACACAGTAAATGCTTCTTTGTCCATTTTTAAATGTGGGTAAAAAGTTTTTTCTAAAAATGCTTAAATTATTTGTATTTGGATAAAAAAAAATCGTTGGAACTTTTAGTTCCAATTATGTGTGGTGAAACATCCTATTATGTTACTCTTCTGTTGCTAATTACTCATGAAATATCTCAAAATAAGTGTAGTGTTAATTTTACTTGGGAACAAAATTTTTATCATGACAAGCAGAACAAATTGGAATCGAATTTACCTGCTTTGAACTTTAAAAAATCGCAGTTGTTTTAAAGTTGGCTTTTCAAACGATTGAAAATTCTGATGTTTTTTGTCAAATTTCAGGATCTAAAAATGAAGTTAAATAGTTGTCTCAAAACTATACCAATTTTGTGTTTCATTAACCAGTAACTATCTCATTCGACTCCTTAAAGATGAATAATTTTATGTATTTTTAGAATACATTCAATTGAAATGAACATATTGATTTTCCTTGAGCTTTTTGCCCACATTGAGAGGTTCCATTTTTTCTACTTCTTGGATAAACAAAAAAATTCGTAGGCTAAAAATGTTTTGCCTCTCTTGAAATTAAGTTCCTGCTAATAAGTAATTTTAATGGATTACTAATTTTTTTTTATTGGTAATTTGCCTTATTTTTGAAGAAAATAACTGCATTCTGTTTATCTGAATTGCACTTGTCACATTGTTAGATAAGCATTCCTAAGAATTACACTCCAGAAAACTAGAGTTTAAGGGTGTTGGAATCTCTATTTAAATTTTTTGTATACTGTAATAAATTTATTGTTTTTTTTATGAATGATTCCTTGTCTTACGAATGGGTTCTTTTATGTTTCACCTTTTTAAAAGTATCACTTTTCAATCTTTAATTAATTTTTGGAGTTAAACTAAAGATTTTATCTGTATATAATGTGTTCTAAATTAGATGTGGAATACACTGTTTACTCTTTTTTATGTAATATTTTATACACTATTGAATAAATTAATTTCACTTGAATTAGTTTTTTTTATGAACAATACCTACCATATACAACCTAATATACCAAAACTAAATAGGAGGAAAAATATTGAGGAAAAAAAAAACCTTGGACGACACTACATGTTATTACTATAGTCTGTTCATTTAGAAGTGACGCCTGAGACGAAATGTATTAGAAGCAGTTACTATTGTAATTATCATCGAAAGCATTTTCTTCTGCAATGACAAGGCAGCCGAAACAGAAGTAGTTAAAATACTGTAAAAAAATCGGTCACTGAAGTTGTGTGATGACCGTTATGAAGCATTATTGAGCGTTTTTGATCCTGTGTCAGGCGCCAATTCTAAATGAACAGACTATGACTATAATCAATTACAATGCCAAAATACAAAGTCTTGGGTAGTTTTTAAAATTCTCTCTAGGGATGTGACCGAATGGCCTAGTGTTTGGGAGCGTATTGCTACGAGTCGGGAGGTCCCGGGATCAAACCCCGCCTTCTACCGTGCGGTATTTTTGTAATTTTTGAAACTACATAATTATTAACTTTAAATTGATGAGGTAAAGTGGTGGGTGCAGAAACGAATGGCACTGTTGGTTAATGCACAGAAATCCCGTTCTTCGGGTTCACGGTTCGGTCCTCTGGTTTTTTTTTTATATGGTGAAGTATAAAACTTCAAATTAATTAAAAGAACCTGCGGGTGGTAGTACCGGATGGCCCGGTTGGTTGATGCACTGGTATTCAGTACGGTAGGTTCACGGTTCGGTCCTCTAGAATTTTTTTAAATAGTGAAATATTAACTTTTAAGTAGTAACTTATGTGCAGTAAACGCTGCGCAGACGCTTAACCACTATGCGTCACACGATGCTGCCGCCATCTATACTATTAAAAGTAAAATAAAATATTGAACAACATGGTGGAGTATCAACTTTAAATTAATTAGAAGAACTTCCTAGATGCAGGAACGGATGGCTTGGTGGGTTCGCCCGCCAGTATCCCATCCAAAAGGCCCTCAGATCGAATCTGAGCCTTCTCAGCGGGTATAGCACTCGGAAATAAATACAGTTGGGTATTTATAAATTTAGTTCCTGCTTATTCAAGGGGGGGTTTAACTATTTGTTTTTCAACTCTTAACTGTAACCGTAACGGTCAGATTTTTTAAAAATAGTACTATTTTTGACTATTTTTCCTAAGATTTTTATGTTTATTTGACATAATTCAAGACTTTTCCTTTTGCTTCGAAGGAAACTAATGAATTTAATTAAGAATCTTTAAAAATACTTGATTGGTACATTGAAGATTCCATCCCAAACCCCACCAACCAACCCTGCGACTTCAATTTAACTTAATAAATTTTTCTTCATTTTTTAAGTGGTAACTTCAGCGCAGATATGTTTGATGAAATAAAAGGATGCTTTACTTAATAATTTTTTCCTAATTCTTTAAGTGGTGACTGTAAATTTAATAAAAAAAATGTGGTTGAGTCCTCATTTCTGTAACAACCCTATCCTGATCTTTTTCAAAGATTAAATGAAATAGGAAGATGCTTCACTTTAAATATTTTCTATTGACACTTAAAATTGCCGTACTAATAGATAGGCCTTGCTACCATCCTATAGGGGATGGTAGAAAATTCGATGACCGCAGAATTGAAGATGGTTTGTTTCACCATGTCCCCAACCACCATCCTATAGGGTTTAATTTTACTTAATATATTTTTCTTAATTCTTCGAGTGGTGACTGTGAAATTTCTCAAAATAAGTCATGTAATTAAAATTTGCAAGTATGTTATATTCTCATCACTTTCTTCAGTCTACGAGAATAACCGTTTCGCTCTTAGAATAGTTGACAGTGCAGGTACGTACTGTTAGGGAGAGAGAAACATGCTAACTTAATTGTTTTTCTAATTCTTTAAAGTTCTGCTTGTGAAATTCCTTGAAAAATTTCCATTTAAATGAATTTTTCGGATAAGAGTATTCACATCATACATTATTTACAAACAATTACCAAATCAACTTAGAAGCAGAATGGTTTGACAGCGTAGAAATCGCAAGTCGTATAAAAAGGATGCTGAATCTTTTGATGGATCTGAAATCTTTTTTATAATTCTGAAAGTGGTGATTGCAAATTGCTTCACAAAGCTGATCTACTGAGAATAATCACGGTAGATGTAGACGAGCGAAAGAAACACTGAGTGACCAGATCATCTGCGAGTTCTTATTGGCTAGCGCGTTCCATTCTAAATAAATGTACTACTCCGCAAAATCGAAAATATATGAGATTTTACGAAAATTATGATCCAAAAACATAATATATGCATAGAGGTAACCAACTAATCACATTTCTAAAGCAAAGTGAGTTTCACTCGAAATCGTCACGTTGGAAACTAATGTCTTCGTTTGCTCTCAGATTTTTTTTTCTCCTAGTAATGTTTCTCTAGTAATGCATGAGCATAGTCATTTTGAAATAGGATTCCCAATTATAACTCAAGTTTTATTTATCTTTATAATGAGGCATTTTAGAATAAATGGCTAAACTTAGCGAAAACTCATTTTACCTTTGATAAAAAAAAGCCTTGTAAATAATTATTAGTATTCTACATTTTCTTCCCTTTATTGAAAATTTGTTTATTAAAACCTCCCTTACATCAAAAATAAAACAATTAACTAAACAATTACGGGCAGTATACAAGTTTTATTTTTTTTTTTAAAGTTTGTCTACATTCATGAAATGATTTAAATTATGTGGTGTTAACAGCGAAAAAAGTAAATCATTTTAGCAACTTATGTGCTCCTTTAGAAACACATTAAAAAATTACCCATTTTACCTCACCTGACACTATTAACAACAATTTTATTGTTCTACCTTTTTATTAAGGATTTACCTTAAATATATTTTCTAACGATAACACTTCAAGTTAAATTCAAGCACCTATAAAATAATAAAATTTTGGGAAATATTAAAATATAAAAATATTAAAATCCAGGGAAAATGATGGAATGTTTTTTACACCAATTGTTTCAACTTTTACAAGAATGCCATTAGTGTCGTCACGAACAAAATATTAAGAGGAGAAGAGATCGAGGAGATTTGCATTTCAAGTCCAAGATTTCCAAAATATAACAGTTTCCATTGACATCTAAATTACTTGCAAAATGCTTTTGTTTAAAAAAAGACTTGTAGATAAAATACTTAAGACCACTTCCCCGAATAGTTCTGTGTCATTCATATAGTACTGCTCAATATAGTGCAAATTAAATAAAAGTAACTAGAACATCCCTAATTCGAAGATTTCAATTGGTCTGGAATATAGGTCTTCCTATTAAGTCAATTCTACATTTAAAATTTTAAGGTGTAAATGATTCGAAGTGTTTTGGCGGTTCCTTTAGCTTTGAGTTATTTAAGTTGCACTGATGCAAACTGAAAATAAGGAAAGAACTTCCACTAATCAAATTTTGTAAAACAGAATCATACATAAATGTTGCGAGACAATATGTTTTCTATACGAGGGAAGGTTTGATAAAATTATGATAAATCACTCTAGTTCCTAACATTTCCTCGACGATCACAGAGATAATATTTAAGAGCACAAATAAAGAAACTTACCTTAACTGTTATCCTTGTGAACCTCTAGAAATTATAGCAGAGTAATATCAGGAAAACGATATTTCTCGAGCATTTGAAAATCCCCTACTGCTAATAAAAAGAACAACCAGACTGATCTGTTACGAATTCGAGAAAATGCTTTTTAGATTATGATTGTTTAGTTTTGAGTTAATTTTTAACAGTCGACCCTCGTTTTTTATGAACTTCTTTTATAAGAATTCGCATGTTTTTCCGAACTTTAAGGGAGTCCCGAACTTAGCCTCATTAACAAAACATAAACAAATGATACTTTCAATCCCTATTTACGAATAATTATTTTCTCGGAATTTAAGTAAAAATAACGACTCACATACACAACGTTAAAGATTCGGAACTGCACAGAATACCACTGCCCTAATTTCATCTCCTCACTGGCTTATCACAGGCTAACCAGTGCGATTTAACTGTGCTAGAGAATCCATAACATATATAAAAATATTTAACTTACTTTTACTGGTGACTAAACCATCGTTTTATATATTATTTTTTAAGTTAAAATATGATTAGTGTATTTTAAATTTTGTTTTGGATTTTGGAAATTTATTTTGGTAACTTTAATAATTTAAATTTTTGAGGGCAACTATAATAAATGTGATACATGGGAGATAAAAATGTGTAAGTTTATTTATTAGTAACATGTATTGTAATGATAAAAAACAACTTAATTTTGTAAAAGGAGGATGTTTGATCAAATATATACTTAATATTTTACATTACATACAGTTTGCTTAAAAATGTTTCTCGATTTTGCGAACTCCCTATTTTAAGAAGATTTTGTGTATTCCAAACGAGTTCATAAATACGATCGTCGACTATAATTATTCACCCTCAGCCTCAGAATTGGAACTTACTGACAACTTTCTCTGATCAGAAGACATGGAATAGACGACATTAGTCAAAACGTCACTTGCTTGTTTGGAAACGTAGATTCCATCCGTGATTGGTTCCGTACGGATTGGTACGGATTTACCTCCAATCACGGAACCAATCACAGATAGAATCAACGTTTCCAAACAAGCAAGTGACGTCACACTAATGTCGTCTATTTAATTCTTTGTTGTTGTTGTCTTAAGCCACTTGAAATATCCAAGCTCCATCCGCAAGGCAATTTAATTCTTTTATGTGCTGATATATTTCTGGAAATATTTTTGTACCCGTAGAATATTGTACTATTATTTTATCAAAAATATATATATCCGGGTGGTTATTAATGATTGAATTCATTCTTCTTAATATTTTTAAATAACAGTAATACATCAAGATAAATTCCACAAATATTAAGAGTATAATTGAATTTTATTTCTTCATATTAGTTTATTTCATTACAAGGCTTGAATTTCGTGTTCATTTAAGTTTTAAACTGTACAGATAGTTTACATTTTTAGAATCTAGCGTGGAAAACTTCAAAGTACGTATCTAGTTATTAATTTACAATTTAAAAGTTCTTGTATCATCTACATTGAAATTTTGAGCATTGTCAATAAAACGTAATAAATTTAAATAAATAAAATTCTCTATTCCTTAAATCTAATTTGAAAGCACTTGAACATGTCAAAAAAGTAATTATTTAACAAATTTAATAATATTTCCTCCATTATTATGAAACAGACATATTTGAGTTCCGTTAATTTTTATATGAAAAACTTGGTGAAATATTTACAATTAATCTACACTTTCGTGAGTACATGTCAATACACATTTCTTAAAAATATACCATTCTTGTAACATTTCTTCTTTAGAGAATAACAACATCGCTTCGATAAACATCAATCAACACATGTTGGTGCATTCACAAAGAGAATCACATATAAAGTGCACATCTGAATTTAAAGCTCTTCACACTTTAGACAGGAAGATTTTGCGGATACATCATAAAATAATGATAGATGATTTACACATTGGTCTGAGATTTGCATTAATATTCTATATAATGATCACATTTCATTAACTGCGGCATCTCTTGTATAAAATAATAATATATTATAAAAATATATTACCTACTAAAATTATTTTAATTATTGCTACTCTCAAAAATTATTTAAAATTAGAGGTAAGGCTTATAATTAGAAACGTACATCTCATTGGAAATGGATTGGAAAAAATAATTAAATTGAAACTTTAATTAGTTTTAGGAAATACAAGGAAAGTATAAGTAATAAAAAGCTTTGAATCTTATATTTTTGTCTTAAAAATTCAATTATAGTTAAAAACTTCTTTGAATTTAAAAATAACCCTATTTTAAACTGAATTTCTTTACTTCAATTTAATTTAAATAAATAATAATAATAATAATTTCTGTATAGAAATGTGAATGTAACTTGTATCTTATATACGCAGTTGACTATCGGCTAAATGAAATTTTATTTGCAATTAGATTTCTAATCCATATTTCAGCATACACTTTGTTAAAAGGAGAACTACACGCGTAAGTTAAACAGTTCTATAATAATTATCTTATAAAAATTTAAATTGCTAATTATAATACTTCTTTTTAAACTAAATAAACTTGAAATATAAACAGGTATTTAAAATCATTGCAGTTTTAACATACGCAGTATTTATTTTAAAAATTTAAAAATTTCATATTATTTTTTAAACTTAGCTTTCTTATTTTGGATTTTCATTTTAATATACTAAAGCTTCCATTTATTATTTTTTTGCTATGGAATTCAATAAAGTGTGATTATTAAAGGGTAGTTAAATAAAATAACTTTAAATAAAGTTACTTAGAACTTTAATGTAATGAATACGAAAAGATATTTCATGGCCATTTCGCCTTTTTAAACTTTGCTAATAACTGTGAAAAAGGAGCAAAATGCCTTTTATTTTAAACATGGAAAGGCAGTTTTAGTAAAAATTATATTTTACTTTTTCCTCTGTGTATCCAGTAGAAACATATTGAATATTATGTTAGTATTCATAATTCATAAGAATTTCTAAAGTTGTACATCAATTATATAACGAAGTTCTAAAACCTGCGTTTTCCTATAATTATGAACTTGAAGGAAATTGTTTTTAAAAACAAGAACTTGATTATGTTGACAAATTTTCCTTTTGTATTCATACAAAGTTTTGAAAACTATGTCAGAGAATTCACAAAACCTACCTAAGTAAACCTACGACCCTATCTTTACAAACCTAGATATGTAAACTAGCTCATTGCAAAGTTAGGTGTGCAGATTTTCAAGATCGATTGGTGAGATGAAAATTGATACAAAAAACAACCTACTGATGCTTTTCAGTTAAGATCAGGATTAGTTATTATGATTAAATATGTGCTAAATTAAATTTTTATTGTGAATGTCTCACATTGGTAGAGACTTCAGTAGAGGTTAATTTCTTATTTATAGTATAGGGGGAATTGAATTGGGGTGTTAATCAAAACACTATTTGGTTTGTTTGAGGAAGTAAAAAATTATTTAATTAGACCTGAGTATTAAGAAACTTTATGCATGTTTTCTTCGTAATTTATTTGATATACTTTTGTCTATCAAGGAGCTAAATGTTCAAAGCAAAAAAAAAAGGTTTTAAATCATTTTATAAGTACAAACATTCAATACTATAAATTGGAAAAATTACTTAAGATTAAATTTTTCAGACTTCAGACTTAGACAATAGAAAAGACAACTAAAGTATTTTTATCAATTTGAAAGCTATATGTATTTATGTGAAAAATGAAAAGTTAAAAAACCCTCACCAGTTAATAAAAATGCATGATCTTTTTGTTAGTATTTGTTATGTTCAACCTATTTTTTATCACGTTGGTTGATTCTAGTTTTGGTTCATTAATAAGTTTGGACCTAAGGCCTTAGAAATAGTAAGTTGTTTTAATTTTTTTCTTTTCATTTATTTTGTATTTAATGTAAAATACATTCTCAGTAGCCTGAACGGGAATTGTCAATTTTCCCCTTGGCGTCAAATGTTTTTTTTTGCCTTCTTTTCTGTAAAAAAAAATTTATTTGTGTAGTAAATAAAGTTATTATTATTATTACTATACCCAAATATTTTCATTCATGTCGGATTTTTGATTCAGAGGTAAGCATTCCCTTTTTAAATCATTGTGTGTGAGGGTGTATCAGGAAAATGTTAATTTAGAACAATCGAAAGAAAAAAGAAAAATTGGTGAGTGTAAAAATATAATAAAGGTAAAATATTAAAGTAAAGGGTATAAAAAGGTTCTGGGTAATAAATATTTTATTACTCAGATAACCTTTTGTAAAAGGTCAAATGCCCTATTATGCAATATGCTGTTACGCCTGAAGTGCAATGAAGAAGGATGTCAAAAGGTTCATAAAACATGTTTTGGTTATAAAATTGTTTCTCCTATATTTACTAAGTGAAATCTTTTAAAAATAAGAAGCACCTACTATATTCAGAACCGTTGTAATTTAGATTTTATTTAAACATGTTTAGTTAAATTTAAAACCCTAAAAAGCGTTTAACTGAAACAGAATTGGTTGTTTTTGATTGATACTTTTAATATTTCCATGGATCATATAACAGATAACTTGAAGTTGTCCAAATCTATAACATATATCACTTTTAGATTGGATAAAATATTATTTTAAAAAAGTGGAAAAGATGGAAGAGGCTACGCTTTTGTTAACTTAAAAATATATTTGAAGTTTGTTTGTCCGATTCCAATTTAGCTCCACCAAAGATAAAAAAACTGGATGAACCGGGCCGTATTCAGAAACTTAAAACACGTAGAAGAAACGTGACGGGAACGATAAGGAAACGATAGATTTGACACGGGAGGTCTAGAGTTGCCGTTTTTCCTACCGTGTACTAACACTAGATGTCAATTAATTTCGTAATATATTAATGTCTGAGGACTTTTTTTTGGTAATTAGTAGCTGTTCTAGATTATTTGAAACTATTTAACGGACCACAAAAAGTGTAAAAGCAATCCGCATACGATTCGAATCTCGGAACAGCTCCGGAGTTCCCGTTTGAAATTTTTCGTGTCGAGAACTTTTTCATCGTTTCCGTATTATTCTCATTTCTTCAAAATGTTTGTCTTTCAGAATACGGCCCTTAAACCTATGACAGGAACTTCTTAGGAAAGGGCTGGTTGAACTCGCGACATATACCAACTTGCCTAAGCTGGGCTATAAGTGCGCGGTTTGTATTAAAAGAGTACATTACTTTCTCTCAGACCATTTGACAACTAAAGGAAAGTCAAGGTGGGTAGGTATTGGAAAACATGTTGATGACAAAAGTATTTGCGTTGAAAACCATGGATTTTGTAGGGTCCATAATGGCAAGAGGTCACAAGATAGTGTCCAGCATGAAGAGGCTTTTTGTTCGGAGTTCGTCCTAAAAGTAAATAAAAAAAAAACCGGATTCACTCTTTTAACTAGAAATTTATGGGAATGGTAGGAAATTTTTTCTGTTTACTCCGCGAAATATTTTGAAATAGGAATCATTTTTGTTTTTGTTTTAATGCATTATGACAGGACAAAAAGAATGTTTAATTCATTTAAAGAAGAAGAACGTTTTTTTAAATGAAATATTTATTATTTATTGGAAGTTTATTTAGCGAATGTTACTTTTATAAATCATTTCTTTATTTTAAAATTATAAAAAATTAATTAAATTTTTATTATTTAACACATTTATTAAATATGGGCCTACCTTTTGGCACCATTCCATGAATTCATCCAGGGTTACTACACCATCTTTATTTGAATCAATTTGCTGTTAAAAAACCATACCAAAAAATAAAGTATTAAGTAAGATAAAAATCACCAGTACATGTTCATCAAAAAGCATAAATTTCAATTTTGTATTACGAATTGTATTGTGAATAAAGACAAATACTGGAAAAAATTTCACCTAATATATCCTCTGCTTAATAGAAAGTCAAAGCTGTCTCTAAAGAACAAAGTCCTTCTCTACAAAACAATATTAAGACCAATTATCACATACGCCTGCCCAATATGGAGTACAGCAGCAGCTTGCCATGTAAAGAATATAAGTATACTACAGAATAAAATCCTTCGAATCATAACAGATGCACCCTGGTATATAAGAAACAGCGTCCTCCAGAAAGATCTAAAAGTTGAACCCCTCATCCTGTATATAGAAAAAACAGCAAAGAAATTTTTCACCACCCTCGAAGACCACCCTAACATACTCATCAGAGCACAGACCATATACGAAGACCAATCATCCAAATACCGATTACCCTCTACTTCTACCACCCTGACCAACAGAATAAATTGAAACTGCCACTTAGAAGCTCTTACAGACCCTTTGGAATTTCTCACCTCACTTTTTAAGATAAACGCTATATAAAAGCAGAAACATCGGCTGACAGGTAGCATCAAACAATCCTGGATCCTCCAGATATCTCCTGAATGAACTCCCCCGTTTATTACAAACGAATTAAAAGCAAGCTCCGCTTGCTGATGGATTCAAGAACCTATGAAATTATATTGTATTGTGAATTTACGAAGGCCTAGGATCTCTCACTAAATTAGCTAATTAAAACTAAACAAAATTTTTCTAAAAAGTATTTTATGAAATAGACAAAATTTCGATCGTATTCTTGGTTTTTATACGTTTCTGCTTGATCATGGTTATGAGTCACCCATTATAATGCTCATCCTCCAACCCTATACCTCCCTACCTTTCATGAGATAATATTGTATCCACACCAGGGAAATACTAAGGGAATTAATTCATATTAGGAAAGAAATTAAAAAAATGGAGAAAGTAAACCTCACACTCTAAAGACTACAATTCAATTTGATGAATGAGCAGTATGAGTACTCACATGAAATATTTTTTCGACGTGTTCCCTGGCCGAATGTTCTGTTACTGCTGGGTCGGTGTAGTGGCCCAGCATGTCGTAGATGGCGCTGACAATGTTCAACATTTCTTGCTTGGTGATGTAACCATCGCCGTTGATGTCATAAAGACCAAAGACCCACTGCAGCTTGTCCACTACGGTTCCTCTAGATAGCAGTGACAGGATGCTCAAGAATTGCTAGTTCGAGAAAACATACGGAAGATAAGGATTGTTTTACATTTAAATTAATTTTAAATTTAAAAAAAAAATCCTGTTTTTTAAAAGTTATAACTTGAAAATAGATGTTTATTGGCGAATTTTCAACAGTTAGTAAGACTATAGTAATATCTCGAATTTTCTCAAAGTTACGCGATTTTTAAAATTTTACTAAATAGTTTTAGTTTTTTACCTGACATTTTAAGCAGCATTTCGAGGCAAGCACAAAGACTACAAAACTTGAAAGTTATTAAAAATATAGCTGCTTTTTTTTCAAACTAAATCTTATGGTTGAGCCTTTTGATACACGTTCATAGGCTGACTTTTAGTACTTTTATAAAATATAAAGCCCATTTTGTTGTAAATTTGAAAAATAATACGTAAAAAAAAACGAAAAAAAAAATTAGACCTTTAAGCTAAAAAAATCACTTGAACTCAAACAAATTGCATTAAAAATTATTATTCCAAAGGTTTTCTCCAAGAAATGATCCTTGCCCTTAATAACATTCTAAAATACTGCGGAATTTTATTAAAAAAATTATTTGACAAGGTAAATTATCTTAAAATACATACAATTTAAAGATTTAATTTTGATTTCAGACATATATTAATTGAAAAACAAGTATATACGTATGCATTTTTGATTGATGAATATTAAGTGTTTATTTTATGTATTACGAGTCTCGTGAGGCTCTGATGCTTTCAATTTATTAGAAGAAAATACCTCTTAGGTAACATCCAGTATCAAACGGAGCCCATACCTTAGTTTCTTTTAAATATTTGGCAAGCTTACCTCAAAATTGATAACACCACCATGAGACTGCTTGAAAGATTTAAACACATAATGGGCATACTGAGTGGAATCTGGAAAAGTCAATAAATTTTTAATTCAGAAAATTCTCCAGTCCTAAAAGCAATTTTAAATAAAATGAATAATCTTAAAAGAAAGGAGGGTAAGAGTGCGCAGCGAGAGCGAGTGTAATCCTGTGGACACTTGCATCATAAGCTACCTATCGTAAAACTCATTATCATTTTCATACATTCTGTATTTTATTTATTAACTAAAATATGGTTTCTTTGAGTCAGCATCTAATTTTTCTGAGAAGGGATCTTAATTTTTTTTTATAAATAAAGAACTACTCACCACGTTGGGTAAAAGCACACATTCATTTTTTTTACTTTCTTTTTTCTTTTTATCATATTTTCGTTAAAGTAAAAATACTTTCCTTTTTTGAAGGTAGATTTGTGAGAGTCAATAAACTTACGTTCAGTAAAGTTTTTAGGCTTTGTCTTTAAAATTCTCGTTTTTATAGCCCAAAATCGTTTTTGTGCTTACTCTTACCCTCCTTTCCCCTTTCACTCTAGGATAAAGTAAAGAGTAAATGAGTAATATTTGATTTTTCAAAGGAGGCAGTTTTCACTATAAAGGATAATCATTAGCATGCAACAAAAAGCTATTTTGTTCTTATTTAAAAAAATACTTTATATTAGAAAAGATTTTCAAGGGGAGACATAAAGCCTGATGATTCAACTTAAGATTTATTGTTCTGAAAAATACGCATTAAACTACTTTTAAGGGCTCTTCTCTTTTCTTTGGAGGAGTTTTAAAGTCACAAATTTAAGAAGACGTTATTTGAAAAAAAATGTGTACCTACAGAGCTTTTAAAGATAAAATTGAACAAAACTATAAGTATTTTTGGTTGTAATTAAACTTCATCTGTTCACGGAAATGTAAAAATCAAACTAAAGATAATTTTGACATTAACTTTAGGAGTACGAAAATAAGATATATATCCTGTCGGTGATAACATAACTTACTATTTTCATAAAAAAAAAATTAGATAGTATTTTGTGATTAAATTTAAGTGGTTTTTGGTTGGAAAGAAACTCAATTATTTAAAATACAAAAGAAACTTTAAAATCATTTCTTATAATAAATGTTAAAATATTTACTAATAAATGTTTTTTACTCCTTCTCCTAAATAAAAAAAGAAGCTGTAAAACTATTACAAAATTAACCTTGCTTGATTAACAGTTTTAATCGGTTTAAAAAAGGATAATAAAGTTTTATTTGTTTCAACATTTTTCTAAAAGGGTAAAACTAGTCAAATTGAAATAAATACAAGTCTTGTTATAAGATGGCAGCACAAAACTTAAGAACACCGTTTAAATAGGTACTTTTCAAACAGTTAAACATTTTAGAAATTAAATAAAACGTAAAAATAATTGTAATTTTTGAAAACATTTATTTTAGTACTTTTCTGACTTTGGCAAGATACATTTTTTTCATAGGTGTTTTTTAATAGATTAAAGTGCTATTCCTTACTTAATTTTGAGATGGCATTACGCATTAAGGGAAAAGATAAAACATGTAAAATAAGAACAGAACTCACCAGTAATATTGAATTTCTTTTGAAAATAGAAGAAATATTTTAGATACCTGATTTCAAAAATTTGAATAATTAATGCAAAAGGAAAACGAGAAAATGAAATTAATTTCTTCTTCTAAAGAAACCTGCATGGAAACCTAATTCTTACAATAGTTACTTGGTTTATTGATCGAGAGCAACACACTATGTAAAAAAACCCTACAGATTATCAGGAAATAGTTACATTTACTTAGCTAAATTTCTTGGAGAGTAAATTTATATGTTTTATGATCTTAGATTTAGGTACGTATTAAATTTGAAAACCTTTGCTTTGAATTTAAAATAGTGTTATTACAATTTTCTCTTATATCCCACTCCCTTTACAAAATATAATTAATAACACAGTTTTTCAAGTGATATTGTCACATATTGATATTTTTTAATGAAGGTGAAAGTTACAGTTTATTTGAAAAGTTAAGTTTTAATGTACTATTTTAGGTTATTTCTGAAAACTTTTTACTGTCTCAAAGAAAATTAAATGGAGCAGAGCTGCTTAAATAATTTTTCGGATTCTGATCTAAATTTCAAACATTTTAAGAATAAACAGTTCGAATAAAGAAAGAATTAATGTTATTTTTGGCAGGTAAATTATATTAGCACATGGTTTTTCCATACCTTCTAATCTGAATTTTTACTTTTATACTATTTAAATGCTCTCGAGTTTTAAACTGACTTTTTATAGACGCATTTTTAAAGTAGTGCTCTGTCTTTGATGTATTTGAACTTTGACTTTAAAATATTGTTAGATTCATTATTCATACCCAAATGTATCGATTATACTACTATTCCCTGTTAAAGTTCTATTACATTTGTAATATTGCACTTCAATGGAAATTAATATTTTTATGAATGAATTTTTATAAGTAAGGCGGAAATAATATAGCCTTATTTCCGTATTATATTATCTTCGACTCGCAATTTTTCATTATTAAAAACAACAATTTCAAAACTATTTTAAATCATGATTTAGAAAGTAGTGCATTATCAATTTAGTACGTAGGAAACCAAGGTCTCAGTAGTCTACCTCTAAACTCTTTTCTTTGGACATTTTCAATTAACATCTTCCATATATTTTATTAATGATATGGTACTATGAATAGGACTTTGGGATCATTCAACAAATAATCATTCATCCTACGTAAAATATGGAAAATTCTGCAGGTTTGCTTAGGAAAAGGTTTTTTTTTTTAAAAAAAGAAAACGATAATGATGCTCAGACCTCATTCCTTTAAATGCACAGAAAGCCCTAATACCTTTCCGTGATCGCTTACTAGGGCATTATTTTTTAACATGAATATTACCAATTTTTTTAATAATAAGAAACTTAACTATAGGTACAAATATTTAAAGATTGCTTTTTAAGTTAAAATATAAAAATGTTTTCAGTACTTAAATCTTTACACACAACAAGAAGAATTACAAAAACAGTATACATCATTTTGTTCATGTAATTTTTTTAGTTAAATATTTAGAAGCTAGAAAAGAGTTATTATAAACATTGATTTGTTTTTCAAAAGATTTAACTTTTATCATTTTTAAATAGAGTAACGCATAAAAAAAATGTGAAACCACGTTGAACAGAGATTAAAATACGATAGTTTGTGAGATAATCGCTATAGGAAATGTTTTAATCTAGAAACAAATTAAAATGATTCATCGCTTTTTTCCGTGTCACAGAACTTAATTTAAAACTACGATTCAATTATTTGAAAACCTCTTTACCTATTTTTGAATAAACTAAAATGGAATTATGTAATAACAACAACCCCTTCCATTTGAATAGCATCTTTTAGATTTTTAAAAATTCAAAACAGCAACGGACAGTTTTTGTTTTGTTTTAGGAACTCAGTTTAAAAACTCATTTTCGAGTTACTATACGTACTTGGAATAAAATACATTATGAATTGAAAAATGCCTAAAAATGTTTGAGAAAATAGTTTTTGTATCTAATTAAAGAAAGGATTCTTTCGAGTGTTCATCCATACCCACTTTTTCACGCAATAAATTTATTAAATACTAAAACCTCATAATTAGCAATTTTATTTTTTTTCTCAAAGAATGCATATTCATGAAAGTTATTATTAACTTTGATTATTTTTCATTTTACATGTTTGCTTGCTTTCTGAAAATCACTTTGTTGTAGATTTTAAATAATGAATATTCATTCAAAATAATATGATTAACAATACTTTGAATTCACCATTTATTTTACTTCACTGATATCAAAATATGTAAGTTAACATCATTTTAATAATATTAGCAATTTTTTTCTTCAACAGTTTATTCTTCGTTGCACAAAAATATATATTCAGGTTTGTATATTAATGATTTCCAAGCAAAAAAAATATTCTTATGAATCTTAATTTATCAGCACTTAAGTGGAAACACATTCTTCTGATGAGTAATCCATCAGAGCACAGATGAAATCATAAGAATGATGCCTACAATTACGCACATATAATTGTTCTAAAAAATATATGCAAACAAACTATCTTTTTGTTCAATGCTTTTTTAGTTTTAAAAAGCTCTTTCACAGAAGTTAGAGTTCAAAAAATATCCTGCTTGTCACTTGAGTGATAAAAGAAACTGCCATTTTAATACCAAAAATTCAACAACAAAAAAAATATAGTTTAATTAAATGTTAAAAGAAATAGCCTTTCAATTAAAAAGGGCGAACTCAAGATAGGGTTGAATTTTTTTACCATATAATCTACACCCTATAGAACAGTGGTGGCCAACCTTTTTTGCCCCACGGGCCGCACTTCATATTAAGATCAAGCTCAAGAGCCAGAACAGATACCAAATTTAAAAATGAATTGCTATTTAACATTTTTCTATTCTTTCAGCAACAACAAAAGAAGGGAACAAACATACAAACGGGGCCACACGATTCAGCTTCGCGGGTCGCATATGGCCTGTAGGTTGGACACCACTGCTATAGAGGTATTATTTTTCATCTTGAGTTTCCTCTCAAAATAGATACTTAAGAGAACGACACCAAGTTATTGAGTTCGTTCGCTCACTCTTAAAACGACATTTTCAAATATGAGTAAAAATACTCAAATGCGAGTATGTCACATAGTCATGCTGGCTTCGAAAAAAAGTTACTGAAGTTTGAAAACATGCATTAACTCATTTCTGACATTATGCAGGTACTCAAAAATAATACTTTATGTGCTCTTTTTTAGTAAGTGCACGTTTCAGACGTTTTGAGTTGGCCAGTATCCTGCTGAAGAGATAGGCTATCAGAGTGCGACGAGTCCATAACGTAACATGATTAGATTTCTTACAATTAGTTGGTGTGACGTCGCAACATGGTAACTTTTGTCATCTCACTTAGGAACGGAATGTTTCCACTGATTAAAAAAATTA
This sequence comes from Tetragnatha montana, assembly GCA_963680715.1. Classification (NCBI taxonomy): domain Eukaryota; kingdom Metazoa; phylum Arthropoda; class Arachnida; order Araneae; family Tetragnathidae; genus Tetragnatha; species Tetragnatha montana. Next base: position 24,793,280 of record OY796684.1, read on the forward strand.
ATAATTCTCAAACATGAAATAAAAATAAATATAATTTGAGTGGTGACTGTATTGCTTAAAATTGAATATTGCTGGTATTTTAAAATTGAAATAATTGGGTCGTCATATTTGAAACAAAAAGTTTTATATCAAAATAAAAACATCGATTTAATCAGATTTGAAAGCGTCATTTATCTCAGTGCTCTAATGGGAAACTTTTCAAAAGCAAATATTCACAAAACCACTTTTTTTTAGTTCATCCTTTGTATTCAGAACACCTCAATAATTATAGATTTTTTGTGGGTCTATTTTATACTTAAATTAAAAATAAAAAGAAATATTTCTTTTCAAAAGATCCCTGATTTTGGTGACTTACCTTGCACTCTTAAAACGGAATTTTCAAATCTGAGTATTTCACAAACTCAAACTGGCTCCGAATCAAATTTACTCAAGTTTGAAACATGCATAAAGTCATTTTTGAAAATACTGATTTGTCAAAATTACCCACTTAGATGGTTCAGTATTTGATCAGAACGTGACGTACTACTTGTAATTATTAAAATGTGATGCCACATCTGAGCGAGGCGGGCTATCACGTTTTTAAATCTCAACTTAAAAACAGGAAAACCAAAGTAAATGGTATAAACTGCAAAGATTAAACAAAAATACAAATAATTTTAGTGGTGACAATTGAATTGTTTGAAACTTAGTATTTCTGGTATTTTAAAATTAAAATAATTGAGTTTTCATACTTAAAACAAACAGTTTGATATCAAAATGAAACTATAGATGTACTCATTTCTGAAATCGACATTTTTCTCAGTGTGTAGAAAGTTACTCTTTCCTTTAATAACAATTATTACGAGAACAATAAGCTGAAATCTATTCTTCAGACATTAATTAAAAATGCCTGAATCTAGAATTTTACAGTGTTTTTCAGCGCATTCATATTTATGGTATATGATAGCAAAAATCCCGATTCGAATTTCATCGAACATCAGTTATCGGTTTCCTATAGCTTTGTATTTGCATAGTTCAATCTGTGCATACAGATAAGCCCCATACCATTTATACATTCCTTTGCTTCCAGATTTTCGTTTGCCTTCTCCTTAAGAAGCTAGCTTTTTTATTCTGGACACCCTGAAGAAAAATCTTACACAGAAATTGAAAGAACCGTTTTAGTTTTCATAAGTGCTTTTAAACTGTTTGTCCTCCTTTTCAACATTTTCTTGATAGTAAAACTATCCAAGCATCAACAAATGTGTTAATAGGATTACAAATTAAGATCCTAATTCCCTCTGGCAAAGTGAATGCATGTAATTAAATATCATAAGATGATTAGAGAGATAGTAGTTTTTTTGAAAAAAATTCTAAATACACAGTTCATCTTTGAAAATTTTGAACATCTTCAAAAAGATAAATCGCAGATGCGCGAATTTTTTAAAAGTATTATGAAACTTTACTTTCATCACAACTATTTATAAAAACTGTTTTTTACTTTGTATTCAGAAAAGTAAACAAAAATATTTCTCCAATCAAAAGTATTTACGACGCATAGTCATAGAACCTAGTTCACCCACATTCAATTATCTTTTAAGATGTGCGTTTTATTGGTTGATAGACTTAATGCAGATATGTTTTCCTCAAAGGATTTAAAGATGGTGTGAGCTTTTTTATTTTTAACATGAGCTATCTATTGTTCAAAAATATATGAAAAATTTTATTTGGCATTTAGATGAACCCGGTACATTCCCGACACAGACGCATTCTCTGATTTAACTCTTTAGAATGAAACCCAAAAACCCTTACAATAAGTAAACAGAGAAGAATTTTAAAGTCTATTCTACGTATTTCAACGTTTTATCAATAAAAATAGAAAGGCAAATCCCCGCTACAATGCCCTCCACCTCCAGACCTGTCAGAGCGCCTAATCTCATCGCGCAAGGTTTACGATTCCAGATTTATGTCTTGAGCAGTTCAAGATTTATGCTTTTAGAATGATTTTAATATTCAGCGTTTCCTGCGGCGCTTGATACTCGTGGGAACTATAGCTCGGCTGGAAATACGTTATGCTTAAACATCGTCTGGTGAATGGAAAGGGGTGAATGCGAACAGTCTTGCCCTAGTCACATATGGAGAACAAATGGCTTTATCGGGAAACAAACGTCGAGAAACATGATCTTGGATATAGGATCCGGGTATTTTGTTTTTGTCCGGAGTCTGCTGTGGTGTAATATGTTTTCTTTGACTTTTAGTAAGGAAATTTCTCGTCGTAATCTATTACCGGGGTTTTCAAATTTTGTATGAGGAATTGTTTCATAGAAGTTAGTGTTATTCTGAGAAAGAAATTTCACGAGAATATTTTGTTTCATGAAAATTAAAATATTTATCACTTATAGAGAGACTTAAACTACTGATTTCCCCGTTTGTTAAAAGCTTTACTGGTGTTTTAAACGTTTAGCTTTCTAGCTCTGTTAAATGAAAAATTCACCCAATTGAGAGGAAATAGGGTAGTAAATTTATTAAGTTAGCTCTGTAAAACTTGTTACTTCGTGATAGAAAACAGCATTTAAAAGTCTAAAGCCCTTCATTCACTAAATTTTCGTGGAGAATGTTTTTTCATGCTATAATACGTATAAATAAAACAGTATAGTAAGAAGTAAGAAAGCAATTTGATTGATAATATGAAGAGTTTTTGATAGATTTCGAGCAATTAAAAATTACCAATTTTAAGTCTACTTTTATTCTTCTAATTTACACTAAACTGAAAAATGATTTAAGCAAAACTAAAAGTGATTTTGTATATTATTTCCATGTCTGATTCGAAAAAGTCGCTGCTTTTTATGAAAACAAATTGCAATTAGCCTTAAAATGCATTTTACTTAAAATTCAAAATGTGCCTTATATGCGATACCATACTCCAAATATGAGACACCGATGTTCACAATATGAGATAGTCTCATATTGAGTAATATTGGTAATAATAAAAATGAATTGCATACTTGGAAAACATATTTTTAACAAAAAATTTTCAAAAAGAACATTATTTAAGTAAGAAATTTTAAGTATAAAATAGAACCAAGCATAGAAAATATTCTATGAAACACATTATTTTAAACCTAGCTACAATTCATTGAGGACGATTTTGAGGACATTATTTATTATTTTTTATGTAAAAAATACGTTAATTAAAATCTGAAATATTTACAAATGTTTAGCTGTAACTATTCATGATTTTTTTTCATTTCCACTAAGTTTTCCCTGGCTTTTATTTCTTTGGTCCGATCCTCAGTGTTCTTTCACTTCTTTTAATTCAATTTTTTATCCGTTCTACTTAATTTTTTCACAGTGAGATTTTACATATATGTAAAAAAATTCTATGAGGATTTAGAAAATTTAAAGGTTATTTTTTTATAATAACTCAAAGGAGGATGAGGATAGACACTAATACTTAAGTGTGGTTAAAAATTAACAAGTGATAAGGATGCTGTTGGTAGTAATAATAAAATTGAAGAGTTAATTTTTACTAAGAAAATTTATAATTACTTTTAGTATTTTATTTCTTTATCAAAATATGTTAGGTTGTGATAATGCAAATAAATTAACTTTTTAATTATTTCCATTAATAGAGACACCGAGAGTACTCATTAATGATATACATTATACATCGGTACTTCGTCGGCAACACTCTCTGTATGAGAATTCAACCATGGTTTGCTTTAGTTTTCATAGGATGCTAATCCCTACGGGCAATAAGGATTGACCAAGAGATGAAAAAACAATGACTAAATCTGCATCAGATCATTAGGAAGGAAAAATAATATTTATTTGAAAATTGTAAAAATAGTGGTGAATAATTAAAACCAGATAATCCGGAGATTCGAATGAACGAGGTTTTACTGCATTACTCTAAAAGCTGTAGCAGATATCTGTAAAACTAGTTTCTCCTTGCTCGTACACAATATGAAAAAAACCAACAACTGTTCACTCTGAAAGTTACAGATCACTGTAAAACTAGTTTCTCCTTGCTAGTAAACAGTATGCAGAAAAACCAAAATGGACAATATACTACCCTAAAAGCCGGATTAATAAGTTCAGTTCAGTAAATTACTCAAAAAAGGGTCACAAACCTGAAAAAACTTGAATCATTTGGTTTTTCAACTGTTTTCACTTGGGAATGACCTCAATAATTTTCTAAAAACCGGACAAAATCGGTCCATGGGAAGTTTATTTTTTGGCAAATAAAAACAAATAAAAAATGGCGAAAAAATAAAATAGTTTTAATTGATGCTTATGATACATTTTTTACATACATAATTTTTCAAAGAATTAAAATTTTTTTAAAATTTCTTAAATTAAAATTTAAAAAAAAATTAAACTCTTCTTTTGTCTTTTATAAATATTATTTTTTTAGATTAATTTACCGAATTTAAAGAAAATTAAAATTTCTATTGTCCGTTTTTCGTCTAATTTTAGTTTATGTCTTTATTTAAGGTCATTTATAAGGGAAAACCGTTTGTTGTCGACGAACTTCAAAATCATTTTGAAAAGTGTAAGTAGTTACGAATCATTGAAAGATTTAAAAGACATTTCTTTTTTATAAAAATTGAATAACCTGAAATATTTAAAATCAGGCCTTTAAATTTCATTTTTTGATTTTTAAATCAAAGATTTTTTTTGAATGTAACTGTTTATGATAAAGGTTATTATAAGCACATAAAAAGACTAACATAAAAAAGGATCATACCCCCTTGCGGAAAAAATTGGGCAAATATGTCTTTGAATGTTTCTTCTGTTACAACTCCGGTCGGACATTCCTAAAACAAAAAACAAAGATTAAAATTGCTATGGTGTTATTAAACGAATTCAAAATTAATACATTGGCAAATTGACATTGATATTTCAGTTAGATTCATTCACAAGAAGGAAAAAGAAAACTGCATCGAAGTAAACAGTTTGAAAAATTCATTTATTTTTAAAACATACCTATCAAAGGTTTCAGAAATGTGAACTATTTCTTTAATATAGTAGGTACTGTTTTGCATGAAAATTACTTTCCCATTTTTTTTAATTTTTGGATAAGATTTTTACTTGATGAGTATAGGATTCACATGTCCTGAACTTGAATTTATTAAACCAATTTAAAGAAAAAATTAAAAATACCACAATGACTCAAACCAAGTTAATATGAATGGTTATAACCAGGGACATTAAACACAGTTTTTAAGAATGTGAAATGGAGGTAAAGCTCTTAGTAGTTAACCTATAAAAAAAGTAAAATTTTTCTCCTTCAATGGAATACTCTAGTACACTATTTCCTTAATTGCATGAAGTTACTATTCTATAAAACTCAAGTCTCTTAGGGAATTGGAAACATTCTACGCCTCAATTAAAGTTCAAGAGCAGCTAACTTATTTGGAAACAATTGTATGGAGAACGTGTTCTACTTCCATTCGATGGCGCTCCATTTCCTTGGAACCAGTATTATTAAATTTAAATATCATTAGATACGTTCTTACGAAGACAATGGAATGGATTTCAATGAGGGGGTAAGAGGGCTTTTTGAAAAGCAAGTATCAACTCGTTGAAAGGAGAGGACTTCCAGCGCTTGACTAATTATGATACATTTCTGATTCAAGATCTTTAAGGACAGGGGCGTTTATTTCAAAGGGTATACTTTATAATAATCAGAGAATTAACCCTCGGAGGTAAAAGGACTTTAAGAGATCATTTTCCAATTTTGGGTTCCCAAAATGGTAAAAAGTCGGTTCGTATCATGTTAAATATCCCTTTGATAGAAAACTGGAATTTTGGTGAGTCTAAAATTTGGTGATAGAAGCATCACCGTAGTATTTGGGGACTTTTAGTGTGGAATATAGTATGGAATTGCTTGCTGCAAATACGAAAAAAACGAGCTAAGTCTAATGTAAAGGTGTTGTAGTTAGCTCGTTGTTACAGCAATCACCTCAGTTTTCTTTTTTTTTCAAACTTGACATTGGTAAAAAGGATGTTTGTAATCAAATCTTGTAATCAAATTTAAAATACCATAAAAATGTAGGTATTCTTGCAGTATGCGATCTACCAGTTCAGTTAGCTGGATCTAGGGTAAATTGCGACACTGCAAAGGATATTTTTGTAATCAAATATTCTTAACTATGAAGGCCAAAAACACGTGGATTCAAAAAACATCAGTTGCGGTGTCGCTATATACTTTAAATCCAGGTAACTAAACTGGTAGATCGCATACTGCAAGAATACCAAAATTTGCTCTCCCGTAGAAATTAGCTTACGATAATCTTAGTTTCAAAACAGTAATGCTACAGGTTTCTTTTCTAGTGAGTTTTATTCACAAAATATAAAGTTAAAATTTTATGGAAGTCACACTTAAATATAGCTCTACGACAAAAACAACTAAAACGGTTATTCCCCCACTTTGAGCCTAAAAGCTAACATCATGAAAGAAACAATTCAGGAAATAGGGTTCACATGAAAATCCTCCCGAAAATCATTCTATTTATTTTCCCAACAGCTACCTTATGACCATACGTATGAATGCCCAAAAGACTGCATTCAACGTTAGAGAAGAAAATACCGTGGCCGTTTCCGGCATCGCTATGCTTATCACCCTCTCCTCTTTTTGCAGTTCGCTCAATTACTGGCGATCGTTAGTAGCGAAAGTAAGCAACCTAAACTCTTACCATGCCATCTAAACTAAACACCAAAGCACTGACTTCGAAAGCTGCCTTGTAGTGTTCGGGCAGAAAGGAACAGAGAAATTTTCAAGACTCGTGTGGATGCAAAAAACATTCCCTTTCAGTTTAAGAACACCGTAGAATAAAGTTATTTGAAGTAGTTTCTCTTTCAAAAGTTTTGGAATTGACTGGTTAAGGTTTCTTTTAAGGAAACGTCAACGAAAAAGAATGTAAGGACGAAAACTATTCGTGCGTTTTTTCGATTATTGAGAGAAGTGCCATTTTCGGTTCATTAAATGTCTCGACAATAACTTCAGGGGACTTGGTACCAAAATTTTTTTTCTCTAATAACAGGATTTTATTATATTTTAAGGTGTTAAATTATGTATTTGCTTCATACTAATTCATATTTAGCCCAAAAAGCGAGTTAAAAAATTTATTTTTTTAAAAAATTACAAAAAACTTCAAAAAAATGCCCGAAATTACCCTAAATTTAAATTGTAACTCCTCCCTTAATATAGGTTATTTTGACTTGATTTTTTTCTTCACATAAATCAAACATATATAGTCACTTGTAGGCATGGAAATTTGATTTTCTATGAAAGTTTTTGAAAAATAAAAAAAACCTCTGAAATTTGGCATCTTTTTCGAAAAAATACCCTAAGTTTCCACTTTAATGTTCCGTAAAAAAATTGTAATAAATATATTCTAAAATCCATGCCTGAAGATGTTAAACAGGTGTTACTGATATTGACTACAAAGTTTGAAATGGTTTTGAAGATTAGAAAAAAAGCCTTTAGATTTTAAACATTAAAAACCTTTTTTTGAGAAAAAGCCGTTTAAAGATAGAAAACTAGGCTTCTTAAGCCTATCTAGTCTTCAGAAACCTCAAAATTTTTGAACTTAGAATCCTCATATCATTATGAAACTTGGTAGGAATAATTCTAAGGGTCTAATTCTAATCTTCACTTTTATTGCAAAATCTCAAATCTGATATTTTGACAAAATTTTGGTACCAAGTCCCCTAAGTAAAATAAATTTTATTATTATAAAAAATAATTTTTCCGAACATTTAGTCTCTTATCCCTGGAATTATCATGAACCAGTGAGTGTTTTAAAATATTAAAACAAGTTTTACACATTAATAAACGAGTTCAAATAAAAATAAGTTATTCTTTAAAGAAACAATTATCTATCATTAAGTCTAACTTATACATCTTTTAGAGATTTTTTTGACACCTATCAACAAGGAATTCTACTTTAACAAGTGTTACAAATGGTTAAGATCCAGTTAGAATCTAACAAGTAGAATAAAAATGAACAATTTTTTTTCAAATTACTTATTAGAATGAAAAAGGCACTTATCGATTTTTCTGTAGTATTGAGTAATAACAAGAGAAATAAAATTGTCTTATAAATAAATCTTCGTAAGCACTAACGAATTAATTGTAAACAAACAAGAAAAACTCTAGGAATATCATTTGCTGAAATAAGAGTCAATTTGAATCAAAGTGTTAAAGTTAAAAAATAACAAGGCATATTTGTTAATTTGATTAAAATGAAACTTTCATGTGAATAGAAGATACCTTGAAACAAGAGGAAAACTTTCAAGAATGTCTGATAAAAACGGTTTAACGAGTGAATATAATTGGATATCATATATCAGCCATACAACAATGATTCCGTGAAAAAAGACAAACAACAATTTTCTTCACTCGTTTCAAGCATATAGTGCGTGCTTCAAAAGTTTGTGTTCAAAGGTGTTCGCGTATCTGTTGAAGAGAAAATAATCCAAGTATAGTACGTTATTTTCTCTTTTGAAACCAAAACTAGGGTTGATTCATAAAAAAGGAGATTAATTAGACATTTTGTGAAAAATGAAAGTGATTTATGTTGGTACTAAAAGTATGGAATGTTTTTTTTTTACTTTGTTCAAATGTGTTATTATATTGTTAACTATACTTTCTGGAAAACTTTTGAATACTACAGCATGGAAAAAAACTGAGTTAAAAGAAATATACGTGTTAGTAGGTTGTGAATAGAAACAACATATTATAACTTTCTCTAAGACTGTAAAAAATACACTTTTGCATTAAAATAATGTATTTAAGAGTTAAAAAATGCCTTTTTATCTTTTTATGCATGTTACTCTTTAATGGGAAACTAACTAGATGTGCACAGTTTTTGCCTTGCAAAACTTAAAAATCAGCAAAAAAATTGAAATTTAAAAAACACGCTTCGTGAAAAGATATTACAATTTTTTTAGTAAATTGATGAAAATAAATATTACTTTGAAGTTCAAAGGAATATGTCCTATGCGTATCTATAAGTTAGCTTGAGTAAAAATTTTAGGAAATAAAATTTTAAGGACGTGAAGAAGTTTAAAGGTACTTTTTTACTATTAACAATAGCATCGAATGAATTTTTGAATATATATTTATATCGTGGTTAAATAAACCTCCAGAATATTTTATGATACACTCCAAGAGAGAAAAACATTTATCACAACACAATTCAGTTGACCCAACTCACACACAAAACGTTTAAATTCAATTTGATTTGAACGATTTTTTACTAAGTAAATAAATTGAGGTGTTTGCAGCAACAATGATCCTACTGCAACAGCTTTTCATTGTAGTTAGCTCCTTGTTGCTGCGAGCACCTCAATAATTAGATAGCAACGAATTCGGTAAGATAATACGCGATTTTTTAATAAATATATGCATTATACCGTATTTATTTTATCACTATAAAATTAAAAGCGTGGTAATAAATAATATAAACTATAATGCTTTATTACATAAAATTAAATAAACCACACCATCATGATTTATTGCAGTAAAATACTTGCCGTGTATATTGGGCTGAATTGTACTACATTGAATTGTCTGCGTTTAAACGTTCTAATACAGTTTTTAGTAACCCGAAGCTATCCTTTGAAGAAACACAATTAGTAAAGTGAGTGGCAACTTAACCTTACTCTGATTTCCTGATAATTGAGTCCTTTTGAAGGGGGAAGAAAAGTGGTTACATATTTCATTTCTTAGATAAGGAACTAAAATTGATGACCTGACATAGAGCGTCTCAGTGGTTTCCCCGTGAAAAACCTTCTATTCATAAAGCCTTTGAAAAATGCTTCCTCAGGTTTCTTGAAACATACCTAGTTTGGTGAATAGTTGTCCAAGAAAAGAGATTTTTGTTACTATTTTGGTTAATTTTTAGGCTTTATTATGCAAGTTTGATAGGTAGTTGAGAGAAACTAGGGTATATTTTGTGAATATTGCTTGAGGCTAAACTGATGCATAATGCAAACAAAAAATTTGCTATTTTATATATAAAATGGTGTGAGTTTGATGCTTACATTGATAAATTATAAAAATAAAGACATAAAAGGTGTAGAAAGCATAATCAACGGTTACGTGTTTAATCATTTCTGTCCTGTAAGATGTTTTATTAATAAAATATATATATAAAAAATATACAAACAAGCCTCCTACTGGTCCTCATAAATCATTCATTTGCGAGTTAATTTCTTTCTAAAAAGTTCTCCCGACTAACTTTTTTCTTGAAAAGTTCTCAGATTTGAGTCTTTTTAAAAAGAAAGCCCTCGAAAAATCCTACAGTAAAAGTTCAGTTTAACTATGGTTAATATTGAGTTGTACCTGTTTGAATCCTTGGTACATCAGTCGGATTTCTTTCCTGGTGAATTTTGTATTTTTACAGAGAGCTTCCAGACGCTCAGGCTTATAGCGGGCCACGAACAACTCCACTTCATCCAGTTCATTATCTAGAACCAAAAAAAGACAGTTATACTCTACCAAAATTTACAACAATCTACTTTTTATCTACTTATGACTCTTATAAGACTTAGGGGTTTTGTATTTGATACCGATTCATAATTTTCTAGGCATTATAGCTAGGGCGATTAGTAATTATTTAGTTGGAACTCCGATAGCGTTTTCAAACTATAGAAGGTGGAAGTTTATCAACTGACCTAAGTAATTATAGTATACTGTTTGACTTAAACATGATTAAATGGATGATTTTTAAACCGTTCGTTATAGAAGCGCATTTTAAGAGTTTTTGTCAAAAAAAAAAGTGTAACATAAATTTAATTCTGACCCCTTTTTCTACCATTCACATTGAGTGAAAAAATGCTATAAATACTAATAACATGGTTAACAAAAAAATTAGATAAGTCTAATGACATTAATTTATTGGGCCAACTTATAAAGGCTTTAAGGGGACAAATCTAATAATAATGATAATGATAATGATAATGATAATGATAATGATGATAATAATAATAATAATAATAATAATAATAATAATAATAATAATAATAATAATAATAATAATAATAATAATAATAATAATAATAATAATAATAATAATAATAATAATAATAATAATAATAATAATAATAATAATAATAATAATAATAATAATGATAATAATAATATTTAATATAATTGAAAACATTTTTGTAATTAGAAATATAAATTTATAGCGAACGGTTCATAGATTAACTGAACTTAAGAGTAAACGTTAAGTTCACTCAGTGAAAGTTAAGTTCACAACGTGAAATATATGGATCAGGTATTCAATGTGGTAAACTGACACCTTGGGAAGCTGATATTCTCAAAGAGGTGTAGAATATCTTGAGAATTTTAGTGCATATTAAGGTTTGTTGAAAAAGATTCTAGAACTAAATTTCAAAAAAAAAATTAAGTCTATATGTATAGTAGTTGGTAGTGTTTTTAAATGTTAATAAAAATATCATCTCGTAAAATTCTTATTGTTTAACAAATAGTTGGAAAGTTGGAGCCATACTTCAACATAAAAAAAAGCATTTTTCTTAAATATTTAACAAAGAGTTAAGTTTGGCATAATAAGTTAAACAAAAGGTAAATACTTGCTATATACTTTACAGAGAGATATACAATTAGAGAGATAAAGTCAGGAAAACCCTCCCTCAAAGTAAAGGACTAGAAAACATATTCGAAATTCCAGAAATGTTCGTGCGAAATTAAGAACTTCTATAAGCATCACAACATACACTCGAATGTTTTATGTTAATAAAGATAAACTGAGCCACGTGGCCCCATCAGGTTAGTGTAAAGCACTTCCGTGCTTTCGGAAATTATGCTGGGGTAACTTATTTTTGCTTTCGGAACTGGTGAGTTTAAGAGTCTTAACGACAAGACTCAAGGGGATCCTCAGAATAATCATAATAGAGGCCCTTGAGAGATGAAATTAATGTGTATTTAATCATCTCCCTTTCTACATCTCGAGTCTTTCCCTTATAATACCAACTGAGTCAGACTAGTTTCACGGGGTTTTTGCCTTAGAGTGGGCCACTTAGGTTTCTGATCTTGTTTTGACCTATAAGTAATTAAATGGAAAGAGAGTGTTGTTAGGTTAAGTTCTAATATATGATCAAGTAGACAAAAACATATTTTAACGGGTTGTTTTAATTTAATTGATGAAGTCATTTTGGAAGATAGCAATTATTTTATTTACTCAACTCTTTATTGTCTTAGGTTGACGGTAAACGATATTTTGAGCTTAAAAAACTTTCATCGGGTTGATTACGTTCAGTACTGTAGTACATAAAACCTTAATATTTTAAAGAGTCGCTTTTAAAAAATTAAATGGTTAACAAAAGTTTATTTTTGATATTTAAATATTTTCACGTGTTTGAAATAGTTTTCAGGAAATAACAGGCACAAAAGGTGCTGAAAACGTACGATACAGTATAACTTTGATATCGCAAAACTGAAGGGACTCGAAAATATTTCGAGATAGTGAGTTTTCAATACAACAAACAAAAATAGAGGATACTATACTGTATTATTATCCAACGGAAAGTTAACTCTTGAAAAGCAATCTTACAATAAGTATACATCAAAACAATCTTTATATTGAAATATAAGTATACAGGACTGTAGGTATATACAATATTTTATTACTGAAAATTACTCATTGTATTTCTTACTTGAATTCAAAATCAGGTAAAAAGAATCCACCCACTCAACTTATAGAAAAAACTTAAATACCTAGTGGGAGGTATCCTTCTTAATAGATAAAGAAAAATTATTAGCCTTTATTCCTAAGAATAATTCCATTTCCGAAAATTACACTGGAATGGAAACCAGTTTGTTAAGTCATATTTCCACGAAGCTACAAGCAGATAGATGTGCACGGTAATTACCAAAATCATAACCTCCGAAAAGTGACGATACATCCCGCTTACAAACGACCCGATCCCCACGGAAGGCTATTAATTCCTGATCGTAGCAAAAGTTCCTTTCCTCAAAGACGGGCGAATACATTTTCCTAAGCAGGCCTGAATAATGAGCACCGATTTACCAGCCCACAATCGCTGGTTCTTGGAAGTGACGCGGTCTAATTGCTAATTTCCCTCATTTAGCGCCGAGTCAAAGGGCCCAAGAACTGCTGTCAGGACTTTCCGCTCTTGAGATATATAGATAAGATTGAATCTATCAGAAATTCATTATGCCAACTGTCCGATCAACTAGTGAGTCGAGGCTCGTATGCCCAAAGGGTTAAGCTCAAGGCCATTAAATGTCAAAGCGAAGCTTTCTCTCTAAATTGGTGGTTGTAAAGCCTATTTTAGTGGTTACAACTGTTGTTAACCATTTAGGAAATCCTAAATTGCCAAATTTTTTTTAGTTTAATTTCATTTATTCCATCAATAGTAAGGTGCATTAGGTAAAATACGGAAATGTGAAGCATAACCCCCCCATATATTTTACAAAATATATGAGTGTTGTGTAGTATTTTAATAAAAAGAAAAACACACGCTCAAGAAGTTAATGTTCGCTCTTTATCTATACAACACAATAATGCATAAAATATTGAACTTTCGATTTCGATATTTAATTTTTAAAGATTCCATTAATACTAAAAACTTCTGTAAAAAGGTTTATATCAAATTAGAACAATTCATGTAACATGCATCTACAAAGTACTATTAAATATCCTCATGCCTTATAGAAATTTTCTAGGTGAGTGAAATTTTTATCCACTTAATTCCAGATTTATTTGATTAAAAACTTTTTAAGAAAACATAATTTGCTTATCATTGACACACAAATATGGATATTGAAGTTTAAATAAGAAGTAAAACATAAAGGGAGTAAATTTACGTAGTATGGTATAAAATCACATGTAAGTTAATAACACAATAGTACGTCAATATTTAACCCTCCAAATTCACAAAATCAACGAGTTAAAAATTCCCTTCCCACAACCAAACGGTTCACTAAGTAAGTTAATGTAAGTTTTATGTTCTTTCACAATAAATTTAATAGCATAAATCTATAAATGAGATGGTTGTTTTGCATTAAAACAAAACCAACATGTAAAATTGTTAGTTTTCATAAAGCATTAATATGCCCCAATAATTAATATGCCCGACATATCAAGTTTACGCATAAACGCAACTTTATTCAACTATGACAAAGCTTCTCCAGAATCGAGTGGCTAGTGTTGACCTAGTCCAAATAGAGTTTGGGATGGAAGCTGACCAGCTGTTACCCCTTGCTTTGACGAAATGCCTTATGGAAGAGACTGCTTTCAACAAAATCAATATATTTCTTACAAATTCAACTGTCACCAGATGAGAAGAAAGGTTTTTGGGACAGCTTTTCCTAAAAACTTGCAGAGAACTAAAGTTTTTTTTTATCGTTTCACTCTTTTAAACCAGTATTTAAATTTTAAATTTCATTGCAACCTATAAATATACTTATTTGTTATTATCTTTTTTATTATTTTATGGACTTATATAAGTATAAGTCCGTAAAATTCCATTTTTGTCGTTTAAAGTTGTGTAAATTTAATTTTTTTTTTTCAAACTTTTCTTTTCTGATACAAACACAATCAGTTAACATAAAACATGATATTAGCATAGAAAAATTACTAAACAAAATTAAATTTCAAATTTACGATAACAGACAAAAAATACGTGTTAACCACTCTACAAAATGTCCCAAACACCGCAAAATTCCCTAGTAGCAAATAAAAACATGAAAATGGAAAGATTAAAGGAAATGAGAATGAAGAAAATAGATGAAAATGGGAAAAGGAAAGCAACTTAAACAATCCCTTAAGGAATAAAACTAACTATTTCACAGATTTTCTGTAAACGTGATTCTCCAAATCATTGGTCGTTAAATTGTTTTGTTTTGATCATCTCTTAATGGTGTTGTTTGACATTTGATGTCCCGCTAGTATTTTGTAGCTGCCTTGTCAAGCAGACAACGTGACTTAAAGAACAATGAAGAGACTTCAAAAACATGGACTTCGAAAAGAAAAGTGATGGCTCTATTTTCTCTCGAGTTCAGCAAAAATTCTAAAGGAAAAGCGGAGCTTGCTCTTTCTGGTTTAATTACGGAGTGTTTGAGGAAGAATTAGGGAAATAGAACTTTTAAAGAACTACACTGTATTTTATTTGGAAACGTGCGTTTCGTGTGGTTAATTCCGACTTCTTACTAAGCCTGCTTAGTTAATCAGGTTGAAGACAAATTTGTGTTGGAATGAGCAAGCAGAAATTTCTTAGGATTGTGTTTGTGTTTGGTAATAAAGGTATCTGAGGTGTTTTATTTAGTATTTATTTTAAGGAAGCTAATTTGTGCAGCAGATAGTAGGCGTTTTAAGTTTACTGTTTTGTGTCAAATATTAACTTAGTTAAAAATAGGACAACTTTAAATAAGTAATGAATCCTTCTGTTTTCTTTGCTTAATTACGCCCTACAAATTTCTTTACGTACTTAGTATATGAAATATATTTCACTCAGCTTTTTTTTTGTTATTACGGATCATCGGATCATGTATGAAAAGAAATTAAATGGTAAGGAGAACTGGTTAACTTTTATCCTTCGAAAATTACCCAAAATATTTACTTGCTACTGTACCCGAGATATATTTGAAATACACTACCTTCCTAAAATAAACTTACTATCTATAATTTTTTGTGTTAGAAAATTATTTTCAGAGTTTCAGAAAAAAAGAGCATAGCGAGATATTTTAGATTGTTCAAACCTGAAAAGACTCAGAACTATACTGAATAAAAAACACATTTTTCTTTTATACAGCTTATCTTTATTAATTTATCAAAGCTTAAAAAGAAAAAAAATAAGAAATAAAGATTATAATTATTGAATTATTGCATAGAAATCTTGGTTTAGAGCTAAACCAGTCATTAAAAATACAATAACTAATATACTAGATACTTTGAAAAGGATAACAATACACAAGAGAATAAAACTCCATTAACACACAATTTGTTCGGTTATCATGAAGGAAGTTACATTTTTTTCAAAGTCATTCTTGGCTTCTTATTGACACGCAAATTGTCGTGATGTAACTTTTTGAATTACCTTATCACTTTGAAAATGTTAATTCAAAGTTCTGTACAGTAAAAAGCAATCAGCTCATACACGGAATTTACTGTTATTAAATAGATGCGTTATTAACAGTAGCGTAAATACCTGAGAAAAGGTTATTCAATTCAGGAGTGGTATGTGATTTAAAAAAAATTCTGAAACGCTAGTATTAGGTATGGATGAAGGTTTAGTTTATTTACAAATGTTCTCAATTATTCAAAATTATTCAGTTATTAACATTACTACATAGTTTGTTCATCAATTATATTGGTTGAAGACTAGATGTATAATCTATGGAAAATTCAGTTATTCTCTTGTTAAAATGTAGATTAATTTTAATATATCAGGCATATGTAAAGGGAAATCAAGTTTCATTTCATCTAAACTCCCGCTAGTTAAAACACACTTCACTGAAGTTTAGAAATATTTCAAATAGGAGATTTAAATTTACCTCCCAGGGATGAAGGGAATAAGGCGAAAGAACTTTCGAAGTTTTTATTCGAATAATTCAAGCGTAGAGTTTCTTACTTATTTCAAATTTCTTGCAATGAAAAATTTATATTAAAACGAAATCTTGAAAGCAAAATACTTGTGAAAAAAGAAACTAAACCCCATTTAGAAAACAGGTTGTAACATAAATAAATTGATAAATGTTATTAATATCCAGAACCATTCAAACATTTTATGAATAAAAATGCCCCGAAGGCAATAAAACATTTATCTAAAAAGCGTACAGTATTTTTGAACAAAATGTTTTGAGAGGAGAGATATCTTTTTTCTCTTAAACAAAGAAATGTGTTTCATGTATTTTCACTTATAATTATTAGTAGTTGGAAATTGTAATGAAGTCAGTGATATATTAAGCAGGGGGAAGCCTGTTTATCAGCCTCTGATTTTAAATAATTTTGAAATAGATTTCTATGTTAATCAAACACGACAATGTTTTATTAGATAAAACGTTTTCGCATTGCAACAATTTTCTCGTGAGTTTCTTTTTGAGAGAAAACTTTATTTGTATAATCTGTATATTTTCCTGCTTAAAATATCATAGGTGTTTCGAAATTATAATGTGTTTAAGTTAATCAAAACGAGAGTTTTATTCAAACTTTATGCTTTTAGATTTTTCAAGCCCAATATTTCCCCAAACTGTTATTTTCGCAGAGTTGAACTTGAAGCACGTTCTATGGCTCTTTCATGCATAAGCAAGTAAGTCTGCAAGTATTCTGGTTTGCATGTGTCTCTTCAAGCGTATAATGTGTTTTGGTAACTATACAACGGAAGAAGTGCCTTTAGTGGCCTGAAATGTTACTCCAGGTATACTCTACATAGGAATAAACAAAGTAAAGCTGTTATGTTTGCAATCCAAAAGTAGAATACTTATATTATTTAGTAGATAACCCGTAACGTAACATTGAAAATAATTAAAATACTATCAAATATTAAACTAATTAAGATGCTGTAAAATTTAATACCAACTGAAAAGTTAGGAACATACATAGTTAATTACATAATGGTTTGATTAGATCGAAAATTGGTACAAAATTATATTTTATCTGCAAAACTATGTGACTGACTTAAGCCATTGTACATAATAACGATGTGATTAAAAGTTAAAAAATTCATTCCTTAAGTCATATATTTCAATTATTTTCAGCCTTTTTTTGGGTGGTTCAAGGTAGACCTTTCTAGGCAGACAAAGTACTAAATTCAATATTAAGATGGACTTCTAGATTAACTTATCTAATTTAATTATTTTCTTGTTTTTTTAATAAATAAGAATGCATCAACATTTTTTGATTCAGCTCGAAACTTTTTAAACAACACATTTTAGCTTTCGAAAATCATCACAAAACATATCTCACTCATACAAAAACAAATATTTGCTGTAATTCATTAGAGAACATCCTCAAATATACAAATGGGCTATAACTTATTAAGTATTTACGTTGTTTAGTTAATTTGTATTCCTTTCTAATAGAATTAAAAATCAACTCCCGTTTCTAAAAACAAACACGAGCCAGAAAAAACGAATCCTGCATAAGTTTTTTTAATGAATTGATGATATCCCAAAATATTCGTCGCTATATGCTAATTAACTGGTGAAAAACGAAACATCTTTCCGAACTAGTTATCATTTCCATTTAATTCCTGCATAATCCCAGCCACACAAAAGAGCAGAAAAAGGAAAGCCTAAACCACGTAAAAAACGACGTCCTTTGTTTATTGTGGCATCGTTAGTTTCGCCCATTAAAGAGAAAAAATTAAAAAATTAATGGGGTGTGATCTTGGGTTCCTCTGAGAAAGCTCAACTTTGTAGGAACGGCTGGGTTGTCTCAAGATTGATAGTGAATGCTGTCTTGGTGAGTTAAGAAGAAAGAAGATGATTAACAGGTTTTTAGATGGGTTTTCTTGAGGGTGATGGGAGTGGGGTTATATAACTGTGAAGAAAAAACAGTTAGTGGATGGTAAGTCAAAGCTTATTTAAAAAGTACCTATAGGAGGATTTAGAAGAAAGTGTAAAGAATCAAAGGATTTCTTTACCGATTTACTGCTAATTGCTTAAGATTTGTTAATATTTAAGACATTTCATTTCAGAGTTTTCGCTAAGGTATGATTGAATTCAGTTTTACATGCATTTTTATGTTATAAAAACGAATGGGTAGAATTTTTTTAAACTTCATAACTAATTGTGGAAAGACGTTTTCATTTCCTTCTTCTACCCGTACCTAAAATTCTAACACGGTTGAATTTAGGTTTAAATTAGTTTTTTTACAGTAAACATATATCTGCATTTTTAAATTTTGTAACTAAAAAAAGTAAAAACACATTTTCCTTTTTATTCTTATACACTTTCTTGAAATTATTTTTCTCTACAATGATATACAAAACACTGATTACAACAGTGATAAAAAACTATTTTTTTTATAACTTTCATTTGTTCTTAAAAAGAGAAATTCAGTTTTTCCAGTGGTATTTTTTCGATTCATTCCTCATACCAACACATATACTACATAGTGTAGTGATCTTGTTACGGAATTTTTCGAAATTTATAGTTACTGAATTATTCTCTGAGAAACGACCACCATATTAAATATACTTCTGACAAGTAATATTGGATAAAGTTTACGTTATTCCATTTAGCAACAAAACTTCACATAAATTTTGTATCACAGATTTTAAGAAGTGAAGATAATAGCTAACTTCAATTAACTTAATGAACACATTTACTGCACATGTGTTAACTATAACAACACTCAAGGAATATCAATCTCCTGCTATACATATGCAACAATCATGTGAATAATACTTAATCAAAATAATTTATCATTACTATCAAACCAAATAATTATTATTAAGCTTCAATACGGAGACGAGCTAACTCAGCGCACATAATGATGAGTAAAATGCCTAGTTGCCAAAGGTTGTTCTTTTCGTGTCAGGTCCAGATGTATTGATTTCAGGCGATAACATTTACAGACGGAAATTAATTTAAATGGATTTATGCAGTGAATGATTAAATATAACACTCTATTGAGACAAAGGGTTGCATTCAATAGCAGTTATGTTAATAAAGGTTTTTCTGATTTCATTTTTTCTAGGGCGAGTAATTTTAAATAAAGCGTTAAGAATGGTTACCTTAATTTTTGTGTTTACGTTTTATGTATATACACTTTTGAATTTAAACACAATTTTTTATATTTTATTCAAATTTTAAGTGTTATTTAAGTACTCGGGTGATTAAATAGGTATACAGTGAAAAATAACGAAGTCATATTCATTTATGCTTGTATTAGTATCCCAAAAGTATTTATCATAAATTATAAATTTCTTTTTATATTTCATTCGTGTTAAAAACATATGTTCTAACACTTAAAATAATATTTAACTTGAAAATTATTTCTTTTTACAAGTAATGGTATGTATGTAGAATATTTTTTACATATGTTCAGAATTTAACGATAAAATACCAAAGAGGAATTAATTTGTATTTTGGAATCCTTATTTAATAATTAGTAATAGTAAGTAGTGATATACATTTATGCAATTAAAATATAACGGTTGTACGATAAGGAGAAGCGTATCAGTTTTATTCAGAAGTAGCTTATGAAATTAGCATAGTTTATGTTAGTAATTTTTACAATCTTAAATATATTAAGCTAAATTTATTTTAATGAAAATTATAGATAAAGTAGATATTAATACTTAACAACCGCAAAAAAGTAGTATGTTATAAAAGTTAATGTTGTATTAAACACACTTCTTGGGTTAATTCAAATGGGGGGTCCAGAATTAAAGTTTGAAAATGACAAAAATAAAATATAAAAGTACGAGTAACTGAAACTACCGTTTTCTTTAGCTAACAAAAGACAGGAAAAAAGACCTGTAATATCCTTTTGAAACCTCTTATTTTCCATTTTGCTGTTTGAATTATCTTCATGTTATTTGAGAAAAAAAAATTAGATTTTAAAAATAGTAATAGTATTAAAATGAAAATTCAATTAACTTCATGCATTAACAACCACTTCTAACCCACAAACATAACAATATCTGGAAAAAATAACCATAAATATCGAAAGGTGAGAGAGAATTATAAAAGAGCTAACACCAAGAAATACAAGCTCTCGCACACCCAAAGTTGTGAGATTGGAAATCACAGAGAGAGTGAGGTCCAATTCTATTCGAGTCAGAATTTGGGGAAAGTTTATACTATGGTTCCATAGCCTTTTATCCATGGGCGCACTAGTGATTTTACACAAAAACCCTAACGCATTGAAAGTTTGTAATTTTTTTACGGTATTTTTCTTTTCGACGGTTTGAAGGGCAGTGAGAGTGGAAATTCCATCTTGGAATTGGTCAAAACTAGAATGCTTTTAATACCTTTTCATTTACTTTAATTTATCAACTTACTTCATTTTTCACTGGGGGTTCCAGTACCCATGTGCTCCAATGAATGAATCATCACTGATTTTACAAATTATTTAGAACAATATTTCGTTTTATTTCGTGAAAAGTTATATAACTATACTCGACATCACGATATAAAGTATACAAAGAATTTAAATAACTACTAAGAACTTTGTTATAACTCTACTGTACAAACTTAATAAAGCGACCAAAATGAAACAAAAGAGCTATACATTTCTTTGAAATAACTTTGATAAAGGAGAGAAACAAAACGTTTACTTAAGCAGAACCTAAAAGACCAACTAGTTTTGCGTTCTCTCAAGAAATGTGATTATCCTTTATAATAAATTACATGCCCTCAAGAAACAGCTTGGTCGGCGGTTAATTTTACCTCACCTAGACTGGGCTCACTGTTTCTTCCAACAAAATCTTGATGTTACAGGGCAAAGAATAACTCTTTCGAAAATAAATTATCAATGACTAAAGTAGTGAATAAGGAAATGGCTCAAGCAATTAATCTTAGAATAGTAATTAAATCTAGGAGAATGTGTTTAGGGGAAATTTAATTAACTAATTATTTAGATATTTTTTATTGGTGTTAATGCTGGAAATCGTTTTAAAAACTGCTAAACAGTTACTATTTTTAGATCGCCTCGAATGCAAACTTGAAATCTAATGCTTCTGAAAAATTAAAAATTTAAGTATTAATTAAAAGACTTTGCATTTTAGATATAGTTTTGAATAATATTAAAAAAATATTAATGAGTAATTAGGGAAACTTTAATTATCAATTAATATTAAATTATGACATTTCTTCATTTACTCTTATATTTACTGTCTATCTTGAATGCTTGCATTTTTTATACGGTTTCATGCAAACAGTCAAGAAAAATCCATTATAAATTCAGTCTCATTACTTTAGTTCTTTGAATGGATCAACATTATCAAACATGTATCCTAATTAAAATGAATGTAAAAACATGAAAGTGTATTAATAAATTCCAGTTTTCACTAAGTAAATTTAATATAAGAGAAGGAATTTTTTTATAAAAGCTAAAACCCTCTTTTAGGACTAAAAATTTTTGAAACACTTACAACACAACGGATATAAAATTTATTCAATAACTTTCGAACGAGCTCCTTTAAGATTCCTCCATACATTGTAAGAAAGCAACTTAATAAAGTTCAAAAGAACAACCAAGGGAAATGTGATTACTAACAGTAGCCCTAGTCTTCAAAAAGTAGTATCGCAAAAAACATAAAATACATTGAAATAGAATCGAAAAACCTTCCCAAACTAAATCTTTTAACTAACAATATCCCCCGTGTAGCTAACTTCCCGAAAGCAATCCTTCTTATCCATTGGCACGAGATGTTACCTAGGGAATTTCCGATACCTGATGCGATTAAAATTAGGAAGGTTTCCAGGTAGAAAGAAAGAACACATTCTGTAGATCGTAAAGCCAGTATTGGTCATTTCCTAGGCAAAAGCAGAGAAGCGCAAGGATGATTTTCGTTTTTTCAATACTAGAGCTTCGCTAGACTGCAGATTTATTCTGATTTGAACTTTTTGCGAGATCGGAAGACATTGTCATTAGAAGAAACTAAGAACTTTTCTTTGCTTGGGTACCCCAGAGAGAAAACTTTGGAGGAAATTTTTGATTTTGAAAGCTCTTCCTGTTTTTATTTTTGAAATTTGCGGTTTTATAAAGTGTGATGTGCTTTAACTGAGTAAGGTGATGTTGTGATGATATATTAAACAAACGAAAAATGAAAAAATAATTAATTTTATGAAGTAAGTTTAAAATATTTGTAATAATTAACAAAATTATAGTTAATTTGCAGTGTTAAGTTTTCTTTAATTTGATCATTTTTGGGTAAATTAAAGAGTTGTCTAATTTCTTTCAACTTTTCAAAACTTAATTTTTTATAAGTACTTTTTGATACTAATAGATTTTTCTATGAAGGGCAAGTTAAGATATTTTGAAGACCAAGGTCACACATAAATTGATTCAGTATGTAAAATTTATTTAAATGTACTATTTTTTTTCATTTTACCTTTAAAATTTAAAACCTTTTAGCATTCACTCTTAATTTTTTTTTCATGATTATTTATTAAAAGCATTTTAAAATAAATTGTCAATATTGTATGTGTTACACACAATATGACATAAAAAAGTTATTGAAAAGTGTTAAATTCACAGTGACATTAGTGAGTTGTATATTAAAAATAAATTCCTTTAATTTCATTTTAAAAAATAACCAAAAATCATGGAGAATTTCGTGTTATTTCAATATTTTCCATAGTTTTAAATTAAAAAAAAATCCCCCCATAATGAAAAATGTTAAAAAAGTAAAAAAAATTATTAAATCCAGCCTTTACTTTAAATATAAATTCCTTTACTTCAAAATGAACTTAAAAATAAGTTTAACTAGCTATTTAAATGCTGATAGTTTACTAATGTTTAAATAAATCTTGGCTAATTAGTCACTACTCAAACTGAAAAAGGCATTTGAATAGCCACGACTGGCTTGAAAAATATTTATCCACGGTTTTTATATATATTAATTAAGGAAGGAATAAGGATGTTCGAGTAAAAAAAATATTTTGCCGTAATATACTGAAAAGATATATAATCTAAAAATAAACATACGAGTTAGAAAATATTTCGTGTCTTAAATTTCTTCATGGATTTTATAAAAAGCATACAAGAAAATAAGTAAATTAAATGAAAGTATATTTTCCTAAACGGAATTTATAAGATTAGATAATATTAAATTCAGTTTCACTCGAACTCTGTATAAAATAACTTTCCGTCTTAAACGGAAATATGCTACTTATTTAAGATAGTAAGCCAAAATGTACTTGAGACAAATCGTTTACTTTCAAAACGTTCATATTAAATTTTCCTTTGAAAAAAAATGCCAATTAATTAGAACCACAATGAATAGTAGAAATGTTATATTATTTTTATTGTAGAAATGTTTTTACCTTTTTTACGTTGAAAGTTAAAAAGTGTTAGATTCACTCCGTTTTACGGTATAATATCGGTAAAATTTGTTTTCCTTCGGAACAATATTGTTGTAGAAAAACAACTAGTGATTCAGTTTGGCGACAAAATTTCGTCGGCTTACAATCGAAAGGCACTAAGTCACTTTTGGAAGATATTTTGAATGTGGTGGAACGTCGCCAACGAACGAGCGGAGTTTTGGCGTATCTCTGAAATCTCATCAAACTGGAAAGCTAGTAACCTAGCATAGATGGTTGGTTTTCTGATGTTGCCAGAGTTGCTTGTCGTAAATAAAACAGATTGCGATTTTGTTTTAAACCAGAAAGAATTCATACAGTAAAAAGCTTAAATGTTGGTTCACGATTAATGATTTATTAAATTGAAATTTGATCATGTAATTAAATTATTTTAGGGATTAAAAGGTTAATTCAATTTTTCAAAGGTTTTATAGTAATATTTTCTTTTTCCTACACTATAACTAGAATGGCAACGGTAAAATGATCGCCAAATTTGGCACAACCTCGTACGGAGTAGTTGAGAAAAAAGTGACTTAGTGCCTTTCGACTGTAAGCCGACGATTTATAAGTATATTCTAACTAATCCCGGGTTAATGGTGCTACTATAAATGTAATCTATACTAACAGGGTAAATCAGCATTAACTATTCTATATCTATTCACATGGAATAGCCGCTTCACGAATTTCAATCATGAGTAAAAAATTTTCACTTAACGAAACTGTCAGTTTTCTAACCTGTTTTCATTAAGTTTTTGTAATAGGACATCGCTTTAGGATGGTCATGGACATTGTTTAAACCTAGTCTTTGAATAAAAACAGCGGAAACAAATATTTTACGTTCCAAATAAACATTTTGAACTCTAAACGTAAAAGTGACTATTTTAAACAAACGCTTTCTTAAAGCGTATAGGGCAAAATCGAGCAATAAATTTGGAAATGCCAAACGTTTACACAAAGAGAATGGAACACTTTAAAGATTTTTCTCTCAAGATCGTAAGCTACTGTAAAGTAAATACTTACCACTTAGATTTGAAAAGCAGAGGGAATAAGACTTAGAAAGTAGGAAGTTTGCTGATTTGAAAGAAAGTAAAACGTTCTATTTACATTACTTTCTGACAAAGAAAGTGTTACTAATTCAATCGCACATTTGGAATGAAAAGTAATAAAACCCTCAGTGATTTCAGTTCTTCTTTTTTTTTAAAAAAAAAGAAACAGGATTATTTTTTATAGCGAGGAAAATAGTTATATATAACTTAACTATAAACTTTAAACAATTTACCGTTACGATATATTTTTATTTTTATAAAACAAGTTTATTCATTTATAATATCCGGACTTTTGTGAAAGAAAAATATTTATTAGAGAAACAAGAACTAATGAAATCCACAAAATTCCATATCCCACGAAAGAAATTTTGCGCGTAATATTTTCGTAATTTGGCCGAAAGTTTTACAATAGCTTACCACTAAATATTTAAAACAGTACAACCAGTAAAACCTTTAAAATAATAATTAAAATCTTACTTATTTACAATTACTGATTGAACAGTTTTTTTTAATGACTGAATCAAATTGCCAACTCCTAGACACCGCACCGTTTTTAGTCTGATTAGCACCACACTTATTGAAAACAAAAAAAATCTATATTTTGTTTTAGCATGAAATTACTGAATGAACACAAGGGAAAGACCATATAATCCTGTTAAAAATATCAATAATTTTAAATTAAAATAAAACAATATAATATTCACTATATCATTATCACTACCTTGTTATACTTCACTTGAGTTTCCCTAATCTGTATAAATAAAGGAAGGAGACATCTTCATATCATTCGAATATCACTATCAGCTCTTAAAACTCATTACGACTCGTAAGTATCTCATCAATATAAATGAAAAGAACTAATCACTAGAAAGGTGTTCAGGTAAAATCGAGGGAAGTCCCATGAGAAATTCTCTTAAGATTTATAGGTATGATGGTTGTTGATACGAAGACTGGAATTATTAAGTTGCATTTTAGCTTCTCAATCAATATCAGCATCGTCATCCTAATAATAATTATAGTTTTGAAGTTTTGGAGATCGCCCTTTAATTTTGATTCTTATTTTATCCGAGACGATTTAGAGTTAATTATTAGTGTGTTTAATCCTCGTTCAAGATGAAAGATATGAAAGGGAGATATTTTCATGTTTTCATTGGATAGAATTAATTGTAGATTCCATTCTAGAGTTTTTAATAAAATAGTTAATAACTTATCAATTTAAAATTTGGAATTATTCTGTCATCGTCAAATTATAGTTAAAATTTCATATAAAATTATTTTTTATTTCTCTTTGAGTGTTTAGTTTTTAGAAGGAATTATGTTTAAAGGAAACAACAAGTTTTAAGAAAGTTGAAACCCCTCACGAGAGTGTGAGTAATAGAACATGTGCATTAGGGTGTATCGAAAAAAACCTTTTTTTTGATTTTGATAAAGTCTTAGCAAAAAAAAGTTGTCTAAGGTGGCAGAGAGTACCTGTGAATTTTTTCAGAATTTTCGGATAATATCTAGGGGTGCCGCAAAGCCCCCGAAGGTTCCCATGTTAATCCTAAGGAGCGGCAAGCCAAAAAGGCCGAAAATCGGTTTTTCGCCCCTCATTTCTACCCTAATCATACGACGAATGTCTTCACTCGAGTTATGGACCCTATATGATCTAGGCTATCCGACAAAACGTGAATAATAGCCTAAATATCTATATTTCGTTGATTGTGGGCTCTTGGAAATACGCGATTTTCAATGAAATTTGAGCACACAAAAAAACGTAATATAGATATTTAATCTGTTATTCAAGTTTTTTCGGGTAGCATACTTCATTACTTCATATAGGGTCGTATGCTACCCGAAAAAACTTGGAATAACAGCTTAAATATCTATATTACGTTTTTTTTGTGTGCTCAAATTTCGTTGAAAATCGCGTATTTCCAAGAGCCCACAATCAACGAAATATAGATATTTAGGCTATTATTCAAGTTTTGTCGGATAGCCTAGATCATATAGGGTCCATAACTCGAGTGAAGACATTCGTCGTGTGATTAGGGTAGAAATGAGGGGCGAAAAACCGATTTTCGGCCTTTTTGGCTAGCCGCTCCATAGGATTAACATGGGAACCTTCGGGGGCTTTGCGGCACCCCTAGATATTATCCGAAAATTCTGAAAAAATTCACAGGTACTATCTGGCACCTTAGACAACTTTTTTTTGCTAAGACTTTATCAAAATCAAAAAAAAGTTTTTTTCGATACACCCTAATGTGCATTCCATTACCACCAAACATTTACTGCATTTAGAATCCTAAACAGACTGCAGAAAATAATTGAAAATTTATGTACAAAAATATCGTAGAATCGAAAAAGAAATATTGCATTTATTTCCAGCACTTTCAGTTCAGATAGTTTCAGTTGGGTAAAAATAACATAAAACTTTAAAATTGAAAACTAACTTACATTTTAGCTTACTCTAAAGCAAAAATTCGAAAAATATAAATTTTAAAATGAAATGAATATCAATGGGGCCAATCATCCACTTAATAAAATTAAAAAAATAAATTATGTTTCCGCTTAGTTTAAGCGCAAATATGAAAAAATAAGGCAAAATAGGTTTTTATTTCCACCACATAAATTTGTTAAAACAATTCTCGTACATATAACGCTCAATATAAAGGGTTTTATTTTCTTTTAAACGGAATTCTTTCTTGAGAATTTGATGTTTCTTTTTTACACAATATAATTTAGATTTTACTGTGTAACAAATCCAAATTCAATGTTTACCACACTGATGCCAAATTACTCTGAAAAATTATAAAGCGGATAAAATTTACGTACTCATGTGAGGACTTTAAAAACTATTCAGGAAGTAGACTGCTTGAACCAGAAGATAATATCTAGTTAACACGTTGGTCTTGAGCCATACACTGTTATTTCACAACCCTTGAGGTATACATATATTTGCCACGCTATTCTACTGACGTATCCAAAGAAGAAAATAGCGTCAACAGAAAGTACTCACACGTCTTGAGATAGCTGCAGAACATGCGGACGGCTTATAGGTAAAGTTAACAGCCACATGCTCTCTCTAGGCTGTCGAAGAAACGCTTCTATTGAAGCAAAGAAGCCATAGGAAGAAGATACATAAGCAAAAACTGCAAATTCCGCAGTCTACAGTTTCGTCATAAATGATCACCAAGGATTATAGCAATCGCGCCTAGAGGTGTGAATCTTTTGGTTTTTATGGAGTCTTAATAGGATAATTAAATTTGAAAGTGCTAGATTGTTGGAATAAATATGTATACGTGGGATGATTAATATTAATTGAGAACATGAAATTAATTTAAAAAATATCCCATTCAATAGTTTGGAAAGGGGAAAGTTTCAGAAAACTTAGAAAATACCGTATAGAATATCGTTACGTACTATGAAAACACTCTAAAAGAATAATGAAAATCAAGATAAAATTTTAAGCTTTTCTGACCTTGTAATAATATGTTGATGTCAAAACTTCAAAGAATATCGTTTAGCAAACTGGTTTTCATTAATTAAGGATAATTTTAATACCAAAATATATCCAAAATTAATTAAAGAAAATTTTTGTGTGATTAACGTTTGTTTATATTCATAAGGGAAACAACTTGATAGAATAGAATTCTTAAAATGGGCTTATAACACCATTAATAATCCTTTTGACAAATGCATTCGAAGGTTATAACACAAATATTGAAATTATAAATCATTAAAATATAAAACAAACATATGAGTAATGTCTTCAATAAATTCTATTCTAAGTTATATCACTATTAAGTACTTTACAACACATATTCAGTAACTTTACGAAATTAAAACTGTTCATCTGTTTAAAACATACAATCTGTTCCAAAATTTTTAGCACATACACAGCTTTAGAATAAATATTTCAGTATTTATTAGGCCCACCACTTTGTTCGTACTTAAGTAGTGGCTATACGTACCATGATTTATGAGAGTCGCTTTCTTGTATAATGCGCGTCTAACTAAATAGAATATATTAGCTGCATTTTTCAGCCAAGATGAGATATGAAGGCCATTGTTTCATTTTTTCTTGTTTTGAGAGCCGACATAACTAACTCTTATTGTTATTTCCAGAAAATGCAAAGTTAAGCTATTTTTCATAAAAAAACCGTTTTTCTATTAAAATTATTTTGTCTTCCAGTTTCTCGTGAAATTCAAAATCTCTGCATAAAAACTAATTCACATTTCCTTTTCTTTTCTTTTTTTTCTAAAATCAAAATCTTAAAACATGTGCTTACAAATATAACTTTAATTTAAAAGTAAACAGCTAATTTTTTCAAAGCTACGGCTCTATGAAGATTTAGTCATTACATGTGCTAATTTATTAGTTAACTATATTTGCATCTATATAAAACAATTACTTATATATTAGTTTGTTGAATTTTATACTATCCAAAAATGCTAGGTACTCTTGTCTTATTAATCTAGGGGAAGAAAGTCCCCTTTTGTCCATCCCTGTCTTTGCGCTAATGAAACATGGCCGTTAAAGTAAAATTAAACGATCGATGATGAATAATAATTAAAATTTAGTAACTGGAATATCCCATCCTATCAATCAAAATAGTTTTACCATACCATATATTTTGATCTTATTGAATGAAATTTGAATTTGTCTCATTTTTATCAAGCATAATGTTAAGTTTCTACAAAATTAAAATGTTCTTTAACGGTTAGCAACTACTAATGAAGCATTAAGAACCATAAATTATTAAACCATGATTGTTTCAAAATCTGCAACAATTTTCTGTGTTACTTTTTAAGAAATATAAGAGTATAAAGAAACTACACATTATAGATAAAGAATAATGTTTGTAAGTCACCCTAAAATATGTTATTTATTAGATACATTTCAAATAAATCTAAAAAAAAAAACATCCCTAAAAATTTAGAAAACTCACGAAACACGCCAATTCAAACTTCTCAGAGTGAAATTCTCGGAGTTTAATAACATACGGATGGTACAAACGCAACTTCAGAAAAAGTGAACAGGGGCATCATTTTTACTTTTTGCCAAGTGCTTCGACCCCCGGTAAAAACCACAGAGCTCACGCGAAGAAGGAAACGGCGGGAAAAAAAAGATATGATCGTTGCCCTTCGCGTAAAAGAGGTGATAAAATCCTCGTACAGAGAAGAATCTAGAATTATATTCCGTTGATTTCTTTTTCCGATAGCGCAAAAAAAGATGGAAAAGTAACTTCATGCTCTGAAAAGAAGTTCCGATTAAACTGAAAAAGAGCTGGAACGTGGGAGCCTGTTACCCAAAGTTTATGAATCGATTGCATTGGGAGAGAATGTTTCGTTTTTGACTGGAAATGGGAAATAATAGTGGTTTGAAGAAAGAAGAACTGTTATTTTCTTTTTAATTTTAGTGTAGTTCTTAAACCGATTTGGTACTGTTTTTTCTTAAAGAGGTGTTGATACTCTTTAAAATGGATAGTAAAACGCAGGGTTTTTTTTCATTGCTCTTCCAATTCATGTAAAAAAAATCGAATTGTTTTATGTCATGAATATATTTGAGATATCTCCAATATACGAAACCAACCGATTTAATAGGCAGTTATGTCAATAATTTGGTGATATTGGAATCTTTGGCCATTTTAACGGGAAGGTAGAATTGTGAAGGTAAAGAATGCCTAATATAATATATTTTTTTTTCTCTCTTAGTCAGAGAGTAGTTTTAAATAAATCATCTGTCAAAGGTCAGTAAAATAAAATTAAATCATTAAAATATTAAAATAAAATGAAATATCAGCATGAATTTGTGATTAGGAAATTGAATATTTGAGAAAGATCAACTAAAAAATTAAATTAATGGGGATTTCTTCATGTATTTTATGCTTCCACTTTCAACAGACTACTTTAAATCTACTCATTTTATCATAAAGTTTTACTTCGTTAATAATTAAAGCTATTTTAATTAATTCTAATTAGTGTTATTATTAATTAATTAATATACATAACTTTGAATTTAATGTGATGCTGATACCTCTTTAAGGCATACTTTTGTCGAATAGTTAACTAATTGATTCTTAATATATGCGGCATCGATGCTGTTACAATATGCCCTTTCCTCTAATTCTAAAATTGTGAAATAGTACCCCGTATAAAAATTCAAACACGATGACTGTAACCTGGACAGAAGGGTGGTCATTCATCTAGCTAGAGAGGGATGGCCACGTGTCACAGTTTTGGAGGGACATTCATTACGTCAGATCCAGGATGTTAAACGAGACTCCAAAGCATTTAGAAAGCAGATATGAATATTCATATCTTCCAGTAGCCTTCAGGGCCCTACTAAGCCGAAGTTTGGTTCCATATGAGGGTGTCAGGGTTTTGGCCTGTTGAACTGTTGTTTTTGAAGGCAACAAATGATGTTATATATAGCAAGTTTATCTTACAAAGAAATCTCTTAAATTTATTACTCTTTTTTGAGACCATAAAGTTAATGTAGGATAAAATAATACCTTAAAAGTAAAAGAAATATAAAGCTTTACTGAGTATAACTAGTTCTCTTTAATTTTATGGTGAAGGACTTTATTAATTTTTTTTAAAATAAATTTTTGGAAAATACTTAAATTGATTTCAAAAATACTTAAGCCTGTTTGATATTTGCAAGAAAAACAAATTTAGAAAGGAAAACATTTGCATTGGATTTTTTTCTAAATTACTTAACATTTGTGTCTCTGTTAAAATGTTTATCAAAGAACAAGAAATATTTCCAAATTGCATACAGATTTTTAAATATCAACATTACCCAAACACACTTGGATCCATCAAGCATTATTCAACCAACTAAACAACCCCCTTTAACTTCTAACGCATTCATCATTCATATTTTCAATCTTAAACTGAATGGCAACAGCGCATGGGAACCAATTTTACGCAAGATTTCCCTCTCAAACCCAAACCACTGCTCTCCATTCATTGAAACGTTTTCTATAAAAACCGACCGTTTCCTCCAAAATAGAATTCCCCTACTGGGCAACAAATATAGGTTCTAAAACAAGCTCGAAGGCTGTAAAGACAAAAGGAGATAAACACGAAGAGAAAATACCACTTTTTGGAAAGACAAAAAGAAGACCCTGAGGATAGAAGCACTCTAGCAGCGATGAGAGCATTATCCTCCGTTTTTTATGATCAAACTTCTCATTTGTCTGTTCCAGGTGCTTGACTTTGGCGAACCTAGTAGGGGGATAAGTAACTTATCTGATTGGAGACCCATCTTTTGGACGGAAAGTAATATTTTTCTGATTGCTAAACACGGGATTGTTTGGAAACCCAGAAGAGATGGTTTGCGTCGAGGAATTTGATAAAAATGAAGATAAGAGGATGGGAAATTTCTTTTATTTGGAATTTTTGATTTATATGATGGTATTAGGCTATTTTGATCCGGTTTATTTATTGAATTATGTTGAGTAGAATGACAAACATGATATAAAGTGACACCTATTGTAACGTTGATGTTGAACCAAGTATGATAGTAGAAAAGTGGATTATAAATAGCAGGATGCAGATTTAAACAATATTATCTGCTTCTAATAAGAAAATCAGGTGTTGCATCAACTGCTATTATGCAAACTAATCTGGGTAGTAAAGGAATTATATGTAAGGACATTATTCTAAAGATACAGGGATAGTTCTGGGTTGTAAAAAAACCGGATTTTTTTTAATAAAAAACAAGTAGGTAGAGTTTTTTCTTTCAAAAAAGCTAAGTACTTTTAAAATATTTTTGGGCTTTCTGTATAAATGTTTAAGAAAAATTTGAGTTATTACTAAAAAAGTAACCTTAACTTTCTTAACTTTTATACTAATACTACTCAATGGAAGGTACTCAAATGGAAGGTAGAAGATAATGTTTTGTCAAATTTATCTAGAATAGTTTATATTAAATTGACATTTTCCTCTCATTTACAGTTCTATTGAAATTTCTGATTTAAAATACAAAACCAAAATTTCAACTATAAAAAAGTTAAACCAGATATTTTTATTTCTACAACTGGGGATTTTTAAATTACAACGCAAGAGAGAAATTGCTTACTTTTATCGTTTACCGGATGATACCATCCGATTTTTACGCTTAAGATAGAATTTGACCATGGTTCCTTAAATTTTTTTCAAGATGCATTTCTGCCCAAATTTGTATAACTTGTTTTCTATTTTTTTAATGGCGCTCATTCTTATTACTATTTACATAATCTTTAAAATATCCTTTTAATCCCTCGGAAGTATCCAAACCTATGTTCAGGGGTTTGTTTAAATAACTAAACAAGCAATGTTAGATATTTACAAGAAAACTATAAATAATTATAATATGTACTGTTATAAAAAACACAAACTTTTATAATATATATTAAGTCAAAAATACTAACTTTAAAACGTCCTTTTGAATTAAAATAAAGTAAGATTAGTTTAAAAGTTGTGATCTATGATCAAAAAGCGATAAATGCCAACAAAACCCAATAGAAATACATTCCATTTAGAAATCCCGACACTGAAAATGAAAATTTCGCTTAGTTTTTTAAAATTTAGTACAAAATAACACAAGTGGGGTTTTCGAATTAATTTTTTTTGTTCTCATTAAATTTAACCTTGCACAACTAATTGTAACACTACTAAAATATAATGTTAAAATAATTATTATTTTTAGATGGTTTCATTCTCTAAAAAGAATATAGGTAAAATACAGTGGATAACTACTACTAAAAGTACGTACAAAAACGTTTACGTGGACCAGTATATTGACCAAGGATTGAAAATGAAATATTTCTAACCATAAAAAATTTTGAAAGATGCTGTAGTTTTCTGTAAAAAAAATAATTTATAAGGGGATGAGACTTTTAACCTGCTGAACATAATTTTATTAGAAAGTGATGAACAGTAAAGGAAACACACACTGCATTTAAAAGAGTGTAAAAACTTGATTCTCCAATAGCTTCTAAACAACCAACAAAGTGGAAGAATAGTTTAATCTCTTAAAAATATAACCCATTAAATTCATTTTAAAATATTCTAAAAAGCCTTTAAATGGTACCTTAGAAGTCAAGTTTGACCCAAGTTAAACTAAATCTATGGTTCCGGTCTGCATATCCTTAGCACCCAATAAGAGAAAGAATGTTAAGTGGTGTCGTCAGTGAATACGTGTTTGAAGTGGAACAAAACACTTCAAGTGGAGAAAAACTGTTTTCTTTCCTAAATATTCTTTTCAAATGACACGAAGCAGATACCACTTTTTGTTTCTATCTGCGTGAAAAATTGTTAGTTTTCTGTGTATTTATACCTCAAGTTAATCTTGTTGAAGCATCAAGTGGATTTCAAGTTGAAAAATGGCTTTCATAAGTGAGAATCTTTCCAATGAGGCATTTCAGTCAAGTTTGTTATCTTCTAATAACAAAGATATTTGATTTCTGAGAAGAAATCGGCTATTAAAGGGATCTGAAGGGTACTTGAATCGCGTTGGTATGGAAAATTATGTTAGCAAACAAAAGAGATCAAAGAAAAATTTAATCTTTAGGTTCTCTTTTTAAAGCTTCTTTTAAAATTATTCAAAGCTGTAAGATACAAATATTTTACCATCAATGAATTGAAAAGCACTCTTCAAACTTCCTTAAAAAGTTGTTAAGGGTTTTGATTAATGAATGATTCAAATGCTCAATATAGAGATCTTATTAGTTTAAATTAGTGTATTGCATTGCAGTCTTCTTAAAACAAAAGTGCCTGTTTAAATGAATTTATACCATCTTATTATCTAGTTATTTTAAATATTTATAAAACTATTTAAAAAGCTTTAAACTACCTCTTTATTTAATACCTAATGAACATATTTATTAAGTATGTATCACACCTTACTTAAAAGAAATGACCTGAAATGACTCACAAATGAATAGTTAGGTAATATCTAAGTTATGCATACATTCTTAAATTATTTTGATCTCCCATATATGTCACTCGAAAAGAGCAATGTCAAAAGAACATATAAAATCTCAAATAATTAGTAGCCTCAAGAATTTCGTTCAGTCCTCCTAATGGATATAGGAAGAATCTTAGTAGGAACAGATGGTCAATAAATGATACTGTTCTGGTATTTTACGCACATTAATTTTCTGGGGTGAGTTTAATGCTGTCATTGACTCAGGAAGATTTTTACTTGCCTGAGAGTTAATGAAATATGTAAGTAGAATATTTTAACTACTAGTATTCACTATTTTATGTAATACAGAATAGACATAGATTATTGTAAGCGTGCAAAAAGTAATTAGTTAAACTTAAAGTTTTGAGATATGTAGATTTTAACTTGGATGGTTAATGTGTCAACTCGTATTCGCTACTCTGATGCTACTAGTTTTATGGGATTCGACACCATTGTATTACTGAAGATTACTTGGTAAGTTTTAAGAAAGTTTTAACCTCATATGGAAACTGTTTGATTTATTTGATTTTCCTAGTAAGCCACTGGAAGAAGGAAAACTACAGTAGCCATTGTAAAAAAATATTGAAGGTAGAATAAATTTTTAAGGTATTATTGAAAACTATGTATTTTTTTAGTCTTCATACGCAACGCAATAATGCGTGCATCTTTTTGTATATGAGCTTGATATTTTTATTAAATATTCTTCAAATTTAATATTTTATAACCCCTTAGATACCAAGTTTCGTTGAATTAGAGTTAGCTAGATTTATAAGCAATAAAAAATTAACTAACCATTGTATACTATATTTATCAATTAATAAAATAAACAAATTGGAACAGCTTTAGAATAAGTCCGCTTTCTGCCATGTTTAACCACAGTTCCGAAAACAACATGTTAAGTGTTGTCATTATAGAGATCTAATCGTACTATTAGATCTCTTAAAATATTATACTAATTACTATTATTTTAGGATCTAATAATAATAATATTAACAATTAGATCTCAATAGTTGTCGGTCATAAATTGAGTTGTGGTTAAACATGGCGGAAAGCGGACTTATTCTCAAGCTGTAACCAACAAATTGCCGTTGGTTGAAAAAAAAGTGAGAAAGTTATATTTAGTCTAAATTATGCTTCACCTAGTAAATAGTTCTACTTTCTTCAAGCAGCTGTACGCCTACGAACGAATGTGTAAAAAAATTAGTTAAGGAAAAATGTGGTTTTTAATGTATATCTTCATTTATTTCCGTGTTAACATAAAAGCCAAACAATCCACCCAAAATGTACATCAAAAGAAGATTTCCGTTAGCATAATTTATTTGAAGCCTTCAAAGTTTTAGAACACACAAATTATTTCGTTTCGAAAACCAGAAATATAAAGGCAAAATGCCTTTTTAACAAATCATAAAAGAAAATAAAAAAGTTGAATACTTTCTATTATCTAAATTATCATTTAATTTGATTTTCAAAATAAAAATAACATTAAATTCATTTTAAATCCATTTTTATTGAATTTCATTTTTTTGTTTAAAAGAACATATTAAATAAACCAAGTTTGTTTGCATTTTCTTTCTAGCACCATTCAATATATCACCGTATTTCTACACCAAGAAGCGTTTCAAATATATTTTTCCGAATACGCCAGATACGTGGTTAAAAGCATTCATCTTCTTCTATCGGATTCCTCCAGACGTAGACCCTTGAGGCTTGAGGTATAACAGTGATCTACCCCCGGGCCATGCAATAAATCTGGTTTTTCTACGGTTTTGTTGAAAACAAAAATAATAGTGGCTCGGTCAAATTGAATTGGTCATTTCGAAGCGTAAATCCTGTTTTTGAGGATGAAGATTTTCAAACATTTCAAACTAGATTTAGAAGTCAATTTTTTTTTGTAATTTATATTAAAACGAGACATAATGAAGAGTAGTTTGAAGAACAATCAGTTTCCAAAAAGAAGGTAGACATATTAACGAAGAATAAAGCAATTTAAAAGATAATGGTGGCAAAAAAAGTGATACATAAAAATGATTTTTATCCTTTATTACAGAATACTTAAATTAAATTTAGTTTTATTAAGCAAGTATAGTTATCTTTTGTTAAGATTCAACGTATGTACTTATTCCTTCATTAATTTACTATATTGAAACATAAACAAATAACTAGCATAAAAGGTAGTTAAATTTGTTTAAAAAAAATTCGTTTAAAGATAAGCTTTTACAATATATTTTTTGTATAACTTAAATCTTATATAACTATTATTTGTTCATAAAAATTCTATATTATACCTACATATAAAAATTACTCAAAGAGCATAGTAACAACACTTGCGTGGTTCATAGCAATAAAAACTCCTTTAAAATGTTGCTTTTGAATTTTGTAGTTGGATCAAAACTACTTAATTTTTATTTTACAAAAGTAAAAGCAAAAAAAAAAATAATAATAATATTAAACGTTATCTTCAAAAAACACGCGGTTCTTCAATAAATCCTTCAGAGAAGAGAACGTTTAGGACCTTATATGACTTAAAAGTTTATTTAGCTTGACGTTGACTTGAGGAATCTCACAACGTATGGGAGGAAAATTCTACGAAGTTGAAGTTTTTTTGAAGATAGTTTCTCACAGCCTATCAATCACTAATTTTATTAGGGAGTTTATTTGACGCTTAAATCAGAAATACAATTTTTAAAAAACATAGAAGTTTTTCGTGTCTTTTTTCCTTGATAAAAAATGAACTAAAGTAGTTTTTTCAAGGTTCAATTCTTCTATCTGCTAAGTGACATAAAGAAGTTATAGATAATAAAAAGTTACGGAGACAAAAAATATTTTAGTCGCCTACATACGATCAATTGGGTGAATTTTATTTATGTAAAAACTTTTGTTTATAAAAGTTATTACAGAGACAGGTATGATAAATTGGCAAAAAAATATTTGAAATGATAAAAATTTCGATAAATGTAACATGATATTGTATAACTAATTTTAAAATTAAAAATGTTCAATACATACCAAAATATGAATATATATATGAATAAAATGTATGAGTAGGGTCTTATATTTGTCCTTCAAATAGTACTGAAAAAGGTTTACTCATTACATGGAAGATGGTCATAAAACTCTTGACTTCGTATTCTAAATTATAATTAAACTAAATAAGAATTTTTTTGTTTTTAATTAACCCATTCAATGCCTTAAATAAATTGTATGTTCCTAAACTGAATTACTAATTTCCTCTTCACCGGTCCCCATTTAACCATAATTTTTCTGTTCAACCGGCCATAAATAATTTAAGTACAAAGTAAAATAATGGTAAATGTTTGCAAAAACTAGTCTAATTTATAAAAACTTTCATATACACTACACTTATGGTTTTCTTCAGCAGAAAAAGCGATGAATTTTTAAAACCAATAAAATAAACACGTTTATTAAATACGTCTTTCAAGTTTGGAAAAAAAAGACAAAACAGAAAAACCACGCCTTTCTTCCACAATTTAACGCACATTTCCATTTTTCACTTTATCCGAGATTTCACTTAACTGGCTCACATACCCAGTCCAAAGGGAGTCAACTATAAAGGGAAAAGAGATGAATGGGAAAACGCGGAACCCGATTCCCTCCTGAGGAAGCCACTTAATCCCCGAAGACAACCCATCACTTGTCATAAATGGGTCTTCCTTCAATAATCGATTCATAAGAGGCTGTCGGAATTTGATTTCAGTCTCAAGAGCACTAAATGAGCTGCCAAGACGACTTGCCCTCACGCACGTTCGACACGCTATCCCGTCATTTCGAGACAAAAGCCTTCGACCGCCGGAAATCCCTCCACATGCCAAACGGACAGTGCTCCGTCTCTTTACGTGTTCATAACACTTCCCATTCTTCATTCAGCTTCCCATTTTGCTTCGAGCGTATTGATCTGCCCTGGTTCTTCTATGTTTCTAAAAATAATCTACGTTCTATAACTTAGAGAGAGCAACCGCTTTCTTATTTTTTTTCCCCACCGTCGGTGTTTTCATAGTCCAGGGCGACTCGGAACCTTCTTCACGGCCAGGTTCAAACCGAATCGATTTTTTAGCGGTCTGTTGCGCCGAATTTTTCCCGTTTTTTTAAGCGTTACGCTGAAGATCGCCGATTTTCTCCCGTTTTTTTTTCAGCGTCGCACTGAATATTGCCGAATTCCTCACGGTTTTTTTCGCCGTTTCATTGGCGGGAATGGGCCGTTTCTTGCGAAGATGGTTCTGGAGGTAAAATTTTATGATAGCCGTTGGCCTCTGAGAGACACATACTACCCTTCATTTGATGGGAAGTAAGAGTTCGTGAGCTTCCCTGTTTTTGCTAAGACATGATATGAGATGGTTAAGCCGATCTCATGACTATGCTTAAATCTAGACCATATATCAGAGAAAGGATATCGAGACTGATAGAAGTATTAAATTCCCTCTTTATTATGTACGCATCTTATTGTTTTATAAATCCTATTTTCACCATGAGGCCAACCTCAATTATAGTAAGTGGCATACTATGAGAGCCTATCAACAGTTTTTATGATATGGCTGTGATTTCATTGTACATTGCCCAGTAATTTTATATATATGTTATGGGCAATGTGATAAATCAGGGCATTATTAATAATGCCCGGGCAATGTGATAAATTGAATGGAATTTATCAATGAAATTTATCACTTTGCCCGCCTCCACTTCGGGCATTATTAATAATGCCCGATTAATCCCTTTGCCCATAACATATATATTTTATGTAAAATTAAGTTTTATATTTTGAAGATATTTCGACGACATTTATGATTATCTTCAAAATAAATTGAAAAGATGATTACTATGTGGTTCCAGAGATATTATTTTTCCAATTAATAAAAGGAATGCTAAATATGAAAACTTTTATAAAATCAAATTTATTAATATCAACACCAAAATTGTCCGACACAACTCTAATTCTTCCAATTTTATGAAATGCAAAACAAATCTAAAAAATAGGACACTCTATATTTTTTGTTAAAAATGCATTTAAAAAATTAAGTTTTGTTCAAAAGCACAAGAAGTAATGCTGTCAGACACTGCGAAAATTTGCGAGTCTTACATCTTACTATGTGAGTGATGCTTTGCATAGTAGGGTGTCCCAAAAAAACGCTACTTTTGAAATGTTTAACTCTCACCCTCCAAAAATGTTCTTTATGTGAATATAAGGCAGTGTAATTTTTTTTAGAATTTTTGAAAAATATTTAGAGGTCCCCCAAGGTCATTGAATTTTCAAAAAATGGCCAAAAAAAGGGTAAAATTTAACATTTTTTCTAATTTTTTTAAGATAACCATTCATGTTCAAATGGCATTATTTTAATTTATTAGAGCTATTTATATTGTTTTAAACCAATTCTGTATTAATTATCTGGGTAGGAAATAATACGCATTATTATTAAAAACAAGAAACTTGCGATATTTTTCGATATTTTTACCTTATGTATTACACTATGCGACAAAAAATGGGTCAAAATGCCACAGAAACTTTGAAAGCAGATTCTTATGTGAAATGACCCCCTGAATCCGAATCCGGCCCCCGTTTTTCTCTATCAGCCTCAGATTTTCGGGGAACAGCCCCTCCCCCTTTTTACGTTTTTCTACGACTTTATAACTTTAAACTCGATTTTCAATGTCAAAAAACATTGCTTTAGTCTTTAAATTGCACCCCAGGGGACAAGAAAGATTCATATTAATAAAGTATGAAAATTTGTAACAAATGGATAGGTTTAAGGGGTAATTAACCCCCTAAAAACGCAAAAAAATCGCTAAAAATAGTAAGATTTGTTATACCGTATTTATTTAACTTATTTTTGAAGCAATTCATTTTTAAAGGGTCCTAACCGTTCCCCAAAAACCCAAATTTAATAATGATATGCAGCAATGATTTTTAGGAAAAGCGGTTGAGGAGCTTTCGCCCCCGAAGCACCCGCGGAAGGGTTCGGAAGACTCTCTGAATCGCGTTGGCGCACGCGCGCTCAAGAAACATGAAATACCTCTATACAACCGGCCAGTTACTAACGAACCAAAGAATTTCTGCTTAGGAAAGACTTATAATATACGAAAAATGTTATTTTTAAAATTTTCAAAGCATGAATATAATTTCTTGTGCACGCGTGCGCCAGTGCGATTCAGAGAGCCTTCAGGACCCTTCCGCGGGTGCGTCGGGGGCGAAAGCTCCTCAACCGCTTTTCCTAAAAATCATTGTTGCTTATCATTATTAAATTTGGGTTTTTGGGGAACGGTTAGGTATCTTTAAAAATGAATTGCTTCAAAAATAAGTTAAATAAATACGGTATAACAAATCTTACTATTTTTAGCGATTTTTTTTGCGTTTTTAGGGGGTTAATTACCCCTTAAACCTATCCATTTGTTACAAATTTTCATACTTTATAAATATGAACCTTTCTTCTCCCCTGGGGTGCAATTTAAAGACTAAAGCAATGTTTTTTGACATTGAAAATCCAGTTCAAAGTTATAAAGTCGTAGAAAAACGTAAAAAGGGGGAGGGGCTGTTCCCCGAAAATCTGAGGCTGATAGAGAAAAACGGGGGCCGGATTCGGATTCAGGGGGTCATTTTACATAAGAATCTGCTTTCAAAGTTTCTGTGGCATTTTGACCCATTTTTTTGCCGCATAGTGTAATACATAAGGTGAAAATATCGCATGTTTCTTGATTTTAATAATAATGTGTATTATTTCCTACCCAGATAATTAATAGAGAATTGGTTTAAAACAATATAAATAGCTCTAATAAATTAAAATAATGCCATTTGAACATGAATGGTTATCTTAAAAAAATTAGAAAAAATGTTAAATTTTACCCTTTTTTTGGCCATTTTTTGAAAATTCAATGACCTTGGGGGACCTCTAAATATTTTTCAAAAATTCTAAAAAAATTCACAGTGTCTTATATTCACATAAAGAACATTTTTGGGGGGTGAGAGTTAAACATTTCAAAAGTCGCGTTTTTTTGGGACACCCTATTGCATAGCTTTCTTTTTTTCCCATCAGTCTCAATGAAAGACAAGGCGAATCAACCCATTTGAGTAATTGCAAGAGGTGTGTCTCTGACTCCGAGAGTGACAGAAGGTCAAGAAGGCAGACCAGAGATAAAGAGAACGTCTCTTTCAGACATTTGCTTGTATATTACGTGTCTTAATAATGAGATAGGTAGACAAAGGAAGCTTGAAATGTTATGTCACCTATCGAATTCTTGCATGTTTGTCACTGTCTAATACGAGTGAATGGTAAATTTAATAGTGACCTTAGGTGAGAAAATGAATCTTACAAACTGAATAAATTTGTTATCAGACACAAGAAAAGTTGAGATAGAAGATAATAAAGAATATTATTTAAGAATTTTTACCAGAATTTGTTATTTTGAAGTTCATTTAAAAATGTTGGCATAATGAATATAAGTATGCAACTGTTCCAGAAATACATTTTATGTAGAAAAAAATAAGTTAAAATAAATTTATAAGGAACTTATTGTCAATACCAGAAAAAACTTAAAATCAGAATTTAATGTAAAATTAGAACCAAATAATTAAGTAATCTGCATAAAATTAAACAAAAAAGTTGGAATGGGAGGGAATCAGGTGATGATGAAATGATGCATATTAAAAAATAACGAAATTATTTTTTTTATTATGTGTTTAAGTTTTGAAGGAGTTTTTGAGTGATTACCACATTAAAAGTTTATATAAAAATAATGCTTTTATGATAAAAAGTTTCTAAAAATTTACTAAATTGGTTTTCCTTTCAAAGTTCTTGCTTTAACAAATTTCTTAATAAATTGCTTTAACAATTATAAATTGAGGAACGTGTAAATCTCTGTATAAATTTCATCAGCTTCTACTACTTCATACTTCATAGTACAATGTTTCAGTTCTTAAGAAAGAAATATCAACAATATGTAAAGTAACATATTTAAAAATCATTAAATATTTACTAAAAATAGTCACTAGCTAAAAAAAAAAAACATTTTTTTCGTATCAAAAACTTGAACTAAAGCACAACATATTAAATTAAAACAACTTTCGCAACATACCCAAACAGCTATGTTAATCTCCTTCTTAGTGTTGTCACCATTGAAAGTTAAAGAAATATGTAGGCGGAAACCGATGGTGCTTAAGAAAAATTGTGCTGTAAGCTGATTAAGTGAGTTTTTCTCAGCTGGAGAAGGAAATTAGATCCAATAAAATCCAACTACAATGAAATTAGTTTTCCTCCTATAAATTCAGAGTGGGAAGGAGTTTCCCCTTCTTTTCTCAAAGTAAAATATTATGTCTTATAATCAGTTAAAACCTTCTCTTAACTTTTGAAACTTGCATGAAAGAAAATTAACTTTAAAACTTTATGAATTTGGAAATTAAAATAATTTTGATTATTCTATAACTCAAGTTTTCGTCCATTCTACTAACAGGAAGAATGAAATAGAAGACAACCCAAAATTAAACTTTTCTCAGATTATAATAAAAATAGACCATTAAAAGTTGATAACATTTTAACTCGGAATTATTTTCCTATCTATTTTCTATCTATCTATCTATAATCTATTTTCCATAAAAATAGATACAAAATAAAAATTTTCGAGCATGAGTGTCAAACGTACATTTATGCACAAATATCTGTAAGTAAAATTTTATAAATCCAAATCCTATTCCTTTTATTTAATATACAACAATACAATTTACAATACAATTACAATTAATTACAATATACAATTAATTAATTACAATTAATTACAATATACAATTTAATGTAAGTATTTAAGTAAAAGTATTTAAGTAATTAATTTAAAAGTATTTAATATATATACAACAAAGATACAACAAAAACTTACCTAAATAATAAAAATTCCAAATCATTATGTTTGATTGCTTTGAATTAAAGGGTTTTAAGATGCTTCTTAACTATCTGCGTAAAAATTTAAAAACAATTTTTAATCCCATTTTACAAAATAACATAAATAGTTGATCCCATGAAGGATATGAGAAAAAATAAGAAGTTTAGAGTTTAAATCTTGGCTTTAATACTACCAAAGACAGCTATTATTTATTACATTAACCCAGTAGGCATAATTTAATACGCATATTTTATTAGAATCTACACTTCTAATATGTACTTGAAATATGCAATTTAAGAAACAAAATACATCCACAAACATTTAAATACCTGGAAATTTTGTTGATGAAAACACAACAGCTTCATCACATAAATAATTTATGATTTTTTTTACATATTTCATTAAATGGAATAAAATTATGCAGTGCTCCTATTTTTAACACTAATATCTATTCTACACAAAAATTTCGTGTTTGTGTTTGATTGAAAGATACGTTTGCTAATGTTTTTAATTGAAAATTGTCCCCTGAAGAGAATCTAGCTACAATTATATCTTGAAATTTTTATTTAGATCATATAATGAAATATTTTAAAAATTATTTCTTACTATTAAGTTAGTCCACCAATATAAAATTTGGATTATACTTCAAAATAGATGACCACAAGATACAGGAAGGAAATTATGATTTTACTTTGAAAAACGGAACTAGAAGTACCCATAACTTAAAACATAGTGAAAAATTCTTTTTCAGTTAAGGTATCTTAAAGAATAATCTAAATCCAAAATTACTTCCCTCTCCCCATATATTCCAGCTTTTCAATTACTATCCGATTGAAGGAACAGTTAATTCTCCAGAAAGTTAACATCTCTATCCCTCTCTTTATTAGCTTGATCACAGTGGAACTTCGAACAATACGCGAATCTGGGGAACTGATTAAGCAGGGAGAAGTATTCAAAACCCCAAACACTTGACAAACCGTCTTTGAAATTACACCGTCTTCTTTCACGACTATTCTAAAGAACAATGCGATTTCCCCAGAGTCCCGGAAGGTCACACAAGTCATTTGTATGATTTCTGCCCCAAGGAACTTCCACGGAAATTCTACCGGA
Organism: Tetragnatha montana; assembly: GCA_963680715.1. Lineage (NCBI taxonomy): Eukaryota > Metazoa > Arthropoda > Arachnida > Araneae > Tetragnathidae > Tetragnatha > Tetragnatha montana. The sequence continues at coordinate 24,838,266 of OY796684.1, forward strand.
AAAGTGGCAAAGAAAATTCAGAAAGGGACAGCCGCCGAAGGGTGTAGTTTCTTAAAGTACAGGGTATAAAAGAAATGCTCTTGTCTGTTCAGCTGTCACTTTGAGATTCTCAGGTGACTTGTGTGTGAATCCCATTGATTGAACGCTCCTTTTGAATAAAATAAAATAAAATTACCTTTATTTAGGGAAGGATTTTTGTTTGCGTTTCGAGCTTCAAACTTCCGTTTTAGTTAAATAGTGCAATCTATTTCGCGGTATAAACACGGATTTAAGAGAAATTCCAGGGAGAAATTTAAATTTTGTTTAAAAGAAACTTAAAGATTCTTTGACTGAGCTTCACACTATCAGAAGGATACTTATATGCATTAGAGTAGAATCTATTTCAGAGTTGTGCTATCTTTCTCGAAGATAATGTTTCCATGTAGCTATTCTCGATTTCCCTGGTACATTTCAAAGTCATGATCAATAGAAGTTAAATAGTTAGGAAATCTATCCCCCATTTAAAGTAGATTTTCCTTGTAAAACAGCATTTAATGACAAAAATTGAATTTTCAAACCTGAAAAAGCTCGTACAGACAATAAAAAAAGGAAATTACAGAAATAAATTAAAGTAACCGAGAGACGTGTGCAAATGGATTAAATTTTAGATCAGATGATATTTTCAAGATTTAAAATATTTTACTTACAAGAGAAACATTGCTCTAATTAATAACTCTTAAGAGGAATATTACGGTTAAGTTTTGGTTACGTTTGGTATGAATAGAATTCCCTAAAAATTTCAAGTCTTTAAAAAAAAGTTACCAAATAAATTATATCGATGACAATACATTTAAACGTGTGAGGAATAGTGCTAACCTTTCAATGGAAAATGCTTAAGTTTTAAGTAGGTATATTTACTCAAAAGTAGTAATAAATACTACTAATGATTATGAAATAAAAAAATTTAATATTATAATGAACATCCCTGTAAAAAGCTCGAAAGAGCATGTTCCGACTCCCGTGGTAAAAAGCAAAAGTAAAATTAAAAAAGGGTAAGCTAAGAGTAAGTAAGGAACTAAACGCGTAATTACTAGGAACACTGTCTTAAATATTAAGCCGAAATGATGGTTTCTAACTCTAAAAATGAATCCTAAGAAACTCACTTATTTATACAAGCGTAAAAGTTACATACGTCACCACATATGCCAAGTGAGTTTAAAATATAAAACCCTAAAGTCGAATATCATAAAATTGAAACATGTTTTACAGAAATAGTTTTTTTTCTCAAAAAGGACACATTTTATAAAATTGAAAAAAAAAAATATTCCAAAACTCTTGAAAATAATCTGTCATTGTATAAATTAAAGTAAAATCCGTAATTTCATAAAACAAAAAATTCAATATTGAACTTATTTTATAATGAAATATTTTTCCTGTCATGCACAAATAACGCTTTCATTTAAAAAGCCCAACTAAGAAAAATATCACTTTGAACAAGTTACAAGAAAAAAACCTCAATTCTGACTTCTATACTCTTTGAGGAATAACTTAAACATAAAATTTTGCCCATTTCAAAACTTTAAACCTGTAATACAGTTCACCATTCAGCGCACAGTGCTTTAGGTTTTATAGGCACTTTAGTTTTGTATAAAAGAAAAAGTCAATCTTTCCTGTCTGAACTTTTTTTTTGCTCGAAAAGAAATAGCCACTTGAGCAAGATTCATGAATATTTAAAGGTAAATCACTTTTGTTGGAAGTGATTAGACTTTCAATTATTCGTAAGATACCAAGCAATAAATAATTATGGAGTTCACCTCACGTTTTTGTAGCGTCTTATGCTAAAGAAAACCTAGTAGAACCTTTGTTTAAAGGTTCTTATGGTGAAAATGCTAAAGAAACATACATTTTTAGGATTTACATAGCTTATAGAATTAAGAAAAACCTAAATATACTTGGGCTTTCATATGAGGGGAGAACTTTTGAGAAATAATAAAAAAAAGTAGAGAAATTCTCATCGCTTGAAATGAGCTTCTTTCAAAAAGAGACGAGTGTTTCAGTTTTAATGGAAAGTTTTTTTAGTTTGTTCCAAAAAATGAAACAAAGAAAAATATTACCTTCATCTCATGCAATAGTTGGAAAAAAATTCAGTTATATTTTGTTTATAAAATCTGCTGATCGGAGAAAAATAAAAAAAAGTTATGTTTTATTTCTCAAATAAGTATTCAATATGAGTTTTTTTTGGGGAAAAATACTTTTTGTCTGAGAATTTCAGTTTGATTAAAGAAAAAGAAGAGGGTTTGCCATCCTTTTCTATATAAAAACAAGATTCAGAATAGCTAAAAATATATGAGATATTAAATTTTCAAAACATACAATTAGTTTTACTTTTAAATATTTATCTGGTTCGAACTAAATAAAATGAGCTTTTCATAGTTTCAACACGTTAAATTGAATACTTTCATTTGTTTATTTGTGTAAACAATGTTGCTTATATATTTGTAATCATTGCGTTACTAGTCAGCTCTATATGTCATCTCTCTGTCAACTAAAATAAATCTAGTTACTATATATTTATGGAATTTTTCAAAAACTAATTTTACATAATTATTTAAATTGAATAAAATAAAACGAAGGAAGTAGAAAATAAACAATTTGAAAAAATATGATGCAATGTTGGGATTAAAAAAATATAAATAAAAACAGAAGAGTAAATATATTAAGAAATCAAGTATTACTTTTTGTTTTCACATAATTTTTATGTTTTATGATTTTTACCTTTTAAATAAAGTTTATCAAGACAAGACTTATAAAAGCTGTTAATAAATACATTTCCTTTTTTCCGTACTAAAATTTTGTTTTCGCTATTATAAAAGAGCAAATTAAATACTCCTCATATATATCCCTGGCTTTTACCTGTTTACCATACCTAAAATGAAGGAATCACAATGTAGTAATTAAGAAAAGCAGCCAATTAATTAGAAGTTTGATGCATTTGGATCAGAAAGTTAAGGCTTTGTTTCATGTGGTGGCAAGCGTGTCAACAAGCTTCCGAAAACAGACTCAATTTCTTTTGCCGATAATTACTCTATTGAAATAGGTCTCATTTCTCCCGTTTTCCGAAGTTATTAATTTTGTCTCCTGTCAAAATTACCTTCGACTATCTCGCGTTAATTTAGACACAAGAAAGCAGGATTTAATTGAATATTTCTAAGAAGAGTTAATTCATAAAATTCTAAGCCAAAATATTAATCTTTGAGTTGAGATTTGCAAAGAAACTATGTAATTCCGATATGATTTATTTTTATTCAGGACAGTTAAATGCACTAGTAAAAAATTGATAAATTTCTAGAGTTTATAAGTTAGGTAACATAACTCTAAAAACACCTATTGATTTATAAAAGAATCCTGTTTTTGAACCGATGTCTCTTAGGGTCATGGAATTAAGGTGTACTCCTAGATAGTTGACCATGCTGAATCCATAGAGACGGCTTATCGCCCCTAGCAATGATATAGAAAGTTAAAAAATTAATTAAAAAACTAAAGGAGATAGGATGAAAACTTCAAAAGTTGTTTGCAAAATCATAAGAAACGCACAGAAAAAGATCCATGAAAATATCTGAAAAGCTATTAGCATGTAAAAGCTGCCTCAAAAAATCACAAAATAATTAAAGAAATTTGCAAAATTTCAAGCATTTTGCATTGAGGCCTGAAAAAGGGGCATTTTCCCATGGTAATATCTCCTCGAATATTTAAGATATTTTCATAAAACTTCTTTTTATACAATTTTCTTGATTTTTTAAACAATTTTTCACTGAAGTTTTTTTCTTTTCTCCTTCAGTTTTTTTAATTAAATTTTTTAACTTTCTTATTTCGCCACTAAGGGCACTGTAAACCATATCCATAGATTCAGTAGGGGCACTTACCTAAGGTTACACCTTACTTTCATGACCATTATGTTGGTTCTAAATAAAAGCCGTGAAACGGAGTTTTGAAACACTCTTTATAGAAGCGAAACGTTACATTCAGTGGGGAAAAAATGTTTTAAATGAACTCCTTATAAAAAGTTAACAAACATTTAATTTTTGAAATCAAAATAATGTGTTAATTAATTTTTAATCACAATGATATAATATCTTTTAAGTAGATATCAATATGCCACTAAGAAAAGAATTGATGATAAATTAAAAAAGAAATGAAATAATGACCCACTATGAATCCTCAAATTATCTCGTTTTAAAGATTTTTATATAATTAAGGGGTAGTAAATAAATATCCTCTAGTTCTGTGTATAGCTAAGAAGATATAATACGCTGCGCTATAATAAACTTCTAATTTTCTAAGAAAATCTGATGATGTCACTTTAGAATTCACCATTTTTTGAATGTCGAAGACTTTATTATCTTGCAAAGTGCTAACCTATCTCCTCATTTAATTAAACATATGACAGGAATATAATTGGGAATCCTTTTCTGACGTTTCATAACCAGGAACTCTTTAAAATCATCACACACTGGAGTTCGTCTAATTAAAGTACTCAGATATGCTCCTTTCCAAAAGCAGATTAAAAACGAAACTGGAATAAAGAAGGCATTCTTCATATGGGGGAGATTTTTTAATCTTTACTTCGTTTAAGGTAATAATAGTTAACGGGATGTTAATATTTCACAAGAAAGGAAGACTTGAGTACTCTAAAATAAAAATTTGCTTAATTTTTCCAAATGCCGAGCACATAAGAAATTCGAAACAAAACAGGCATAGCTTTTTTATTGTTTGTGACGAAACCCAGACCGTGTTTACGTTTTATTATTTAATTAAGTCTTAATTAAATAGAAAAATGTTTATGAAATCAGACAAAATATTTCCTGACCCATATGAAACATGTAGAAAGACTGTGTGTAGAACGCATTTTGAAGACCAAATTTTAATTTTTTATGACGCATCTCACAATGGATATCTATTATGCATTACTTTCAAAAATGATTTCACATGAGGGAGAGCGAAATATACGTTGAATAAAATATACCGTAATAGGGCTGTCCTTTCTCCACCTGTGTAAAATGTTTTACATGTTGAAAAATGTAGTTAAAGGGTTCTTAGTTTTTCCTCCAATACTTAACAACACTGCTTGATGAAATATGGATTAGTTAAACTTTTCTTATTAACTGTAATCGCATCATAAATGTCAAAACATGCGTTAGTTTCTTTCATCAGAAACACACGGGCAAAACGTTGTTCTGGCTGTCGTCTGAAGCAATACAAGGCTTTAACACTACCTTAACTAAGAGCTCTTCTGATGCATCTAATGTTTGTTTTAAGAAAAAAGCTATATTTAATTTTTTAGTGGAAAAAGTCTGTGATGGGAAAGAAAAGGAATGACTTTTGCGCACCATAAAACTGAGCAAACGGTGATGTGTAATAGTGAAGTATGCAGGGTAATTTTTTCCTGGGAAGATTGTAATTACTTTAAAAGACAAGGTGACAGTTTTATGCATGAAGAAGTTCAATAAAGCATGTTCCTGTTCATAACTTTATGAAATGGACTATGAAAGGGAAGATGTTGTTATTTGTCAAAGTCAGGGACTGAGGACTTTGCCCCATTATCATAAAAATAGTATAAAAAAGGCACTTTGAATCGCTATAAAATTTTTTGTTAGGGTTTTCCAAACCTTAGATTCAGATACCCACTTTTGCTTGATCATACTGCCATACAAAATAATACATATTTAAATTTCAAATTAGAAAAGAGAAGGCAAAGTCAGACCCTTTTACGGGGCTAAGTGAAGTAAAATAAAAAAATATAAGAGAGAAAATGTGAAAAAGGGAAGCAGGAAATACACTTTCCACATTTGTTAAATATTTGGGAAAACACGAAGAAACTGTTATCTTAAATTTTTTTATCCAGATATAAACCCAATGTTTTCATTTTTACAAAAGAATTGACAAAATAGAAAAGTATAACAAATATCATGTTTCAGTTCCAAATATAGCTGAAGAAAATAGTTTTGTATGATTTTCCAAAAAAGATCAACTTTACCGTCAAAATTGGATAAAAGAGTTTTTACTCGCGTAAATTTTCTTAAACTTATTACAAGAGTTAGGAAAACAATTAAAGAACTGTAGTTATGATTGATAAAACGATTCAATTTGAACTAACTTAATTTACGAGTAACTTATCCTATTGCTTAGTTGTTATGAGAGAGAATCTGGAAGTCTATTTCACTCAACCAGTTATTTCTCTGTTCAATTTACTTTATTGATAAAACCTTCGAAAAATTCCATTTTTCTCATCGAGTTATTCTTTTGTTTTTCCCAGTTCCTAAAAACAGTGGGCACTGTGAGAGTGTAACTTTTCAGAAGTTGGCATAAAAAGCCATCGTGTTCAAAAAAATAAATTGCATTCTGACACACTTCACTTCAGTTGATCAATGTAGGATGCATTACCCTTCGAACTACCGGGGGTGGAATTGTTTTTCGGAAATGATGAAAAGATCGGACTTGGAGTGTTTGCGAAATCTTTCCAATTCTAGCGATTTTTCTGACAAAAAGAGGAAAGTCGTGTTTCTCGAAGTATGAGAAAATATCACCGTTCTTACATATAGGGTGTTTAAAAAACCCGTTTCACGGCTTTTTTTTTGGATCCAACGTTTTATAGGGTCATGGAAGTAAGGTGTACCATGAACAATCCACTGAAATGTCATACAGCGCCTCTAGCGTAAAAATGAGAAAGTACAAAAAATTAATTAAAATATTAAAGGAGATGGGATGAAAACTTCAATGAGAAAACTATTGGCGATATCATAAAAACCACGTAGAAGAAAATTTCATTCAAATATCTTTAATATTCGGGAAGATTAAGCATGTGAGAATAGCACTTTTTCCGGCCACAAAAAAGAAAAAGTTCAGAAATCACATAAAAAACGCAAAAACTACATGATAATATTGAAAGACCTGCAAATTTTAGTTCTTTTTCTTTTTGGGGGGCTTGAAAAAGTGTTGTTTTCCCCTGCTAGGATCTCCTTGAATATTGAAGATATTTTCATAAATTTTTTTCTGCACGTTTTTTATGATATTGCCAACAATGTACTTATTAAAATTTTTGATACATCTCCTTTAGTTTCAAATAAATTTTTTAACGTTCTTATTTCGTCGCTAAGGGTGCTGTAAGTGATCTCAATGGATTCTTCATGGTCACTTACCTAGGGGTGAGTACACCTTACTTCCATGACCTTAGAAGACATTGCTTCTAAATAAAAGTCGTGAAATGTACTTTTGAAACACCCTGTATGTCTCATCCCATGGCTTACTTTGAATGACATTTGCATTCCAACTTTTCGAAAGGAACGTAGTGTAGTACAATTTATTAGAGACATGTTACAGAACATTAAAGAAAAAAAAAAGGCTAAAAGAAGGATTATATCCACTAAATTACACTACAATTGAAACCAAGGTACAATACCGGTGTTGGACCTTGGACCTATCTTCATTTTTCTTCTTTCATTAATTTCTTTCTGAACTACTTCAATTAAAATTCCGAAAAATTACATGTTGTGTATGATCGAGGGAAATTTGTTTCAGAGTTTATTTTCAATAAATAAAAAAAAATTACAGGGCAAATAGGTCCGAGGTACAATACCTTCCCCTACTCTAAGAAATGAAAATGTAGTTAGATTACAGTGAACCCTCAACTAACGAATTTCAGAAAAACAATTTCGAAGAATAACCCATTTTTTTAAAAATAAAATAGCAAATTCTGTTTAATTTTTTCAGATATCTTAGTCCTGCACTCTTAATTGATATGCTTTTTTACAGAAAGTTTCTTTTTTGTATTCATAAATGAAGATTTAATAGAATACTTTTTAAGTTAAATGAACCCTTTTTAAAAACTTTGACTAGACTTCTAAGCAATAAATTAATTCAATGCATTCCCTTTTTTTGAGACAAAAAGTATTATTTTTATTTAAGAGCAGGAAGAGACTCGAATCCCTCTGACTTACACCAAAAAATCAATATTCTTCGACGCAATTAATAGAAACGGCTCATTATAATTTTTCTTTCCGGCATAAAAAAACTTCCACTGTCATTCTCAAATTAATTAAAAGTTGTATAAAAACAGCTGCTTATGACACTTCACAATTGAACAAAATAAGAATTCAAGTGTATCTGTAATTCAACCGAGGTGAATTTTTTATTCATCCGGAGAAAACCAGTTCCTGTTTTTTACATTAACAAGACTGGATTTTAAACATTTGAAAATTTTCTTTGCTGCTAATTTCTAAAATTTTTAATCCCCTTTTAGGACAATATACCCACAGAGATTTTTACACTTCTTTCTGGGTCAGTGCAGGCATAGAATCGACAGTAAATTGGCGTAGTTTCTTTCCTACCCCATATCCTTAGTTGTTTAATACCTTGATTATTAGCCATCACGAACTTGTATCCATGACAACGGACTCAACTAACGATGCTCGGATGGAGACTACTTAAGAGGAGCTTACTCCAGCAGACCCAAAACTTAAGAGGTAGTATTCAGGTGGTTTTTAAAGAAAACAGGTCAATTTTCATGAATGAAGAACTGAATACTCTTCAGAAGTATAAATATTTTTTTCTGAACATTAATGGTTAGATGGTTCAGAACATCCCATCTAAGAGCTTCGATATGTCAGTTAGGAAAGCAGAGAATGATGTGGTAGAACTTTTTTTTTAGTAGATTGATAGGTACACTGTAAAAAATTCATATTTTTAAGCATTCGTTTTGGTGATTTTTTACGGATTAATTCTGTAAAGTAGAAAATGGAATTTTACCGTGAAATTTTTTCCGAACTCACCCAGTGTATTCTTAGGACTGACACAAAATGTAAACTTTTCATATTGAGACGACAGAAGTGTTTTTTCAGGGTTAAAGTGAAATGATTTATGATAAAAAAGCTTTACAATCGTTTAATAGTGAACAAACTATTTGAATGTTTTTAAATAACATGAATTAAAATCCACAGAACAGCTTTCTTCTAACGTGCACGTCCGCCGAGATAGAAAAAGTTGTTTTATAATTAAGATCATTAAAAAATACATTCGCCAAGAAATATTTTTAAAATGTTTTAGAGATCTATATTAAGAACAAAGTAAACTGTTTCAGATAATCTTAAAACCGTAAAAGTAATCTAATTTATCACTACCTACTTTTTCTTAATTTACTAGACTAAGTTTTGATACAAAATATTTTGCACAAACATTTATTAAATAATATAGCCTGGTGGTCAAGACGAGGAAAATCAACTCCAAAGTTTACGTGATTGAATCCAACAGAGTGCGATAGTTATTTTTAATTTTTTGAGTGCATTGAGATTATATGACGGAAAGAAGAAAAACGGACATTTCATCAAATGACGAGAAAAGCAAGGACGGACGTTTTTTCAAACGATGGAAATAATCTGGCAACAACGCTTCCGGGAATTTCTGGTTTTTTTTTTGAAGAAAAAGGTTCTTTTTACAGTATAGGTTTGGATTTTTAATTGTAGGTACGGGAGTTTATAAATACTATTCTGAGTCAAACTTAAAGCAAGTTTTTGATATTTTAGAAAATATTGCTGGATTCAAAACATATCAATTAATAAACTTTTGGGAGAAGTATATTAATTAATGTATTTTTTTTACCTTTACATTCCCTTATTCAGAAATATCTTCATAAGAAAATTGTTTTATTTTTTTTTTAAATATATAAATCACATTTAATTTTTTACTTACTTAACATTTTTAGAAAAAAACTATTTTATTTAAAAAAATTCTTTATTGAAAACTTTTGCAACTTTCCCCTTAATTAAGGTATTTAATTTTATGTTAAGTAAATTTTATCTCAGCAAAAAATTTACCCATGTACCTGATGGGGTTAACTTTTAAGTAACTTAATCATGGTAAAAGATCAAAGACATTGCAAATATATCCCCTGAAATTATACTAAACGACGGGAAAGATTCTGAGTGCCACACAAATTACATTAATAAAACAGCCCTTGACACTTGATAATCTAATTTATATCCCCTTGTTACAGTGAGGCAGTGAATGACAATTTCCTCATCATCTATAGTATTGATTACCAAGTAACGATGTTTCATTACTCTAGAGTGGATCCAGTTCAATACTTCACTATGATTCACCTTTAATTACAAAGTAAATACCCATAGATATGCCATAGTTAGGTAGATACGAGCTTTAAGTTAATTTTACTTAGGGCTGCGCTTGTAAATAAATATTTACAGCGTAGTTTATTCGTCTGAATGAAGTTTTCATTTGTAGTCACATTAACACATTCGCGTTCAAATTTTGAGTATTTATTAATAAAGGAATCCGATCAGTGGATTTTTTTTGATTAATAAGAAAATTTTTTTGTTGACTATGTATTAACATTGAGTGCGAGTTTAATATGTTATCTGGTACAGAGATTATACTTTTTTTGATAGTTGTAAACAGATTAGTAATTTTAATTTAAATTAGATTTTCTAAAACCTATATTCATAACCATTTTATTTTTTTCCACTCACGTATTTAAAGAAAAAATATATGTAAATGTGCTTAGTAATTTCAAATGACAATTGTGTAAGTACCAAATAACAACAATGATTAGAAAAAGCTTTAGTTTATGTACTGGATATGTATTTATGAAAAACAATACTGTTAAGTTACAAAACCGTAAAAATATTTGTTTGCGATTGAAATTTAGGGTATGAAAACTTTAATTCATTATTATATACAAAAACTAATGTTTCATTCATGTATGCTTTTGACAAAATCATTCCAAATAAAATCTAATTGCACACTTTAATAAGAATATAAATGTTCGATAACCCTAAATGTAATTTTAATTAAAGGCTATTGATGTTTTATTCTTTCAATAAAAATAATAATATATTATCTGTTTTTATTCGCTTTCTGTTTTTCTTATCTGTTTTTATCTATTTCATATTATTTTAAAATTAATGCATTTAAAAGCTTTTCTAATTCAGTATGGTTTCTGATATTCTTTTGGCATAAAAAATAACATTTAATTTCGAAATATATCATCTAAAACAAATCTTATAAAAATCAAAATACGTTTGAGAATCCTACAAATCAAATAAGTTATCTCACATAACCAAGATTTCAACGAAGTTTTTTTCTTGAAAGTTCTCCAGTTTATAAAAATTATCTGCGATTTAATTTTTACTACCCTTTTTTAATCTAAGAAACCTGAGTTTTGATACGAGGCGAATTATCCCGCTGGCTTAATTTCTCTTGATAATTAGTTTTTAATTCTAAAATCTTCTGTCATTTAATCAACCGTTAATTTGAAGAAGTATGGCAAAAAATGGATGTCTCAGAAAAAATTAAATTGTTTTATCTAGTAATAAAAACATCGTAAATTTTTTTTTTGAGTCAATAACTCATGAAGTGGATTTCTTGAATTACAAATGCATAAAGGGTTTGGCCGTCGGGAAGGGAGATTGTATAATTAAAAATGATTTTTAGATATTTAATAACTAGCTTTTCTTATTTATATGGGCTAAATCCTTTTCGAAAATTATTAATAATATATATTTTTAAAAGTTCAAATATTTAATACTGCGTTAATCATCTAATTTATTATGATACTGTAATTTATTTATGAATAAATATAATTACTAAAGCTATATGTTTCATGTAAGTTTATTGCTAATTAGAAACAAATTTTATCCGATTTGGGAAGAAAATAATCTTAAATATTTTTTAACATTAATCAATACCCAAAATAGATCAAATCATTCAAACTTAAGTTTAACTTATTCCCATTATAGAAATACACAAAAATGTGTTCATTTGGTTTTCTGTCCGAGAGCACATATTTAACCTGTTTCAGAAGTTTTACAAAGACTTAACTTAATTTAACATTACGCTTATTACCAAATCCAACAAGTAGTTATTTAAAATAAAATGCGTTTTTTAATTCAATCTTCCCAATTATTTTAAAAAAAGATAAAGTACCCTAGTATAAACCCTTCTATCGTACTACTATCTACTTCTTAGAGTTAATGCAGGCATGGGACTGATAGTTAAGAGGCTATATTTTCCTTGTCCTACATCTTCACAACCACTGAGACTATTTTAATATCCATTCCCAGGTAAGGATGTTCAAAGGTGATAAGTCATAGGCTTCGGCCTAATAAAACATCCCGGGGTTGGAAAGCTATCACCTACGTCATAACTTCCGGAGACAATGGTACTGATTGGTAACCCTGGGTTACATTACACCGCAGCCATAGAAGTATCAAGGCAATAACTGAATCCGAATAATATTCGGTTATGGGTGGTCCAAGAAAAACTGGGTATGTCTCTGATAAAATGGACATTTGCTGATTTTTTTTTCTTTTTTTTTTTTGGGTTAAGAAAATGAAGAGAGAGAGAGAGAGACGCGAAAGGTTCGTGGTACGGATAACAGATTAATGCGGGAGGCTTACTGAGTTTTTTCTAATAAGGACAAGGCAAATTGAGATATAGGTATTTCCATACTTGTATTGATAATATAGATGGAATGTTTGAGCTCAGTTGACATTGAATATTTTATTTTCTTATGGAATGATCCGAAACGGAGTTTCAAAAACTATAAATCACTTAATTAAAAATCAAGAAAATACAATTTAAAACACTTTCAGCAAACTTTTTGTTAACAACTGAATTTAAATGACGTAAGGTGTAAAATTACTTCTATTATAGTATTAGTTGAAACGAAATACGGCGGGATTGAAACAATATAGGGAAAATTAAGAAAGAACTTTTCTTATAACAGTAAAAAGTAGATTGAATTAATTTTTAACTTTAAAATAATGCAGAACTATATCACGTATTAAAACTCGCGCTTTTTATTTTTAGCATGCATAAAATATGTCAATGAGATCTCTTACTTTTCGAACACTTACTAATACCCGATCGTCAAGCAAAATAATTTCCAATAATATCAATGAAATTATTTTAAAATGTTTGTATATGATTTCCTAAAAATTCACATAATATTCTTAAGAATTTTCATAAAATAACACAAAACAATATGGTGATTCTTACAGGTAAAACAAATCTCAATGAAATCAGAGAAATACAACATATGATTGAACCCCAGATGCTGCATTACGTTCACTTATGAGATATTTCATAAACTCCATACTCTTAATTCACAATATTTTGACACACACGTAAAAGCGGACACAGATAGCTTTACACTGACCCTGTGAACCAAACGGTCGGTGAATGAGTACGTAAAGCCCCTCGTTTCAGTTCGTTAAGCATATCAACCATAATCCACGGAAGGACATAATTGTAATTGAGTGTCCTGCTTGCGATATGCACGTTATTTACGGATATTGCGATTAAGGTTATATGGCCCGTAAAATAATTCCATCTGGAGTATATAGTACTATCCGACGAATTGTTCTACCACCATCGTGAAAGCTGGTGGTATGAAGATGGTTACACAGCCGCACAGAATACTCTTTGGGTGATGGACAGTATTTTATACATTACAGCTAAGTTGAATTTAGAGTAGGTACTCACGGTATCAAAGTATTAAATGATAGTAAGGCTAAATTGAATTAATGTAGGTTTCACAAAGCAATACCGTGAATCTACTATTGAGAGATATTCGTAAGGAAGCAGGATAAACAATACGGATAACTTCTTTTACTTAAACAAAAATTTTAAAACTTTTATAAATAACTCACTACTTAAATGTGTTTTTCTGGTATTAGTTTTGTAAATATTTATTCAAGCAAATTATTTCTTTTGTAAATGTTTGTTCCATGAACTTGTTCCTTAGAAAGTTATTTTTTCTTGTCTAAAATTTAAATTTATAAGAAAGGCTTGTGTAAGACATATTTCAATTAATTTCAGTGTTAAGACATAATTCAATTTTTGATGGTAGCTTGAGCGAAACCTACCTCATAATTTTAGAACTAATTTGGTTTCAGTTTTATCTCCAGAATAATTTATTATATTAATACTTTCATAGAAGCTACAAATTTCTTTATTCAATCTAAGCTTGATAGTAAAACGTTCAACTCGACAATTTGCATAACTTTTCTTATTTCCAAAAGCATTTGTTGATAAGGGTATATTTAACATTTTACACTAATAATATTCGTAGAAAAGCCAGTAGAATATCTGCTTTCTGAATTAAATCTAAATGTTATTTATTTTTAGTAATAGAAATTGCACATAAGATTAAAATATTAAAAATTTCAGCATGTAAATTTTAAATTAACTTCAATAAGAATAAAAAAAGTTATAGGATGCAATTAAAGTTGATTCATGTGAACAATTTCTCGTTTACAATACAGTTGAAGCATATTTACTTCAAAGCTTATAGGTAAATATAAAATGATTGAATGCTTGTCATTCGGGATATTTCAAGTTATATAAATCACATGAGAGAGAAATCATATTTTAAGATTTTTTTTAAAAGGAGCTGCTCAGAATGAAAGTGGTCCAGAAATAAAAAATTTGAGAAAAGCATGGATTTGGAAACTTTTAATATCCTTTATCTAATGTGGTTGTCGCCTAATTCAAAAGCTCAATTATTTGCCTGTGAGAGCTGCCTTAAAAACGCCTTCTCCATAGAAAAAAACGCGGCAGAGTTAGAGAAAACCTTCAATTACTCAAAATTAAGTTCAGTGGATTTATACCACTTCCATTCTAATCAGCTCAAATATCAAACTCAAATTCTTTTGAAAATGACACAAGCACTCAGCTTTATTGATCCAGTTAATTCAATCAAAGTCAAACTTTCTTAAACTCTGGTCAGATTTCTTATAACAAAAACAACATGTGGGAGAAATAGTGCTAGCGCAAAGAATCAATGCTAACTGTATGTTTTAATAAGTTCAAATAAGATTTTTTGAGTGTTGTTAAACACTGGATACACTTAACAAAACAATAGACAGTGATAAATATCTCTCAAATTTTATTTGAGATACTGTTTTATGTTTAAAATTAGCCGGTTTATAAATAGAAAAATAGAAGGTTTAAAAATAGCCTCGGTAACATTTTAACATGAAATTTTTACGAATGTAAGTTTAGTTTTAAAATCCCATATTTTCCCAGGGATTTGAAAACTGCATAGCGACCAAAAGATAAATAATGATAACTGATCAAATATAATTTTGACGAATAATTATGCTCTTAGATTTTCATTTCATACCATTAGGACCAACCATTAGAAAAATATAACCATACTAATATTCATTTAAAGTTTATTACCAAGACTAAAGTAAATAAAGAAAAATATATAAACATTAGCTAAAGTCCAGTTCATCTTGGAACCATTAAAACCATTCCTGGTCAAAAATCCTGCTCCAATAGATGATGAACAACCCAAACTGTGCTTAGAAACGTAAGCAATCATTAAGAAGCTCGCACTTTTTCCTGGACAGCTCAGCGTGGAATAATTTAACTGGCGAACACTTTAACCCAAGCGGGAGATTTTACGCGGGAAATAAAAATAACGCTAAAGCCCTGCAGTAATGGGACCGACAAACCTTCTCTCCCCTCATAAGCGTGACCTTTGCAGGGGCTCAGTTCGGGACCTTCATCAGGAATCACGGTGAATCGGGGCTGATGACGTGATAGGAATATGCGCCCTTGCAAGCAATCGTGAAGGGAATCACACATTGCAGGGCTACTTGTTGTGTGGTTAACTCTGATTAAAAAGGTAAGGTGATTGGTTCGAGGTAAAGGGGTAGTATACCAGGTATGAACAGAAAAGATAGATAAGCGATCTAAACTATACTCGACAGCAACGTTTCCTGATCCTATCAGAAGAAACTGCATAAACAGAAAGCCTGTTGGAGTGCTAGGAGGAGTTTCGGTACGCAAATCGTGATATAAAAGACGCTATATATACATGGGTTTAACAAAATAATCATTTTTAAAATGACGTTCTGCATTTCACTCAAAATTCAGACATCGCGCTGGGAACTACTTTGTTTGCTAGTGACGTCATAGGGTCAGGAAACGTTGCTGTCAAGTATAGACTGCAACGTTACTTGACCCTGGAGGAAAAAAAATGTATTTCCTAGCGCGGTGTCTGAAGTTTGAGTGAAATTAAGAACGCCAATTTAAAAATATGATTAGTTTGTTAATAGCGTCTTTTTATCACAATTTGGGGACCAAAACTTTTCGTAGCAACCCAACAGGCTTTCTGTTTGCGCAGTGTTTCCTTCCGCGTAATGACTTCATAGGGTCTGGAAACGTTGAAGTCTAGTATAGTATGCATTAGGTCATGTAAGAATTGGGAATGCGCTTATTGCCAATTATGTGCTGGGATAAGCTGGTTTTCATGATTAAAACCAGCGTAAATTATGAGGTAAAGTGTTAAGTGGTCCTTAGTAAAAAGATGTGTAGGAAAAGCCAAGATAAGTAGTGTATAAATCTAGAAGGGATTTAACTGGATTGATGCCAATTGAAGAAATGGGAAACGTTTAAAATTTGCCTGTGATACAAGATTCAAAATCATTCAGATTGAAAAGTTGTTTTCAGATTGAGAAGAAACCACCCAATGAAATGGATACATAAAAAAAATTGACTATCTTTTTTGTAAGCACTTTTTAAAATTTTATCTAGAGCTTGGAATAACAAATCAACTTTAAAATTCATTCGTACTAGGTATTAATTTATAAATTACACATAAAAAACAAAAACTATTTTTTAACTAGGAAACACTAAAAATTATTTTTAAGAACTTGAGTTGATGCTATATTCGTATAGAAACGTAAAAACCTAAATGTATGAAATAAGGTATCATGTGTTTTAGGTGTAATTCAAAGAAATAAAAAGATAATTTCATAAATCCGCGAGATTCCCTCTTGCTACATCTTTTCAATCTTCCCTTTTTTTTTCAAAGAGTTGACACAATCCAAAAGTCTTCATCGGATTTTCGCAGTCACAAGAAAAAACTTGGCACGCGCTTAAACGAGTGCGCCAAGTAGGGTAATTGATTTATTTCCTTTTAACGTTTAGAAGTAGTTCCTCATCTTCTGTCACATTAGCCGGATCGTTTTCCAGTTCTCGTAATTCAAATTGCGATCAAAGGTCAGTTCTGGCACTTCGAACCCATAGTTGAAGCTATTTATTACTTGCTCGAATAAAACTTGGGCAGAGGATTCAGCTGGAGTTGGATAAAAATCCTGCTAACATTCATTTGTATGCAAATGTTTATTAATATACATGCACTTTGGAACTTATAATTATAGAAAGACTCATTTAGACGCTTAATGGTATTAATATCTGTAAAATACTGTTTTATATCAAATGAAGTAGTACTTAAAAGTTTGTGAAACGAATTCTATCACTTATTATTCATTTACAACTAAATAAATGTGATTTGTCAATTATTTATTTAATTTCGTGGGGTGTTTTGTTGCGGAATTTAAACAAAGAAAAACATTTTAATTAAATTTAAGTACCATTTAAAAGAAATTTTCGCTTATCTTAAAAAAAGTAAAAATTTATTCCTGTTTTTAATTATGCCTGAATAAATAAAAAAAAACAAATTTTGTAATATCTATGATTGCAGAATCTTTTACCAGAATAATTAAACAGGATAAAAGAAATTATCATGGATGTTATTTAGATATTTTATTACTATCGGCTTCTGTAATTCAAACATTTAACCTCATAAAAATATCATATATTATTATACATAATATAATAATATACATATATAATATATATGTTTTAATTACAAGTTAAGTTGAGATAATGTGTTGTGGTGTCGGAATCTCATTTTCGCCACACATGAAGTCTATTTCAAATCAATTATAAAAAGGGAGACATTAATAGTTTTTTAAAACCACTAATAATAATGCCTTGTATAGCATTAATAACACTTACACAAATTACGGTATTAACAGGAGAACATTTGTACATTTATTCTAAAAAAAGTTTCTTTTCTAGTAAGAATTTGGAAAAGAATAGATATTATTATTTTCATTCATTTAATACTATTTTTACATTTGTAACATATCTTCATAATTAGTTTAGAAGAAAAACCGTAACTACTAATCTTTTTGAAATGAAGTAATTTAAAAAACAAAGATATGACTCTTCAAGAAATAATACTAGTTGTGTTGGTTGTGTCGTATAGATTATCATTACATTTTATGTTCTTCGCACAACATAAGTAAAAATTATACTGGAAAGGCGAATTCTTAGTTTAATGTCCTATTCAATATGCGGGGTATTTCCAAAAAATGAGGTATTAAATCACTAAAAGGATCGGGAAATTAATTTTTCTCCTTCTCTTTTAATAGAAAGAATTCGCGTTTTTCACTTAAATATTTGCAATAACGCAGATTCCAGTTGAACTTAAACCATTTGGAACACCAGCATCTTATGAATTTTTATTTTTAAACACTCGCATACCAGCAAGAGGTGTCATAAATTTTATGAAAAATTTAATTCGTTGATTTGGATGTACTTTGTTTGAATTTTTCAACTTTCAATGAAACGTATATAAATCGTAAAATATGGTAAATTGCCCAAATGGGGGTCATAGTTAAGTCACGATAAATTTCTAGGGTGTCTTAATTTTCATTTAAATGTCATACTTAGATTAAACACATAAAAATATCGTGTTGTTTAAAAAATAATTTATTATTTTTATAAATTAATTTCGTAGTATAGTAGCTAGTTGGGGATCTTTGGCATACAATGTTCCTAAGAAGGCTTAGTAAAATACATAGTAAAATGTTTGAGATCACTTGAATTAAAGAATTAATTCTAAAATTTTAAAGCAGAAAAATCTATAGACCATAGAATTAAATTATTTGATGTTCTAAACATACGTAAAAATGTTTTAATATCAAGTTTTTTAAAAAAATATATAAATATTATAATCAAATTAATGTGAATAGCAATGATCCATTTTGGAATTCGGTAAACTGTTTAAGTATAACGTATTCTAATAACTCTACTTATTGCATTAATTTTGATATTTGCATTACATAACTTTTATGTAACACTAATATGCACAATAGAAAATTTACACTCAGATATAGAGAATAAATGCAAAGTTATCTTACTGCCTAAAATATTCTCATTAATTGTAATAAATTTACAATTCTTTTATGATCATAAAAGTATAAAGTCATTTTATAGTAACGGTTTCCTATATTCATTAATATGTCGTATAAATTACTATTCTAAATTACCTGCTTTATATAAATATCATGATTTCATCATAACAAACTGAGCCATCTTTCAATTTGCCTACAAATTGACAATAAAACAGATTATTTATCTACAGATATACTTTGGAGCCACCACTTCATTATTCATTCCACATTTTCTGCAGATGCCACGATTCGCCCCTAAGACTTAGCAGATAACACCATTGTCTCACAAGTTTTGAGAATCGACATGCATATTTTACTATAGGTTTTATTAGCTCCTCTAATCTAAATTGAAGCAACTTCCCGTAAATATTTTACAGCCATGAAAGACTGGCATAAAATCCATGAACTAGCTGGTACCTAGTTAGCATACCTGGCTTCTAGATGAAGAGCATAGTGTTGTGCTCATTAAATCTGCAACGACAAAGGCTTATTAAAAGCGGTACTGCGTTTACATGAGTGAGAAATATTAATCAAGTGGGAGGAAAGGTGTTGTTGGTGTATGAAAACATGTTCTTCAAAATAAAAGTCCTATCTGTAAGTGATACATGTCAGAAAATTAAGCTTTAGGAAGAGGTTAAATTCCCCCTAAACTAAAACTAAAACTAAACCCTCCTAAATCCATAACTTTAGGATTGATAATATTATTTGGTTAGAAATAAATAGTTAGTTCTTTAGTTATCATTTTCTAGAAATTTATTCGAGAGCTAAGGGGTTAAGGCCGTAGAGAAAATTAAAAAATCTATTTTCAACTTATAATGGATAAATTTTTTAATTAATGAAGATATTTTCAAATATACTGAGATTTATAATAGAAAAAAAAATATAGGAGTATCTATTTTTCCTTTGATTGTATTTAAAATTTAGGTTTCGATTACATAAGGATATCGAATACTTTTTGGCATATATGTATCTATCAGTATTTTAAGTAAAAAATTAGCATTATTTAAGGTTCAATCCGTTTCCTCGAATTAAAATTATACCAAGTTATACCTATAAGAGTCATAAAAGTCTTACTTTTCTTTTTATATTTTCCCCAATTTTTTTAAGATAGATGTCAAATAAGTATTATTGAAAATAATTACTTATCAAACATCAACTTACAAACTTAATTATCAAACACATAAATGGCTTTATTAATAAGCTAATCAGCTTCATAAAAGCAATTTATACATTTTATAACATAAGGCAGTAACAACTATTTAAATTGTATTCTGTAAGAATTAAATGTATGAAGGATGTATTTTTACATCATGTCAAGTGCATGTTTTTTCCAAGTTTCATTTAATTTTAGCACACGATCAAGATAAACGATTTATCTTCTGGCAAAAGTTTAGAAAACGCATCTTTCACAAAACCCAAGAAGTATTTTTAGTTAGAATTCATTAAAAACCATTTTGCAATATTTTTCCCCCGCCATGAATAAGAGAAGTAGTAGTACAGTTATACAACAAGGTGAACATTATTTTAAGTAACTGTTTCTCTTCAGCCAAATGAAGAAAGTGCCAAATTTAGAGACTAAGCGAAAGCATTTAATTGAATTATAAAAGAAAACTAAGTAATTAATAGCATAACTGAATTCAATGCTCTTCCTAAAAACTTTACCTTCCACTTAATAAAGGGTTTACTTCTATAATTTTATATTAATTTACACACACATTAATGTCCTAGACTCGTTTAAGTAATACAAGATTTTAATAATTATTAAATTTTTCCCAATTCAATCCCTTGAAATAAACATATTATTTCTTCAGGCTTTGTTTTATTACGCATTCCATGAAAGTTTGAAAAACAAGTAATCACATAATCATATATTTTTTAATCTCATTTATTTAAGTTATCAAAAAGAATTTAAAATAATATTAGGCTCTATTTCAATCGGGCTTTCAGTTAGACACGAAAAAGAAAAATAACTTTAAATTAGAAGACTCTTAGGTTTCACACATACTAAAAGGCAGAAATACCTACTATGTTTATAATAGATATTCAGTTTTCCTAAAATACGAAGCCTTTTAAAATAAACACCAGTATTTTATTCACATGATTATAATTGAATATTATCCCACTTAGGCATTGACCTCCATTACCCCCTGTAAATACGCCAATGTTTTAGCCTTAGTTACGAACCTAACTATCATAAAAAATAACCTTTTATTTTAAGTTATACTTACTTGAATACTAATCTACCCACTCACTTTGCCCAAAAGCTCCTTTCTTACTTATAAGGGAGTTTAAAACCTCAAAAATATTTAAAAAAACGCCGGTTCTTTCATATTATTTTAAAGTTAGACTGGGTCAAAATAATAAAATATTATCAAAAGTATGATAAATGTACTAGTTTTCGATTGTTCAGAAAGAACCTCTTAAGTGTTATTTTATATCAAAATCACCATTTTTTTTGCATGCGCCCAGTCACCCTATATTACAAATCCGATGTTCTATCGGAGTTGATCGAAACTCGGGAGGGAGTGTTCGGTTAATCACGGCATAAACATACTTTGGCACTCATGTTCCATCTGGCAATACACCAGCCCCTACCCGCTTTGGGCAACTCTCCCCTATTAGAATATATCCCCACACAAACATTTTCTATTCTTGAATATACAACGGAAACAATCCCATATCCCAGAAATATTTTCTGGATTCGCTACTTTTATACATTTTATATGCAATAGGCATGGGTACTGATTGGACACAAAGTATCAATCCAAAGCCGAAAATGCGAAAATGTCTTACAGTAGACTATTTTATGTCATTTATCTTTCGAATAGCACATATATGGGAAGAATTTCATTTTGTTCATCTGAATGCCATTTACAGCTTACCAATTGAGGAAATACTGTTGTAGACACAACACACATTTTCTATTTCATTCAGATAATGGGCGGAGAACTGAATCGCACTTCGGAAGTCAAACAAAATATTCATGTCATTTCCTGAGAAGATCCACGCAGGATCAATTTGTGTTTTATCGTTGAATTGCTCCGGAGAAGAAATTCAATTTTTACTTGACTGATCAGTTCCAAGAGAAGAAATTCTCAACATTCGAGCTTGAGCTTGCAAATGGGATAAAGTCAATCTGAATCATCTGGGAATCAAAACCCGTTTTCCAGTGAAAAGTGAGAAATTTCTTTGAGTTTTCGCTGGAGGCCGTTTTTTTAAACATAAAAGTGTTATTTTTTTGGTTATTCTAAAATAATCCGCTCTAAAAAGGTATAGGATATGAATTGGAAAAAAAAGAAACAACGAACAGGATGACAGTAAATAAAAGGTGAGATTTATGTCTTACCTTTTATTTACAAAGATTAATATTTAACTTAAAATATAATTCAAGATACTTTTACAAATTTTCTTCAAAAAATAATATAAATAATCAAAATTTATGTTTTACATTGTTTGAAATATATTTTAATACATTTTTTAAAACTATTATGAAACTTCCAATTTCTTCGTCAAAAAAAATTAACAGTGATTAACTTTCTGTTTAAATTTAATTGCAAACCTTGGATGAAATCAATTTTAATCCTTACCTATTTATTTTTAACACCCAGTATCGTATTGACATATTTTTGACTCACGCTCTATAAATACATTGATAAATTTTCCCGAGCAATCCTGAGGCAAGTGTCCCTGTCTCTGTTTGGAAATAAATTACCCGCGATGAGATATTAAATTTACTAGGATGCTTCGAGAGAACTTAATCGCATCCAAATCAAAAATCAATTTCTAGCCAAGCAGATGTCCTTCCGTGATAATTCGATTCGATTTTGAGAAAAAGCTTTCGTGCCCAGCTATCCTGCCTCTTCTCTCGAGTTCTCCAAGTTTCTGCAGAAAATTTGTTGCACATGATGGATGCAAATTATTTTGTTCGAGCGATTCCGTTTCATTTTGGGGGCAGAAGTTGTCATTTATTTGGAAAATTGAACGCGAGAAGTAACAAGTCATCCATCTTTGATGTTATCCTTGCAGGAAAAATAAGTGTTTTGACTATCTATAGATTTGCATCAATGAATAAACGTGCTCTTTCTATTTCAAGTAATTCAATTATAGGTATTGGATGAAATCAAGTAAAATGACAACAATTGTTTACATAGTTGGAAATCAATTATTTATAGGAATACACGATGATGAATACATGGTAGTTTAATAAAACCTTATTCAACTCATGATTGTTGTAAAAATAATTAACTATAACTGTTTCGAATTTTTGTGCACGCTACTCAATAATCAAAACGATTAATAAAAACTTAATATTTGTGAAAAGCAGAATGAGTTTCGGATAAAACTGTAGGTAAGTTTTATTTTTAGAAATACCTATGAAAAGCTAGGAAATAGAAAGGTCTTTTAAAGAAAACCATTCGCCCAAAAAATTATACGTTAATGGTACAAAATTGTTACTATGCATCTCATGAGATGTATTACAGTTAAAAATGTTATTTTTTGTTACATCTTTATCAGGAATTCATTTAATTTTAGTTATCTAATTTCTAACACAAATTAAGTTATAGAAAAGTTGTTTAAGTGGGAAACCTAGATTATCGTCTAATATTAATTTGTCCCTGAAATGAAAGTTGAAAGTTTATTAAAATTAAAATGTCCTTTGAACTCTAGATCAAATCCTCCACTACCTGGTTAAGAATACTTCAGTTATTTTGTGAGTAGTATTAGTTTTTTGTACTTTTTCGAAAAGGTAATTGCTTAGCGTTCTTGGAATTTTTCAAGTTTAATCCCGTTATCTGGATTCTGGAGTGATAATTATTTGAGATAGAAGTTTTTCTAAAGCTTATTGTAATTTTTTTTATAAAAGACTTTTTTTTACCTTTTTTTTAGACTTTTTCTTTACCCTTTCATTTTTACCCAAAAAATATCTTTCTAAACCTCCTAAATAATCGCAAAACATTTTACATTAAAGGATACTTCGTGGTTATAACTGACACATAAAGAAATGAAATTTAAAGGAATGAGTTAATATTAAAAACCAAATTCACAAAAAACCACCCGAGGAAAATCAAAATAGCTGTAAAAAAGGCCAATAAATTTATATCCCAAATTTATCGAAGAAAACCTCAAGATTGTTTATTACCTTCCTTTAATCTTATATATAAAAATTTATTTCTTTAGCCATGGAGATCGGCAAAATAAACACGGAGATAGCGGGAGAAAAGGTTAATAGAACCTTATATTGATAGAAAATAATGCACTGCAAATTGAATTTGTCTGAAAACGCGCTTCTCTTTTTCTTTCTTCAATCAAATTCATTTCGAACAATGCGGGTCCGACAAAAACCGTTTAGTTGCAGAAAATCCCTCCCCCTCCCCCAGCTGCTGTTATGACCTTGACGTCGATGGGAGTCTTCTCTTTATCTAAGGAAGCACAAACATTCCGTTTCTCCTTTCATTTTCGAAAGGAGATGACTACACTGAAGAAGTTTGGCTTTCTTTCGGGAGATTCTTCTTTTTTTTTTTAGTTTGCCGTTAGGTAAGACGTATTGGGGTATTGGAGAAAGAATAGTGTTATTCGTTCTTTAACTTTTAATTTGTTTTCAACACATTCTTGTCAAAAACTTTTGGGAAGAATGTTACAATATGAAAAGTCGCAACGAAGAATTTTAGTAAAAATAAGGAAAACCCTTCCCTTTAAACAACAAACTAAATAAATTTTAATATCAATAACTTATAATAATATACTTTTTGAATAACATTAAGTGAAAAAATTATCGGCTTTTATCGGTTCTTAAAGTTGGCATCTTGCAATATATAGGAGAGAGGGGTCACATTCGAACATAAAGTACATTTATGACTATTTCGATCTCTATATATATTTTCTACTCTCTATTTCTTTCAAAATGTCTACTTTAAAAACTTTCTTGATTGAATTTTGACACGGATAAAAGGAGAAGAAAATTTACTTTGCACCTTCCAAAGCAGGCAATTTTCAAACACTAAAGGTTCCAATGGGCCTACTAATCTGAAAATTATTAACATTTTTCAGTGCTCAATAGAGTTTTAAGGAATCGCCACTTATTTAGAAATACTTTTACTAAATGGAATTATATTGATAATTTCTGTCTCTATAAATTTTATAAAATCTATAATAGTATTGGTTTTGATTTAGATATTTTTAACATGTCTCTTGACATTTTAAACACCAAATGTTCTGTACTTTTACACATTGTTACTGTATACTTCTATTTTACTAATTTTGTATTGTGTGTTTTTTCTGTTCTGCTGCTCCGTAATTATGTCGTCGACCTGTAGTGTATGTTTTTTTTTTAAATAAAATAAATAAAATTCAGGCAAGGGATGGTATACTAATACAGCTATCTATTGGATTTTTTTTTTTTAGATTTTTAAATTGAATTTAGCATAGAGATAAGTGGTTTGTTCTAATGTCCCCCATGTGCGAAAGTGCCCCTTCTCCCCTATATGTATAACCGATTTGGTATTCATAATGTATTCAGTCATGAATGGCGATGGAAAAGGACTTATTCCAATAATTTCTATGTGTACAACATTTTGTGGTTAGGAAACTATTGTGATGTCTATTCAGTTAAGCCGTGTTTGGATCAATATCACTAGTAATAACTGGAACCACTCCCTTGTAATGATATGATTGTAATGGTAGCTCTTTAATGGAAACTAAAATACGGTAACATTAGACTTTCATCATTTTTGTTATTATGTAGTTTCTGAAAAGTTTGTTGAGTCTAATGACGCAAATTGAAAATATATTTTAAGACTATCAATAGAAAATTTAAATATTACAAATAGGAGTATTCAAAAATTACCGTAAGGTCCTTTTAGTATTTCTTTCAGCGGTTTCACATAACTATATATCTTTTAATCAAAACAAAATATCCAACCGGATATATTTTACGAAGAAATTAACAATTATACACCCGCAGGTCTCAAATTACAGAATGAGGCAACCAGAAAATATTTATTGACTATTTATTTATAGTGCTGACCATACGAAGACTGAGTAATAAAATACAATTTCTTTACGTTTTCTTCCACCAAGTCTCATAATACTTAGTCTTATGACATTTGTAGTTTTTTTAATGTACTAGTCTTAAATCCCTCCATTTATGGTACCTAATAAATGTAAATGTAAATACGACCCCCATGCATGCAAAGTTCAACCACCAACATACCAAGCAATCAAAATACAAATATCGGAGATCTCAGCCTTGAATAAACAAGCGAGCCAGCAAGGAAAGCTGGAAGGAGCATTTACTTATCATCCTTCCCGGGAATACATTCGGAAAGTGCCTCGCCACGCGTTTTACAACAGACATTAAATTGTTAAGTATTCAGTACTTAGTGAAAAAGGGGGCAAGCCCGGTAGATAAGGTGTCCAGCATCGTAATATATACGGCTATAAAGGACCGTTGGGACCATCTAAACTGTAGCGTGGGACGGGATTGATTCCAAACGGAAGAAGGGATTTTCCGTTGCAAGAGTTGTGCTCTTTTCAATAACAAGGATGAACTGTGTGGGAAGAGACTGTGGAATAGAAGAGAAATTCCCGGGAATAAATTTGCATTCGAGATCTGTTCGTGATTTGTTCCTGGAATCGGGAGGGTGTGTAGTATGGTAATTGTTCAAAAACACTTCATTTGAAGAGCTGCTCTTGTGTTTTGATCCCGGGTGAAACGCGGAATTTTCTCCCTCGGTGTTGTTCACCCTTTTGGATTTTTGGTTTCGAGATACTGGGAAAGGTAGAGTTTGTCCTTTTTACCGAAATCATGTGACTTGGATTGTCATAAACTTTTTTCTCAATGAACGGATTTTAATGAAGATTTGTGTACGTAAAAGAGATAAACAAACTATTACAAGAGATATTTTAACTAGAAAAATAACACATTTTATAATTGTAGCGAAATGAATTTGATAGTAACATGCATATTGCTTTACTTGATCGAAAATTCCACTAAATAAAAAACAGCTAAATGTGTTATTATATTAACTTATTATTTTTATTTTTCTGAGGTCTATTTAGGAGGTTTTAGAGGTTTTTTTAGAGGTTTTATTTTTTATTTCATACATTTATTTTTAAAAAATAATAAGGCGTAAAATTGACCCTCTCTTCCATGTAATAAAATAATTTTTAAGAAACCAACAAAGAATATATTATAACTTGAAAATTTAACAATTTTAAAGAATTAATTAACCTTTTACATGAAATTGAGATTATTAGCTGAAGAAAGCTCTGAAAACTAATTGCCTTCTTTTTTTTACGGTGAAAAAGAAAAAAAAAACTTAAAATGAATAGGTTCCTACAATTTATCAAGTTTTGTAAGGAGATATTGCAAAATGGGATTTTATATCTTCTTCATGTAGATGAGAAAGTTTGGAAGATTAATAAAATGAAAAACTGTATATAGGTGATTTAATCATTAATATTTTTAGGGAATTATTGTTTAATTTTAATTAATTAATCAGTCTTATACGATTCTTTTTTTAATTAAGCATGTTGTAGCATTTGTTTATATACTACAAGTATGGTTTCTTAAGAAAATAGCTAATAATTAACAAATAAGGAATTCTATTACTTTGCCCTTTGACGAATCATTACTTCTATTTTACACAAGTAATAAAAATAATCACAATATAGAATAGAGAAATGACGTTTTGAAAAGGATAAGCAAACTAACAACTTGAAATATCTTGGCAAGTTACAGGTCTAAAGATCAAAGGCTATGACAAAAGCTACATTTTTCCTATTCGTTCAAACTTAAAAATCAATAATAAACTAGTTTTATTCAAATGAAACATAGATGTTCAATTCTATGAACGGAACTAAAGAGCGCTGTGAGTAGCATTTGGTTCTCAACAAGAGCTTCAATAGAATATCAAAAGAAATAAATCTTTGTACTTTATCTGGCATACCTTTGACTTTTAAAAAGTATTCAAATTGTACACGTTTTTATTCCTTTAACCTTGACTAAGAAAATCAAATCAGTATCAATAAGAAATGAAATTTCACAAAAAAAACTTTCTTTTGAGATTATATTTAGTTTTTATCGCACCTTTACATATTTATGTATAGGTTGAAATCATATACTACTTCGTAATAGATTTCAAAGCCTTAGGCATACTATATATTAAAATCACTCTCAAAAACTCATTAAAATAAAAAAATATTTGTTTTTATCATTAACTTTAAGATCAAAAACCTTAGAGACAGATTCTTCATACTGAAATAATTTTAAAATATAATTAAAAAAGGAATTATTGGTATTTTGTAAAACATATTTAGTTAAGACATTATTAGTACTTTTTAAAATGGGATTCTTGGTAATTTATAAAGAACTATTAGATAAGGAATAACTAGCGTATTAAATGGTTTAAATTAAAGTTGATATCTTATCTGGTTATCTTATTTTTAAGTATAAATAAATCTCTATTTTCTCTGATACGAGGGATATTTGATTTTATACTTAAAACAATCGCAAAGCATTCAAATAATACAATATCAAGTTAGCATATTTGAAAAAAAAAATACTCTTAAAGATTTTGCATAAAAATATCAAAATCACACTTAGCTAGTCTTCAATACTCTCGATATTTCTAACCTCAAAAACACTGAAAAAAAACCCTAATAATATATTCCCGACCAAGGTGTAATACATTTTAATAATCTGAAGTTTTTCCTCAAAGATAGTAAAAAAACAGTAACTTTAAATCCTCATCAATAGAAAACCCGGTAAATTCATTTCAAAACTATTCAAAAATCCTCCATTTTACAGAGAAATACCACAAAAGAAGTCCAAACCAATTTCGATGACTTTATAATATATCCCAAAAGTTTTACCGGAGGTTAATTCATTCATTTCTTCATTTTTTATTCCTTTCAACTCTTAAGAAGGTCATTATTACCTAAGGCTCTTAAGAATAAGGAGAATTCAAATTTTCATTATTCTGCTTTAATGCGGTCACCTGTTAAGCAGAAATACGAATTTAAATGAGTTCTTAGTGGTATCCTTCATCAGTTCTTTCATTAAGTACACTCGCGTTTTATTATGCTCTATCTACTTAAACATCACATATCTTTAATCAAAGAACCTTAAACCTTTAACCAAAGTAACCTTAATTCTTTAACTTAAGTACCTTAAATATTAATAATAAATTGAAATTTTAAAAGGGGTTTGTTGAGATAAATTTTTTGAAAACATATAAATATCATTGATGGTCTAATTATGCTCAAGTCTTTTACTAGAGGAAAATGTTGGCTCATAAAACTCTGATTCATTCATTCTGCTATGAATTATAAACTATTTGATGTCAAGGCATATTTACTTAGGGCTTAGTACGTTTTAAAGTTTTAAAAATCAAATGATGTAATACCAAAAACTTTAAGAAACAAAGTTCTATACAAAATATTGTGCACCTTAAAATATTTTATTGCTTGGTAAAAAATTTATTTTCGAGACACGTTCACTTTAAAAGTGAGAGTGTAACTTTTCTTTTGAAAACTCTCATAAACTGAAAGAAATAACTCTTTTGGATAACCTTATTGAGTCAAGGATTTGTGATAACGTTAGCAAAATTTCAAGAAGATAAAAGAAAAAATTAATTTTTGGATTTTGAATGCAGCTATAAAATTTTTATACATAGGGTAAAATTAAGTATAAATGCTCGTTTAGTTTGTTTTTATAGCTTTTTTTACAGGTTGACAGTAAAAAAAAAAACAAATAGCTGAGGAATATTAATTCTATTATGTCACATTTTTTCGTTTGTTATAAACTTTTGTAAGTCTTTTTTGTTTATTTAATTAAAAAACACAGATTTATATATAAATTGACTTTTAATGTGACATACTCGTACATAGTGAAAAAAAACCGGCCCAAAACCTAAATAAGTTGTGTTTAAGTTTATTTCTCCATATCATTCTCTTTGTTGTATACGGACTCCTAGATTTAGTCAGGAAAAATTTGATTAATGGAATCTAAGAATCTAAATATAAATTATTATAATAAACTTTTGTATTCATTGAAAATAGGTACGAAAAACTAATTCTGATAATATTACTAACATTCTAAGAATATTTTGGACTTTGCTGATTTCTACAAAACCTTCCCCACTACTACTTTAAAAAAAATCAACTTTTATTCAAAAGTAAAAAGCGGTTAACATGGATTTAAGTTGGAATTTAAACCATGAAATGAAATAAAAAAGAAATTATCCCATTTTATTTACAGCAACATTTTTTTTTTGTCATTCTTGTGGGAAAATGCTTGTAATAATGAAGTAAATTATCAATTAAGTAAAATTACCTAATGATGATTAAGAAGGAGATGACTTAAATATTTAAGAAGCTTTGTCACGATTGTGGAACGTGTTTAAATACCTTTAGAAACATACAATAAATTAGAAACTATATATTTATAGAACATTAATTATTATATCACCAAATAAGTTACAAATATGTCAAATACGAATTTGTAACTGTTGCATTCCATAAAAATCTAAAGTTCTTCTTTTAGGAATTAAAGGAGAACCGTAACATATTCATGATAAGGCAAGAAACCGTCAGATACATTTTGCAGAAAATGGCGAAAGGAAAAAGATTGATCGGAAACCCTTTGCAATAACTGTGAATGCTTACTGAGTACTCAGTAATTTATATTAATTACTTCAATCGAAAAGGACGAATGGCCAGACTTAGTTGTCCAAGATTTGCGAAATAAGGTGTTAGCATCTCGAATAAGATATAGAAGTTCTTGAGAAAAGGTAGTTAAAGAAGTCTATGAGAATAATCCACAGCATTGTTTAAGTTTAACTAAGTATTTAAATGATCTCAGTTTAGTTTGAAATCGACAAGGAAGTTATTTATTCCTACATTCCTTACGTAATCACGAGTATAAGTATTATGTATCAATAATGAGCTTCCATTTAGAGTGCGTATTAGTAGTTAAGTTTTCATAAATTTAAAACCATGTTATGATTTAAAGTGTAGTTATTAACAAGTTTTGGTACAGTTATTAGAATAAATGATTACCCTTGGAAATAGTTCAATGGGGTAGTAATAATATATTTTTCATTTATGAATGCTAAACTTTTATTTCTGAGATACAGTTTATTGAACTACCTATACTATGTATAACTTTATGTATTTTGTACCTAGTTAGTACAGTAACTAGAATTTAATTATTTTACTTTTGAATCACGTAAAAATAATTTTTTAAGAATTGTTACACATTTATAGAACTTAAATTAATTTTAGATAAAGGCCAGAGGAAAAAAAGGCTTGCCTTTAAGTATATTGATAGAAGACTAATATTAGAGATGGAAGGGATGGATGGACAGTTTTGATACAGAAAAATTAACTTATACCTAAAATTAAAATATACTTTCATAAAATTAGTAAGTGAAGATTTAGAAAATGCTTTGAAAAGTAAGTACTATTTAAAACCTAATAGAACACACAGAATGCATTCCATCATTCTAATAACTGACTCTTAATCGAAATAGCAAATTCCTAGTTTTAATTATTTACTCCGTTTTCATTATCATAGAATTACAATCCATTTTCGTTTAGGTATACTTCCATTCAAATAGTAAATGAATTATGCTAGTAAAACTTTTTTTCATATCTAACAAAAACAATAACTCCTTTTACGTTTTAAAAATTGCTTGCCTATGAAATAAGAATACCACTCTTCCAGTTACGAAAAGTGAGACAGAATTTCAGCTAGAAAAATTACCGGAGAGTGTAACACCAATT
The DNA here is from genome assembly GCA_963680715.1 of Tetragnatha montana. Lineage (NCBI taxonomy): Eukaryota > Metazoa > Arthropoda > Arachnida > Araneae > Tetragnathidae > Tetragnatha > Tetragnatha montana. The sequence continues at coordinate 24,870,137 of OY796684.1, forward strand.
TGTATGTACTCTGAGAAAAAAAACTATCATTTAATCCAGAGTCATTTCATTAAGGCATCTTTCCAGAAGTAAGATAGGTGCTCCTCCTTAATGGAAAGAAGTCAAGCAACAGTTGCATGGAACCTGATAAAATTAATTACCACAGCTCACAGCTGCTGTAGAAAGCAAGCGCAATTAATCAGACGCCTCGACATGTTCACATTCCACCTCTCTGCATTACAATGCTGCAATTTAGTTGCATTAACAATAATCCTGTGAAAGTTTTTCACTTTTCTGTTTTTCTTCTAGGTCTCATTTCCAGTCAATGGGGGGGGGTCATAAATTAAGAGTCCACTTTCGAAAAATTAACGATTTACTCAGCTTTTATGCATTGTAAGTGTTCTAAAATAAATGGATGCTGCACCTTTTCGTAATTGGACAAATTTTTATCGTTAAAAAGGGTTGCCTAATTTTATTACATAGGTCATTACTCCAAAACATTTTGAGTTTTTATTTGTTTTAGTGTTATTGAAAGAGTTAGTTTAAAAAATAAAGGGGGCATTATGTATTAACAGCAAATTAAAAATATATTTCAAATGTTTCACAGAAAAAAATTATAATACAATTGTGAGAACAGTAAAGGAGACTGATGTAGATAAGGACAGTTGTATCTGGACCCTAGAAAGTTGGTGCTTCGTTTAATATATAGACGGCCCTCTAAGGGTTTAAATTATAGGTTTTTTCAAGAAGACCTTTAATCATGAAAAATGACTCAAAAATTTCTTGTTCTACCTTAAGTAGTTCGCTCACAATTCTTACTGTTTCGTTTTTTTATGACTGTACAAAAGTCTCCCCTAATATACGAATATAAATTTAAACTACTTAAAATACAAGTTAATTGCAAAAATATAATGGGATGAAATGTTTAGTATAAATGACAATTAGATAAAATTAAACACAATGAATTTACAAGGGTAGTGCGGTTTTTTAAGAATAATTTCGCCGATCTTTAAATTTGCATCGAAACCAAATACTTAAAGAGATATTTTAATGTAGTATTGACAACAAAACACAAATCCAAATTGACATTTACATTCAACAATATGAATTGAAAGCAGATACTTGTTTTTAATAACAAACCAATAACAGAAAACAACATATCACAAAGATGTCTGATTCCAAGGATTGCAAAATCAATGAAAAGAAACCCACGCACTTAAATCGGATAAGGAATTCTAACGCCTTATAAATAAATATTAATGTTGAGAGAGATTTCATTTGCAAATTAAACTTTTTAAAAAGCTTTATTAAAGTGGTCAAACAAGGTATAAATTATTATTTGTAAATATTAATAAATTATTAATTCAAATTAAAAATTGTTGGTGGTCCAGGAAATAACCTCTCGGTGTCCGGATGTGGGCTGCACTCCGCCAGTTGCTGACCATTATTCTAACCCACTCAAATAAGAAGGATTTTTCTACTAAAATAAAATCTAATATTAGATTTCTAAAAACGGTTGTATTTTGAATGAAAATGGTAAACGTTAATGGACAAATTGTGATCGATGAAAAGAAACCGCTAAAGCGATAATGTAAACTAATACATGAATTTAAATCCGGTATAGATCAAACTTCATTTTTAACTCCATAGCTTTCGTGACAGTAAGGAATAAGTCTTGCTTTTTGAATACTTCCTCATTCCCCCAGTTAATTCTAATGCTCCAAACAGCCCAGAAGAAGATCCAATCATTATAGTTAAGTGCTTCGTTTTCCTCGAGATGTTTGCCGATATTTCTGCGGAAGTCAATTTTCTTTCATAACTGTGCCAAGGAAACGAGTTTCATTACTTCTTGCTTGGAATTCAATAAAAGGAGAGTTCGGGTTTTTTTAGTACCGGCGGAAGCGTCGTGCGAGGGAACTGTTTCCACTGACGGCTATGGCGGATTTTCGACGGATGCCAGTCGAGAAATTCGCCGTCGTAAAGCGGATTTTACGCCTTGAGAGGGAGAAATATTGCTAGTTGGCTGGTTAAAGACCGTAAATGTAACTATTTTACGCAAGATTACTTTCCAACTGCGTGCGTCGTGACACTAATATGCATCGTGATGAGGAGAGATAATGAATATTCTGGTTAACACCATATTACGCCGTAACTATTACAATTTTTAATCTTTGCAATAACTTAAAAGTTTGCAAGAAAAGACAGGGCACAGGATTGTTCAGAACTAAATGCAGATTAATAGCTGTGGTACCAATACTCACTGGCGAAAGAAAGAGGAAAACAATGAAGACAACCAAATTATAAACGAAAGAGATTGATACTTACATAATGAATAACTTAAACAAATCTTGTTGTTAAGAAGACGAATGAATTAATGATCAATAATAGTAAAAATTTATTCATTTTATTGGAACTTTACCTTATCCACAATAATCAAAGTATTTTATTTACCGTTAAAAATATTCGTTTATCTTTTAGTTTGATAACTAACATTTAATTGTATCTAATGTTTTTGTGGAAATATTTATAAAATATTTTAGGTTATAATGCCGAACAAGCAAATATGCCCACCATGCGTAAGTCTCAACCAAATAAGTAGGAAACTTATTGAAACGCTTGAATACTTTATATATTTTTTCACATGCTCTTTGAAACTATAACTAATTGCTATTATTCTCCTATTCAGTTCAAGAATAAATTATTAGCTTACAAAAATAATCATATGCGAAAAAGCAAAACATTCCATTAGTCAGATAAAACTAGCGATGATGGTTCCTCCTAAGGAACTGACGGAGTATAGGATTATTTGGCTGAAAAAATTCCTATCCCTTTTATTTATTTTTCCCAAAAAGTTTAAGGTTAAAATCTTTTGACGACTAATTTTCTTGTGGGCAGTTTTAAATAAATGTATTTTAATTATGAACACCCTGTCTTCTTTCATGTAAGCACTTCTTACTGTTTTAGAGCCAGTAGAAATGGTGTTAAGAACTTTGTTAGCCGTAATACCCCATTTCACCCATTATCTTGTGCAATGCAGTGTGTTTTTAGAGGGTGGAAACCATAAATAAAGAGCTTTGCTCCTGAACCAGAGATGTTTTGCTTTGTTTCGAAAGAATGCGGCATCAGACTCCGCTATGACAAGGCCAGAAAGAAGCGGAGAGTTAAAAAGTTAATGACTTCTGTATCCTATTGTAGGAGGAAATGCTTACAACAAAAGAAATCGATTTTTCCACTTTTTAAAATAGAGAAAGCGACTCGGAGATGAGAAAAAAGATGCAACTGATACCATTCGCCTCCAGGGTGATATGCATAGCCACAAAATACTCTCAGATGTATTAAATAGATCAGTGTCGCTTTTTCAGGTTGAGAGTGTTTCCAAAATATTAGGACTAAAGAATACGGAGGATATAAATGGACTTTTAGGGTAAAGTTTTTTCATTTTTGAAGGTTTGAAAAATGAAAATGTTTAGAAGTTCACAGTGTTTCGGTTTTCAAAAAGATATAATTGAAGTCATTCTTTAGGAAATATCCTTAGGGTTGTGTAGTTTTTATATATGTTTATTCACAAGAATGCATAAAAAACTATTTTTTACTTTTTTTTTATTCTTGTGTTAGGAAATATTATTGCCTTCTATAAAAACACCTTGAGATAGTGTTATTCATTTAGGAATTCGTTTTCTTTGAATGTTATTGAAGAATGCAATGTTTCCCATTCATAAAATTTTCTTTAAAGAGAATTAATTTCTTGGTATAAAGTTAAGATATGCTTCATAGAATATAGAATTTAGCACAAATGTAAAGAAAAATTCAAATTTTTTTTTATTCCAAGCTGGAAAAAATATTTTTGTTTTGAGCTACATTAAAAAAATTAACCATCTTAGCATTTATAGATTAACATTTAGATTAAAAATTAGTTTGTACTATATCTATTAAAATACAACAAAATAGAACAATATTTGCTTAATTACATTCTTTATTTAGTTGCGTGCCTTTAAATATTACACAAATTAAAAAGACAATATTGTGTAATAAAGCAATACCAACATTGGAATGAAAGCACATCATTTTATGAAATTATCAGTTTAGAAAGATTAGTTATTTTAAATTCGGCTAAGTTACATTTATGTCGGAATATAGTAGTATCTATGGTGTTTTAAATAACAGTATTAATGTATGCATCTCCTTCAAAATGAGATATTTTGTATGTTATCCCGCAATAAATAATCAATTTACAAGTGTATTCCTGCATGTAAATGAAGTTAACCGGATACTATTTGTCTTAAACAACAGAACACTCCGTATCTTCATTTACAATTTTATCCGTCTTACGACGAACTCTAACAAATCATTGCAAAACTAACCACTAATCCTGATTCCACCTCCTTTGTTCCGAATCCATTTGACTTTAAAATCCCCATTCTTCGTTGTTTGGAAACATTTTCCGCCCGAGCGAAGCAGGACAGAGGGAACTAAAAGCTCGGGAATGAAGTTTTTGATCGAATCAGGGTAAAAACTCCAGTCCCAGACATCCATTTGAGCTCTCTCTCCAAACAATCGTCCGTATTCATTTAATCAGAGTCCGCATCTGCTCGAGCGAAAGCTTTTAGCTGAAACGAGAGTGCATTGCCGTCCGGATTACCAGGCAGAGTTTCTTAGCTGTCACTGCTGAATATCCTTGCCTTTCTGATTTAGGATCGGGTGCATAAAAGGGAGAATCGGATACCTATAGAGGGATTAGCTAAACTTTCGGTCTTGCACCTAGAAATAAGACCTGTAGTTGGTAGTACGTGTTTCAAAACGTAGAAAAGGGAACACCCGGAGAGATTAATAAGCTGACCCAATCAGTATTTTGTACCTCTTCAAGACAGACGTAAAATCCCGAGAATTATTCACTTACTTTTATAAAATTAGTATTTGAGACACTTGGATCAAATTTCAAATAGATTTTACTTCTTAAATTAATACTAGTGACTACTTGGATTCTTAATCGGGGCTTGAATATTGTAAACAAGTTCAAATAATATGCTATATTTCAATGATAAGTAAATTAACTTAAAGCTAATTCCATGCGTGAGTCCCCACTACAAATGAGCTAAATTTGAATCCTAAAATCCCAAGTGAAGGATTATTCGAATAAATTAGATTTACCGTTGGTTTTCCGTTTCCTGATGGTTGGTTTATGTATACAAGCTACTAAATTTAATTTATTTTATGATATGATAGATTTCTGTTCTCGGCAAAATTTGACTTGTCACTCACACTACCCTTCCCTCTAGCGTGAGTCACAACTGAGATTTTGCCAAAAACAAAAAATCTTCGTAAAATAAATGAAATTTAGTAGCTTGTATACATAAACCAAGAATAAAAAAAGAAAACCATAGGCAGGTGTAATTTAATCGAATAATAATCCTTCAGTTGTGATTCTAAGATTCAAATTTAGCTCATTTTTAGTGAGAGTCACGCAAGGAATTAGCCCTAAATAAAACTTTTGAAGGGCATTGATATAGACTTCTTAATAGGGTTTCAATAATTTATGATTTATAAAATTTTTAAGGAATAAAAGCATATGGAAGCATGATGAAGCATAGATATAAGATTTTTCATGATGGAAGCATAAAGTTTGTATTATGAGTAAGTTTTTGTCTTGTTTGAAAGACATGTGGGCAGTTTTTGTCCATTAGTTGGGGAATTCGGTTAGAAAATTCACAACATCTCAGCTTTCAATTCCTATTTTTTTTATTTTAAATGTTTTTATGATCGCATTAAAACCTATATGCGACATGAAGTTCTCGGAATTAAAACAAAATGGGAAACATTTAAAACTATAAAGGCTAACTTTTCACACTTTTCATCCATCTAATTTTCTATTATAACCTGTTTTACTCAATCAAAACTTTCCACACTTCTGAAATGTTAATACAACGTAGAAACAAAAAATATCCTTAATAATGTAGCTCAAGAATAAAACTAAACACCTTCATAAAAAAGTTCAGTCCTGCATATTCAACTTAGTTTCACCTTTGACAAAGTTTCAAACTTTCTTATAAAAGATCCCAAAAAAGAACGAATATTTTCCTCTACCAGATCATTTTCTTATCCCGCTTCCTTTTTACAGATCGAAGACTGATGACTTAAAGAATAAACTTCATCTTTAAAGAGTATGGGTGAAAATCCCACATTTTTGATCGATAATTTCTTTTAAAGGAAAAGTTCTCAAGCTAAAGCAGCTCTTTTATCTGTTTCAGCTATACGTGACAAAGCATCCTTTGGGAACAAACATACGAGTGTGTGGTCTATTTTGAATAAATCTTAGAGTGTCCTTAGGTATGATGAACAAAAATATTTTTAGCATGTGCTTATCTCCCAGTTCCTTTAGGTATCTTTTACTTATAGATATGTATGAAAAAAAGGAAAGTATATTTTTTAATACATTAAAGTTTCACATAATATTTATGAAGGGAATTAATTTTCTTATCCAACTTTTGAAGATTTTACATGCTTACAAAAACAAGGTATTTTGTGAAAATTTATGCCGAATATTTCAGATGCGTTTTTTTCTTTTTTATTTAAATATATTGATAGATTTTGTGTCAAATACATAAAAGTAATATATTGTTGTTACATAACATCACAATGACGCTTGGAATTTACGGAGATGATAATTTTAACTACTTTTTAAGATAAAACGATAGAAACTTCTTTATAATTTCAAAAACAAAAAATTGCAACATTTAGTAATCTAATAAACAATCAGGTTTGACTGATGTATCACCGTAAAAAGTTTTTTAAATAAAAATTCTAATACATTTTTTTTTAAATTTTTCACCTGTGAATTAAAACATTTGAGTTATATTCAGGAGAAACTTTCCCATTTAAGAGAAATTTTAAAAATACTTAAAGGGACATTATAACTACGGGTTGCAAATAAGATAGAAAAATACTTTAAGATATTTTGGTTTCATATGTTTGGAACACCTTTTCTTAATGCAATTATTTTGACCAAAATTATATTTTATAGGCATTATAATAAAATTCTGTTTTGTGATATTCAATTTTTGAGAAATTACTTCTTTATTGAATTATTAGATTTTTAATTCTTACACTTTCATTAGATTTTAAATTCACTACAAACACATGACGTAAATAAGCAGCATATCATTGCTATTTAAAGAATTTTCAAAGACTAAATCCTTTCGTTGAACTTTCTATTAGAACCATTGTGCATGCAAAGGTTTCCTTTAAAAATTGAATTCTAGTATTTCATTTTTGGTAAATGATAGTCCCGAGTTTGAATTCGTCTTCTAATGAGTTCTTAAGAAGTATTTTCCAGCACGACCGATTCGATCTTTCTTCAAAACTTTGATTTTTAAAGCATTTTCTCCATGCTTTATCTACAGTAAACTATCGAGTACCCGTTTTAACGGTTTAAAGATAGTCTAATGTTCCGTAAATAATGGAAGACGCTCAATTTTCGTCCATTATTCATGGATAACCCGAGTGTCATATTCTCCAAGACCAGCCGAAGCAAAATGCTTTAAGACTTATTTTTGAGGCAAGGAAAGTCAGGCGTGGGAATACTGTCTATAGAAATTTACGTTTTATTAGTATTTACACTAAATTCAGTTGAGAGAATGAAAATGCTTTAGCAAAGAAATAATTTTTTACGGTCTTTAAAATAGGTTAATAGACAGAAAGTTTGATTGAAACCGTTGCTTGCATCAAAAAGATCTTTTGGTAAAAATATAACTACTATATTAGTATTTTTTTGTAAGTATCAAAGTTTAGAAATTTATTTTGTTTCATATTTTTTACAATCAGCAAATAAAGTAATTTTTTTACGTCACCTGAAATCATATAAAGACCAATGTAGGTGAAATAACAGGCATAAAAATAATTTACAAATTTGATGTACAAAAAAATTAAAAGAAAAACAAACTTTATAAAATAAACGTTAACTTAAACTTTATACTTTAACTCATTATAAAATGAATGATTAGTCTGCTGGTGTCAAATCAAAACGCACAACTTTTATTATTATATTATGGTGTCAGTCAAGCTCTCAAAAATAACAATAATAATAATAATACAACAATAATAAATACAAGGGATTTGTAGTGTATACTTGTATACTTTTGAATGGTTTTCAATTGTTGCATAATATATTTTACCCCTCATTAAGGTTCTATTCTCTATTTAATCCCACAGATTCTAACATAGAGTGGAGATAATATATAGATATTATTTTATATGAGTTTACTAATAAAACTACTAATAGAATTTTGATGTTGGTTTTTTATACTATTTTTAATTTGAAAAGAAAATCTCCAGCATTGTGTCGTGAGAGGGAGTATTTAGCATTAACCTTAATATCTAGGCGTAAGAATAAAAGATATTAACAAATTTCAAAAGGTTTTTTAATCTTTTGTCATTATGTCGTACCCTAACCTTTACTCGTTATAACGAAAAAAAAATTATTTTAAGCCAGCACTATACATCAACTCAAGAAAAGTTAGTTTACTGTCATAGTTTAAAAAAAACGTAATACCGGTAAGGGGTAACCGTTAGTACATTTCTTCCTCTTTTTGAACAAAAACACCTCTAAATACACCATCTAATACATATTTCTAATACAACTCTAAAAAACACCATGTATCAAATTTTTAAAAATGATAAAGAATATCTTTTGTGAAAAATTTAACTGGCTTTAACATAGTTTTGAATGTGTAATTGTAAGAAAGAGCGAAATGAGTTGATTTTAATGTTAAAATTAAGGTTCATATTGTCGATATTTATTATTTAAAATAAATAAACTTCATCGTTAAAGTCATTTCAGGCTAGAAACATTTCAATAGCGTTTAGTGAATTATTATTTTTGAAACAGTTTGGAAAATTTTACATCTAAAAGAACTTTAAAAAATATATCCTATTCATGAAAACCCTTACCTTTGAAATTTAGTTTAAAGTGAGAAAAAAGCATGGTAGCGGAGCTTAAAACCTTCATTGTATATTCAACGTGTTTATATTGAAATACTTTTCAGAAATGGAAAAGGAGACGCTTTCAACACCTCTCAGGGTATCAAAAAGTATGAGAGGACCCAAAATAATATCATGAATTGTATATAAATAAAAACAAAAGGGTATGAAGATCCAGAAAATAAAAAGCAGAGTTTTTTTTTTTTTTTTTTTTTTTTGAGGATTCAACGGAATAAAATCTACACACCTCGCTATCCTGTTTGAAATTACGTTGTCTTTTATGGAATTCTCAGTTGCCAAGGACGCCTAAAACGGAATTTGAAAATAGGAAATTCCGTTTTCTCTATAAAATGGAAAAGGGGTTTCTTGTTTGCTCACAGCACTTTAAGAGTTATAAACTCATACTGAACATGGATTTTTTTTTTCATTTAAAAGAATGTTTATAAAATAAAAGAAGTAGTTGGTACAGAAACGGTAATAGATAGAGACTAAAATAAATTTAAAGTACCTATCTTATCAACTGTTAGTAAAAATACAATTATCTCTAAAATTTAATAGTCTTATAATCACCTTAACTCCATTTAAAAAATAATTTACGGCCCGTAAATGACAAAACGGAGAAAGTATAATTAAATTCTATAAAAATAAATAATTATAAAATATTTTAGCGCCTATAGAGTAGGTATATAAAATAATTGGAAATTTTTATATGATACTCTAATAACACTCAATAAACTCAATTCCTTTTAACAACATTGATTGAATATTTCCAAAGCTACTCTTCTCCCACGAAAGCTATGCTTGTACACGTCAGAACTGTACTTAAGTGTTATATATAATCCCTTAGTTGTTCCCCAGACTTAAGGGTTATAGAAAGTATTGTATGGATAGCTGTGTTTGGGGTTAATACATTTATTCCACTAGTATGCTAAGTGCGCCTCAGAACAGTGAAACTGGGTATCCGCTCTAGTAATGGGTAAGTAGAAGTGTAGTTGTAATGGAAAATTGGAGGAAATGAGCTCTGCAAATGCATGCCTGGTCTAAGACCATTACTGTGCTGTGTGTGGTTTAGTCCATATGTTGAGTTCGGTTAGGTTTTGGCATTAAGAAGCATGTAGTATATGCATCGTCAAATTAATGTACTACTTATACTACTTATCCTACACAAATATTGTATATACATGATAGGTTTTTACTTATTTCTCTTATTTTCAAAAGATTATTGATTTATTTTATATTACCACATTCAGATATATTTTTAACTCCTCTGAGAGAGTATTTCACTCCTTGAAAATCGAAAATACTCTTTAAAAAACTAGCCAGGAGTATTTTCACTCTTTGAATTTTTCACAAAGGTTTAGCTTTAAAAATGCACCACGTACCACACCGAAATCAACAAATAATATTTTTCTACTCAAAACAACTGATCTCAGCGGAGACATTTTCGCCCGACTTCTGGCCAAAGCCAATTGCCAAAAGCCAAGGCACCCTAATTATCATACTTTTTAATTGTGTTTTCATACAGCCATAGTAATTTTTTTCATTTATTGTTCTGATGCTTAGGGAGTTTAATTGATTGTGGTTTTAGTGTCTCTGTAGTTCATGCTATTTCAGTATCACTCCTCATAATTCAATTTCACTCCTCCTAAAAAGATAAGGAGTATTTTTATTCCTCCAAAAAAGTCCTAGGAATAACACTGACCACATTACAACATCTAATACAAAATAAGAAACAATAAACTGATATGGGGAGAGACTGCACTGAAAAATACAACACTGAAATTTGTGTTTTAAGTATAGGATATTTTAAAAGAAATATAAAATTCTGTTCAACTTACACTAAAGTAAAAAGGAATGACATTTTGTCTTATCTAATACAGCAGCTTCACCAATACTCCATAAAACTATAGATATTAAATGACATGGCGAAATCCCGAGGACCATTCAGAAGAGTCTCTCTTCTTCCCTGTTTCAGTTATTTTACATTAAATTTACCTACAATTCAAAAAGGTTTAATACTTCGCTTCTAAAATAACTTATCTAATAACAGAGCTCATGAACTAATTGCATGTTCATGCATTAAAATACCTTCATGGTAAATTTATTTGATACAAAAAATAAAACAGTGGTTCGAAAGAAACGCAATGAAAATTTTAGAAGAATTTTGTATCGTCACTCTTCAATATTCTGTATTAGGAAGACGTTTTATTTTACTTTCCTTAAACTTCATTAACCTGAACTTAGTTTTGATGAATGACCATGTCACTCGGGAAGGCCTTGATTACCTATCCAAAATTTTAAAAAGTTTCCCAAAGATTATTCTTTCTAGGTTTGTTTCTTAATGTAATTTAGTAATTACCTGGAAGATGACCCTAACTCCTTATTCTTCCCATTAAAACAGAAAAAAAAACACGTTTCATGTAAAATTTGAAATATTTCTACCTATACCAATTATATTTGTCAATATGGTCGGACGCTCCAAAAAAAAACCCAGCGCATTAAAAGTTGAAAAATTTTGAGGCTGACTTCATTGAATTAATGGGACATTGGATCTCATATCATATGCCTCCTGTAATATGCTGTCGTCTTGCTCGTAGTTTAATTAAAATTAATCGACTTTTTAATGACGGAAATTCCAGAACTGGGTTTTCATTAATTAAGAGGTGGTCTTAGGATCTGGAGAGCTAGTTTCTTTCCTACCAAGTGAAAATCTATTACGTTTATTTGAATCGGAAAGTAATTAAATAATGCGAATTAAGACAAAAAATTAATGAAATGTTATCAGTTTCAGTAATGGGATAAAATAAGTAAACATCTTAGGGTTTCCTTCAGATTTTGTTTATCAGTAGCATATTTTTCTCGAACCAAGAATGTTTATTTTTTGCATTCGCATCGTTTGATAAAACTTACTTATTGGTTCTATACATTCTTAAATAATTACTTTAATAATAATCCGCTTCTATATGTGACCTTCATAACGTGCCTTCATGTATACCTAGTGTTTATGTCACATACTGTTGTAGACAGATTCCATTGTATTTATTAGTTATAGTATATTCTCGATAATACTATGTTCAAAACCTCTAATTTTTGAAAAAATATTTTACCCCTAGACGTTAGGCATTCCTCTAATTTAACTTGTTATGCCGAAAACTCTTTACCTCGAAATTTTTATCCTTCCCTTCGACTTCGTCATATCGAGAGTATACTGAGAATAATTTTTTCTGTAACATGTAAGATTTTGTGGCACAAGTTTAATTTGGAGATAAATCTTAGAGATAAACTGTATGAAAAGATATTAAGAACAAAAAATTCACTTAAAAATAAAAATACGAAGAAGCCTAAAAATTTATTTCTGAGTAAAATAAGGTATCAAACATTCTAATACCAATATAATAGTTGTTTTAATGATGATTAAAACATTACTTTCTACTTCATAACTAAACTATAAATCAAATATAGTACATATTTTCTATAAAATTAACCATAGTTTTGAATCTTGATTAAATGCAATTTTAATAAAAGATTTCTAACTGGTATTAATGTATATTTGTTTAGTTTAGCTTATTGCACAAAATATTTCCTGGTTAGATTAATTAAATAATACTTCAACATTAAAGTTAAAAATAAGTCATTGAAAGGGGAGAATAAGGGAAATTTTATTGCTACTCATTGAATTCTATTAAATATATAAAAGAATCACAACAATTATTCCACAATAGCACCCCAGAAATAAAAATTAAGTACTTCACAAAGACACACAAAGTAGAATTCCGAAATCAAATTTTAGGGTTTCTTTTGAACTAACTTTTATATGATTTTCCATCTTTGTAATCGATTCTTTGCATAGAATCTAGGATCAAACAAGTTTCTGCATCAAGCAGTTGAAACGAAAATATCGCTTTCTAAGTCCAATACTTTTAAGTGCTGTGAATTCAGATCAAAACGAGTTTTGAGAAAGCATTAGAGTTCTTTCTTAGTTTTATGGCTTGAAGGTTATTATCGCTTTATTTCTGTAAGTAGTCTTCCGAATGATATCTGTGATTATAAATTGCATTGTTGAGTAAACAATTTATAAATAGCTTAGACATAACACCCTTTCAGTTTAATTGTATTACGATGTTCATTAGGATTTAATCATTTTTGATTACATAGTTATGCGTTTGCAAAGTTTGGATATCGGAAAATAAAACAGATTGAATAAATTTGAAAAGAGAGAAATGCTAATTGAGATAAGGTAGAAATCAAAACCATGTTAATATAAGTTTAAATTGTTAAGGAAACTTTTACTCGGAACAATACTTGGAAATAGTAATTAATGAAGTAAAAGCAATAATTGTATTTATAAGCAACCATCCACTATCTATTAGGGTCTTTTAGCTACTATATTATGAGAAGTAATACCATAAAAAATAAGTAATTTACGTTTACAGTTATATATAACCTATTAAGCGTAATGCTCTTGAACCGATATATGTGACATCTTTAATTAAATTTTCTCAGTCTACAAATTTAAAATAATTCCTTATGTACATGAACAGAACAGTACACAATGATCTCTTTTTAAAAATTAAACTATGCAAGTTAATATCGGCGATAGTCTACGGGTGTTTCAGCTGGTCTTTAATAATTGCAAAATTCTTTCCAAAGGGGGATTTATACACACCAATTACGAAGTAAAATTTTAAATTCAGGGTTATTCAAACTGAATCATTCGACTTCAAGGTTCTGCATTTCCATAAATAAAAGATACAGATGAATAATTAATGCAGTAATACAAATGAAAAAAATTGATTTTTTTATGTTTGATGAAATTTCCTTAACATAGAATAACGTCAAGATGATATGTATGTAAGTTTTTGTTAAACACCTTATAGTCGTAAAGAGCCTCTAATTCTTTCAACATTTTTCAGTTACCATAGAGTTCACCCTGATTGTCCCCTTTTCAGTAACATCTAATTCTTTTAAACTGATTTCAATATACTCATACTTCATGACTTATCGAAATGTACGCTAAAACAGTGATTTTATATAGATCTACATCGAAAATAGAAACTACTCCACGTACTCCGTTATCACATCTGCCGCTTAATACAACTGCTTCTGAAACAGTGTTCGTGAAATGTCTTCACCAAGAATACGCGAGTAAACGATTTACAAAATAAAATTTTAACATTTTCCATTGTTTTGATGTATTATTTGTCATTAAGTTTTTTTACAAAATTTTTCGTATTGTATGAAGTGGTTAGGTATAATCTGTTCATTACCTTTTAGCCCAATAAAACGTTAATATTTCCAGTTTTGATACCTATAAACATAAGAAGTATCATTTTCCATAAATATAAAAAGTAAATATAAATAAAATAATTTATTTCTCCAACGATCAACTGAATCCCAACGTACGACAGCTCACTTCTTTACAACCAGCTCCCTAACCCGTTTTGCACAATAAATTCTCACCTCCTCCATTTATAACTGCGGAGATGAGTTATTTGTGTGGAGGCAGCGAAGTGATTGAGCACGCAGGGACTGTAATCAGACAGTTGGCCTATCGATCATACTTTCATATTGTCAAACAGAACGGAAATCTCAGCAAAAGAAATGATGAAAGACTGTTCCTCTCGGTTGGCTTATGTTTCTTCGGACTGTATGTCAGAAATTTAATACCCCACTTAGGTCTATGCCATAAGATAATCTCGTAGATTAACTAAATAAGATATTGTTGGTTTAATTATTTTTGCTTACAGTGGTATAACTACATAATAGTTAATAATTTCTAATTAATAGATAAAGGAAAGGACCTAACAGTACCTCGGTCTTACACTGTTTTAGTTTAACTTCTTGTAGTATGGCAAGACTACACATGTAGTTAGCTTCCTAACCACCAGAGCTCTCGGTCTGTAAATTTTTTTTAAAAGTCAACAATTTGAGATAATATACGTAACTAATTTCACCCGTCAAAAGTAAGTTTTCTAAGTGATAGTTAAAAAAAATATAGATTCTGTTTCACAGTGAATTTTATATCTTAAAGTGTATTGTTTCAGCTGTATTAGAACGTGGTAAAAATGGGGCAGGGGGTAAATTGAACATGGTGATTATTTTCTTGACTCGCATAAAAATAAAAATATATTTTTCTCAACTCACTCCCAGCTTACTATCAGTCTTTTAATACAATCCTCGGATTCCGACACCCGAAAGGAAGCAACAGTATAAGCAGCTCGCCCAATTCACACATCGGCATCCTTTTGAAACCGGGGATCACAGCCCGAGATCCCGGGGTTATCTCTCTCCAGCCGCCAATCCCGCTCAATAGCGGGCCCTCGCTAATTCAATCCCGTCAGATAATTCCGTCTAATGCACATTCCGATACACACCGCGGATTGTGTCACGAAGAGTCAAGTCCGATAAACCCGGCTAAAATTTGCAAAGTGGCTTTATTATGGGATTAAGAGAGACCGCCGACTTCCAGCATCGATTTTCGATACTTTTATTCACCCGGGATTTATGATGGCTGCCAGTTGATATTAGTTCGCTTTTTCCGCTCAACATGACACTACCTGAGTGCGACATGGATGGGCTCATCCATCAAAGGCGAGTCCCGTTCATGACTGCCGCGGAACTAGTTTCGGACATAATACTCTTTTTGACACTTTTTCAAGTCGGGGCTCTCTCTTGTCTATTTATTTAACCCCTCAGGCTTATACCGATAATAACTACGATAAAGGGGTTGAGAAAGTAATAATTGACAATACTTTTTATTGTTTTATCACAAAAGTTTTTTTTTTCATGAGCGCGTTTTGAGCTCTGTTAGTGGCTAAGCAAAACTAAAACTATTTTAAAGAATTAAGTGGTATTGTTTTCTTGCATGTGTTTTTCTCATAATTTATCTCCTGTTTTTACAGTAAAATAATTCTTAACTGAGAAGCTTGTGAGGAATTTGAAATTATAAATTATATACTATACATTTCTATCTAGTATTTATCACATTTGTTTAGAATAAAACAACATAATATAGCTCTATTAAAGTGTAATTTTACATTATACGATATTTAAATTAACAGACAAATTCATAAATACCTAAAAACTTTCTTAATTTTCAGATGCATTGTAAAAACCTGAGTCCATTCACGTAGTTGAAAATATATTTATGAGTGAAAAACTTAATTCGCAATAAATAAAAAAAAGAATTAGACATTCAAAATCGTAAACTTTTTCAAATAATTATATTCAGGATTTACAGATTTTATTTAGAGTATGTTTTATACTTTGATATTCAAACATACAATGTATCATAAGATTTGGGGTACAGCTAATATAATCTGAAAAACCAAAAATAACAGCACCTCAGAAATAACCTTTCAATATACGTATATAAAATTATTTGAAATGTTTTATTGGCGTACAAAGCATTACGAATATTGCATTTTGTTTTCCAAATGGGAATTCAAAGCATCATACGCGTTCATTCTAGAAACAATTGCCACAAATTCATTCGATTTGATGGTGATTCGACAGTCATATAAAACGCAAATACTACAAAAGGACGCAATACACTTTAGAGAAATGCCATTTCTGGCGTTTTCTAGTGACTTGACAAATTGTCATTTTGAGTTTTGAGGCTTCTTTCCTGGGAAAAGGGCGTTATTTCGAGATGTTTGGGGTGCTCACATTTATCTCCGTATTTCAAACATTTCTTTACAAAAGCGATAAAATATGTGTTCTTTGAAATCATAAATCATATCATTTGATAGAAAAGAACAGTCAAGTAGTTATGTTTGAAATGTTAAGTACGTAGTTTTATTTTAAGCACTTCGTATTTTCAAAAAAAATAAATTAGTTTATAGGGTTAAAAGATTCCCATTTATAACTGGTCGTTTTCAAAATTCAAGATAAATACTACACACAAAATATATTTGCAGTGTTTAAAATATTATCGTAAGGATACTTTAATTTTTCATTTATTTTTTGTTACTTTTGCACTAAATCTTTTTAACGACATCCTTAAACCATTAATAAAAGTAAAGTATGATTAATTACAGGGTTTTACTAAATAACACATTATTAAATCACCCTAATAAATTTTTAGATTGAGTTGGTAGTACATGCTATCATTTAAGTATATTTTTAACACAGATATAAAAATCCCGTTCATTCAACACTAGCTAATAAGGGATCTAACGTGAAATTCTAACTACATAATACCTTTAGGTAGTGTCTTAACACATAGCAAGAACACATAAACTTCCAAGAAAGTAAAGTGGTTAAGTTGTCGTGGTTAAGAGAAAACTAAATTTTCCGCATTTCCCTTATAGAAGCTGAAGTCGCACGATTGCATCGAGAGTTCCGTTTGACATTTGTTCCAAAAAGCAAGAGCTGATCCAAGAAACAGCTGACAACTCTACACGAATCGAGAAAATTACTTTGCATCCGAATACACAGAGATTGGGAACTGAAATCTCTCAGCCTTCAATTGTCTCAAACAATCAAAACTCACCCTCGCATAACGGACCTTATTTGCATACTTCCATGGAAACAATCCATCACTGGGGGAGCGAGATCTTTGGATTTACAAGTGTTCTCATTTATTGCGAGCGGTTTTACCATTCCTTTAATTTCGCGTTCGAAAAATGTGGTCCATGTGGAGTTACAACAGCAAACAATAAAGCGCCGCTCGCTCCTTTCTTATTAAAAAGAGGAAGAAAATTACCCCGAGATGTTTCGAAAGATTACAGATACACTTTAAGTTTTGGTTAGTTGCATTATTTATTTCTATTGTAGTTCCACCCTGAACGATTTCATAATCATACGTTCTTAGGATGCACATTTGCGTGATTTTTTTTCAACCTGCGCTTCACGTCTTGTTAGGATACATTTTGTATTTCTTTCTCAAAAGTTTTATTGCTTATTCTAATAGGAAATAATTATATAATCTTTCTTAAACGGAACATGATCAAAAGTACATCATAGTTTAACAAAAAATTATCAAAAATGTTGAGAGTATGTTTCTAATAATAGCAACAAATTTGGTCGAGAGTGTGAATGTTTTTGCGGAGATAAAATTTGAGCAAGAGAAGAGTTAGTACTGATTGCAAATATTTTTTTTCTACTCAAACGGATTTCAGGAAGAAAAGATTTAGTTTAGTTGTAGTTTTGTGTAATGTATTAAAAATATCAAAAAAAAAAATCATTTATATTTCTAACTCAAGATTTACCATCTAATTTACTCTGTGAACTTTAAAACAATGCATCTTCATAGTTTCAATTTAATAAAATGCGTTAGCTAATTATTCATACTATTCGTATAAATGTTTTTCTCTCTCTATTTTAAATAAATTCGAAGTATAACTATATAATTTTAAAAATACATTTTGTTTTATAAAATACAATACTTGCTGCAGGGGTAGATAATATTAATTTTTTTCAACTTAAATCGATGTGTGTAAGACTATGATACAGAAATGACTCCAACACTTGTTTAACGTTTAAAATACAGTTTAAAACCATATTTATTTTGTGTTAGTTAAGCTCTAGGGTTGAAATACCTCTTTCAACTCATTTGAAATGAAATTTTGTTGGGTCTATTTTACACTTATGTGTTACAGTCTAAAACTAGATAATTCACCAAAGCCATTTATAAACCATCCTTAACTCAGCTACCTTTTTTTCAAAGGTTTAGAACCTCACTAAATCACCTCAGTAAGAAATTCTCCTAAGATTACTTTAAGTGCAAAGCTTTTAGGAAACAATTTTTAAGAGCGTCATAAAATACACATTTCCCTGGTGGAGATGAGGAATTTTAGTTGTGTCACTTAATTTTCTGAAATTCGTATTTATAAATCACAAAATCATTTTCCCTGAAAAAGGATGCTGTGACTTTATACTGTTTTTGATTGTAAGAAGAATTAAAAAGTGCCAATTTAAAAAATACTTTCGTTTTTTAGAGGGTTATGAAAAAGAAATCCCAATAAAGAGTTCTATAAATTAATATTGTTTACAGATATTCTGTAACCATCCTGTGATATAAATTATCAGTTCTTGATTAAAAATATTATTACCTTTTTTTTGTCAAAATATAAATAATAATTATAGTAAACGTAACTAAAATTAATAAAAAATGGATGGGATACGGACACATTATTTCGCTTTTGTGAGTTGAATATATCCTTGATGCAAATTTGCAGCTTTATTTAAAACAAAATTCTAAGCTTAGTCGTAGTAAGCTTAGAGTAGTTTCGTCATGTGGGGTAACTTTGGTAAGGTAATAAAGGAAAATTCTATGGGGGAAAAGCAGAGTTACCATTACTAAAAGCAGAAAGGAAATGTTCTTGTAACAAATAATAAGTTTCCCTTGTCCAGTATTACGGTATTTATTATAGTATTACAGTATTAGTACAATATTTTTTTTGCTGGACCAAGGTTAACTGCAAAGGTCAAAGTTAACTTAGTTGACGTAAATACTAAATCTTGTGTTAGGACTTTTTGATTTAGGATTACAGTAGTAATCCTGCTTAAAAGTCACGACCCACCTACTACCAAATCTAACCCTTTCCCCATCTCCCACGCTTCACTGCCACAAATCAAAAACATCAAAGCCCTAAACCACTCTCCAACCACATCGTATCTATCGCATGCTTTTATCGCTGTTTAGAATCTCGAAAAGAAAAGGGTACAGAACCCCAAGAGACCCACGGAGGTTTTTCTACAGCATAAGCAAATTCGTCCATGTCACTATTGATAAAGGGGGCTCTATAAAACCTCCCAAAGTCGAGCGCAACCAGCGCAATCAGCTCAAAATTGAAGTCTTTATTTTTCCACCCTTCGCGGCGAAAAACTGTTGAACCGAGTTCATGTTTCCATAAGAAATGGCCCTCCTGCGTGCTCCGGGAGATATTGATGATGAAAAATGCCGTACCGTGACCTCGGCTTCCTTACGGTTTGTCACGGATTGGCAAAAAAGTTGCTCTTCCTTTTCCCAGACATAAAGAAAGCCTAAGTTGGGTGTTTTCTTTTATTTACAGCGGGCGTTTGTTACAAATGGAATGCTTCTGGGGCTGTTTCTGATGATGGATGCGAGGTGGGATTCGGGGGGAAAGTGGAGTGGATGCAAATCTAGATTTTCTGTTTTTTGAAGCATTAGCATCTCTCATTTCAGTGCATTGCGTGAGAGGATGCAGGGCTATAAATAACGCAGTCAAAAAGGAATGGTTTGGTGGGAAAGTGTGCTGTCTGACTTGTATGGATTTTTTTTAAATACGTAAAGATGGCAAGGAATCGATTTTAAAAGTTGGTAATGACCAGCTTTATCGAAACTCTTTTTAGTAGTTTCTTTGGAGGAACGTAACTTAGATTCAAAATCTGTACACATTTTGTTTTAAAGTCTATCAAAGGCAATATGGCTTACAAATTTGCATATTAAAACATTAGAAGTGTCTTAAAATAAAATGTTAAAATGTATTTCTTTTCAAAATTTAATTTTAGCATTCTTAAATTACGTTAGATTTGATATAGGGAATATAGAATAAAAAACACCCAAAGAGAGAAGAAAACTAAAGTTCAATCATAAATCTCTACTAAGAAATATTCAGTGTAATATGTGTGACAAAATATATTATGCGAAATTTTAAATAAAAATAAAAGAAGGTAAAAAAAATTTAAAAACCAGTAGTATATGTCACCAATTGGTAACTTTGTCTGGATTTCAATACCAATAGATGACATAATAGGCGACCTTTCTGTTTAAGACAGTAGGGTGTTTCGAAAGTCTATGGTAAAAAATTTTTTTTCGAATTTCCCAGATGCCCCCCCCTCAAGTTGTTACAAATACTAAAACATTATTACCTGCAAATTTTCAGGTCTCTAGGACGATTTTTGACCCCCGCGCCCTTCAAAAGTATGTTTCCCATGTTAAAGTATAGGGAAAATATTGAAAATATCGTCATTTTTGGTTCTTTTCAATTTTACGAGCCTGAACGCAGTCAATATCGAATTAAAACCTATACATCATCTTTGGGACATCATTGCCTCAAGATCCAATCGGAAAAATATTCCATGGCACCTATTGGGGGGTAGTTACACGGGGGTGAAAAGCGAGCTTTCACCGAAAAACGAGGATGCTTGCCGCGGGTGCTGGTTATGCTCGCCGGCGTTTGCGGAGGGACCTGGATAAAAGCCTATTTAAGTGTTTATTGAACCTTTTTCCTAAGGTACCTGGTCATTTGGAACCTATCTGGCGGGAGTTGTGTCTGGACCCCCCATGAGAGGCCTCCATCCAGCTCCCGCCGCAAGCGCCGGCAAGCATCCTCGTTTTTCGGTGAAAGCTCGCTTTTCACCCCTTGTAACTACCCCCCAGTAGGTGTCATGGAATATTTTTCCGACAGGATCTTGAGGCAATGATGTCCCAAAGATGATGTATAGGTTTTAATTCGATATTGACTGCGTTCAGGCTCGTAAAATTGAAAAGAACCAAAAATGACGATATTTTCAATATTTTCCCTATACTTTAACATGGGAAACATACTTTTGAAGGGCGCGGGGGTCAAAAATCGTCCTAGAGACCTGAAAATTTGCAGGTAATAATGTTTTAGTATTTGTAACAACTTGAGGGGGGGGCATCTGGGAAATTCAAAAAAAATTTTTTTTGAAACACCCTATTAAGACAGTTCTGTAGAACAAAACATACCTCAATTGCACCCAAGGTCACCAGGCTTCAACGAGGGAAAAAGTTAATACATGAAATACACTACAAAAAATGGAAATACAAACACATAAATAAACGTAACTAGCGAAAAACATAACTGTCCCAGAATGTCGAGAGTACCCCCTTTTATACTATAAATTAAAAACAATAATTTATTTAATATTTTAGTTGTTTTGTTACTTTACCAATTACTTATTTAAAGCCTAAAATTTAACGTTTAACATAAGATGTAACTTGAAATAAGGAAAGGTACAAACATTAAAATAAAAAAAAATCTAAGAGAGGGGTATTTTAAACTTTTCATACAAAAATGTTTTTCAGAAATTAAAATTTTAAAAAATTATTTTGATACTATTTGACAAGTTTAAGTAATCTTGTATTAAAAGTACTAATTGATCCTAAGAAGCACTAAAGAATTTTAAACTATGAGATACATATATGCTTGAAAGATTTTCCCTCAAGAAAGTCTGAAGGAAAAATGTCATCTAAGTTCTTGACATTGAATGTATGAGCAAACTTTCTTGGAATGGACTTTTCTTCCAGTCTTCCTAAGATAAGCTGTGGAAAATTTTATTGAATATCGCAGACTTTGTCCTAGACAGTTTCCTCCAAGCATTAGCTTCAGAAACATTTTGACTGCTTAAGAAACTTACTGAGCTTACTCTATAAATTTTACTCGCATTAATCCATTTTACTGCGATCATTTTCTCATTTGTTAGGCTCTGCGGTATAACACGATATTCATGTTGTTGTTCCCTAAGGCCAGATTATGATAAACGTCGTTTTTTGAAGACATGAAGAAAAGTAATAGACTGTTTAGAAAAACATGTTTACTAGATTATTTTATGATTTTAATTCATATAAAGAAAGAAAATAAATGAAGAAAGAAAGATGTAATAAAGTTATAGGGAAAGTGGAGCACTTTGAGACACTTTTCATTAAAGTCTTTTCTAATTTTATGCAATTATTTCAGTAGTATATCAAATATAAATTTCTTTGATAAATTATATATTTTAGATAATTTATAATAGCAATTTTACTACTGTTTTTTTCGCATCTTATACGTAATTGTTAGAATTGCGTATTATGATGGTTTATAAAACTGTAATTATTTCAGTAAATAGTGTATTAGTGATTAAAAACAAATATATTTTTATTAATATGATGTTTTCATTTTTTGTATGTTTCCTTTACCCATATCGTTGCCAAGTTATAGACGTTAATGCTACCAAATACTTTAAACTTGTAGATTCATATTTGTCAGTGTTACAAAAGATTTTGCAAATTCTTAGGTGTGTTTATAATGAATAGAAAGTATATTTTTTGAAGCATAAAAATACACCATAAATCCAACTCCTTAAGAATGGAAATTTTAGATCAAACTTAAAGTCTATTTCATCCGCAATGTATTATTTTCCCACTAACTGTTAATTTTCATTCTCAATAATAGTTGGCATTAGTAAAGAAAGCTTTAAGAAAGAAAACCTTAGTTTATATAATTTAATTACTTACGGAGTTCACTTAGTTTGTCGAAAGTTCCCTTCTTCTAACCCATGCAACCATTTCCTTTGCAAACACTTTACTTTTGAAATTCAAATGAACAAACTAGTTTACATTATTGTTGGAAGTTTGAATCTAAATTCAAATAAATGTCTGTCCGAAGCATTTTAGGTTTTAACAAACGAGAAAACTTCCTCGCTTATTTTGGCCTTGAAGGAGATGATACGGTTATATCTAGACTGTGACGATCCAGAGACCTTTAATTTGGTTCTTTAATTGTCTTTATTTATTAAAAAAGACTAGACTTTATTCGTTACAAGACAAATGAAATCATATAAAACTTTTCACAAACTCATTAAATAATTCCTTAATAATTGTTCAATGGAAATGAATTCAAGGTATGATTATGGGTGACGTCACTTAACACATTTTTTTAAAAACTACTAACCTGATGAAACGAATAAAAACTATTAAAATTTACTTAGAAAGTAATTTTTTTTTGAGAATTTTATAAGCGTCATCAATGTAATATTTTGACACTTAGAGATACATAATTCCAAAATGAATATTCAACGGGAGAATAAACTTAATAGTTGGCATTATATGGAGGGCTCAGAATTAAAGTGGACCAAGTCCACTTTTTGTCATTTTTGAGTTAGCAACGCTATAACATGCACCAACTATGTAAAATTTTAGTGCAATAATGAACCAAGTTCTAGTTCTGATAATATCCGCTAAAAATGTTAATTTTAAAAAGTGTTAACATTAATTTTGTATTGAAGCTTAACTTTAAACCTCTGTAGCTCAAAAGTAGCTAAAGTGGACTTGGTTCACTTCTATTCTGAACCCTCCATATGTGAACAGCAGTTGAGGTTAGAAAGACAACTTAAACTAAAATTATCATGATTTAACATATTTTGAAAAACTATGAAAGTAATTTATCCTTATTTCAATTTTAAAATGATTTTCCTATTATATACTAAGGAACGCTTACAATGCTGTTGTTCGGGCGGATGTACAATATTCTCTTTAAAAGTTACCTTACATACTACAAGGGACTTTATCCATTAATTAAAATACAAAATAAACTAAATTAGACTGCCAAGCAAATTGGGATTTCTCCAGAAAATATTTTTTGAAAAACTTAAATGAAGTAATTTAATATGGAACAGGAAAGATTTAAAAGTATTGACCTTAATGGTGTCAAAAGAGCAACTTAATCAGCGTGCTAAATGATGTTCAGCGAAAAAGGAAATTCATTCATTACAGAATGCTTAACGCCCTTTTACAAATCTGTCACTGCTGAAAGCATTTGCTTATCTTTTCAACTTATACTTCTGACAAGCTTGGTTGTCATTATGTTAGAGGTGATAAATAGACTTCTAAATACTGTTGCTAAGTTATGTAGAGTGATGTTGACTTTTTAACTGACCTCGTCATTATTCAAAGTTCTTCTTAATTGAAAGACTTTCCCTCGAGTCTTCATTAAATCATTTTATTCTTCTTAGCTTCTGGAATATTTTTTGTACATTGGTTTGTTAACAAGATTGGGGGGAAATACTTATTACACCAATACAATAAAATAATAATTATTAAACTAAATTAATGTGATTAATGTGATTTTTTGTAGTTTTCTTGTGCTTTTTTGTAGTTTTATTTATTTTCGTTACATAATTAATGTATTAATTTCTATTACGTCTGGGCGGGATTTTTTCCCCTTGGCGTATCATACATTTTCTGTATTTGTTTTAATTTTTTTTTACATTTTTTAATAAATATTATTTAATTATATTTGCCACAATTGCGTGAAAATATATATGAAATGGAAGAGAGTTGCTGCGGGCCAGAGACACTAGCTCCTATGAATCCCATGGAGGGAATAGTGATATGAGTGTTCTCATATTTTTATTGCAAGAAACAAATTTGCTTCAGTTATTGAAAAACTGATATTATGACAAGTTTCTATGATCTTCATTTTGGCATGAGCATGAGCAATTTTGGTAATAGGATACAAGAAATTTTTAACATATAAATTATTAAAACAACAACACGGCATATTTTATAAATGAAATGATGCTCATGAAATTCAATACAATATATGATTCAATAAAATGGTTAGTACTGTTAGTTTTAACAGTAAATTTTATCAAGTTTAACCATAAATCCCTGTAATACTTTTGCAAAACAAACATAATTCAAACTCTGTTTAGAAATGCCTGTGATAGAATGACTTCCCCTTTAGTCCGAGTCTTCTAAATTTATCGAAGCCAAGTCAAAGTCTTGAGAGCAGGCTTCACCTCTGTGTTAAATAATCCGATTGTTACAAAGAGAAGGGACAAATGTGATTACGCAACTGGAAAATTATATTATTTCAGAAGTTCGAGATGTTTCCAGAAACACAAAGGTCTCTCTGAAGTAAATAGGATGACTTTTTTAGTCTTTGTTTTGTGGCTTCTAATAGTAAACTTTCTTTACTCTGTTCTATGAGGCCAAGTAGTTGGGTAATACGGTAGTAGTTTATTTCATTACGTATAAAACGAAAGAGTATTGGAACAGGTTTACTAGATTGCTTCTGAAAGTTATTTTGAAATCCTTTTTAATCTATTAGATAAATTTTTGTTTGTTTTAATGTGAAAATAGACTACCCGTTTTAAAATTTAGATACATATTTATATAATTGACTCTATACCTCTATTAATTAGAGGGAAAATAGAAGAATTATAACATTGTTTAGGATGCAGAGTGAAATTTATGAGCCCTTTGAAATATAAAAAGTATAAAGCGTATTTGTGATTAAAGTAGACTGTTTGGTAATAGGATTTAAGTTTCATCCATCTTGTTAGAAAAATCAAAGATAACCTTAAGAGATACCAATACTTAACATAAACCTCAGAATAACGTCTGGATTGTTAAAAATGTGAAATAAAAATTAACAAGTTTAACTGTAGACAAAGAGATAGCATTTAAAATTATATTGCAATTTTATTAATTTTCAACCCACATTTCATTTATACGTTTGGCCAAAATGTTTCCTTATTCTATACTCTAAAGCCCTTAAAGAATCAAAATACTCAATTATAATCCACTGGTAACAAAGGGAAGAATGCAGCAATCATTGATAGACTTGGTTACAGGAATATTTTTGAGAAAAATCAACAAATGAGGTTTTTACCTTAGAGCCCGTTAGTTGATTAGAAAATTGATTGTATAAAGGCCGCATCCTATAACTAATCTAAAAGAACTCTGAAGTTTCTTCAAATAACGGAAAGTTTCTCTCATTTGACAGAAAAAGAAAAACAGATTTATTTTTTTACAGTGAAGTTTGCCATATAGTGAAGGACCAAGAACTGTCCTTGTAATGTACACCGATACCAACGGTAAAACAAATACAAATCAAAGCGCTGCGAAAGTTCAATGCTTAAGCTCTCTAGAAGGTAGAAACCTGATTCCTGAGAAGGTTCTAACTTGATTAAGAAGTATTATTTTACAGAACTACTACTTGACTGGAGTGAGCAGAGTCTAAACCTAGAGTCACTTACGAGGGGATATTTAACGATCCCCTCTTATTTAAATTTAGAGTACTTATGCATAAGTTTAAGAGGACCGATGGAAACTAAACATATTTATGGTTAGCCCATAAAATAAAAAAGAGAATAAATTATCCGAGATGGATTCGCAGAAAGGTAAAACTTATAATATACAAGGAAAACCATTTATTAACCCAAACCTCTTTAATTAATAACACAAGACACATTAATTACAAAACATGAAAACCGAATAAAATGTTCGTTCCAACTCCGCCCCATCTCGTTTCTATTCAAGCTTCTGGCAGCAAAAACCATCACGAGGCAAATGTGCCAAAAACCCATGGTCATACATAGCTGACCCTCCCCTCTAATTTAAATTTAGAGTACATCTGTATTGAGTCAGTGTGCATTTGGAAACCAAAGGTAACTAAGCCCATTCATGGCCAATGTGTCCGTTGTTTTGTAGACAATTAGGTATAAAAAATTGGATTCTCATAAAGATCAATACTGACCCTAACCTCATTAATTAATAACATAACGAATTGCTACATCAATTTGAAAGCATCCGAAGAAAGTGTTTCCCCCATCTCGTTTTCACTGCAGCTCCTGGAAGCAAAAAGCATGACGGGGCCAATGAGAACTCCTTCAAAAAGCAGCTCCCAAATTTAAGATCCTAATTACCCTCTCTGCTGGCCGCGCGCGCTAATTACGAGTGGCTGGCGAGAGAGTTCATTCGGCGCTCGGGAGGAGTTTTCCAAATGAATGCAACCGCCGCCGTTAATTTGGCGCCGAACAGGTGTCCCCTCTCTGCCGGCTTGCCCAGGCATCTCGAGGAGATCATTAAAATGCAGTGTGTTGCAATCAAGGGCTTGATTTGGCACGATTGAATTAGGAGGCAAGTTGGGGAATGGAGGATTGCGGTCGGTTGGGGACGCTTGTTGAAAAAGAGGGCTTCTTTACCAGAAGGTTCCGATTGGTTTTGCCTTCAAGCGCTTCGGATTGCTTGACTGTAGTCTATGTAAATAGAATAAATCTCTGTGGGTAATACGTACAATGGAATAGGAGAGTGGGGGAAATGAGAAATCGCGTGACCTTGATGCACTCATTCTGTTTATACAGATTTCAGTAGTAATAATAAGCATTAAGTGTTCTATTATACTAGACAGCAACTGAACTTGACCTTATGACGTCACTAACAAACATTCCGGCATTCTATAGAACGCCGGCGTTGTCTACTTTGTTGGTAACATGTAGATAAAAGTACGGACAAATGAAAATTGTTTGCCGGGGGGAGGGGATTGACTAAATATCATTTCTAAAGTACTACCCCCTGACGAGTACCTTTATACGTTAAGTTATAGATTACTTTCTCGTAAGATTAAATCTTGGTGCACTTATGTAAAAGTTTTTGAAATATACCCTCAAAGTATTGTACCTCATTTTCAAAAGTCCAAAATTATTCTACTTTCAAAGAATCAATTTAGCTCTTGTAAAAACTTTAAAATGTAAAAACTCCTTCTGATCACTTTTACTTAAAACAAAAAGCTTAATGGGAAAACTAAATCACTTTTTAATGTCATGCCTTTTATATACGTACGTCAGTTCTTTTTACTATCTCTAAACTAATATTTATTTAGAGTAATAGGAAAGAGATGAAGTATGGATAGTAACTGGAAAAGCATTTAAGATATTATTTTCAGTCTAAAATGGGTTGAAGTTAACTCTTTTTATACATTCTATCATTGAATCACACAAAATTTTTATCAGGATCAAGAAAACCCTAACTTATTTTCCGAACTTAGGTTTTCTGCAAGGAATGTGGTTAAACTGATCCTATTAAGCAGCTCAAATATTATATGCATACGAAATATAAAGAAGACTACTGAAAATTTGTCAAACGCGTTTTACTTTACAAGCACGGGTTTAGATTCTTATATTTTATTTACATACGCAAAAGTGGAGCGGAGAAGTTTGTGATGAAAAGATTTTCTTCCTCAAGTTTTCAACCAACCAGTTCTTTAAATCGTGAATATTTCTAACGGTTTTTAAAACTTATGAAATTTCTTGATATTCTTTCTTAAAAACATTTAGTCACATTATTTTCATAAAACTAGATAAAAATTCACTACTGTACTATTTATAATGAAAGAAACATATGGAAGAATCATCTTCGCTATAAATGTTTCTCGTTATGCATATTTAAAAGGTTTCTATTATTGTCATGCTGGATATTTTCCTTCATGTTTTCTGTACTCTTGGATATACTAAATGAAATCCTTCAATGCTAATTATTGATGAGTGCTCAAAAATATTGAGTTAGTTTTATGACTTCAAATGCAGATTTTTCCAACAGTCAATAAATATGGTTAGTTTTATATGAATAGATTGAGTAGCTTTCAAATTTAATAGCCTCATAAAAATTTTTAGAGGTCATTTTCATTTGTAAATCATGATTACTTTATCTTATTTATTGATATTTCCTGAAATGACGAGTAGGCGCTCTGAATATCTCAACGCCACTCAGGATACATAAAACTTTGACAACCTTATGGCTAATAAGGGAAAAACGCATTAAATCTTTTATTCATATGATAAGGTTTGTTAAATCAATTCCAACCAATTTTATTTTTAATGTGTATTAAAAAGCAAATTACAACAGCAAATCCATGTACCATATTCATAATATTATAATTAGCTAAAAAATATTAAAAATGATTACTTCTAAACCTCCTTTTTCAAAAGTAGTTCCCAACGAACCATAATAAACACACATAACTGTTCATTTTCCCTAATTTGGATGTAAAAGAAGGCACATAATCTGCCTAATTAAATAAGGCAACCACAGCAAGGGGAATGATCCATAGTATTTTATCCATAAGGCATCATTACAGACGAATGAATAGTCACTTCCCTCAAGTGTTGGTCGTTTCCAAGTTCATTCAAACAGAAAGACGCAAAAAATCTCAATGGACTCTTCAGCATATTCACTTCTGAATTATGTGATTTGCGTCCTTTGTGTAATTTCACCAGCTGTTTCTTTTAATAAGTGTAGCCCAATGATTTATGGTTATAAGCGTAAGGCAATGAGAAAAACGCAAAAATGTCAGCTTCTTGAAAGAACAATGTAGCAGACTGTTATTTGTTTTGACATTTGATCAATGGTACTTTCAAAGGACTTGTGTATAATTATATAAGTTGATGGTAGATTTTTTAGGTTTTGTGTCGACGAAATGTTCACCTATTCAGTTATTTGAACTTTTATTGTTCCTCTTCCGTATCATACACAATGAATTGTTACATAAATACATGCGTCATACCTACGAGAAGAGTGTAAAGGTCAGAGTAAGGAATGTTTCTCGGAGTGCATAAAAGGAGTAACATAAACAAATTCAAAACATTCATCAACATGATGCATAGGAAGAAAGCATTTAAAAAAATGTTTTGGGTAAAAAAAAACTTTATATTTAACATTTAAAATGAGTGACAAAATTGTGAAGCACCGCTTTATCTTGAATTAATTCTTTTGAAAAATAATTCCCATCATTCTTTCGCCTTTATGAGCTCCGCTTAGTTTACGCTTCAAATTGAAAAATTCAGTTTCAATATAAATTTTTCCATGTCTTCAACGAATAATTTCCTATCTTTCCTAATATTGTTCAAACAATTCTTTTTAAAAGCATGCTCTTAAGAAAATTTGATAACATTTTCTTTGCTTCCTAAATTAAAATGTTATTCTTAAGACTAAAAAACTCAAAATCTTATACTCCTTTCCCCTCAATTATATGTCCTGTGTTATGTCAAGGAATTGGATTTCTACTACATATTAAGAACAACATAGCTTTCTAAGGAGCCGGAAAATGCGGGAACGTCTTCTGCTGTGAACTGCGCGCATTGCAGTTTTCAACATGCCCCTCCTACAATTTTATAAAGGAACAAAAAATATGAAGTAAATATTTGATTTTTTAATTCTATATGGGGATACAAAAAGTTAGATAGTATTAACACTTAAAAAACTTTTACACTCAAAAGTTATCATACCCCTTTGTAGAATTGTAAACACAGGCCCACTAAAAATCTACAAATACAAAAATACAGACTTTTTTTTTTCAAATAAAAAATTGTTTATCTTCCTGCTTTAATAAAAAAAGAAGCATGGTGGTAGCAATAAAGGGAAGTTTAGTTCCCTGGATTAATAGAATCTATAATAGAAACTATTGAAATAATACCCAAAAGTTCGATATTTCTTCTTCATGTAAGATATTTCTTTTTGAGACGTAAAAAACAAATAATCTATACAGGTGGCATACACAAACTTATTTTTTTGTGCAAAATTTACATGCACATTAGCTACCCTTCCCCAACAACCAGTGTCCACATAAATGATAACTACTGAAAATGCAGCTTACATAGAGGATTAAAGTCCATTATAAAAGTATAAAAATAAGTTCTGAATTCCTTTTGAAATTATAAGTTGCGGTACACCTCAGCTTGAATAAGAAGGTAGGATCCCGGGATTTCCCAATTCTCTAATTAAACTGACATATTGATAAGAGAGCGTGACGTGTGACATAGGGGGAGGGGGCGAACTATGACACTTTGTGACATAGAGGAAGGAAGGGGTTAAAAATTTGTAGAAAAGGTGCGACATCATTGAAGAAAGCCACTCTCGAAAAATATTAATTATCTAAATCAAAGTTTCATGAAAAAAACTTAAAAGAATAAGAGGCTATTATGAAGCTATTCATAAACCCAATTCTTTCAAATTCTAAAACACGGAACATATTTCCTTTTAAAATGTATTTGATTATAATGCGTGTAAATAATTTAGTTACCATAATTAAATGAAGTTATAAAATGCAAGCTTGAGAAAACCTTAATGTCTTTCATTGATTTTTTTTTTCAAAAAAAAAAATGATTTACTTTAAAAACAATTAAAGGTCATTCATTCAAAACTTCTCTTTTGAGAGAAGATTACATTTGCGTGAATTCTCTGCACTCGTTTTTTATCACGAAAGAAAAATTTCCTAACACAATTAAAAATTATACAATTTTGCACTTAAAAACTCCATTTCCTTCGGAAGTAAAGCTTTCGATGAAAGTAAATAAGTCGTGGGGTTTCTTAATTTTCATAACGTAAAGTATCCAGAAGCAATCCCGTAGGGTAATAAATAAACATAAAGATATAAACATTAGTAGGCATCAGAAATCTTTTAAGTAAACCACATTGTGGTAGATATTTCAACAAAAAAATAGTGGTTCTCTCATTTGCATTACGGAAATTTTTTACCAAATTATTTTCTCTCTCTGTATTTATTTTGGGTTTTTGGGTTACATATATTTTCCGGTATGTGTGCTTGATCTCAAGGATCCGCTTATAAACCTTCGTCAAGTAAGACAGACACAACAGAATTTTTACTGACACCAAAGAAGGAAAAATACACCCAAGGGAGAGGTGAGAATCGAACTCACGACGGAGCAGTGCTCAGACTGCTGGCGTGAAAGGCAGAGAGCAAACCAAACAGGCCATCCGTCCCCCCTCTGCATTGATTATTTCGCACAAATAATATACAAATACTAAATAATCTGATGTGTTCTAAAAGTTTTTTTTACGGTGTAAACACTACCATTGGTTTATATACGCATATTTTATAGTAAATAATGTAACTCAAAACCTTGATAAGAACCTTTTTCTTAGATAAAAAAAATATAATCATTACAATCAAATTTTAGAAACATGCAAGAGGTGGCCACCCTACAAACATCAGATGCACTCATCAGATATTTCATCTAGGTGGCCACTATATAGCAACAATTAGAAACCCTACTTAAAAAAACTAATAAAAATATACTTTCCCCAATTCAATTGATTGTTCCCCAATCAATATATTCAATTAGGATTTTTATTGGTTAAATCGAAAGAAAAAGATCTAATTAACCTGAAAAGATAGAATGATAACCGTTTCAAAGCAAATCGATTCATATTTATTGAGAATATAAGCAAAAATTTTCATAAAAGTGGCCACTATTCCCACATTTGCCAATTTCCCCAATTCAATTGATTGTTCCCCAATCAATATATTCAATTAGGATTTTTATTGGTTAAATCGAAAGAAAAAGATCTAATTAACCTGAAAAGATAGAATGATAACCGTTTCAAAGCAAATCGATTCATATTTATTGAGAATATAAGCAAAAATTTTCATAAAAGTGGCCAATATTCCCACATTTGCCTTTAATAACTGTTAAAGGGAGTTAACAAATATCCACCACATATCTATACAAATTTTACTAAAAAAATATTTTTTCCTTCTCTTGAATACATCTTTATGAATCTTAGAAGACAGTGATTTTAAAACTTTTTATCTGAAATCCTGAGATAAAATACTACAAGTTTTGGAAGAAGTATTATTAATTACCACACACTACGGAAAAAAGAGGGAGTAAGACAAGAGAGGTAATGTATTTTTACGTATACCCTACTTAGCTCTAATTTAGTTGTACTTTTTCAAGAAATAAGTGCAAAAATAAAAATAAAACTCTTAAATCTCCTGGTGAGGGTGTAAAGTATCCTTTTTAAGAAAGGGATTTTTTCTTGAATTAAAACACGGATATTTTCAAAGTGTATGAAGGAAAATTAATGCACAACAACGGAGTTAAGTATCTAATTTACATCCAATGCATCACTGTTTGTAAAGTGTTTAAAAGCAAAGGTCGTATAAGAAAAGTTGGTGATGTCACTCAAACTTGCACTTTTGAATTATAAAGTGCTAAAAAAAGAGTTAATGATTTGGCAATATAATTGAAAGCTATTTTTAGTACATTTAGTGTTTTTAAAAGGAAAGGGGAAAAGTCCTTGATTAACATCAAAATTGACTAATTTTCTTCGATATTTATATAATTTTTCTAAAAGTTGTATTATTTTAACTAGTAATTATTTAAAAGATGTTTGATATGTTTTGAGAAATATTATTTATCCATATATGAAAATTTTATTTTATTTTGGAAATTACTAAAGACTTTTAGGCTAACCTTAATTGCATGAAACGTAAATATCTAATATCAGATGTATAGGTTTCTATGAAATAAAAGATTAATTAATCTAATAAGTTCTCTAGATTTTCTATTTTTAGCTTGAATTTATTCATTATAACGGCTACTTTTTAAAGCATCTACTATTACTTATGGACTCCAAAAAAAGTTTCTATAGCAAACAAAATTGAGTTGTTTGCGGAAACAATGAGTTAACTCTAATGTAAAACTGTTGGAGTTAGCTCATTGTTGCTGCAAGCACTTCAATTGTAAACCTCCCATTGTCCAAAAAAGCACGCATTATACTTTATGTTTACCACTCTCATATGAAAACTGTTATACTTAGGTATACCTTGCTAAATTATGGATATACATGTTTTTAATGGCAAGTTTACAATGAAATTATATTTTTCTCGCCTTTATAATTCTCAAAGCAAAAATCAAAATATAAATGGTAAAAAGACAAGTAACTTAAAAAAAACAACCTACACTAATATTTAACATAGAGATTCAAATCGTATACTAACATATCTACAAATAAGACCATTGCAGATCAAACTTAACACTTTCGGTAAACAACACAACCCAAATACCCATTGAATGCAACCGTTTTTAACTCCCATATAATTCCGTATCGCTATTCCCACTTACAATAGCAGCGCTTTAATTTGAATACAATTTAAAGCGTCCCTAGAGATAAAGTCTACAGTATTCGGATTTAGCTATCGTGATATGACCATTCCTTCCGTTAGTATTCCTCAAATGTATCCCAAGAATTATTCATGTTTAGAAAATTACAGCTTTGCTCCAATTGTGTCCATTCTTGGCCGAGTAAATATTTTGGATTGTTTCCCATTTCATTCCGAGAGCGATGATTCCCTCAAGATAATTGTCAGAACGTTTATGGATGGAGAAAGGATTGTTTCAAAGTTACTTCGGTGTAAAGATGTAGGGTCATTGGCTCAAGCTAATTCCAGAAGCGTTACTTACACTACATGGGAAGATTGATTTTATACTTATTCAACAGCAGATTTACGACAATTATTTGATGAATAAAATTTCTAATAGTACCAAAATTATCGGGTAACTTTTATCATTTTAAATTCCAATTAATTTAATATTTAAAAATAAAAATATGCTACGAGGTTTAGACTAAACGAAAATTATCAAAGTTGTTTATCCGAGTTTTTTTAAAACTTTTGAAATTATATGTTACAAATTTTTCCTCTAGACTAGAGTGTACCCTTTCTATGTTAAATTATAAGAAGAAAGAAAACCCAATACTTTACTTTATTTAAAAATAGAAGACAACGCTTCTCTAAAATTATATTTACCAAAAAATATAAAATTAAAATTAGATCATACAAATCATTCATTTAGAATCGTTAAGTATGCTTATGCAACAAAGGAATACTTGGAAATTTCTCCAAATTGTTTTCTTTGAATTTAATGTCTTAAACTTGGAAAATTCTTATCGACACAAGACGAAGTTTTACCGTATAACAAAAGATATGGACTTAAAAAAGTTTTCCTTAACTCAAATGACTTTTTAAATTTAAAACAAATAAATAATAATGCGTTAGGTTTTTAAATTAAATCATAAAACAAACTTCTTAAAAATTAGGCAAGTAAATAAAAACAGTGAGTTTTCTGTCTTTAACGTGTCTTTCATTGATTTTTATTAACTTGTATATCATTGCAATAATAATCAAATAAAGAGAGAATTAAACAAATTTGGTTAGTGTAAATATGGAAATACATGTCTCTGTTGATATTATGATTATAGAGTCACTTTCCAAGCAAACTCTGAAATTGAAGTAAAATGTTTATTTTTCTCTGTGAAAGTAGTTTGTTATGGAAGCTTTGTATAGTGGAAACTCAACAATCACACTGAG
This sequence comes from Tetragnatha montana, assembly GCA_963680715.1. Lineage (NCBI taxonomy): Eukaryota > Metazoa > Arthropoda > Arachnida > Araneae > Tetragnathidae > Tetragnatha > Tetragnatha montana. The sequence goes on from OY796684.1 coordinate 24,905,737, forward strand.
AAAGTGCCTTTTCAGATTCGGATACCCTTGTGTATTTTAAAGTTTTATGGGGGAATTCGGTTTTATGACCTGAAAGAGTTACTTTCGAATTGCAAATATCTTGTGTTCTTTGATCTACGATATTATGGGTTCTAAAACCTCTTTAATTTACACCGAGAAACTTATTTATTCTGAAACAAACACTAAGGAAAACAAGTCATTCTCTTTCTACAGTTCCAAGGGTTTATGAGATAATCTTAAAAATAAACGCACTTATTACATAAAGTGAAAGTACAATTCACAAGATAAGATCTCATAAAAGGAAATTATGTCCGTTTAACTTACATTAAGAAACATTGTTTTGTAATAATCTTTAAAATTATTTTTTTGTGTTTTTAAATTATGCTGTCTACCAATTAGTTAGATTGATAAAATTCCTCACAAAGTTATCAATACAGATTTACGTATTAAAATATTACGTTCTTACTAAAATATTACTTAAGCTTAAGCATTTAAATATTACTTAAAACTCTACTGACACAAACACTTTAAAGTACACTTTTTAGCTATAGACGTGACATTCAATCATAAGTTTCATGCTTTTGTTTATTAGAAATTTTATTGTTCTTTTAGAAAAAGTAACTAGATTTTTCAAAGGTCTGAATGTAAATATCCTTCGGTGAATGATGCATTAAAATTTCATCAGAACTGTATTTACCACAAAAGAGGTCGTTAATTTTACTTTTAAAGAATTTCAATATCTTATTCAAAGCTTTCACTTCAGAAGGCATGGCAGTAATTGATATTTCAATCTGTCCCCAGGATAATACCTTAGTGATTCCAATTTAGTTTTCTAATCAAGAATAGGGTCAATTTCAATTCTTCCTTTAACTTTCTGATTGAAATTAGATTTTCTCTCTCTTTTAAATTATTGGAGTAGGACTTTTAATTTAACTTACATTTGAAACGTCTGAAATAACATTTCCAGAATCTAAAATTTTAGTAGACGGTAGAACTATAGAAGTTATGAGTTTAAAATATTTATGTTCTTAAGGGAGGTCTGTGTTAGTTTATTTGACACTTTAATCAATACCCGAGAAATCCATAACAAAAATATTTCATGCTTCAAACTTTATATAAAAGATTTTATTATTTTATTACATTTACCCAGGTTATTTCTATATATTTTTTAGAAAAACATTTTCGTCCTTCTTTCATGAAGTACGTTTGGCTTAAAACTTAAAAATTGTTGAAACCGCACATAGGTATTCAAAAGTGTATTTAAGTAAACAAAATAAAGAGAGACAAGATAAGGTATTAAAAGTAACATAAGGAAAGATTAGAGACTATGATAATAACGAAGTAGTAAAAATAAAGAATTTAAAAGCAACAAAAAAGTAAAAACTGGGGTTATTTATAAAAAAACAATAAACAATGTAATTTTTTTCCTCAACCTATTTTGTTTCACAAAATATTTCTATCATAAATACCGAGTATCAAGTATAGTTTGGGATCAATCAATAAAGAAATTCTACATTTTTACAAAACAATTTTATCACTATTTTAAAAATGTAAACGCATTTTAATGATTAAAGAACTTATGCATTCACTTTCCAAGAATTTTTCTATTCGTTTTTTAATTTTGTTAAAAATTACAAATATCTCCTCGACAAGGAAGCACTGTTTTTGGTTTTGAAATTTCGATAACATCTACAAATCAGTGCATTATTAATTATCCCCAAACAATTCTTATATACTCTAGATATTTACTCGAAAAACATTGTCTTGAGAAAGGTAAGATAATTATGACTATATCACTGAATACTTTACATAGCTGTAACAAGAACATGTCCTCCATTTCCTTGGGAAGAAATTAAAAGCGCTCCTCTAACAGTAACGTTCAAATTGGTCTGTTTAACAATAATGATTGTAAGAAAGCACATTCTCGAAAAACACAGTTTCTTGTCTTTTTACCTCTAACTTGGAAGAAATTCGATGCGTTTTTAGTGGAAGGAAATTAACAGTTTTAGAAAATAAGTATAAAAATATTTTAAAACAGAAAGAGGCATGCTACTAGCAAAAATAGCATTTTATAAATACATTAATGCGTTGTTGTTATTATTACTGCCTACTGATGTTATTCAAACATATTAAAAAAAAACAAAAAACATTATTAATTCAATGGGCTAAATCTGGCGATAAGGGAAGTTACTTTTTCCTCTTTACACTCATGTGTAGGGCGAATCTTTGAAGATTTTTTGCGCACAAAAAGTCAATTAGCCATTTTTGGAACTTTATCCCTTTTTCAAACTGGAGATTCAATTATGAAAGGGTACATTAACATAAAGATGAAACTAGGTAAAAAGTGACGAAATGTATGGTTACTTAAGAAGTGTTATAAGCATACGTCTGATGAATAAACAAAATAAAAAGTAAGAAAATGCGAATTCATCTTTAAGGAATTAAAAAACTAACATCTTCCAATTCCAAATTAGGGTGGCCTATTGAACCTTTCAGAACATTAAAACCAATATTTTTAGTATCTTTTGTATCATAATTGTAATCCTAAAGAAGTTTTAATATTATAATAAATGGCTTTTAAGTTCAATGGATAATATAATGATGTGCCAAAATATGAGCTAACAATTAAAGAAATATTCTAACTGCAACCAATAAATAATTTTACCTTCACATGATTTGATTCATTTCAAAGGCATGAAACGGAGGTTGTGTGTTTAAGCTAATATTCAGTTAATTGCTCTTTAATCCTATATTTCCTATTAAATTTCTCTGGCTTTAAAGGTATTTTTACAGAACTGAGTCAAATGATTGTGAATAGTATGATATTTACTAACAATTGCATTACAGATATCATTAATGTTAAATATTTATTTTGCTACACCAAAGTATATTGCAGATAATATTAAATAATCTGTTGAACATTTATTTTTCTCCTTAGGAAATAACGGCAATTCGATGATTTTGGTTATTAGCAGGAAAATAAAACGTTGATACTTTTGCATTTTTAAAACGCATTAATGTTCATAACGAAACATTTCTAACTCATTAACTAAAATACTAAAAAGTTAACTAGGGTTAGATAAGGGAAATAAATTTGTATTCTTTTGCGGTTTTTTTTTCATTTATTTTAAATGATATTCTAACCCATTTTACTGAAATAACCAAGCGTTTCCTTTTGATATAGGTTAGTACACTTTTAGTGTTCTATTATCCAAATTCTCAACAAAAAAAAATTCACCGGTTTGCATTATTTTGAAGTCGTATTATGACGAGTACAGCAATTTGGTATCAATTTGCTTAAATATTTTGAAAATAATGCTGATAGTCACCATACATAACTGTAGTCAAAAACTGCATTCAGTGTGGTTACGATTGTAAGAATAATAACCTTAAACGTTGCAACAAGCAGAAAGATCATGAAATATTTCAACTCAGCAAAAAGCACAGGTGACAGTTTAAAGTTCAAAACTTAACGTAATGGAAATAAAAGCAATTCAATGATAATAGTTATAGTAAGAGATACTTTTGCATCCTCAAAAAGCACCACTTTTCATAACATAAAATAACTACAAACAAATATACCACCTACTCCTCAACGAACATTTATTTGCCCACCTAACTCCCACCCATAAATCTGGTAACCAGAAATTAAAAAAAAATTAACTCCCTCCACTCCAAAGCCTTAACTCCCATGCTCGCTTTCGCTCCAGCATGGGAGCAGAGCACATGGAGCTAGGGAGCGCCTACCTTTCTTCCTGCTGCTGAACATGCCGCGATCCGATCGCCGAGTGCCGGAGCGAATGCCTGCGCACGCCGCAACAGGTGAGTCAGGATCGATGGCTCGGGACAAAACTTTGCGCGCCACGCCGCCCGCGCCAAACTTTGGCCGCTCACATCGATCATGTCCGGGAAGGGTTGAGTGGCGGGCATCGGGGACGCTAGAAGGGGTTGGAAAAAGTTAGCCGGCTGTTTCAAGAAAGTTGGCGTGTCGTGTTCAGGGATGGGAGTTACCCAGTGGCGGATCCAAGGGGGGGCACTCTGTACAGTGCCCCCCTTGGACCCGAAAAATCACTCATAAGTACGAAAAAAAGTCCCAAATAGTGCTCAAAATGAGTTAAAACCCAACATTTACTGGTCAAATTTCAAACTATTTTCTGGGAGAGGACCCCCATACCCCTGCGGGAAAAAGGGATCTTGAGTGATACTTTTTAGAAAATCCCCAAAAGTGACATTTTTCTCAAAAGGTAAAGGTGATGGTCTGGAAAAGTTCCCCCCCTCTTGAATCCGTGCTGGATCCGCGCCTGGAGTTACCAGGAAGAAGCAATCGCTCCCTTTATATCGAGATATGCTTCATTCGAATGTAACAAACTTTTGAAAAATTAATACTTTAAACACGGACAGTAGGGTGGCCCAAAAAAACCCTCTTTTTCAGATAGAGTTCTGGACACCCTCTTTTTTTTTCGAATAGCTAATAGAAGCTCACAGTAAAAAATTTCAACTCTGTATTCGAATTAGAAGTCAATGACCAAGAGGAGTGAAAAAGTCCATATTCGAATATTTTTATGCAAAACAACTAAAAATCCAAAGATTAAACCCTCTCATTTTGTTCATGATTTTTTTTATAAGAGACTACTAACGTTATAGTAGATATAATGTTCTAGGTTTTGTTGTTTTATCACCTTTATTTTACGTTAGTAGTTCCTTTAGTTTTAGTAGTTTTAGTCCTTTTGGTCATCGACTTCAAATTTGAATACAGAGTTGAAATTTTTGCTGTGAGCTTCTATTAGCTATTCGAAAAATAGTAGAGGGTGTCCAGAATTCTACCTGATAGAAAGTGGTTTTTTTGGGGGGCCACCCTAAGGGACAGTACCTCACCTCCGTGACTTTGATTCACAGGTTCCCGAAAAGTAGGTACTACTATTGACATTTCATTTATCAAGGATTAAGAATCTAGTTACAAACTAGCCAAACAAATTCAAACGGATATTAAGGTTATGAAAATGTTTTTCAAACTTTTTTAAACACTAGGGAGCTACCGCTCCCCGCTCACTATCGCTCACCAACCCCCAAAAACTGCTTACGCATACGTAGGACCTTTCTTTTCCTTTTGCAATCCTTTCAGAGGCCACCTCACTACACTTACTCTTTTTAAACATTCGTAAAAACAATTATCCTAATTTAGGAACTTTCTCCTCTATCTTTGACCCTGAAGATTTTGAATCTTAAACCAGTGAAAATATGACATCTTGCCAAAGCGACTTATAAATTGTAAGCCGTGTATAAATATCGGGCTTAATCCTAGTATACGTAACAGGATTGATTTGGCGATACTTGACGACACATTCGGGAGGGTTTATTGCTTTATTTATTATTTTTATTAATTCCTATGTATTAACGTTATTGCTTTTTTGGTATTTTGAATTTGCATTTTGAAATTCATGGTGTGATTGCGACATTCTTCAAAATCTCACCAAGCGTGTTATGTATCATAGGATTTTACCAAATATCGGAGAAATTTGATCTACATAAGCTCCTAGTTTGGTTAAAATAAGGCAGAGCTTGAGCTTAATTAGTTATAAGTGGAATTGCAGTCTGACAAACCATTTACAAGTAAAAAAATATAGACTAAACCTGTAAAACCTAAGCAGAATAGAAACGTCTACCAAATTTCCAAAAATAAGTCACAGGTCATCTGCATGGATAGCACTCTCAGAAGTTATATTTGGTTCTTTAGTATTGTTTAGGATTAGCCGGGAGCTGATGTCTTCAATCATACTTTTTTGGTTACATTTTATAAATTTCACATCAAAACATTTTAAAAATTAAAAGCAATACTTCTAGTTGATATATTTAAATTGTAATTAAATTGCTTAATATTAGTTAGAAAAGTTACATTTTTAATGTTCGAAACTTCCAAATGCTTACTTTTATTTTACTCTAAATATTGTAAAGATTAGGTTGCCACGACTACAAAGATAATAATAAAAAAATCTATATATTTCAAAAATAAATAAGAAATAAGAAGATTAATTGTTTATATACATCAACATAGTATAAAACGTAATTAAAATCGTTTGAACAACTAAAATAAAAAAAAATATTTTTAAAAAGAAGCCGACTAAAGGGGCCCACAGACGAGCAACTTGGTCGTCAACCCGGTTGCCAACCAGGTTGATGCTTTTCCCACAGACGGCCAACCTGGTCGTCAACCAGAATGTAAACAATGAAGAAAAAATTAATCAGATTGTAACAAATTAATATATTTTGATACTTTAAATGCAAAATTATATTTTATTTAATTATTCTCTCGAGCTAGAATTATATTATTTTAATTTTTAATGCTTAGTTTTTTTTTATTTTCCTAATAACATGTTCCGATTAAGCTCCGCCCACCAAGTTGACGATCAGATCATCAACCTGAAATTCAATCATCAACTTCCCCACAGACGGCCAACTTGGTTGAAAACTTGCTCAAATTGACAACCCGGTTGACGACCAAGTTGCTCGTCTGTGGGCCCCTTAACACTTTTAAATTCATATTATAAATAGAGAGAATTAATTAATGTATTTAATTATAAAAAAACAGTGAAGTAGGTTTCCTTTTTTTAACTCAAAGTTTCATGCTTTGTACTCGTAACTGCGTTTCATGCGGGAATCAAAATTACAAGTTATTACACTCATATTTCTTAAAATGTTTTCACCTTTTTCTTATTCTATTTGGAATTAGAAAAGACTTTTAAAAATGAGAGGTACACCTCTATAGTATCAGTAATTGGATTTTTATACAAAATACTTGTAATTAGATATTGTTTTAAATATAATATTACCTTTGAATAGTAAAGCATCATTATTTGCTCTAATTGCATTTTTTAAGAATTGCTTGCTATTTAATTTTTATACCTACATTTAAATTATGTTTTTTATTATATTACGAATCGCTTATTTTTAATTTTATCACACTACCCGCATAAAATTACAATATTCCTAAAATCTCATTCACATAACTCACGTACTCTTGAGACGTATCCATAAGAACTAAATAAAGCCTCCTTATCATTTCATGACGTTGATATCTGGGCTCCGCAGTTTCTGGTAATTATAGGGCATACTAGTTTTGCCCAAGCCTTATGACTGAATGAATCGTGCTTGGTATACCTAAAACTTATAAGCTAGGAAGATAGGTACTATAAAATAAAGCCATAGAAATCATAAAGATATCCGGAAGTAGGATAACGATGGAAATAATAGAAAATAAATATTTTACTTTTGGTTAAAAAGACAAACAAATTTTTATTAATATCATTGTAAATATATTAAAAAATACTTTTTCAAATTTAAATTAATTAATATGCACAGTTAATATCATAGTTATAAATCCTTAAAAATCTAAAAAAAAAATATGATACATTTCGAATTAATCAAAAGCTCATTATATCTGATTCACAAAACTAGACATCTTATTAAAATTTGGATGTGGCAGGCAAACTATCTATCAACTAAAACAATGCTTATAACAACTACATCCCCTAGTATACTGAATTTGAACGTAAATTCACAATTAAGGGAATTAATATAAATTTGAAATAATAAGCTGCGAAATTTATCTTATTTTATCACTTAAGCTTTTACAAGTACACTTAACAAAAACACAAATCAAATTTTGTTGTAACACAGGGAATTCTTTGGGGTAACAATGCAAAGATATCTGATGATAAAACAATGAGTAAAGGCTATGCTAGCAAGTGTGGCACTAAGAACTTGCAAAACATTATATAGTTACAATTGACATACTAAGTATGTATCTCATCATTTTCATCAATAGTAAAATAGTTTAAACTTCTAAGAAAAATTAATTTCAAACCATAGCATTACCTTGCCAATGCTTTCAAAAGGATCCCCATAAAAATGGCATCGTTCGTTTAGCAACAGCAGCAAAAACCAAAAGGTCAACAAGCAGATTTTAATTTGCCTACGCTCTTAATCCCCAGCTGTTGATGCTGCGGATCGCAAGCCTCTAATCCACTTTCGAGAGTCCGACTCATTATGGCGGTTTCAACGACTCCCCATTTACGGATTAACTCCCCTGAGGGATGCCCAGAAATAACACTCTTCTGTTTCTGATACTTGGTGTTGATCAAGGGGATTCCCTGCTCCGCAAAGAGGCTTTTTGACGAAGAAAAGTCGCGGTATTTGGACTGTTTTGAATGCATTTGTCTTATCAACTGGAGCTATGCGAAGGAGATGGTTTCATTTACGATAAATACAGGGGTAATAGAAGACTAGGCCAAGACTTTATGGACTGCCTTGAAGGCAAGCTACTTACTATTAGATCATTTACCCTTTCACTACAACAGGAAACCATTTCAAATGATACTCTGGGATAAAATTCTTTACAAATTATTAATTTTTTACTATATCGATAGATTGTCTTTTTAAATGTTGGAAAGCATCAATTTTTACTCATTTTATTTTTTAAATGTTTTATAATTTAAGTTCAAAATTGCCTATAAAAACACGTGACACCAAAACGCTATTTGATGACACTGGGCCCGGTGCAAAGGTCGTCGCTAGTTCACAGGAGCGGTGGTATGGCACAAGTTTTAATAAGTGATCTAGGTAAATGGAAATGATTGGTTTAAGAACTTAAATGTTTTCTATGAAGAAAAATACTTCGAAAATTAACTTTACCATACCACCGCTCTGTGAACTAGCGAGTGACGTAACGGGAAACAGGAAAAATAACGTTTTGGTATAGAAGTAAATAGAGCGCAATTTAAACCCTTTTATTGTATCTTTTCAGGGCTAAAACTTTAATAAAGAAGATGTTTACCGTCATAACTTGAGTTTTTCTGCATGATAAAATCATTGAAAAACGTGCAAGTTGTCCATTCTTTCTTAAATGATTATATTACGTTCTACTAGTATTTCTTGATACACTTTGGTATTTATTACCGTTTCATGTAACTAACATGTTTGTAAAATGCTGGATAATAGTATTTTTTCACAGAAAGCTTGAAAATATTACTTATTCTCTTTCTTTGTTTCATGAGTTGTGTTGATATGTTTTTTTTTCAAAAATTTGAGAATAAAAATGTTCTATATACAGTCAAAAATAAGTAATAAAATTTATATCCATTAAAGGCAATATTTAAAAAATCGTCTAGTTAATTTTTAGAACAAGTGTTTGCTTTTAAAAGAAAATATACTTTTCAGTATTTCCTTGAAAATGTATTTTATCCTCCTAAAATGTATCTTTTAACCACTATTTTCATTCAATTACAAAAGCTGATTATCAATTTACATAGATGTTAACACAATTCCAACTATTAACACCGCGAAAATATTACAATTTTCTCTTCAAAACTTGACTCCATCGTTCAATCCTTGTTTCACATGGTCATGCCAATTTTATTCCTTTCTCTCTATACAATGTAGCTCTCCGGAGAAAATCTTTCGCAAACCCTCTGCAACGAATAATAATTCCAATATTCGATATTCTTTCAGAACTCCTTTGTCAGACGCTTCTACCGAAATAGAATTGCTTCTGTCACAAGTGACAAGGCACTTCATTCTGCAGAGATTTAAATGCATTCCTCTTCTATGTTAGAGATGTCTTGTCAGTCATGACTTTTAATTCCAAGAGGGTCCCCAGCTCTCTTGTTTGCTTCCACAAACTCCACTGGAAACTTGTCCAGTATTATTTGAAATACACTTCTATTTTCACAGGGTTTTATTCGCTCATGGTTGTATAAAATGTTCTCCAAGAGCATCAATTTTTTATACTATTTTATTATTTATCAAAACTGTTTAAGTTTTAAAAAATATAAAAAATTCACTCAGCGAAAGTAATTAAGCATGATTCACAAAATAACAGAGCAGAGACTATAACAATGAGGGTTTCAGAGAAATAATTAATAAATGGATTTCTCTGTAATTGCATAATTTTTTTAATCCATTAAGTAAAAAACTAAAATTATACATTTTCTACATGAGTTAATACGTAATGGTTTATGAACATAATTTACTAAAAAAAAAAAGCATCTTGACGGAAATGAAAAACAGGATAAAAGAGAAAGCTTATATTTATTATTTTATCTAAACTGGTTAAATCATGTAGATGAATAATTGTAATATCTCAAAATCAGAATAATTATTTATTGTGAAATAAATGAAAAAAAAGCATTTGTAAAAGAATTCTTGGTTCGCAGCTAAAATATTTGTTCTTAATTCCGTACTTGAGAGGAAAAAATCGGATGTGATTGGATGAAATCTTAAAAACTGGTTCCAACTTATATATAAATGATTGGTCGCTAACTAGAGACTAATTAAATGCCTTCGAGCATATATATTTACTTTGAAAACGGCGCCTGTAGCATTTGTAAACAAAATATGTTGCAGAATATAAATACCTATTGAACCCAATTTAGTAAAAGAAGACAGGCTTTCACGGCCGGATCTATGTACATAAAATGAAGGTTCCGGGTTATTATGCCGTGGTCTAGTGAAAGTAAAACTCCTTCCTGACGTTTCGCCAGCATCTTTGGCCGGCATTTTCAAATGAACGTTGAATGAATGAAATGTTGATGACGATGAACCACGTGGCTCAGCAGCGCCTTATAACTTTCGACCCAGAAATAGGCGGTAGTTAATACCCTTTGAAAATGCCGGCCAAAGATGCTGGCGAAACGTCAGGAAGGAGTTTTACTTTCACTAGACCACGGCATAATAACCCGGAACCTTCATTTTATGTACCAATTTAGTAAGCTTTTCTGACTAGTGAATTTTCAATACCCAAACGAATTTTTTCTCAAATTGAAAAAAAAACTATGAAAAGTTATTTAAATACTGTCAAGCCTTAATATTTTTCTTAAATATTATAACATTTCATAATTGTAACCTTGTTTAAAAGAGGCATTACATCATAACCATATCTGAAAAAGTACACGCATTTAATTAAAGCAGTTAATTACTGTTACGCTTCACATTTCGGTTTGAGTCATTATAATTGATAATTTGTTTGGAAATTGAATATAATACATAATTGTCAAGTCGCAAAGCATAATTTGTAACTTTCCAATTACTAATCATAATTAAGACACTAACCCATCCAAATAATGCTTTAGTTTCCTTGATATGAAACACGTGCATATACACTTGAAATATTACACAGACATAGACAACCATTTATATTTCCTAGAATTAAGGATTTGGAAACCAATACTACAGCAGAATGGATCCTTTTACTTGAAATTATACAAGTAATTTAATGCTTGTAGTCAGAAGAACATTGAATCTGAAAATGCCATATGGGACTCATGTATCATCTGTCTTAAACATATGTCAAGGAAGATGTATTCACACCAAAAGCTCAAAATTCTCGATAAAGCTTTTGCATGAAGACCGCCCCCCTATGTTTAGTGTATCTTGATGCATATACTTGATGACCTTAGACAGATTTTAGTCCTTTGGCAGGGATTGATGATAACGTTCAGTAATGTTTTGATGGATGTTATTTGATATGGAAGTAAATTCCATTCTATGTAAATTTCATGGTTTTAAAATAGAATTCTTAGTAAATATATAGTTTCTTTTAATTTTAATAAAACAGTTTTCCTTACAATTCACTTTTTTTCGACAAAAATAATATTATTTTACAGTTTAAAGAGTAGAGAACACATTTTACAGTATATCGTTATCTAAGCTCTTTAAAAATTCATTTACTAGCTGAAATACTTCATGCTCAGAAGAAATTTTCGCAAGGTCTAGGATTTATTAATTCCAAATATTTTTCATTATGACTTTTTCTCTAACCTACATTCTTTCTTTCTCCAATATCTGGTTTGTGTAAAAGTGTGTTTAAGTGTGCTAGGGGTATTAAAAGCGATGTTAAACATTTGATCCTAAGAACCAAACAGATGTTAAAGCCATTTATTATATAAAAAAATCTAAATGAACAAACACAGCCAATTTCGTTTCTTAACTTAAGAGATGTAATAAAATCAGCTTCCTAAAAATAAATCATCTTGTTTTTCAATTGCTCTCAAAATTCTTTTTTAGTTAAAACTTGTTTATAAACCCTTAGGATCTAGTAAATAAAGTTTTAAGTATAATTTTTAAAAATCTTTTAGAAAAATAAATAATCAAGTACTATTCACAAATAACAGACTCATTAAAACATATAACAAGGAATGTTTTAGAACAATAATTTACTAAAACATTGGTTTCTCTGTAAAAACTTAATTTTCATTGCCTCCATTAAGAAGTAAACTAAAATCACTCCAAGATATAAGCAACGTCTTTTACATATACTTCAGATTTCAATCCCATATTGTGTGAATGTTGAAGTATTGCATTATATATATTTAAATATTTCAAATCTCTAAAGTCCCTAAAACGGCATTAGAAGTTTTTAAAATATCCGATTTCCCTTATTGAGGAAAATTAAGCTCACAATCTGTAGTTTTCAAAAATGACTTTTTCAAATATAAAATACTATAAAATACACTTGCAGTCAAAATTAATGAAGGAAATACATACTTAACGCAATCCACATAACTTTCATCCAAACCCAAATATCATAGTTTCAAAAATCTTCGAAATTTAATTCTATTCTAACATAAGCAAACGATAAAAGCCAAATGCTGACGTCATTCAGTAAAATTTTTCGTTATGATTATATTAAGAATCATAGTATAAGATGCTTATGATATTATATAAACGACTTTGTAAGTATTTAAATGAGTATTTATACAGCTTTTAATTTAAAATATTCAAACCGATTTAGCACGAAACTTTTCTCCAGGCGTAAAAGCTTCATTTAAGTGAAAATTCTTACTTTAAATTATCTTCCTACATTACCAGAAATAACTGTTAGAGAAAACAACGAGCAATATCACAACAATAGCGCATTTAGGTCTATTACTCTTATATCGAATTCATGAACGCACATCAAACGTAATATGATCTATTTTAATGCAAATGGCTACGCTTGTTTTAGGTGAAAGGGATTTAAATCTGCTAAACTTCATCCCGCGTAATGTGCCCCATTTAGATGATTCCTAAAAAATAACTACCCACGCAATTTCAATATTGGAGTGTTGACAGCTTTGCAAATGGTGATCGAGGGATATCCCGGGGGTAATTATAACCAACATTTTAAAGATAATTATCCAAACTTCAAAATGAGGTCGATTTAACTTTTTACGATCCTGACTCGTGCGACCAAATGATGCCTGTGTAGCATCCTTTTATTAGAAAATTTTGGAGTGCTTGAATTATATGATCATTCGAAGAGATTGGGGTTATTGCACATTTATGGAAATATTTCGATGGTTTGTGTGTGTGAGAGAGAGAGGCATTGGAATTTGCATGCGTTTTGGGTTTGTAAATGTTTTGAAGGATAAAATTTAATTAAAATTGAAAGAGGGGGTCACTATTTTTAATCATTGAATTTATTTGTTGATGATAAAATCATAATTATAAAAAATCATTATTAAACCAAGAATATAATTTTTCTGAAATTTTTCAAAACAGACTAAAAACTATTCACTAATCCTATTAAACTAATGTATGAACATTTTAACACATTTTAAAAATATAAAATCTAGTGATTATACAATTTCCTGCTAAAATTTTAAAATATATTTTTTACTATCAAATTAAATGCATAAACCATATATGGTATAAAAATTTTTCTTTATTGCTCATCTGAGATTCATTAAGAGACTTTAATAAGCGTAAAATTATTATATTCTTCTTGTTACCAATTGCAATATACTACTATTCCAGTTTTAACCAAGAACTATGTAAATAACGCTCTTATAACTTTTCAAAATATATAAAAAGGCATCTACATGAAAAATACTCAAATCATAATGTATCAAGAAAAAATATGTTTAAAGGAAATATTTTTATTTTTTTTATTTTGAAAAATTTAAAACTCATAATTAGACACACATAAGAATTTTAATTTATAATGAAAAACACTATCTATAATGGTTATAACTATTTCAATAATCGGTAGATGATTCCTTGTTGTTACTTTTTACTCAGATTATTTAATCACAAGATAAATATATCTCTTTTAAGCTTTTCTTAAAATATTACTAAAACAAATATACAAGTTTACTTTTTAGACATAGATACAACATTTGTATAAACGTATTCTATTCTAATAAAAATTATGTCACTACTTAATTTTTGATGCATTATTCCACAAGTAACTCTTTTTCGTAATACTACTCCCGAAAAAAGGAAGTTTATACAATATGTATGTGTGCATTTACAAGTGGGCATTGCATATTAATCTTGATAAAGGGTATAATAAGTTGTCTATGCAATACAAAGATTTTAAAATCTTTTATATGTACCTAATGATTAAGATAGGTATATAAGTAAAACATTTAATCCAATAATAGATTTTGTAAAAATGACAGCATAGTTTGAAAACGTCTCTTAAAAGAATGCTAAACACTAATAGATTAAAAGTGATTGTGGGTGTAAAAGAAATGGTTAATAGAAAAATTTAAATCATATTTTACTAAACCCAAATAAAAAATATTAGTATACCTCATAAAAAGAAAGGATAATTGTTTCATAGACCCAGTGAAAAAGACAGCTAAATGCTCCACTAGGTGCTTAAATACCAGACTTTGTCGACAATCCACTTTGTGAAATACCAGGTGGCCGTTCAATGATCCGTTTACCCAGGGCTTCACCGAGTGCTATCATAAGCTTTGAAATAGGTTCGCTTTAGCTGCGTGGGATACAGGATCCTTAAAACCAAATAAGGATACTTTAAGATTTTTCCTAAGTGAAAAATTGTTAATTATGTAGCTTTTAATTATAATCTTAAGCCTGTTATGTCTGTTATAATATTCAGTCAATTGCCTAATTACTGTGGGCAATCACAAAATATTTACTATTAAAATAATAGATATGACAAAATGTTTAAAAAATATTACCAGCCTTAGATAGTTAACTTTGATTTCTTCTTCTATATTTGATTATGGCAAGAAAATAATGAGAAAAAAATAATAAACATGGCAAATAAAATCTATCATAATTTGAAATTCTTGTAAACAAAAAAAAGCTCCAATCAATGCTTATTGTTTAAATACGAGTAGACAGGCTAAAACAAACTTGTCTCATTTCAAACAATTTTTAAATACAGCCATTATTTTAAAATCAGCAATCGGTAATACCTTAGGAATCAAAATTTAGTTTTCATCTTCTAAAAACATTAAGACAACAATTATTCTAAGCTAATTCAATATAGCCCCAATTTATTATTTGACTCTAACAAGAAAAACTGTAAAAAGATGTATCTAAATGAAGATAAATAACATCCTTACACTCTTCAGCAAATTTATCGAAGAATATAAGGGAATGAATTTCCAATAGCTCGTTATTTTAATGTTCAAACTGATTTCACAGATCCCAAAATACTCGTCAACTCCAGAGAACAATACAACAACTAGACATCGATCCCCAAAACAACCAACCCACTTTAATCGCGACCTTCAAACTCCTCTCCTATCGCTTTGATCTAAAAATCAAACTTCACACTGACGGAGTTTCCAATAATTACCCTCGCTGAAAACAAAGTAAAATCTAAATCGCCCAACTGCACTCTACAACCTCCGGCTTGATAAAGCGTCAATCACACCAAAACCCTCACCTGTAACGCCTTCTCCCCCCGTTTTTTACTTTTAATGAGCTCCGCAAATGGGAGGCCCAAATGAATAGGTTATAAATCTCATCACTGCTGATAGTAATTAAATTCCCTCTTTCAGCGTTCGCTGCTGAATGAGATTACGCAAATCAATTAGTTGGTGTAATTAGCCATATAAAGATCTTCTAAAGGTACACTTCCTCGTGAATCTATTGATGTGTTTAACTTTGACTCTGAGTCTGATTAATTTGGGGAAGGTGCAGCTTCCATGCAAAAATTATGTCAAACACGAGTTAAATAACGGGTGGTAGTTGAGGATTTTAAACCAAAGGGGGATTTATTTCACGGTAGCAACATAGTAGCGTAGCACTGGTTAAGAATGTGTTTTAGTGACGTCTGATGGAAAATGGATAAAAACTAATAGTATAAAATAAATCATTTGTAGTAATTGATGTACTCATGAGTAAGACATGTTTCAATCAAGTGATGGTAATGATTTTTTCTTTCCTACAGTGAATAAGGGATTTTAAGTTATCCTAAAAACAAAGACTCAAATCTCAAAGAATTTTAAGAACAACAAATCTCTTCTCTTATCAAATATTAATAGCAGATATTTTCAGAAATTAAAATAGTTTTTTGAATACTTGAAAAGTGAAATTTAGAACTAATAGGTATGTTGAGCTCAAGTTGGCACAAAAATAATCTCCCTCTATTATTTATATCCTAAAGTTTTAATACTAGTTGTTGAAATAATTGCAACATTTTTTAAAAATCTAATATTTTATTTTTCTGGAAATTTTAATTACGTACTTTCAAGTTATTTAAATCTATACAGGATTCTGAATTTCACAAAAAAATTAGAGTGTGATTCTAAAACAGTAATATAAAAGTGACAAAGGAAACTCTTCATATTATAAAATAAAATTTACCAACTTTTGAGGAATTTTCTTCCTGTGACGGAAATTTGTACCCCTTTACATTTGAAGTTCGTTCAACATCCATAAAGAACACAAGACGAAAAGCATATCCGTAAGTGTAACTCCTTTCCCAAAGCATTAAGTATTCATTTCTACGGCAGCTCTCTTGGGCGCAAGCGATTTAAGTAATGTTATCCAATCTAACGGAAGGATTTTCCTTAAAGAAGCAAAGAAAATATCATTTCGGAATTTGCATTTTCTCGGCAGCCAAGTAGCGATACTTAGGCGTTTCCGTCGACTATTCCGACACCGAATGTATTGGTGTTTTCGTTGAGTTTTCATAAAACTGAAGTATTGGTGTTTTTGCTTCATGCATGTAGCTGAGCAAGCAAAAACCATCAAAAAGCAATTCCCTACCATTACTCATGATAGAAATATGTATGAAGTTACAAATCTATGTATGATACTGCCTGCATTCTTTAGAACTGGCGGATGATTAAAAATAGAAAAAAGAAGTTCAAGTTCAACAAAAGAATAATTGCTACCGGGATAATTATGTCAAAATTAAGGGCCATTATTACTTTCAATGTAAAATAGCTTCTTAAATAAAATTCATGTGTATGTACTTCGTACATTAATTACAAGAAGAGAACCCTGCATAAAAATATCCAGAGAAAACTTATTTTTACTAAACCCTATGAAAGTTTTAATAGAAAATACTCTAGTCAGTAAATTTGTTCATTCTTTTTTAATTAAATTTTTTAGTTAAAAAGTAAAAGTATTTGGAAAAGATAATTCAGTTAGGTTAGTTCTGAGAGGATCGAATGAAATATAGTGGTGAAATATTTGAAGGTTTGTGTCTACTAGGAGCATTTTAATTTCATATTAGATTCTCCGTAATTTTAAAAACAAAATTTATCTTTACTCTAGAGGTATTTGTAATCATTATATGCCAAAAATGCTTCTTATGAAAATTCAAATTCCGAGCTTCTTACAATATTTGGGTTCAACTTCAGAATGTGCTTTAAGTTTTTAATCCAAAGTAAGAAAGAATCTTTTCAAAACACTTTTTAGTTAAAAAAAATCTGAATAATCGGTATTTTTTGGATTGAAATGTCTGCAATAATCTACGCTCTTTCAGAAATACATGGTTCCTAAAACTCTCTTTCGAAACACTACTTCGTACGCTGAACCATTCGTTCCTTAACAAGCAGTCCCGAAGTTCCTCTTTATACCAGCAATGCTTCACAACATGTTTCTCCCATTCAGTGCTCTGAGCAATCAATGTCTGAAACATACATTTTGTCCACTCAACTAAGAAACTTTTAGGGAAGGAAGTACAAAAACGAGAAACCAAGGTACTTCAAAGAAATTATTACTTAATGCTTGAACAAGATGTAAAAATATAAATACCTTGAAAACATCATGATCGTCACAGGAAATAGTCTTGCCAAAAAATGTCGTTATAGTTTTCTTTCCTTCAATCCTAAAAATGAGACTATTTTATAGAAAATCGGAACTCTTAAGAAGGTAGAGATATTTATTAGATACTCGTATTTTGCATTATGCAGTCAGTATTTTATTGGTGTTTTTATTAGACTTAAGGGCTACTGCGAAGATTAAAAATGAATAGTTGTGTGGAATGAATGAGAACATCCAACTAAGAAAAAGGGAATGCTTTAATTCAACACCTTTAAGAATATCATATCAAATAGCTTTTTGTTCGAAAACTTTTTGAAGCACCACCTTAAGCTTTGAGTCACCATTTAAAAATTTAATATTAAACCATTTAAGATTACATGTTGCAAAATTTGTACCCCTAACTAATCAATCACAAAGCTAAACTAATTTCTCATATTTTATGTTTTATTACACTCATAAATCATACGTCCACAACAACCACCTTAAAAGTTATTCTCTGCCCATAATTCTCTCTAGTCTCCATACAAAGGCAAAAACGCTTCAGACGCTTCTGAATAACACTTTGGAAATGAACTGTGAATGGAATTTTCAAGCTTATTTTTAGCCTGCTATCCCAATCCGAATTTATTCCTGCGATGTAATCAACGTTCATTATCAACTTCCCACTAATGACGTCTGCAAAATCATCAGAACTCATCTAAGCCTTTCCGCACCATTTCGCCAAATTTAAATGTCTCCCCTTGCACAATAAGCCAGAAATTCAGATAACTCTGGTTCATAAAGAATGCATCAACCTTAATTATGCATCAACCTTTCTGATAAGAGAGCTGTATGTTTGTGGGTCTTCTCTGGGCATATTCATCTACTTTTTTTTGTGATGATGAAGTATATTAATTGGGTTTATTGAGTTAAGGTTATGATAACTATTGCGATAAAAATTGTTGCCACAGTTAAAAGTCTGATAAAATTGAAATTATACTTTGATTATTTATGTTAACTAAAGATTTGGGGATAAAATTTCCTAATACTAAATCTAATACACGATACGAAATTTCTCCACCAGTTTAGATAAAATAGGGACGTGAAAATATTAACAGACCTTAAAAATTACACAGACCAACAAAAACCTTTACAATAATTGACGGCATTCAACCTAGGGGAAAGAAGGGTAAAAGTACGCACAAAAATCATTTGGGGCTACAAAATCGAGAGTTTAAAAGCTAGAGCCTCAAAAATTTACTGAACGTAAGTTTATTGACTCACTAATCAACCTTCAAAAAAGAAAGTCTTAGCTTTAACGAAAATATGTTGAAATACATAAAGAAAAGAAAAAGTTTAATGCGTACTCTTACCCGACGTAGCGGATAAAAAAAAGTACGCAAAACTCGAGGTCAAAAGTACGCGCCCTGAAAACTTGACATAAATCGCAAATAAAAGCACCACTGCCTTCGTAAAAGGAATATTCCTCCCTCATGTCACTTCTCTTTAAGTATGATCCAAACAAAATTCAATCTTTTTGAAAAATCCATGAAAAATGTTATTTTCCCAAGATAGACAACTGTTTCACTTTCACTTTTCATTCTGAGTGATTCCATCCTCTGTATCACTAGTTTACATAGAAAAGTGAAGGAGTAGAGAGTGAAACACCAGTTCACACTTTTCACTTTGGATGATTCCGCCAAAAGGAATATCAAAAGTGATATCTAAATGAGCCTTAAGTTTTCAAGGGTTAAATTAAACATTTATTCATCAATTGTAGCACATAACTCTCAAGTGGTAATGAGTATGATGGATTATATGATTATCTCTACAAAACTCTCAACACTCTTTACTCCTAGGGCCGCTGATGTATTAATTCTCCAAGTCATCCTTGAATCAACCCTAAATTTCACTGCAGTTAAATTCTGACGATGCCGAGTTGTTTAGAAGGAAGTATACCTCACATTGGTATTTACTTTGAAAGCAATCATTAGTTCTTCATTTACAACAAAAAAATAATATTCCTTCACAGAAAAATTAGATGCTAACTCAAAGAAACCATACCTGGATAAATAAAATACAAAAAGTATAAAATAATTATAGCAATCTTTTATACTTGCTTATGATACACGTGTCCATGCGATCCTACTTGCTCCCCCTTAAACTGTTGTCAACAGGGAAAAAACCACTGCGTACTTTTACCCGAACTGCGCATTCTTACCCTTCTTTCCCCTACATATGCTACTAATAGGCAATCAGTGACAACTAGCTTTTACATTAGGGTTCATGAGCATCTGATAAATGAATTGTCTTTTGTTTTTAACGCTTATGGGTCTTACATAACTGTGTGCTACTTTTTTATGTCGAAAACTAATGGAGTAATACAACTTTCAATTAAGTCGAGTTTTTTAAAGAGTTTTTTCTGATAAACGAAAGAGATACATACACATTTACAACTTTTCTAACTCGTTATTTCATTTTAAATTTCATCTTATAACGTAAACCAACGTATGCCAAAGCTGGTATATCCAATCGCAGATCATCCAAATGGTTAGAATTAATTCTACGGCATAGCGATCAGGGTCCTTATCCTTATCTTGATCTTCCCGGTAAAAGATCTGAACAAAAGAAAAGACCATGATCAAAGCCTGCTATCATTGTCTCTGAGATAACGTTAATCAGGCGTAGAGAGGTCAATCCAGGACGTAAATGGTGTTGCTTCTTTTTGGGGGTTTCTTTGCGTGTTTCGGAAATAACCACCATCTTGTTTCTTCTCTGTAGTTTCCGCACGAAAGTCTTTTTAAAAAGAAAGTTTCGGGGCTAATTCAAGATAACTTATCTTTCCAGGAAATTCCGTTACGTGAAGAAAGTTATAGTTAATATGGGCCTGACATTTTGCAAGTGATGTTTCGAGTCTCTAACGTAAACCAATTCATTTATTCAAACTTGGAGGCCTTTTTTTACTTCAATAGCCCATATTTTTTTTTTAGTTTTTACTAAACGTTTCTTTAACTGTCTACATTGAATAAATCTTCATTAAGTAAACATATGAAATTAAATGCATTATACTTTTTCCAGACAAAGAGTTTTATACAGATACTTTTGTTAGGACACGAGTGTATCATGCCTGTGACATAGCACAAACAAAGCTAAATAAATATAATGGTGATATATAGACTCGACTACTCAATACAGGTAGAATAATCTTCCCATTTATCACACATTTAATGATCCTTTTGTCAATTCCACTCGGGGTTAACTAAAGCTCTCTGCGAAATAGTCATCTTATTCACTACCAAAGATCCCTATTGGATTTACTCCTATTTATTTCCCCAAAACTACTTATTGGGAAAATTTGATTTAAAAAAAGAAATACAAGTATGACGTATGATAGCAGGGGAGTTGCTTTGAAATCGCGGGTTTTGCGAACCTATTTAGGGTTTCCATATTAATACTACTAGTTTCAATAATTTTTTAGGTTAACCTAATTTTACCTCCATCTTTTACATAAAAGGAAATATACATATGCAGTAGTTCTCTTTATGCATATATAAGCCAGTGTTCTTAAATGGGTAAAGTACAATGTTGCCCATTTAATAAACGTAAGATTTTATACGTAGAAATATTTTATTTATAAATCAGTTTTCTTAAATATGGGTGTAAAAATTTTTGAAAATTCAATTATGAGCTATAAAAATTAAAAATAAAGTATTTGATATTTTTCTCTAATGGATAAATTTTGTTTTATGTATGTAGATTTAGCTTTTCATGTACGAAAAAAATATATTAATTTATTTTAAAAGTTAAGGTTTTTTTCCACATGTTTTATTAAAAATACGTTTGAAATAAAAAATGTATTTATTTTAGAGTGTCACACACAACATAAAACATAACACCTATATATTCCATTATGCACATGCTCTCCATTACCTTCCAAAGCCAGAAATAAAAACTACTTAATGCAGGGCAATAATCTTAAATATCAGTAGCACTTTAATTTAGTACATACTAATTGTTGTATTAAAATATAGTTATCAATAAAAATTTTAATTCATAATATAAAAGAAACTGACATAATTGCAGCCATTTCTTATTTCTTTCAGATTTATGATTATTTTGTCAAAAAATTGCCCTTGTAAATGATTATTTTTGTCACAGGATTTTTTTTTATTTATAGCTGCTGGTACTACTTGGAAAATTCCAGACACTTGCTTTTTATTAAAAAATCAATTTTCAACGCGTTTCCCTATTATTATACCTGTTATGCATAGAGTGAGTAAAACAAGCAACCGGTCGTTGTAATGAAGGGGTCGTTGTAAAGAAGTTCTATTGTAAAAGCACTCAATATCGTGTTCTCAACATATCCAACTAACCCATGGACGAGCAGTGGCTTCTTCGAAACAAACATTTTTATGTATTAGTTTTATTAATTCTCCTATTTTAGTTTAGTTTAAAGTGGGATATTAAATAATAACTCATGATTCTTTTTTCTTTTCAACATTTATCTCTTGTACTTAATATTTACTGGCTAGGTATTGCTCAATAAACGTTCAATGTTACAGTATGAAAAAAATAAGAATTCAAACTCATTATTAAACAAGTTTAATACAATAACGCAATAATTTCGGTTTAAACAAAATTTAATTTAAAATTTCTAGAAAATAAGAAAAGAAAGAAGAAACTAATAGCACCATAAATAGAACCAGAGAACAAACAGACTCATTATATATCCTTTTACACCTTTTTGGAGGTATTTAATCTTGATACTAATAATGATGATACTTGATGCTAATGAATCGAGATACTATACAAGACTGAATAATTTAAACTTTTTTGAAAGTTATAGATGGATAGATGGCCTTGGAAAATGGAACAAAAGTAATCAATTGTCTTCACAAAAAGCTAGAAAAAATTCTCTCAACACATTTTCCATGCTCTCAAGGTCGTTTTTTTTTTTTAGAAATTGTCAGATTTGATAAATGAAGCTTATAATAAAATGAAAACGACGGTTTCCCTTTATTTCACGCGCCTAGAATCCTTCATTTTTCCACCAGTAATGCATTCTGAATCATTTCAAACGCTTCGGCTCTTCCTTGAAACTTTTTTTAATCTGAAAAAGATTGCACGCTTTGACAAAAAAATTCTTTAAGAAACCGTTAGTGGTATTGCATTGTTAGCATATTGTTGTTTACCAATTCCACTAAGCGATGGAGGAAATAATCTGAACCAAAACTTTTATTCAGTCAGATTATGTTAAGGTTATAAGTAAAAAGCACTTTTGCTATTAGATTTTTATTGCCAAGTCTACTTTTGAAGTTGATATTTAGAGTTTGAAAAGCCACCATTTATTATTATATTACATTTCAGTATTGATATTGAATGAGATAACACCTTAACAGCTGAAATACTAATTAGTACTACTTTTTAGCATAATTTTTTAAATCTAATCACATCCACAATAAAAGAACATTTACCACATAGCTTAAAAACTTTATACATGTTGAGATATTGTACATAAGGAAAACAGTTGAAAAATTTAATTAAAACATAATGTATTCAGTTTATTTATAATTATTATTATAATTAAAAAATACAGAAACTGTTTATAATGTGGTCCTTTTTCTGGATTTTACCGTGCCATATAGATTGCGCAATCTATTTAAAATTAATTTCATTAGAGAAGAACAATCATTATCAAATATTACAAATTTTAAGCTTCACTTCGTAGTATAATGAAAAAGCCCCCTGTTTTTAGCATAATAATATTCTTAAAAAAGTTAAAAGAAATCACAAATATTTTTCGTAATATATACAATGTTTGTGGAACGTTTTTTAATAAGTAATTTTTTTGCTTTTGAATTATATATTGAATAATTCGCATAAAATACACGATGCGTCATAATGTTCATCATTGTGAAAAAGAAAAGAACCTAACCAAATATTTTTTCAATGGTAGATTCTTGGATATGAATTCATTCATTTCCTCTGGGACAAAAACAAACTTCCGTGCCTGAACGGGTATTACCCAGGGTGCCTGGCTTCGTATAGCAGAACGGCGACTCAATTTCTAGCCTGTGTATTTGAATCGAAAATCACAAAACTATTTTCGACAGCACTTGAAATCTTCAAGAAAACTTCCGGTAGAAAAATTTCCGGTTCCTTCTTACTATTTGAAACATTTTCCTGGTGACGAGCACAGAAAAACACATCCATCGTAAGAATCACAGGCTGCAGGGCTGTGCTGAGGGTTTTTTTCCGAAATGAACAGAGGGGATTAGCTGTAACCGCAAGATGGAAGTGCTTCGACTACCTAACTCCGTCAAGAGACGTTTTTATTGCTTCCGAAGAAAAATGGCCGGATTTGCACGAGGAGCTGAAGTGAAGAGATTCGTCCGGGATCGGAAGATTAGAGGGCTTTGTGTTTAGGGGTATTAGACTCCCTTTTGTTTTCATAATTTGTTTCGATTCTTATTCTCAGATCGTATCTTTCACCAAACGTACATCGTATATTTTTTATAGCAAGCATAGTTCTTCCCGTTTTTGTTTATCTAAGCATTTTTATAAGGAGTTCTATTACGATGAATTATTTTTCAACTATTTGTTTTAACTTCTCCAAGTTTTATTTTATTTTTTTTTTTTTTTTTTTTTGCTGATTGACATGATCCTTCTTTCATGAAAGAAATCAGTAGTAAAATCTTACACACATTTCTTATTGATGAGATTACTTACTATTGAGTTCTATGATACAGGATAGATAGATTTCGAAGTTCGTCTTCTGCTATGACTAGGAAAATCATCGCTTGAGCTGGTGATTTGTGATGTGGTGAAAGATCGTATGATGGTAATTCAAACGAGAGAATTAAAAAACAATTTTTTTTAGATAAATTAAAGTAAAAAAAATTAAGTGTAAAATCTGAAACACACTTTTTATACCTCTGGACACCATTTATTTATTCAGACGCAATGACGGTTCGTATAGGTAGGCTGCGGAATTGCAGCCCCTCCAACCCAATTTTTCTAACAATTTAAAAATAAAACTACCCCTTTTCCTTTCCTTCTTTCTCTCAAAAGTTGACACCAATTTTAGAGTGAACTGTCTAAAATGACTTACAACATCCGAAATCACATATTAGCGTTGAATACAGATATGAGAGAGAATTTAATTATTCCGTTTATATCCAAAGTATCATAATTTAACTATCAGAAAACACCCCTTTAAAACGTGGAAAGCTTTAGTTGCAATTCAAGTTTAATTTTGAGGTAGAAATTAACTTTTCTCGGTGGATAATATTTCCTAGAATCCGGAAGGGCATTTAAGTTTGAAATCAGCAGAGTTGAACAGAGTCCGTTATTAACAAAATTAATAGAACCATTTCAGAAGACAGCTGTAATTATAGAAATTTGTCAAAAGCCAATAGTAATTTTCATTTTCCTATAGAAATTACAACAATTTTCCCTTTCCCATTTGTCGTATAAAAATATGTAAAAGAAAAGCAATATGTAAAAAATCTAAAGTTACTATTTTTATACAAGGAAGTTTATGTAAATGAAGGCTTATGTTTATGTATATTATTTTCAGGAAACTGAATTCTATACTTCGTTTTGGAGAACAGATAAATATTATTTTTATGAATGAAGTCCAATAAATGAAAAAGTACTTACAAAATCCGAAAGAAAGCATATTTGCAGAATGCAAAGAAAAATTTGCATATTTATAAATGATCACTTGAATATGCACAGGTTTTATATAAAATTATCAATGTTAACTATTTAGAGGTGACTGTGATAACCATAAAAAAGGGTGGTTCCTTACTCTATTTCACGCCTGTAGATTTAAACATAAAATAAATCTGCACTTGTTGTTAAATGAATGAATACATTAATATGATTTAAAAACAGAGCTCCATCTACAAAGTAAGAAATTGTTTTAATTTTATAAATTCAAAAGGAAATAGAATAGAAAACTTGAGTCAAAAATATGTGCGATATCACAATTATTTATCTTTTGAGAAACTATAATGAGTTTATTCTCAAATTTTTGAAGTTCAAAATCAATTAGTTTCTATACCATTTTGAATTAAACCAATAAGTATATAAATATTAGAAAATGCATTTGAACCTTCACAAAAAGCATTTATGGTGACAAATAACACAGTATGCTGTAAAAAATACAGTCAATTGAAAAAACTGTCAAATGCTGTTCAAACCTTTTCTTTAATCACCAAAATTTAACGCTTAAGCTGCTTGTTTTAAATAAAAATCTTAAATTACACTTTCAAAGGAGGAATTGTATCAGATTTTGTTTATTATTTCACAAATTAAGACATTTCGAAAAGTAATTATTATAGTTGTATTTCGTGTTTTCAGTGGGCTAATAGAGAAACTTCATTTGTTGTATTTTAAGCATCAAATTGGGATTATATCATTGACTAAAGCCTCTACTTTACACTCTCTGGTCTGCTATCTTCTCTTTGAAACTATCTCCATTTATAATATAGGACCATCTCCCTAATTGCTAGTCTAAACATATTCGTGTTGGCTAAAAACTAAAAACTAAAATGTCATCTCGTATTTCTTTTACCATATTTAATGAGCAAACAATGATGGAAATGCCATCAACATAACCAGTCGCATCATTAGTGCTTTGTGTAGTCTATATGGTAACAATTCATTTCCCAAAAGGTAACAAGCGACTAAACAGTGTCACTAATAAACCTTTATTAAACTGAACTCCGCTGCCTTTTCCTCCGACATAGACAAATTACGATCGCATACTAAGTAACGGTTCGTTTTTACGCCTGGTGGCCAATTTTCATTTGATGCGAATCAGTGAGTTGAGCTCTTAGAAATCAAGCAGTAGTGCGTAATTTTAGCAGGAAGAGATGCTATATTCTATGCATTGAATTTAGCTCTTAAGAATATCGATGAGGTGAATAACTAGTTGATAAATTCACGTCAATATTTGACTTAAATGATTGAGCCAAACTTTTCCCTTTTTAACAGGATATATGCTTTTTCGATACATTTATGCACGTTTATCTCGTTAACTTAATTCATAATGGTGCGCAAAGCACGAAAATATATAAATCTGTGTAATTAAGCCTTGGGGAAATCGCGAGAAAATATTATAATACTGTAATCATATGTGGGAATCATGTTGGAAAATTTAAATGTTTGAACAATTAAACACTGTATAATTAAAATAAATATGATTATAGAGATGTTGTAACTTACGCTTGACGAATATAAATGCATTTTATAAATGAAAATAATTATATAATGAGGATGCGGTTAATACTTTACCTTGGTTAAATTCACTCATTGTATTCATTGTAAGCATCAAAAACTTTACTACTTAATAAATATTATTAAATGAATTAGTAGATAATAATGACTTATCAGTTTTGAGCTTGCACTTGAAGAAACTAATTCTAGAACTGAATATATGTTTATCATAATTATGAGTAAATTTTATAGCTTGAATTCAAGGAAATGTGCAAGCATATTTCCTGTACTAATTCTAAAGCTTAGTAAACAACTTATGACGTTTTATTTATTTAATACTATTTAAAATGCATATAAATTATTTGATATAACTCTAAAAGACTTTTAAAAATTGATAAAAAGTTGTTAAACTTTTAAGTTTTCAAAGGTAATAAGAATTGAAAGTTTTACAAACTTTGAACTTATGTTAAACATAACTTCCAAAATTAGTCTGAAATATACGTATAAGTTTTATTCTTTCTTTTTAAGGAAAAACTCTACTGGTTTTCCCAGCGTTCGATCTTTTACTACCCTGTAAACATTTGGGCAAGCAAATAAAAGTAGTTGATAAAACGAAAAAAATAAGAAGAAAATAGACTATTAATTCTTTCAAACTTATCCTTCTTCTTATTAAAATTTTCTTTGATTTCTTAGCTCTTTGTTCGCCCATTCCATACTGAATACAGAAAATTTTAACAAACAATAATAGTACAAGCAAAGGTGATTGAAGTCCTAACAAAAAATAATGATGTTAAGGTATTCAGAAAACCTTCTCTCCATACACACATGCCAGTCCCTTCAAAAACCATTTCACTTCTCTTCTTCAACAACATATCGAATTTTCTTACTTCCTTTTGGTTAAAAAACTATTTTTTCTTACAGGATTTTCTATAAATGGGTTTCTCCCAGCACGTATATGAGGATAGAATCGAACTCCTTCGTGTTTTGAATATGGGGTATGGTCCTGGATATTATTCATCAGTAGCATCTAAAAAACGCTCGCATGTTACCCAGGCGCTTTGACAAGATAGATGGAAAACGCATTTTATCAAATAACGAAAGTGCGCGTTAAAAGATTCCGAATACTTTTCCGTGTTTGAATTATGAATTGAGTCTCACCCGTTTATGGAAGGTTCCTGGAATTCAAAAAGTTTTTCAATTTTACTTTGCAACGGAAATAAGGTTTAACTTTCTTGTAATGCAGTTAGACTTAAATATTTTCGTGCGATGTAAATTAAAATATATCGGCATGTTTTTAGTGAAATAATATAATTAAACTGGGTTTATTTAAATGGAAATTTACTAGTATTCAAAAGAAAGACTCACACAGTTCAAGGTGCGTGGAGGGAGTTTTTCTAGCAGATGCACACACTTTATATGTTTTTTTATTTGATTTTGTTTATTCTTCATAATTTGGTATTACCATTTGATTTTTTGAAAGTGTGTATTCCAAAATAAAACTATTTTATTTTGTTTCGTTTATAAATTTAAAATTAAATGTCACAGAAGATTATGAATTAAGTATAGAACACATTTTTAATTTGTGAAATGAGTAGTTTAAGATACAACTAACAACGTAGGTTAAAGTAGGGAAAACTGTTTTATTTTGTTCTTTAAGGATCTTTTTATTTGCTTTATTGCTTCCTTTTACATAATTTTAAAAACAAAGGTTAAAACTCTTTTAGAACAGCACACCCCTAGAAGCTACAAGCAGCACCGCTGATGAAAACGCAAACTCAATGTCCTTGAGCCTATCCCTCACGAGTTGAGAAATTAATTTTACCTCCAACACATTAGGCACAGAAATTGAAACGAATGAGAGAACTATCGATTGGACGAAATAAGGGGTCCACCTCCCTTCATGATGAGATTTTCGGTCTCCGAAACCTGTTAAGAGATGTCTTTTTAATTAGGACTTCTGGTATAGAGTCAATATCACCCGCTACGTGACTTGCAATGTTTCATTCACTCAAGTACATCAAGGTGTCTTCAGGTGCTGTTATGACTGTCGAAACATTTTGACTCGAAATTAGGGTAACTGAGAAATTAGGATAACTAGGTAATTAGGATAACTGCGGGAAGTAGAAATTCTTTAGATAGGTTCTTGTTAGTATTAATATAGTCAAGTTGATCTTTAAATTAGGAAGTGTGTAGGAAGATTTGGTAATATAGGTACAGCGAACCATCCATTTTGTACGAATCTATCAATAGTTTTAGTTTGGTTAATGTTCATTGGAACAGGTTAAATAGATTTTAATGTAACAGGTTAATTGATATCAATAGAAAAGGTTTTTCAATCTTATGTTAAGAGGGTAACAATTTAAATGATAGTCACAAATTTATCTGTTTTGTTTTTACTACTATATGATAGAGTTTGATTTCAGTTTATTCAGTAATTTGCAGTTGTTCAGTAATGTTTTTTTAGCAAAATCAATGTTTTTCATTTTTGCCTTGACTTGGTAAGATATTTTAGAGTACTGAGAAACATAAAATCAAATGATTGTATTTTTATCTTTTTTTAAATAAAATGCAAGGGGAAAATCCCTGCTGTTTTCAACCTATACTAAAACATAAATCTTAAATATAAAATTTAATTTGTTAAGAGAAAATTTCTAAATGAAAACTGGTTTTTGTATTATTATTAATGGTTCATACGACCAAGTAATATATGTTACCTTTTTTTATTTTATTTGTGCATTTTACTTTCTGTTCATGTTTAAAAAATTAGAAATCTGTAATTTAAATATAACTTTAAAACTAACTATTTTAATTACTGTCTCTGCCCAAGTAGCAATGCTTATTTGCCTAGGATTTATTATTTTGTAGATTTTGTGACTAAATTTTGTCTTTTTTCATTATCTGTACATTTAAAAAAACACACGATTTCAATTTTTTTTAATATTCAGGTTTATGTATTATTCACAAAGTCTGAAACTACTTAACGCCTGACAATATATTAAGCTAAATTATTGAAACTCTCCTCGAAAAATGAATTCATTGCCCATTCTAAAAAGCGTTGTGTAAAATTAAATACCTTCCGGGAGAAAGAACGTTAATTATTTACCTGCTGCTCCCCACCATCGTAAACACTCCTCGCATTTTTAAAGCGAAGACAGCTAATTATAGCATCCCAAATGGTTCAACGCATTGAAACGCAACATGTTTCATTACAACTAATGTACCAGACCTCGTCCGTGCTATCAGTCCACTGAAATTCTAACACTAATGCTCCTCATTCATCGAGATAACTCCTCTTTATCCACTTTTATCTCATGAATAATGAACGCTCTGAACCCCACCCTATCAGCTGAGAGCTTCTGTTTGGCACGCTTCGGGACACAGAAGACTGCAACTCCTGATGCGTCCACTATGTCTAGCAAAGGCATGGAGAAAGAAGCGGATAACTTGAAGTCCGTGGCGAAGAGCTTGCTCTCCAAGTCTTCTATCTTCGCAGTTGCGCAACTGGTCACGTCCAGTGGATTTGGCAGGAAGATTTTGTGGTTGGTGGTGCTTTTGGTAGGCCTTTTGGGGTGCTCGTATGAGATCTACCGCTTCCTTAATCTGTATTTCCAGTATCCGGTTGTAATCACCTTGGAAGTGGAGAACAACTGGAAGCTCGATTTTCCAGCTGTGACAGTTTGCAATCTTAACAGGTACGTTGGTTTAGTAGTGAATCAACCTAAGCTGTTAGGTGGTTGCCCACACTGTAAAAAAATTTCTTCAGAAAACGGAAATTTTACGGCAGCATTGTGGACGGATTGTTTTTGTCATTTGAGGAATCGTACGTATTTTCTTTTTCCGTTATTTGAGGAAACGTCCGTTTTGTAAGTGAAATTTTCCCTCATTTAAGAGACCGTTTGTTTTATCGTTGTAGGAAAATCAGTACATTTATTTAAGCGCAATATGTTATTTATTAATATTACTTTAATTAAAATGAAAACAAATCTTTTAAATAAATTTATATTCGAAGAATTTAATCCAATTCAATACTATGATACAAAAGTTTTGTTTTATTTTTCCAGAAATATTTTCCACTACAAACAAAAAAAGTTCAATGCGCTCAAAAAATAAAAGAAAACATTATTAATTATTACTCTTGGTTGGAGTCGGAACCTTTGAATTTGAATTCTCGCGTCTTAAGCACCAGGCTAGATTACTTGATATACGCGTTTTGTAGAATATATTTTACATAATGTATCGTGTATTTTTGTTAATAATTTTGATAATAACAACTTTTATAATAATCGTGTATTTTTGAAGCATACGTTTAAAAACAAGTACTTTTTTAATACCAAACTATTGTTTTTCAAAAATGTCATGCTTGTGTATACATTTGCAAAATTCATAAATATTTTTTATACTAGAGAGCATTCAACAATTATACACTTCTCGCATAGTAAAGGAAATTAATAAAGTTAAATGTTCCTTTAGGATTCCTATATACTATTATGAATGTATACTCACAAATAGAACAGTGGAAGAATGTCTTAACCTCTCTTGTGAAGGTAGAAGGGAAGTTCGCAAAGGTGGTCCTAATAACCCTTTATTAATTTCGGTAAGTCCTATTTCTACCTTATTTTTAGTAGCAGCACTCTTTCATTTATTTTTATCCAATTTCACTCATTAACTATGAATTCATTAAACAAGTTGTAAGTAAAAACTCTATTCTAAAACGAAAAAGTATATTTTTCTTCCTTCCAGTTTTCAAAAAAAAAATTCTCTGACAGAATTTATGAACCAACTATTAGAAAAAAAACTAAAAAAGAGGTTTGATAAGTGATTTGGAATTTAATAGTTTAATTTCCAGTTTTTCAGAATTATTTGACATTTTAATAATGAAAAATCAAAGATATTATTAAAAATTAATAAAAATATTATGTTCCTCATTAGCTTAAACAAAAGGAGAGGAGGGTATTGTGGAATACCCTTTATATCTTTAAGAATAGCCCTACTGATTTTAAAGAAAAGGTCACAAAATCGTTTTAAGTACATACTATAACTAATGATAATGAAGTGTCAAGGGTGAAATAAAACATTATTTATTTTCTTGTTATGAAAAAGGGTACTTTAAAAAAAAAGTTACGAATGGAGGGTAATATGGAATAGTCGGGTAATATGGAATAGTTGTTTACAGCTATTGAAAAACTGATTAGACTTCGGAGAACATAGTTATTTTTTTAACTGTAAACACAATATTTATAAAATTACGTTCAAATAGTTTTGTTGTTGAGTCTATTTGCAAAAGTCACGAACATAATCTTCTTTCTCTACTCCAGCACAGTCAATATGAGTCCATAGAGGACAGTTAATGCATGGAATCCAAATTTCTCCTCATTGATCTTTGGAGAATTTTTTGTTACAAAAGATAAATTCAGCATCTTTGTTTCCCGGTTCTTTATTTGATAGCATTAAGTCAATTTCAGATGATACATCAGAGTGGACCTAGTATTCCATAATACCCGACACCCCATCTTGGATTATGAACCATTTTACTGTCGGATAAAACACTGATAGCTAAAAAACGACTACAGCATAAGAAACTATTATTCTTTTAGTGCACATTATGCTTAACAACAAAATTTAAATCTCATAATTACTGGTTGGTTAAAATGTTTGAACCTTTACCGGCAAAAACTTTCGAAAATCCCAAAACACACTTTGTTTTTCAGTGACCGTAACGACAACAACAAGGTGTTAAATCTTTATGCACTGCATCATTGGAGTCTTTCTTAAGTCTTTCATGGTATTCCCACGTGATAGCAGTTCGGGAGAAGGCTGAAACCTCGGTATTCCATAATACCCTCCTCTCCTCTATATATTTTGAGCATTCGAATACAGACTAAAGAAACCAATTCACTTATGCTCATAACTAGTGAAAAATTATTTAGAACTAACCTGAATTTATTTCACAGCAAAATACTTCAAATTCATTACAAATTCAATCCGGTAATCATAATTTATGGATTTACTTTCATCACTGTGCATCTAACCTTTTTTATTAAAACTAAACCTTGATCTATTTGAAGAATAATTTACATACGGAACAAATTTCTCCTCCACAAATAAACGCAAGTTTCTTTAAAAATTTTACTTGTGTTATTCAAATAGCTTGCTTTACACGATAGAATTTCGAATAAATTAAGCTATAAATCTAGTTAATAAATACTACGCAGTAAAGCTTTGAAGAAGGAAGTAGTAATTGTACTGAACAAAGGCATATCATTATTCAGTTCAGTTCTTTTTGAAGGGTTCAGTTGAAAATTATTTATCGCTTGGTAGCATTCCTTCATGTGATAGGAATTAAACTACTATAATATCAGAGTTTGTTAATCGCGTTGATGTTTTGTATATGTAGTCATGATTTAAAATGAAAGAATGTTTTAATTTTTAAAGACTTGTCGATTCTCCATGAATTTTCACTTTCTGGGGGGATTATTTTCGTATATTTCTACTTAACTTACTAATGGAGGTATAATCGGTCAGTTAGATTTGATAGTCTTCTCAGCATTAAGAAACAAATTCTTGTTTTAAAGGGTTTTTACTTAAAATAATTAGGGTCACTTGGGGTAAGTGGGACCCCTTTTTGGAACAGTACATTTTTGAAGGTTCATAAAAATTTTTTGAAGAGGTTCAATTTGAACTTGATGACATATTCTATTTAAGACACTATTAATAAACAAAAATTTATAATTAGGTTCTAAAATAATGTTCTACATTTTTCTTAACTGATCTTTTTGTAAAAAATGAGACGGGGGTCCCACTTACCCCATAGGAAGGGGTAAGTGGGTCACCCCCTTTTTATTTTGATTGAAAGCAAGCAAAACTTAAGAGGGAGTAAGTGGGTCTTACTTGATAAAGTATAGAAGTTTTAGGTACAAAATATTTTATTGTAACTTAATCCATGTACGAGATATCTACTCACATTTAAATGAATAGGGTTGGTTGGGGTAAGTGGGACCCCTTTTTGGAACACTGCAATTACAGAATGTTTTCTTCAGGTTCGAATGGTTCGGGAGACTTATAAAGAAACCCTCGAAACTATTCCCCCACCCCACTGTGTGTTTTAATTAATTTCTCGGCAGCGTGAATAAAAAAACCCCAACTTAATAGTTTTCTTTACTTACCACAGCTTATATTAAAACGCAAAATTAATATAAAATTTCAATAAATTACTTATAAATGTTTCAATAAACATTAAAATGGTGAGTCTAGGGTGTCCCACTTACCCCATAATGAGGGGACCCACTTACCCCTACTTTGCTTAAATTACGGGGTAAGTGGGTCCCCCCTCTTAAAAATTTTTAAATAAGAGATTTTGTGAAAATTCAAATTGCAGTATGTATTTTAAGTCAAACCTGGCACAACAGTTGAGAAAACATTAAAATATAGAGAAAACTTTCCTGGAAACACTTCTTGGAAAAATGCATCTTGAACTCTCCAAAAAAAAAATTATGGAAATTTTTTTACAATAGTTCTATAATCTTAAAAAGAAATGACACAAAACTCTAATATATGCAAAACCCATCAGTGTGACAAAATGTAACATGATCAATGTGAATAAGTGTGAAATGTCCTTTACATAGTTTAGTTTGAGGGGGGTGACCCACTTACCCCAGGGACCCACTTACCCCAAGTGACCCTATATTCAATTTATAAATTTAAAAAGTTAGTATAATCACATTCTTAAAAAAAAACTAATTTAAGTTTTTGCAATGATTCAAAAGTTTTAAATATGTTATAAATTCCATGTAGTATTAATGTTGTACGCCGAATCGAAATGTCCATTGATGAAATACATTTTTACAAAATTTATTACATACTTTTTCAAAATATCAACTACGAAAATATATTTTTATTTTATTTCGATAAAAACAATAATTCATTCTTACTTTAAGAATGAAACTTTTATGATTTAATGGAGCATTTTTGTTGGGGATAATCAGGTTTAAAGTATAAAATAACAAATTGTGTCCCCCTTCTACTTAAAAATATCGCTTGACTACTTAAATAGAATACCCTATCAAAAATATTTGTGGAGACTGAAAGAAAGTTTTTAATAAATATAATATTTAACATGGAAGTTTAAAAAACTATTTTGTGGAATTAATATAGTAACTATATCTTTTAAATTATGTTTCACACTCTAAATATTCAATATTAAAATACAAGAAAATATAAGTCCTACTTTTTATTAAGTATTTATGATTCCTAAGCGTTAAGTAAATTTTTAAATGAGATCGAACAAACTTGTAAAGATCTTAATTATTTCTTCAGGAACGTAAACAATTTGTCTCCTGCTCGAAAAACTTTGATGGTACCATCAGTAACCATCAGAAGGATTTGCTTCTATTTCTGAATATCTACTTGAATTCAAGTAACGATGAAAGGAAGAAGTTGGGTTACAATGCTAGCTCTTTGATTACCAGTTGCACTTACAATGGGGAATCGTGTTCCAGTGGGTAAGATAATATGCATACAATACTTTGATATGTGAATTAATCTTTCACCTAGTTAATTATGAACAATAGTAGTACTTTAGCCTAATAGTAGTACTAGTTAAATATGAACATAAAATATTTAATAATGCATCTTTATATGAACAGACTTGGGAGATTAATTACAATATTTTGTTCACTTTCTGATAGTTTAATTTAAATCCCGTTGCACTGATTTAACTAATGAATATTGGGAAAATGATAGAAACAGTGGTTGGATGAAAAAATATTTTCAAAAAAATTAAAAGGCCAACTAAATGCAGTTTTAACGTATAATAATCAATCTATATATAAATAATTCGTACAAATCAGAAAAAAAAAAAACAAAATTAGTTAATTCTACTCAATAAAAATTTTATACTCTTTATTTAGATGCTTAAAAATTGTTAAGCTTTCAAAACAATTTTGCAGTAATTTCACTGAATTCCTGAGTATTGGATTTGGAAATTGCTTCACATTCAACTCAAAGTACAACACAGGCGAAAAATCAATTCAAACACCTTACATAGGACCAAACAGTGGTAAGTCAATACCAATGTGTTCCAATTGATAGATTTTCGGTAATTGTAAATGAATTCACTAAAATGGTTTCTCTAGTACATATGACTGAAAAAACTAAGCTAATTAACCACATGAAAGAAAATCCTCAAATAAATAAACATGCGGCATCTAAAATTTCAACCATGTTTTTTTTTTCTTTTTAAACGATTTAAACGGTTGTCATCCCCGTTGGCAGAGTATTTCAAACCTTTGAAGTTCCTTTCCGATTTTCCCGTTTCGAGGCATCTCCCCTAAGTGAAGTTTAACCACCGAAAATATCATAACCTCGTTTGTCAAAGTCAATTCTCAGCAGCCAAAATCCACTGATAGTACAAGAAAGAAAGAAATCTGATCCTCAGAAAGGCGCACCGATAATGTCAGATTTCTTGCTGTAACTGGTAAAAGATTGAGGTTTTTTTGAAAGAGTTGTAAACTTGTAAATTAAAAAATATATTGAATGAGTCGAATGGATGTAATGATATTATCAAAATACAGTTATCGCATCTTACATGAAACTTTAAGATAAATATTCTCATGTATTTCACCTATACATTTCTATGATACCCAAGTTCTATTACACATCAATTAGCGTAGAAAATATATATTTCATCTCTAAACCATCCGCTATAGTATGCTTTAATGTGTAGGACCCCTCTATGAATTTGATCAACAATATTTGAAAAAGTATGATACATAAAAACTGTATTGACGATTAAACAACAATAAAGGAAGCTTTCTCTCCACGTTTTCCTCGGTGCCTTAGTGCCACAATATTAAGGAAGCGTGCTTTAGAAGTTACATATAAACGCTATACGCTATAGTAAAAATTATTCTAATTTGATCTAATAATCAAGTTTAATTTGATTTGGTTTTTAGGTCTAGAATTGACGTTCAATCTGCATAGAATGGACTACTCTCTTCTCTCACCTAGTGTTGGACTTCGAGTAGTCATCCATGAGCCTTACACGCTTCCTAACCCTGAGGACCATGGAATCAACATCAGTCCTCAGTTTGAAACTTCAGTTGCTCTTAGACAGGTACTAATTATGATTCAGTGTAATTACAGCGTAGTGTTTTTAACTGCATTGTTTAGATAATACTACTATAATTAATTAATATTTTAAATTTGTAGACGGCTATTTACCGGCTTCCTTACCCGTACAGAGATACTTGTAGAAACTACGATGAAAGAAACGAAAATCATCCTCCAAATCAAGAGGTAGTGTAGGCATTAATTTCTTATAAAATTGTGTAAGTATTTAAGTAAGAAATGACGTTTTCCCAAATATGTATCTTAAATTAAATTAAAATGAACTGCTCGTATTTATAATAAATTATAAAACTGTTAATCACTCAGCAATGTCCCTTGATTCTTTTATTTTTACATTGAAGTAATGTGTTGGGGAATAGATTTATGCTTTTTAAAATATTATACTTTTATAGAGAGCTTTGAATAATTTTAGGTTCCATACTTAGTTTTTTATTCTTGAAAAGAAATGCAACAGTTTCGTACTATTAAGTATGAAAATGCAACTATAATTATTGCTTAGTTAGGTGTACGTTCTTACTTTCTTCCAAGAATTTAAAGGTATTAAATTACCAAATACCTTGTCATAGACTTTCACATTAAGTAAGTTTTTGTGAATAATATACTTCTTGAAATAAAAGCTATGAGTACACAATGATTTGCAGCTTACTTATAAATTCTAATAAAATCTAATTTTTGCGACTTTTTAAACCTTATCCTTAAAGATTTATCAAGCTAATTTTGTTTGTTAATTAATAGTATTTTTCATCACATTTAAACTGCGCAAATGAACGATTCATTAACTATTCATAAATGCATTAACTAAAATATCAATCCAAATATAAACGAGCTTTTAATTTTAAAAGCAATTTATGAACAAAGGAAATTATAAATAAAAAAGAAGGAATATAAGAATGTGACTTACACTACATTATGAAAGGAAGACGGTAGCATCGTTAGAGCGTTGTCGAAACCTAGAAATCAAAATACTGTAAAAGCTAAAAAAAATAGTGCAAAAGTTGAACTAGCATAGAAAATTCTTTGACTCAGGATTTAACATTTTTAATCTTTAACTTTAATTCAAAAACAACTTCAAAATTTTTAAAAAATAATTTTTTTTTTATCCAGACATGTATTTGGAAATGTATGCAAAGCAGAAATTTCGAGCGCTGTGGATGTATAGATCCGTTTTTACCCAAAGACCAAGACGTGCAGTTATGTGATTTACAAAACCAAACTGAAGGTAAGTCTCAACCACAGAGTACTACTATACTAGAGATCATACGTATTTGTTTCTTGCAATATAAAACAATAACCATACCAAGTCTTTCTTTTTTCACTTTCGTGCTGTGAAATATGCAGAAATATAACTTAAATTGTCAATTTATAATGGTTTTTAGGCTCTTTTCTCAACTGAAATGTTATGAAAAAAGGAATGAATCCATCAACTTGCTGTATATACCTGTCTGTCAATCATTGAGTTTCTCGTGCTGCCCTCACACCTGTACAAAATTTGAAAATAGCCTTGTGGACCCTCTGTTAGGATATTTCTCTGTGGTCTCAACAGATAGAATGGATGTAAAAAACATTTCCTCAGGGTGTATCTAAAATTATGCAACAAACTTTTAGGAGGTACAGACAATTAGGACTCACATAGAAAAGTAGGGTCGCAATCGCAAATAGGTCTGGGATTGGAAGGGAGTGCGGGGAGACACTGTGTCCCTCAAAAAATGTGTGACTTTTGTTCAAAATAATGAGAAAAAACCGTGAAAATACAACTGGGTGCATTTTTTTCAACTACAGTGTTTTTGAGACGCTTAAGAGTGGGCAAAAGTTTCCAAGAGCAATGAAAAAGATGGGTTATAGTGGGAAAACTGTTAGGGTAGAAAAAAAATAAAATTTCAGAGCTAATTTTACTTTAACTTGTTTATAAAAACTACGTTAAGTTTTGTTTCCCCATTTAAAAGTCTTCAAATTTTTACTGTGCAATATTACGTGAAACCATTTTAATAACATGCAAATTTATATCCAGTTTTGACTCGAATTGGTTAATGCTGATCTATTGTATATAATCCATAGTTTGCTGCTTAGATGAAGTTATAAAATCCTTAAGTGAAGATAATACTCCATGCCCTTGTCCGCTTTCCTGCAAGTAAGATTTTAAAGGATTTTGTGATGAAAATGTTATGGATTTTTTGAATAAATTTCAATGTACAATGAATGCATCAAACTTTAAAATCAAGTAAAACCAACATTAAAAACTTTTTCAATTTGCTCTTGATTTTTTCAGTGTTACCAATATTTTGTATGGTAATTTTTTAATGAAAATTTCATTTTAAATACAATAATTTTAAATATAAATAATTTTATTAAGTTTTCATCATTAACACAATAAACTGAACAGCTTTTTATAAATTGTTTGGTTTCTAAGTCATTGGAACTTTCGCCCTTTGTTTGAAAGTCTTTATTTACTCATTTTTAAAGCGAAATTCAAAAGAAAATTTTTATTTTAGATCATTGAATTATGAAATGACGGTTTCAAGTGCAGAATGGCCAACTTTTCAATACTACAAAGAGGTAAAGTGTGTTAACTTGCGCTTAAGCAGTACCAGTGGCGGCTTGTGGGTAGTTCAAATGGGGGTTCACAATAATACTTTGAAAATACAATTAAGTAACAATCTCACAATTGAATCAAAATTAACACTTTTTTTATATTAATGGTTAATAAAATAAATTTTACAGGAATGAGAGAGCTCATCAAACGAGAAGTACCATTTCATTTTGCTAACTAAAGACAAACAAATGAAAACTTCTTAGATTATTCACATGCATAAGTACGCCGATTTACAATGAAAATCTAGTTCAAATATCCTTCTGAGATTTCTGTTATCGCTCAAATTGTATTTTGGTCCAAAATATGTAAACTCTTAAACCACTTAAAAACACACCAATTTATTCAAGAAAAAGATTTCAAGAAAAAATAACCAAAAGGATAAAGGCAAATAAAGGTATTACAGTTAAACCTGGATAAGTGGAATTCCTGAAAAAGTGTAATGAAGATGTCGGTCTCGAGCGACTCCACTTATCCAGGTTTGACTGTATAAAACACTTACCAGGTCAATTTTCTTGTTAACAACTTTTATCTTCTTTTAATTATAAAATAAAACACTTCATTTGGACCAAATTTACCCCATTTTACGGCACACAAAACTCTTAATTTCTCAGAAAAGCTTACAAATTAAGACTATTTGAAAAGAGAACCGTTTATCCAGCTTATATGACCGCAATTTAAAAAAACTATCAAAATACACCTTTTTGTCTGAATTTTTTGTTTAAAAATTATTCTCCGTAACCATTTTCCATGAACGAGATTGCACAACTAGATTCCTTTATTTTTAGTTTCTAGGGGATCCTTCACCAGAACCTCACCCTTGTGTTCACGATCAAGAAACTCAACATCCTGATAATATTAAGCATGGATTTACGAAAAGAGCTACAGAACCTGATTTGAATAGTTACTTCAACATGAGTTCCAGTACTCAGCAGACACCGGTTGCTGAGACAAGTGAATGTTCTTTGCCCAGCTGCTCTCGTGATAAGGATGTAACTTACGATGATGACAAGTACTTATTTTTTTATACTTATTAGTGTAGTGTCATAACCATTAGCAACACAGAGATATTATTTAAAGCCTTTGGCCATGTATGATTTTCTCAACAACCTCTCCGCTCAGCCAATGAAATGTAGTTCCTTTTATTATTTGGTAGATAATAATGCAGTCAAACCCCATTTCAGTGAACTGTCTTGAAATCAAATGAATCGCCGGTTTGAAAAGAGAATAAGTCCAAAAACCAAGTTTTAAGAAAATCGAAAAAACTGTATAAGTAATGGAATTTTCGCTGTATAACCATTAAATTTTTTACTGAAAATCCAGGACCCTATTTAGAGTACAGAATAATCATCAAATAAAAATAAGTATGTATTCAAAACTATTTTACAATTCAAAAAGTTGAAGGACTTATTCCCTTTTTCAACCTTATGAAATATCAGATGAAAAAAATCTTAAAAATCACTTTAATTGGCAACCAAAAATATATATTTCTGCTTAGTTCACAGCACAAAAGTAAAAAATAGAAAGACTAAGACTAATAAAAATAAAAATTAACCGCAGCATGCGCAATGGATATTTTTAACATCTTTGTGTGCAAGCACATCTAAATAACTATGTTAGCGTTTTTTAGCACAAACCGGCTAAGAAGGTATTTATCAAATATTTTTCTTGAATGAAGAGATAAGTAACTTAATCGTACATCCAGAAAAAAGTTCT
Organism: Tetragnatha montana; assembly: GCA_963680715.1. Classification (NCBI taxonomy): domain Eukaryota; kingdom Metazoa; phylum Arthropoda; class Arachnida; order Araneae; family Tetragnathidae; genus Tetragnatha; species Tetragnatha montana. The sequence goes on from OY796684.1 coordinate 24,947,381, forward strand.
TGAATCCAGTCAGAAATATGTTCATAAAAATCACGAATGCGAAAAAAAAAACCGCATTGAAAAAACGCATCTAAAAAACTTTTTTTATTACTGGTTGGATTACTCAAAAAATAATTTTGATACTTGCCTCTGGGTCACATAATTTTGTTCCAAAAACAATTTGAACTTTTGCACCTCAAAACTTTATGTTCTTCTAATATGAGCCATGAAACTTGTTACGCAATGGAAACTGGAGGGTTTTTTTAAATGAAATTTAAAGTTTGGAAAATTATTATCTTAGTGCGTGTGTGTAATGCATCACTAGGAATTTCTTCAAAGTGCGTACTATTACCCCTACATGCCCCAATCCAGATTATCACACACAGCCAGAAGAATTCAGGATTTTTATTAATTGAGTGCCTTGTAGAAAATTTAACTCCTTTTATATTTGCAGGTTAACTATAGCAAAGTTAAAAGTATTTTACAAAACGCTAGAAAAAAGTTACTACAAACAAGAACCAATGTTCCAGGTAAGTAATATACTGCTACTTTTTTGAGTAACTGAATTTTTAAGAAAAACATTATTTTAAGAATATCGGTTTAACATTTTGTGTTTGGGCTCGTTTTCATACAATACTTACTTGAAATTTTGTTTCAGGAGTCTGAGTTATTCAGTCAACTTGGTGGACAACTAGGACTGTGGCTAGGGGTATCTTTGGTAGCCCTGTTTGAGTGCATCGAAAATATATCCCACTTGATTCATTATTGCATCAAAAAATCCACTGGAAAAGAAAAGGAGCTTTATATTCCTCCACCGAACGAAAAAAAAGCATCAGTTTAAATGATCGGTTTTAAAACCTTAAATAAGTATTCCAATAAAGAATCTTCAGTGAAATTGTGTTTAATCTAATTAACTGAATAGGTTACTGGGTTTCCCAATAGTTCAGAGTCCAGCAGTCTTTAATTCACCTGATAAACACTATTAAAAAAACAAGAAAAAAATAGGTAAAAACTTTTTAATAAAAGAATACAGACTTCAAAAAGCATGGATGTAAATCAGAAGGGGGAAGCATCTTCTCCCCAAAACGTCTTAAACGTAAATTGCATCCTTCTTCAATAAGGTATGAAATAAGATGTTAAATATCAAAGTATAATAGCAAAGTTTTACAGAGGGTGATTCAAAACTCATGGGCAAAAGTGCTAGAGGCCGTAGATTACCTAAGACAATGCGGGTCAGTTTAACGTTTTACGACCCTCGGTTTTATGACCCTTTAGGCCACTAGCGGTCAATTAGCGAACAAAAGGAAGGTCCTCCTCGCAGGGGAAAGCGGGGGACCCCCAAATCACACAAAGAGCTCACCACCTTTTCCTTTGTGTGATGATATCTACCGTTTTGTCTCGAAGGCCATAAACCCGAGGGAAGCCCGGTGGCGTAGAGGAAGCGCTTTGCGCTCCCACACCACAGGCCCGGGGTTCAAATCCCGGTCCACGGGCAAGGCAGACTCAGCCCTTCATCCCTCCGGGGTCGATAAAATGAGTACCAAGGTTACTTGGGGAAATCAAGAGGGGGCTAGCATCAAGCTAGCCACTCCTCAGCTGACTGTGACTTTCAAGTCACACGTTCTGTAACAGTTCAGCTCATGGCCTCACCCAGTAAGGCTAGTTATACTGGAGTTTGAAGGTCCAACGACCTAGGTACTCCCTCAAACACCCCCCTTGATTTTAAACCCGAGGGCTGTAAAAGTCTAAACTGACCCTTCAGAAGAGACCCTGGAAGGGAGAGGCGAAGCAATCCCGAGGGTCTGGAGCGCGGAAATAAGCAGCCATGAGTTTTGAATCACCCTGTATCATTCATTCATTATTGATTTGTACCTTACAATCTCTTATTACTCTGATGATGCTAAGATGCTCTAAGATTCAATTTATAAGCGCAGCAGTTCTTATTAACAGTAAATTTTCAAAACATTAGAGGGTGATCCTAAATTCATGGTAGTAGGAATCAGCTCAATAATGGTGTACCTATTCCAAGTTCCTCCTTTAGGTGGCAGCACCACAGAGTTCGACTGTAGTTCCCACTCCGTTCTATAGATGGTACTGCTGTTAAAGGTTTCTAAGGTTGTCCGGGTGGTTCCTGTTCTTAAAACCGTGCGTTAAAAGGAGCTATAATCTTAACACCGTGAGAATATGGCCAGAGCACCCAAACAGGGGCGGATTAAAGGGGGGGGCGGTGGGGGAGACCGCCCCCCCCCGAGAAAAATCCCCTAAAAGTAGTTTTAGAACACTTTTTAGCATGCTAAAATTCAAAAATTTCTCGGGGGAGGACCCCCGGATCCCCCCTCTTCTTTCTTTGCCTATAGAGTAGTTGTTTTCTATGATGACAAGAAAAAAGTTCTTAGTTCTTATTCAGGAGCGTATCCGAGGGGAGGTTCGATGGTTCGGACCCCCATGGGGCCTTGCCAAAACCTTTTTAGACCCTATTTTTGGTGTTATAATTATAATTAGCCATTCAACAGAGGACGTCTATACCCTTCAAAAGTGTCAGAAAAAAACTTTTTTCTTGTTAAACTTTAAAAAATTTCGGGGGAAATCCCCCGTACCATGCCATGCCCAGAGGCGTATATAAGGAGGGTTAAAGGGGCCCGGCCTCCCCTCCAAAAGTCGGACTAAGTGGATGAAAACGAGTTAAAATGTTGTTTTTAGGGTTCAAATTTCCAAAACATTCTGGGGGAGGACCCCCAGACCCCCCTTTTTTACTTGGATTTAGATACTCCTAACAAATTTTTTTACATACAAATTTTTTTCTAATTATTGTGCCCCCTTCTCCCCTATTTTTAAAGTTATTTTATATCAGTTTTTAGTCTCGAAACAGCTTAACATTGCTAGTTTTAAAGAGATTATTTGAAAAAAAAATTATCTCCCAAAAATTATTTACCTACTGTAAATTGAATATTCCATCTAACCGCCCCCACCAACAAAATTGCATTAATCCGCCACTGCACCCAAAAGAGAAGGATGATGTCTGGAGGCCAAACTCAGGGCCGTATCCAAGTGGGTGGGGGTTATATAAGGAGGTTCTAAGTGCAACCTCAGACCCCTTCCTACCAAAATTCTCATAACTATTTTATACAGGGTGTTTTAATAAATTCGCCGAAAATCTGAAAACAAAAGAGTCGTAGAAGTACAGTTCTTTGAGCATTTTTATAGTTAGAGCGTACTGTACCTACTGATTTTCCCCTTGGAAATTTTGAAGAGTACAAGGAGTGGTCCTCTTCGGGCGTCTCCCAAAGGGTACCAGATTTGATTTCCAAAAATGAGCCAAAAGACTACTTTAAGGGTCAAATTTCAAAACACTTTCTATGGGAGGAGGACTCTCAAACCCCATCTTTGTTGGGGTTAAGTATTAATCACAAAACTTTGTCGTTAAGTGCACGAAAGTTCATATTTGACCTTTTATATATTCTAGAAAGGAAGCCTTAAAAATTGGAGGTAGAAACCCCTCCCGAAAAAAAGTCTACCGTCATGGACAAATTACAAGAGATCCATAAATCCAGTTTCTGAGCTCTCTGGAGCATACGCAGAAACTGGTGCATACGTATTATCCCGTCGACTGTCAAATTCAGCGGCACAACTATAGAACAAATGGGCTTAGATAACGTTTTCGGATTCAGCGGCACGGTCGACGGGGATAATACGTAAAAAACCTGAAACATTATAATTGGATTTAAGCTATTTTGAAATGTACACTGACCCACACAGGACTGACCAACAGCCATAGACCTTAGGAAAGAGAAAGTCTAATATAGGAGTGGTCTCTGACGTTGCTTGAACATTTTTCAGCAAATCCCCAAATTGAATCAGCAAAATTCAATAAATCGCGTGTGCGTCGCCTAGAATTTGGCACTATAACCCATGGTTATTTAGGAGTAACCCGATTTCATGGCTATAAGAAAAAAAATTTTGAAGTCGACTTAAAAACTTTTTAATCGTTAAAGATTGCACAAACTTTCTATCGGTCGATTGAGTGGAAGATAAACTAATTATTGAAATATCGTCTACAGAAAATCCCGATGTTATAAATGCTACTTACTACTAGCACTTGAAAAAACCCTGTGTTTGATGCAAAATTCTTCATTTGGTAAATAAGGCAATGCAAGCGATTGAAAACAACAACATTGATCACCAACACGTGCTGTTCGAGTTGAGATGATTGTTCAAAACAAAACGGCTTATCGCCATAGGGATGCACCGCACGTACCATCCGTTCCGGCAGGCGCGGATCCAAGTGGGGACCCCCAAAAAATGATCTCCATATCCCCCAGCGGTACCAAAAGGGGATCTTGAGTGATACTTTTTAGAAAATGCCTAACATTTAGTCTGCCAAGGTGCCGCGGCGGAAAAAGTTTGAGAACCCCTGATCTAGAGCATAGGGTCCCAAACTTTTTGAGACCACCGCCCCCTTTTCTAGAAGAATAATTAAACTCTACCTTTTTTAAAAAAAATAATTATTTACCTAATTCTGATTATCCCAATTCCCTTTGTGTGATACCCCCTTTGCTACAAAGGAAATTTGATATCCCCAACTGAAAATTTCCTATTTCAAATTCCTGAAAATATATTTTGCTTTTTTTCTTTGGTTTGAAAACCACATTGCAGTTAAACCACATAAACCCATTGAAAACCACATTTGAAGTTAGAGATTTTTATCCCTGAATTTTGTCCATAAATTTTCCTATCAAATATTTTAATAACTTATGTGACATTAGGTTCCAAAATTTTTTCTTCCATTACTTTACTGTGAGAGCCCTTCTGTTCATGGTATGTCAAGAATCAAACTTGTTTGACATACTTAGAGTTTAACAATCTAATATGGTATGATTATAGAAATTGAGTCTGAATGACAGTTAATTAATGAGTTTATGCAACAACAAAAGTTAAGGAAGTTCAATTATTTTATTAACATAATCACACAATAAGCACAATGTTGCAAGAACATACAAATGATCTTTAACACAAAGATATATTGGTATGTCAATTCATCTTTTAGCATTATGCAAGAATTCAAAATGTTAAAAAGATAAAAAATAAATTGTAGGTAAATCTTTTAACAGACTAACCATTTTAATTTTTACCGTTTCTGGTGATCATCTGCTATATCTGTAGCAAAACATAGCACCACTGAGAACAAGTAATGCATTCAATGATTTATATCTTCATTTCTAAATCACGATTACATATATGGCACCACTGATAAAAAAGGCATTTTCTTATACGTATAGCATATACTAAGAATAAAATTTTCAAAAAATAATTGCTTATTAAGTAAAAACACATGTTAATGTCTCAAACTTGAATCATTAAAGATAAAATAAATTTAAGCATTTCTATTGTGTTCTTGATATCAACTCCAAATAGTTATCTAGAGCTATTTTCAAACATAATTCAACAAAACATTTTAAATCAAATTATACAATTATAAACAGTGAATTATAAGTGAAACACATTTGTACACTTTTATCCATTAATTGATAAATTTTATTTTTGTACAGTAGACCCATTTTTAATCTAGTATTTATTCTAGTTTTACTTTATATGTTTTCTGAAGTTAAGTCTTAGTCATGTGAAATTTCAAACCATTATTACAAATAGGATAATGATACATTTTAATGTAATATATTTATAATTTATAGAACAAGGTATAAAGAATGCATAAAAAGTATGTGTTAAGTTGTATTAATTTCAACCTTGTGTTCCTAAATCTTGAATTATTTTCCTAATAATTTTTTTAAAAAACTTGTAATCTACAAGGAATTTTTTAAGAAAGCTCAAAATAATAATTAATCTAAATAATAAATCAATTAACACACTTTTACATGGAAAGATCTAATATCGGAATTTAAATAGTGAATAAAAGGTTTAAAGAAACGAGACAAATAAAAATCAATTTGCATCCAAAAGAATAAACTAAATTTTAAATCCACAATGATTTTAAAATTTAAATTACACATATTTTAATGCATTGAATTCATACAGACCCAGGACATTTTAAGCTCTAAAACTATGCATAACAGTAACATAAAACTAATGGCATACATATAATAAAATAAAAATTTAATAAATCATTTTTGTCAATAAACTTCTAGTTTTTCAACAAATCAGAACAACAGTTGTCACATTAATAAGAACATAACATAGCAGATCAAATAGATAACAAATACAATGATAATAGTGGGTAATTTTTACAAAAAAGGAGTCACAGAACTACGACTACACATCAAAATTAAAAATCTTATTTACAAAATATTATTTACTCATAAGAATTCCTAAAACTTTAAGCAACTTTTTCTTGTTTTATGAAAGTTAAAAAACTATATAATCAATGCATCCTTAAAAAGTTAAAGCTTTATGCAGGTTCTGAAAAATAGTATCAAGATAGTTATGAAATGCTCAAGTTTTAAATTTATTATAAAATGTAGCTCTTCATGAACATTGAACCCATATGAATCCTTATGGTATTCTTAAAATATTTTATTGAAGAAATCTTTGGTTTGATTAAAAAATTTTTGCCATATAAAATAATTTGTTATCTCTTTCATATCTAGGGAGGAACTCTAAATTACCTGATGATTTGCCTTCTTTGTGTTCTAGTGCTCAAGACAAGTAAACTAATAAGGAGTACTTGTCTACATGAACTTTTAATAATAAATCCTAGATGACAGATATAATGCAAAACAGCTAAAACCTTTAGCTATTACATGCTGAATTTTAAAATTGAAAACAAAATATTGGCAAAACGAAATATAAAAAATTAGGTTTTATTTTAAGATGATGTAGTAAAATATTTTATTTTCTGGAAGGAATATGATCTAACCAAGAAATGACTTGGCAAAGACATTTACATGATTTATATAAAATACTTTACCGACATAAAGAAATACAAAATAAATCACAAACAAAAAGCTTACTTGCACATTATACACAATTAAGCTCATTATGAAAATGTTAGAAAAGATGACAATAATTCATGAATGTGTCCTTGGCTTCTACAAAATTGTAAAATTACTGTTTTTATATAAAAAAGTTTTTTGTAAATTGGTTAATATTAAAAATATTATGTATTTAAATATAAAATGTTTTTTTTATAAATAAAATTTAGTTAAAAACCCTTGTTAAGTTATGAGTAAAAAATAGCAACAATGATTATTGTTAAAATAAGACACTGCTTAGAATGATATATGTACACTAGTGAAGAGAAATGATACACACTTCAACAATTATATATAAACACCACCACAATAAATTACATAAATACAAATTTAATTTGGGCTGTAATATTTTTTTAGTAGAAAACTGAATTTTCACCCCCAAATCTTTTAGGGTTTTAAAACCGCATTATGAAAAATTCTAGAGAAGTTTAAACAATCTCTAAATTTATAAAGGAGGAGATTGTGACAAAGGATAAAAAAATCTGGAAAACTGACCCAAAAACCTGCACAACATGGAAATATAAAACAAATCCAGATCCTTTTAAATAAAAAAAACTGGATTTGTTTCCTTTCGATGGATAAAATAGGAATCACTCTACAGCACTTTTGATTTTTGCAACAGTAGAACTCCTTGCTGCAGGGGGAAATAATATTTTAAGAAATTCGAAAATAAGTTTGTTAAAATAACCCAGAAGTGGCAATCGAAAACCAGAGTACCCTCAAAACACAATTGCCAGTGTTGAACAACTATTTAATATATTTCAGTTTTTAAATATTTATTTTTATACTTGGCAGAATGTTTTATTTCATTTATTGAAATCTACCGTTATTAATAGCACTCTAGAATTTACACAAGAAACTTAAATTTTGTAATTTGATTATTTATCTATTTTTCTACTTATATAGCTAGCTGATAACATAAGAATATTTTTAACAATGTGCGAGAAACGCAATACTTTAAAACAACTAAAAGTACTGTGCTTAGTAAAAAGGAAAATACTTTTAGATTTAACCGAATATTAGATAAAACGAACCAAACATTTAAAAAAAAGCAATAAAGGATTCTGAAAGCAAAAAATAATAATTTTAGTCAATATCTATCATAATAAAGTTAATTACTGTTACTTAAATACTACTAAAGGGTTACAAAGGAACTATAGAGTGATTAAAACTGATTTTTAACTGAAAATTAATACTAAATAATGAAGTGAGCTATGACAGATCTGTGAAGGTATTAACAAATGTAAACCATTGAAAATTGGGTCAAGAAATATTCCTGTTGATCAGTTAATAACAGTATGTATAAAAATACTTATGTGTAAAGCGCTGTTATAAAAATATGAGTAGGATGAAAAGTATGAAGACAAGTATGAACACAACACATCAACAAAACAAGAAACATATTAAGCAGTTTAAAAATATAGCCTTAGCATTTAAAAATAAACCTAACAAAATATATTACAAAAGTATGATTGTCCTCAAAACATAAGACAAAATAATGCCTACCTAAAAATACTAATGTATATAAGGCACATGCTACAATACAGCAATGTGTATAAAATGTTTGATTTAAGCATTTACAGATAAATAAGAAAACAGTTACTGACAGATACAAAAATGCCTAAAATTGTAGTTATTTATAACAGAATGGTTCAAAACACAGTATTTATAACCAATACAGAAAAAAACAATATTTTCCATTGAGGACTTTAAAAATGCAACTATTAAAGCATTATGTGGGACAAAAACAGTTGGAAAATTTTAAAGTATTTTATGGAAATTGAAACCACTTAAATTAAATAGTTTGTTGAATTTAATATTTTCCTCAATGCTGGCAGCAAAAGCACCTAGGGAAATTCTTAGGGCCCTAATAAATGGGTAGAAATTTACCAGTGTGATCAGAAAGTATTTACATCTACTTGTATACCCTTATGATATAATGCCTAAAAAATACATCCTTTAATTTTTTAGTTAATGAAAAGGGTTGCGTGAAAACTTGTGTATAGAATCATTTAACAGTGAAAGTATAAACAAAATGGTTAATATTAGATTTCAGTAGTATTAAGGCAACACAAATTCCAATACTACTATCTAAATAGTCATGTGAAATAATATAAGCTCTTTAAAAATTTCTTTACAGGAAACAGAATGAAACGATACATCAATCTGCAAATAATTTGCTTGATAGTCCATTTTCTTTCTGTAAATGAATAAAATTAGAAAATTTAATTTCACTTGAATGAAACTCAATACCTAATTATTATTATTTTAAATAAAAATCTCTAAATAACCTATTTAGATTGATAATTAAAGTTGAAATTGGGAAGTGATAAATTATTTATTATAAAAATTTATAGGAAAAACTCAAATCTACATTACCTTGAAAAGTCTGTTTCAAATTAAATATCAAGAATCATGTTCACTACTTTCTGATGCTTCAGATATGGGCCCAGTATTAGAATTGGATAAATTTACCGATTGAGAATGTTCTTGTACCTGATTCACTTCATCTCCTATAACATAAAATAAACAAATGTATTTTATTATACAAAAAAAAAGGTATTTGACTTATAACCATGAGCTTTAATTAGAGTCAGGCAAGCACTTAACTGAAAACTACAAAGGTGGACACAAATTAGAGCCGAGCGCCGCAAGCGAGCAGCAGCGAACACGCTCTGCGCAAGCGCAGCTCGTAGCGCCTACGAGCGGCGCGTGCGCAAAGCGTGTTCGCGGCTGTTCGCTTGCGGCGCTTGGCTCTAATTTGTGTCCACCTCAATGTTTCAACCAAATTTCATACACACTCATTTTACAAAAGAATTTAAAATACATAGGCTTTAATTTGACTGAGGTTTGGGGTATGTCATAATTACCCAAGAGTACAATCATACATTATTAAAACTCCAACAGCATCTTAAATTTGGCGGATATTCAAGAGAAAAATTTAAAGCTACATTACACATCGTCGGCACAATGACAAAGACGCGAATCTGCAAAATTCAAGTATCGAGATATTTGGGTTTGAAGTTCAGGTGACTTCTGTAAATCAGTAAATGCGTATCTAGGATACTTATCACAGTTTTTCATTCACACTGAAGAAAACTAACGATGTCTACTAGTTTTTTTGGAGAAAAAATATCAGGGGGCTGCTAGGAAGCAGATTCGTGCGCTTTGTCGTGGTAAAATCTTTTGTTTACTTCAGATTCGTGAATCAACTCTTTTAATTCCGAATGTTTTCGAAATGATTTTGGATCCAAATTCTTCCAGGGATGTTTGTTGACATCTAAGCAATGATGCAATAATCATCTGTACAAGTCACAGCTGTCATTAATTATTGGTATTGTGTAAAATTCATTCAATTTTATTAGAAAAAAATTAAAGTGGACAAAATAAAATTTGAAAATTTTGTAGTTACAAAAACATACGAAAATAAAATCTTGATCGGCGATTATAAAATTACGGATTCGGCGAAAATGAAATCTTGATTAAAGTTTGTGAAAAAACATTTTCTGGCCGTGAATTTAAAAGTTGTTCCCATATTGTTCCAAATATTTTGCTGTTCCCATGGATATTTAGGGAAACCATTTTTTCCTATGATAGACTGGAGTATGGATTTTTAAAATATGATTTCACCCCGAAGTAAACAAATTTGCAGATTCGCGTCTTTGTCATTGTGCCGACGACATGACATAATTGAGTTTTAAAGAAATTCATGGAAATGCAATTTATATACACCACAAAAAAAAGCACAATATAGCTTGAAATCAAAAGACCAAATAATGTTTGAGCAGTGTTTCTCAAAGAAGCATGTCCTACTAGAAGGCAATTTGATTGAGAAGAGGGCTAATTAGAAATAATTAAGAAATTGAGTTATATCCCAATTTTTTAAATGACCCCTACTAGATTAAGGACATAGTGTCACCCATAAAATTTAAACATTTTATGCACTAAACTTTAAATCCTATCCTTTAATTTTCTAAAAAGGTACACTTAACTTCTAGTGTGTGCAAGGAATCAGCAGGGCCCGATTTAGAAAATTTGGAACTCTAGGCCCAACATACCGGAAGGGGGCCCCCCGTTGCCACATTAGATGTTTTATGAATGTAGAAGCGTGAAAAGTAATTGTTTGCTTAGTGTGAAAATTTACTATCGTCAGGAAGTCAGGGGCAGACATGTTCTCGGTTATCTTTTATGTTTTTTACATTGAAAATGTTTGGATTTTTATTTTCGATTTAAAAAAGGAATGAAAAAGCATTCTAGGAAGTATAAAAAGCTATTTCTAGAATCAGTGTCAAATAAATAGTTAAGGGCCGAAACCCTGACCAACAAAATTTAAGTCTGGTTACATTACAGGCCTGTGGGGGGGGTTTAAATGTTAAGACTTAAGAGGAAGATCACACTAATAAGGTTGAGAAACACTGAGTTTATGGGATAAAAGCAAATGAAAAAATTTACAAATACAAAAATAGCCCCTAATATAAATTTAATTTTAAAATCATACCATTTAGCTCTAGTGAAGTTTCTGCATGTATATGCGAAGTTTCTTTGGTTGACACATCCAGAGAACTTTTAGAAGACACCGAAACTGAGCTTTCTCCACTAATGCTGGGAAGACGCTTCTTGCTTAGCATTGAAATTCCCATCATGGGCTTCAGAGGCGTACGAGAAGTGTCAGACGGAGATATTCTGCAATCAGTATTTTTTTCAGCACTCAAAGGGAGGCTGACAGTTATTTGAGGCTTGGCTCTTGCTTCCACAAAACAAAGAGAAGGGAGATTGTTTGAAGCAACACTGTTTAAGCTACTGCAACTGCTACTTTTAGAAGTAGTGACATCAGCTTCGTGAGATTCTGAGTTGGAACATAATTTATCTGATAAACCCATAGCTGAAACACTCTCGTTTCTGTTTAGATCATGAAGAGGTTTATTGTAATGAACTGAAACTTCAGTAGGATTATCTGTTTGCACACCAGATGACACTGTTATGACCTTCTTTTCAGTTTTAGGTGACCTGAACAAAGCCTTGGCCAATATGGGAGACCCAAAAAACTTTCGCTCAGTCTGACAACCTTCTTTTTGTTCAGCCCGTTTCAGTTCTTTGGCTTGCTTTTTGCTTTTAAAAATGTTTTTCTTATCTAGCTTAGGAGATGTTAATTTTTTCATAAATTTAGGAGAATTAAAAAACTTAAAGGATGCCTTAGGAAAATTCAAATCACTTAATCCCGAGTCAAGAGTTAAATTTCTACTTTGATGACTAGTAAGATAGGAATCGTCAGAATCTTTCAGAGAATGATTTTGATCATGGCCTTTTTCCTTGTAAGATGGAGGCAAGGTATTCGATTCAATACTTTCTTCACTTGTTTGATCAATACAGCAAAATCCTATGTTTTGAATACCTTCAGATGAAGAAAATACATCACTAATTTGAGAACTTGAGCCAGATGGATCTTTTCTGTTAACTTCAGAAAGAGAAGGGTTACTTTCAGTACCAGATGCAGTATTATAATCTTTACTATGATTACTACCAGCATGAGATCTCTCAACAGTTTTCTTATTATCCCTTACATTTTTACTTGGTACATCCACTAAAGAACAAGTAGACTCAATAAAATTATTGGTTGGAAAAAATCTCATTCTTCTAGTAGCACCATGATCAGCATCAATGGGGTTAGGTGATTTCAATTGATGATGGGAAACTTTTTTACCCTCAAATACTTTATTATATTCTTTATCCAGTAAACTAACATACCGTTCTGATTTTGGTTGTCTTTCATCTTCTAAAAGAGAAAACGAAGAAGGGGGATTTAACGATGGTGACACACCATTGAAGGAACTAGGCGTATGAAATGAATTGTTCTTTGACATTTGACTTTCAGATGCACTCCGCTTATACTTATAAGGCTGCGATTGAAATTTTGGTGTTTCAGTAGGATTAATGACATGAATTTTTTTGCATCTATCTATAGTTGTTACACTTGATTGTCCTGTCTTTGCTAAATGGTCAAAAGAATCTGATATCTTGGCCACATATCCTGGTGCAGGTATTCCTTTTTGAAGACTGAAGTTTTTAGAAACATTTGAAGCTATGGTAGCATTTTTCTGACTTAAATTACTATATGAAACTGCCATTCGAGCAACAAGGCCTGGAGTAATTTCTTTTGCAAGGGGTCTTTGCTGTCTCCCCAATGAAGAAGTCAAAATGTCATACTCTTCATCAACATAATTCCAAGTTTTATTTGAATTGACAGAAACATACCCAATTTGCTGTTGAGGAATGCTAGAATTATCAGAATCCACCTTCCTCACATAACTTTTCATACTTCGGGAGTGGGAATATGAAGCTTCAGTACAACTGAGAGATCTATTAAAAGATACTTTGGCATTTTTCAAAGCAAAATGCTTTTCTCCATAATTAGAATACTGTTCCTGGGAATTATCAATAGAGGTATTCAAAAAATATAAATGTTCATCACTAGTTTCATCACTTTTAGATCCATTAAAATGCACATCCTTATTAGAGTAGCGCTTTTTGATTTTAGGAAACATGGAAGAAGCTATTTTACTATTTGCAATACTCAAGGTCTTGGGTTTTTTCTTATGGTTAAAACTTTGCTTCAAAGAGTATTCAGATGAGTAGACAGACACTTCATTTTCATAGGACCGTCTCATAAAAGTTGGACTTCCGTTTTCACTATCTTCTGTTTCACTGTAGAAATTATCTGTAAAACATATAGTTAAGTTTTAAAACACATTTAACCCATCTTTTAGGCAAACTCAAGATATTTTTTAAATGCCTATAATTATAAGAAAAATAAACAATTGTTATTGTGTACAAAATATTTAAATACTTCTACCATTAACTTATCTGAAAATGCAAGTTACAAAAAGAAAAAACACAGAATCTTAACTTACTAGCAAGTCCTAAAATCACTCCAGGTTTTGAAAAACTACTAGTAGTGAAGTCAGCTGATGCATCATAAGCTATAGCTGCCAAGCCCATTTTGTTCATCCAACTAACAAAATGAAGATAAAACTAAATGAATAAATACTGAGGATGAAATTAACATAAAGGCAAGAGAAACAACAAAACCAAGAGAGAACATTCAGCTATAATACAAAGTTCCCTATAGTTGAAATTATAGGTTAAGTATGAAATTTTGTAGAGGATGTTTTGTTTACGTTGGAGCAAAAGTAAAAAAAAAAAGATTATTTTATGGATGGTACTGATGAGGGCCTTTCCATGGTAGAACAAATGTTTCCAAAGTGAACTTGAATGGGTGGAACGAATTTACTGGTATTCTATTGAATGGGAATACTATATACTTTAGCTTCCCAGCTTTAAAACAACTGGAAAAGATTTCTGAGAATTGGGAAAACTGGTCGCTGGGGGATGTCGGGGTTTGCTGGTCATTGTAGAAGCATGTTAACATTACGAAAATAGGGGAAAAAATTGGTGCCTTCAAAAAGTGGTTGGTGTACAGGGATCGCTCAATGAGGTTTTATTGTAGAGTACTGCTTTAAAGTTATTGGGAAATCGAAAATTTTGGGATAAGTTATTTAATGAACTGTAATTTCCAGGAATTAGTGAGAGAAGTTTCATCCTATTAATATTTGAAAAAGAATTATGATAATAGCCACATCAAAGCCAGACAGCAGCTAAACTGTATTTTTTTTTAATTCTAACTACTAACATCTCCTAACTTCTTAAGTAGTTTAACATGATATCAAGAATTTTTTTTCATTTTATGTTGAGCTTTATTCATAATAACACAGGTAACAGTCAATCATTCATAAGCAGATTAACAACATTGCAGATTACCTGCAGAGTACTCCCCTCAAATAAAAAAAAAAACTACTGATGGGAAAAGACAACTGAACACTTCTTTAGGATTATTGGGAAGAGTTACTGTATAATGCATTAAATTTCAACCAAAAAAAATGTAGTTGCTTCATTGAAACTGTTATTATTCTATGCAGATCTTATGCTACAAATACATTCAAATTTTTACATTAAATTTTCAGAAGAAACTTTTAAAAATATTTTGTTATAGTAGAAGAATATACAACAATAGCTAATACATCCTCCTTGTCTTATAATGAAAAATTTTTCAACTCACTGAGCCAAATCTCTTTGTGATTCAGTGGCAAAATATATGGTCACTTGTTGATGACAAACTTTGAAGGCACTGTAAAAAAAAATTGGAAGTTTATATATAAGATACTTATAGGTACCTGATAACAACAAACATGGAATGAAAACCTTTTGATCAATGAAAAAAAGTAACAAACATACTATTTTTTAGATTTACAGTCATTCATAGGCGATACTATAGACCCAGGTAAAGAAATCAAGCTTTCTGCTCTCATATCCTAAAATAAAAAATAAAAAAATTTATCCAATAAATAAAATTAAAAACAAGAAATTCAACCACCAGTCTTATGTGGAGTTTAATATTTAAAGAATCGTATTTTTTTATATCTACTCACATTATCTTCTCGATAAGAATATAACAAATGATCTTTTAAAACAATCCATCTTTTAACCCAGTGATGACCTGATGGGAAAAAACCTTTCCTTTCTTTCTGTTTATAAAGCCATCCTTCACAATCTCCTTTTCCTAAATCTTTACAAGATATGTGCCTGCTTCCTAAAAAAAGGAAGTATTTGATTAAAGAAAAGGTAATAGAGAAAAAAACAATGCTTTATATTTAATAGATTTCTAAATAACTTAATTGACTCAAAACACTCTTTAACTTACAAAGAAAAAAATCTTGCATTTTAAGTGTGTGAAAAGCATTTATTAATTATTTAAAGCTTTCATTTTGAAAACTAAGTTTAAACTGTATTAGTTTGATATTGAAATTTAAAGCTTAAAAAAATTTTGAAAACAAACATTCAAAACAAACAGGAAAGTAATAAAAAAGGGAGCACTAACTTTCCTAAAGAAGAAATTACATATAAGATGTTAAATCAATTATAATAAGATGCACTGTTTTCACCTTAACACAATCCCTCAATAAATTTTTCATTCTTGAATGTAACTTAGATTTCAGTTTTTGGCATTTATTAAAACTGAAATTAGTATAATTCAAATTTAAAAATATTTTAAATAAACAAGCTACTTTTTAGAGTATGGAAAGATTCTATTTACTTACCAAATTTTCCCACGATACTTTTTTTCATTTTATGAGAATGGGGCTATAACAACAAAAGAATTGTCAAACACTTTAAGTAAAAAAAGGTTCCTTTAAAATGTGAATTTAAAACATACAACTCACCATAAATTCTAAACCTTTGCTCCTTTCTTTGTCTTTTACACTAGAAATGCATTTTTGAGGGACTCCCGCAACAATTACAACTTGATAGCTAAAAATTAAGTCAAAATGCATTTACTTTATGGAAGTAAATTAAAGTTTAATTAAGTAAAAGCAAAGAAATCTGGCTTTTGCAGTTTGACTTTCAGAAAATCATTAGTACCAGTTTTGAAATTTTTAAAATGAACAGTTTCCAAAATTAATCATTTATATTTTAAAAGTTATGAAATTAGGACTTCATGAAAAGATGGGTTTAAAATGCAGCAATTTGGTTTTTTTTTTCACTTTATTTTTCTTAATTCTGCCATTGCAGTAGTACTTGGATCCCTTTAATAAACCTTGTAAACTGCCTTTAAGAAAATATGATAGACTTATCTGCTGGTGTTTGAGAAACAAGATAAAACTAATGTAGAGTTTCCTTCTTAATTACAAGACTTGAATTAATTTTAAAAACAAAACACCCTCCAACAGCAAAATTTTGAATGGATATGGAAATTATATAAATTTAGTATCATTACTTAAGTTGCAAAGCTATGTTTAAAACCTTCAAAAAAAACTTTCAACTGTTTTGGCATAAATACAAAAAAGTAAAAACATTGGTAAATAGAAACATTTTTGCATTTACCTGCCCGTATCTCCAGATTCCTTTTCAGAAAAATCCTCCTACAATAAAAGAATGACTTAACATCATAAACATACATCATTAAAAAATTATTTGTGAAAGATCAGAGAAAACTTACAAAATCCATCGGAGGAGTTTCTATCTTTGATGCACGTCTTAAAAAAACTGGAGTCGTACTCTTAGCTGTGCTTCCAGCTATTTCATTAGAAATATCGTGAGCACTGGGCCTACGGCCAAAAAATTCAGTATCTGTACCTTCCCAGTCATACAAAATGATGTTATTCTTCCCTGGTTGAGTAGAAGCTTTTGAAAGAGAACCTAAAATAATGTAATACAAAAGACACCAAAATATAAAACATGAAATAATAAAAACATTTTATAGGTTATGAAGAACATAGAACTAGAAATATTACCTTCACTGTTATTATTAGATTTGGAAGAACTTTCACATTCCCCTTGTTTCACACCATTTACACATGCCAATTCCTTTTGACGAACACCATCACCAGTTTTATTTAGACTTTTATTTTCTAAAACAGTATAATCTTCTTCTTGCACAGGTAAAGCTTGTAGAGGAGGAACTGAAAACTTTTCTGTTGAAGACAAGTCTTCTACACTCAAGTTATTGGCCATTACTGTGTTACTTACAGGTTCATGAACAGATTCAGCCTTAGTACCAAGATCAATAGAATCATTTAAAATAGCACCATTGTGAAGACCATTTTCACAATTATCAAAGGAAAGACTTGACTCAGTTTCAGGTTTGGAGCTGAGTTTTTGACTTGAGGGGTCATGGGAAATGCTCCGCCCAAAATTATCATTGGATTTAACACAAGGCACACCATTGACTAAATCTTCAATGCTTACTGGGGGTTTTAAAATAGTTGGAGAAGCACCGCTAACAGTAGCTCTTCTCTGAATGGTTACAGATGTCGGACCAGAAAAATGTCTATGTTGCAAAGGCAGCTCTTTATTAAGCATCAAATGATTAACAGAAGCAGGTAAGAAAGCAGAATCATCTTCATCTTCATTGTAATCATCCCTAAAAAAATAGTTGATTAATGATAAAAATATAAAAAAAAGATGCCTTTACTTTACTTTTTTTACATTTGAAGACAAAATCAAAAATAATTCGAAATTTTGATAACTAAAACATTAATGTATTAAAACAAATGTGAGGGAAGTTAAAAGTTAATATTTCAACACTGTTTACATCAGGGGTTCTCAAACTTCTTGGACCAGGGGTTCTCAACCTTGTACAAACTATGACCCCTGTTTACATTGAGTATTAGCTGACTTCATCTGAGTTTAAATGTTGAAACTTATTTTTTAAAATCTAGAATGATTGTAATTTTTTACTTGTAACAATCACATGTATCTTAATAATGGCATAATTACACATAATTTATAATAAAGTAAGTAATAAATTCAGTTTAATACAGCTGCAAATAATTTCTTTAAAATATTTTTATTTACTTTTTTTACTTTACATTTTAGAACTATTATGTTAAAAGTTTGCATAAAGGATTTGGATTTATATATTCAAATATATATGTAAATTTAAAATAATAGTTACCTTAAGCATTCACTCTCATTAGATGTAGAACAAGTATCTGGACTCCCAATTTTATCATCAGACCAATTATGGTGCTTGTTGACAGTTTTCTTTGATGGAATACGATATGGTCTTAGAATAATCACCTACCAAAGCATAAAGAACATAATATTACAAAAAATTTTTAAGTTCTTAAGTTTTCAACTCTTTATCTTTATAACAATCACAAAAAAACTTATGACAATACAGAGACAGACACTTCAAGCAGCAATCTCAAACCCAACATCCTTCTGGTTACTACAAATAATTTTCCTATTTTGAGTCTATTTTGTAAAAGTTGTCAATAATGATACAGCGGTACAATGGGTACAAACAAGTGCAGTGCAGAGAACAAAATAAAGTAGCAAGAATTTTTTTTTTAATTTCGTGGTTTTCTTATGAATTTTACGAAAAACATTTTTAACTGTTGCTTAATCCAAGATGCTTTACTACCTTAACATCATCAAGTACTCTCAGAAACAGAGAAATGTAAACCAGTCATTGTACGCTTCCACTGTGGTATATTGGAATTACCATAATTACCATAATTGGTGTATAGTGGGTATTTAATCACACCATAGCTTTAGAACTATCTAATCTTTTAATATCTAAAAAACTTTCAAGATTGACTATCTTTAAAAAAATATTTAATGTTACCCTTTTGTTAAGCCAAGGTTCCATAAAATGGGCACATTTAGTTTAAGTATGTTAATTAAAATTGTGCTTCAAAAAGATATTTTTAAACTTTTAAAACAAACAGCTTAAAATTATATTTTAGTTTGATATTTTTCATTTTACAGAACAACAGCAACCTTGCTTTCAACAAATAATAGCTATCACCCTCGAAACATTAAAACACAAACCTCTCCTAATATATTAATGTGGCGGGGCCTTTTTTTCAATGTCAAGTGCAATTCAGTAGAATGTTCCGTCATGACAGTCACCAGCTTTTTTTGTTGCCATCCAATCTAAAAAATTTTAAAAAATCAAGTTTCAGGTAATTTTTCTATAAAACTACAATAACAAGATATCTTTTTTAAATTTTTCAGTTATAAAAGATAAAGGCTTAAGAAAAAATTAGGTACAAGTACATAAATAAATAAAAACTTCTATATACAAAGTGATTTAAAACAATTGGACTAATATGATTTTTACTCTTAAATATTTGCAGGCATGCTTATAATTACAAATTTGTTTTAAAATAAGTGACAAATTTCCTTATTTAAGTTCCATGTCTAATGCCCAAAACAATTTGCAAAACACCAAAAATGTCAGTCAAGTATCGCAAAGTAATGATGGTGCTGATTTTGAATTGAAAACACACCTAACATATTTTTTTACTTAAAAGGTATTGAATAAGATATTATTGCATTAGCACACATCCTACTATAGCAGACATACACAAATAATCCTAAATACTTACTAATATAAATTTAAATACTTACCACAGTTTGATAGTTAACCTGAACAATTTCATCTCCTTTTTCAACTTTATTACATGACTTTGCTGGGCTCTGAATAAAAAAAGGGAACTATAATTATCATTTAGAAATTGGGTAGTATCATAGTCACAAAATAACTTATTAGAACCCCATGTTTTCAGGATACCGAGGGCTTAATCTTCTTTCCCACAATTTTTTCAACAGAATTGTACAATTTAGAGAGCTGGTACTACTGCTTCGCGTCTATTACTAAGATAATATTTGAGAATTCCATATTATTTGAAGAAATGCATTATCTTCTTCTTCACTGGCTCGACAGCCCAAGATGGGCCTTGGCCTTCTCCAGAAGTGAAATGCATTATAAGTTTGCAAAATTATTCAGTGTATGGGATTTTTAATCAAATTGTTTTACGACATTTTCAAAAAATATATAACTCTTAGTTTTATTAAATATACTTCTTACTCCTCCCTTTTTATGCAATTTTTTGGGAGGAAATAGAAGTTTCTTAGAATGTTATATCAAATGCATGTGGATCAACATAACATACTGTGTAAATTTGTGTTACACACATAATGAATTCTTCCACAGCTTACTATCTAATAAACCATTTTGTCACCATAAAATGACTTCTGCACAAACCAATCCACAAAAAAAAATTTATCTGTTTTTCTCAGTCAATATTAATGTAAATTAATTTGAGAAAAATAACAAGTTTGCCACAAATTTGCTTTTTAACCTCAACCTTAAAACAATAATCAACTAGAGCAGCAATGTAGCTTTTGTCTCATTATAACTTATTGATTGAACATATTACCTGATCCTTGATTCCTCCAATGATGTGGACACCAGAGTATGTTGATTTTATATGAATCCCCTGAAAATTAAAAGGTTTTTTTTTACTGAATATGTTTTTTCTTTGCACTTTGTTCATAATTTGAATGGTGAGATAAGAAATAATATAAAATATAATCATTAATAAATTATTATTAATAATCATTAATAAATAACCATTAATTCTCTGAAAATGAATGCTCATCAAAGGGCACACTAATATTTAATTCTGGGTTTCCAAAACTTTTCTTAGAATCCACCCTTTACCTGAATTCTAAACTCTCCATTAATCCCCCAAAACCATAATAAATACCCAAGTTCTTTGAAAAACGTTATACGGTCTTAAGTGCTTTCTTTATGTTGAAATGGTATACTTTAAAGATCTTGTAGACCCTTTTTCAAAGCAAAAAGATGTCTATAACTTTTTTCTCTTCTCTTTATCACTATTTATCTTGAAAACGATAAAGGGAGTCACTCAAGCATATCAACAAAACATTATTAAAAAAAGCTTATAAGCATTAATGTGTGAAAAAAAATTTGATAGAATAATAGATTTTCTCAAGATATTGATCTGATCGACAACTTTGGGAATACCTGATTTAATTTAAGAGAAAAACACTCACCAACTCTTCATCAGGTTTCTTTTTAATCATAGCTATGTCTAAAGAAGCAGGTTGAAGTATTAATGAATCCTTGGAGTCTTGAACAAATGCATCACAGAGCTCAGCTAATTGAAGAGACTAAAAGAAAAGATTATTTTTAATGAAATTAATTCCTGGCAAGAATTAAATTTGATATGATGACAACACGCAAGTGTCTTTTACATCAATATTAACTTAATCTAGGCAAGGAAGATTAAACTGAACTAATTACTTTTTCCTACAATAACAACCAAAAAATCATCTGTAATTAACTTATTTGTAATTGAAAAACCAGCTGCTATCAGAAAAAAATTATTACAATTGATCCATTACATTTAATTTTGTTTCGTTGTTGACAGTGGAGAAGGGGCGATCAAATAAATTACACACTGAACATTACATGTAACCAAACCATTATTGTTTTGGACTGCAAAATTCTTACATTTCTTTTGATTAATGAATGAGGTCGTTCAGCAAATTGGTCTCTTTGAGTAGTTGATGCAAGTTCAATACTAAGCTTAAGAACAGCTTTTTTGAGCTTGATGCACAAATGATCATGTTGAAATGGAAGCCTGAAAAGAATATATTTTTCTCAAAGCTCAATAATCTTAAATAAATGTCAATAAAAATTTAACATAACGAGTATTATCTGGGCTTACCTGTCTAACCAAGATACTAGTGCTTTGACAGAAGTTAAAACCTCAGAGACAGCTGAAAGAACACCTGTCGAGACCCGCTCTTGACGTGTAGTTTCAGCATGTTCCTGAGGTCCATTGAGTTTCAGGTCATTATACAAACTTCTAGCCTTGCAAGCCAATTTAACAGCAAGAGATTGGAGTGTTTCTGAATTAAGACTATAATGCTAAAAAATTAGAATTGATCAGTATTGAAGAAAATTTATTGTAATATATGAGGTGTTACAAGGGCAGATCTGCCACAACTGTATTTCAAGAAGAAAAAAAACTTAAATAAAAAAATAAACTAGTTTAAAAGTGGCAAAAAAAATGAAGGGACTGGCGGTTGGTTGGTTGGTTGTTTTGGGTTTTATGGCGCAAGGTCCCTATATCGGACATTCCGCGCCAAACACAAGATTAGTAGTTAAAAAGATATTTAAATTAAAAGTCATGTCTGTTTCCAACCAATATTAAAATATGAAGCTTATTAAAAGGTTTATAAGATGCGGACGTGAAGTCCGTAGTCGAGCGTAGTCTATACGCCATTTTTAAAAGGTTGATAGGTTAAAAACAATTTCAGAGATGCCAGCATCTTTTCAATTATACATATGATTAAATGTCGTGAATTATTCTAATGGCATTTAAAAACTGAAATAATGATGGATGATGTTTATGACCTAAAAGTTCAGTTAAAACTGGTGATGGAGTTTTAAAATAGCGAACATAGTAAAATAATAAGTTAGGGCATGAGGTTAAAATGTGCTTAATAGTTAAAATATTCTGGCAATGAGGGCAAGTCGGTGGCGGTTCCCCAGCCAAAAGGAACCGATGCGTGACTCGAAGGGACTGGCGGATAAACCCTTGTCAAATGGAACGCCTCATATGAGTTCTACACTTGCCAGAACATGCAAATATTGAATGTATTATAGAGTATGGGGAAATTATTATTCAAAGTTATCTTAAATACACATAATCAAGGGTCGATCCAGCTGAAAATTGGGGCCCTTTTGCTGCCCCTTCACACAATTAAAGTTCATAAAAATTACCCTTTCCCATAATTTAAATTAGCTTTAATTATTATTTGCAAGAAAACATTCAAAATCCTGTTTGTTTCAAATCAAAAATATGTTTTTTATGATAATTCGAAAAATTAAAATATAATTTGACTTCCTATTTTTCACAAAAATGGGCCCCAAAAAAAAATAATTCGCTTTCTTCTTAAAATCAACAAAAACTATAACAAAAGTCATCTTTAGTGTTAGCATATGCTTGGGGCACATTTACAATTTCATAACATAATTTTCTATTATGACAACCTTTATAATTCAGAGACATATGAAAATTTTTAGAACCATTACAAATTAGCATAACTTTTTTGCCTTTTGCATTTCATGCTTCATCTACAAATTTAAATAAAATTAGAAATAGCGAATCAAGATTATCCTCACCAATTGTTTTAAAAGCTCAACTGCTTCCAATATTAGTTGCTGATGGCCAATTTTAAAAATGTGAAGTTCTTCTAAATCATCTGCTGTTAAATTTAGAAGGTGACAACCGGTTATTTCATTGTTCAAAAAGAACTGGACATAAGGCACCAAGGAATATTCAAGCCCTGAAAATTAAATATAATTAAGCATTTTTTTTTTCATTTATCTAATAGAAGAATTAAAGCATCCTATTTAAAACCTCAATTTTTTTCAATTGAATAGATAGCATCTGTGTGATAAACATTATAAAAATACAAAAAAAAAGTTTTAAGAAACATTTTTGAAAATTGAAAACAAGTGTACCTACAATTGTTTGCAATCCAAGAAACCTGTAGGATTATGTTTTTAGAGTGAGAAAATTTGCTTAAGGCCCATTCACACTGTTTCACTTTCACTCAAATCAGACTTCCTTCAAACCTTCATAGTCACTGATTGTTTAAAATATGAACATCTCTGTTTAATAGATTACTTTTAAAATGTATAATTGAAACAGTAATATTTTTATACAATTAGATATAAATGTAGTATTCCAAGGTTAAATTAAAGAATTAAAAGAGTTGTTGGAGATCGTGTGCTTGTCCTTCCATTTATTTAAAGGTGATCAGAAAGATTTCAGATTAAAATTAAATCAGACAATAACCTGCTGAAAATAATGGTTGGTTAAAATTACGCTCCAAATTATCTTACTCCTGATAGCAATATCATTTGATAAATAAATAGTGACCTTTTAATTTCTTTCATCAAACCAAACGATTTCTTAAGAAATTTATTTGTATTATATTCTGTTAGCTGACGTAATGATCGCCTATCATAATAACTTTAACTAAAATGGAAAATCTTTTCAATAAATTTAAAATAAATTAGAATTCATTCTGATTCAATTCTTTGATGTAAATATTTTTATGTAGGTAGTTTAATTCTAGGAAAGAAACAGGATAACCGTAAAAGTTATTTTTTGTGTCTGATTTCTCTAGAAATATTTGTAAACTTAAAAGAATAATTTTCTAGAACACACAAAAAATTTTCAATAGGCTCAAATAATTAAGAAATAATAATTTTTGTTGGACTCCAAATCTGGGAGACCAGAATACTGGCCAAACCTTGAAAGTTACCAATAACATTTTTCTGTTAAATCCAAAATGGAAAGTGAATACAGCTGCATGCATAATCAAATCATAAGAATCCAAGTTTACTACCAGGCTCCTGCCATAGAAACTTGTCTTGTAGGTGAAGCCAAACATGGGCTTTAACTAGACTATTGTTTCAGGGAGGGTTAGACTCAAAGGTTAACATAAAACTTAATAATAATAAATAACTTCTTAAAGGTGGACATAAATTAGAGCCGAGCAGCATAAGCAAACAACCCCAAACGGCTGTAAACCAGTTTGGCGCTTGTAGCGCATGTTGCTTGCACAGGAAAATGTTTCAAGGAAACCACCATCCCCGGGAATGCTCGCAAACTCAGCCAACCACCTTGAAGAGTGTGTTCACTGCAGAATTTTCTGGGAAAAACAGTATAATAAACGACAAACATAGAATAAACAAAATTTCTGGGGGATTACAGGTCCTACTCCAAAAAAATTAAAATTTGTCCTAAAAGTAGTGTTTTGATTATTTGAGACCTTTTGGATACACCCAAAGAGGAGTACTTCTTGCAAGTCACATAATTTTCAAGGAAAGAGATAGTATAAAAATTGATTTCAAAGTTTTTGGGGAGAGGGTTTAACCTTTAAATCTCCCCTTGGATACTGCCTTGAGCCAAAAAGTTGTGGATGCACAGATAATATAGTACATTCTAGAACAGTTTTGATACTTTAAAAACTACTAAAGAAAGAAAACCCACTAATAAGTTAATAACAGATACACTTAACAAAGCAATCTGGGGTACCTCTGGAACAAAAAAATCCTGATGTCTAAAAAAAGGGGACTTTCGTATTATCCTGTTGACTGTGGTGCCACTCAATCTGAAGAGCATTATCAAATCTCATAGATTGTGCCGCTGAATTTGACAGTTGTTGAACAGTCGACAGAATAATACGCAAGCACCAAAACGGTATTTCATGAGCCAATTTTTGTTACTTGTGTTAGTTTTTTTTCCTATACTAGTGGAATACTACACTTATTCAAATGATCACAATGTGTACAAAAAAGTAGCAAGGAGGCACATCCACAATGAGGATTTGCCCATCATTTTTTATAAATTAGACACTAAATTTAATTTTGGTACAATTCCATAATTGGGCCTGTCAACTACCACAAAGCTTTTTAAAACATCAATAATTAGAAATATTGCTAAAATCTGCAAACCAACCGCATTAAAATATACATTTGTTACAATTCTAGGAGTAAGGAA
Source organism: Tetragnatha montana (assembly GCA_963680715.1). NCBI lineage: Eukaryota > Metazoa > Arthropoda > Arachnida > Araneae > Tetragnathidae > Tetragnatha > Tetragnatha montana. Next base: position 24,973,299 of record OY796684.1, read on the forward strand.
TTCAATTTCTATAGCACTGGGTTGTCAGAATTCTCTATTTTATCACCAATTTTGGCACAAGGTCCGCTTTCTTTGGATTACCCCAATTCAGTATATCTGTCCCATTAAATATTGCCAAGCTGTTTTATATGCCACAGATTAAATTTATAGACCAAATATGCAAACCAACCCATTAAAATACAAATCAATGACATTAATAAAGGAATTGTGAACGATAAAATTTGGCAATATTTGAATGCTTGGCAATTTTTAACGAGACAGATAATAGAATTTGTACTTTAATTTTATTAAATGGATAAGACAATAATAAGAGAACCGACTGAATCATCTACCATTATCATTACTTTGTTATTGACAAAGCATTTTTAATGTAAACAGACAAAAATCATACTTCCCAATTTTATACATTTTATTACCGAATTGGGAATTGTTACCTCATAAAAATATCCCTAATATATATATAAACTCTTAATGAAATTATTAAGCATCAAAACACTGAGCGTATGTTTACTACCGGCATGGGTCACGACCATCATTTTTAGTACAATAATTCCAAGTGTAAATTTAAAGAAATCGTTATTAAATAAAATAAAAGAACCTTTTATTTCATATCAAACGAAAGTCAACAAAATATTGCCCAAATACTTGAATCCGAAAAGGTTTGAATGTATAATCAGATGATTGTTGCGAGTAATTTGAAATCGCTTGATTTTTTAATAAATACCTCTTAACCATTCGGCAACATGTTCTGGTGACCACTCAGCAACATTAACATACGCCATTTCCATTCCTCATAGTACCCAGCGATATCTTTCACAGAGCACATGAGCTTGTTTTGAAAAAACAGAATGAGATGTCATATGTGAGACAAAATTAAAACACAGAAAGAGTAGCGTAGTCTGGTTTTGTTTTGACATTCCCTTTGGGAAAATACAAAAGTAGCTTATTATTAGTCATACAAGGCACAGTTACAGTTATCGAATGTAGAGCCGCCGCTCAGTTATTTGAAAGTTGTGCTTTTGCTTTGTGTTTCAGAAAAAGTTTAATTTTAAAAAGATAACAAGCAGGAATAGTATTACACGAAAAATAATGAAATTCATGATTTGTTTTAATCTATGTTCAGAGTATCAAGTACTCAAAATTGGCAATGTATTTTGAGCACTCCTTTTAAGATTTGGTGGGCACGGGTAGCGTGGGGTGACGCCGGCCGTCACCCAAAATATTTGGAGCTTCCCCTGGCCTCGAAATGTAAATCCCCTAAAAAAAAACTTGTTCCAACTACTAAAACACTGATTTTGAGCGGAAAGGGACACATTATATCTCTTTAACAGCTCTCTTTAAAAGGAGCGTCATTTTAAAATGACGCTCCTAATTAGGGGTGGATTACGGAAATAGGGGGTCAAACCTCCCCTCCAAGAATCTTATTTTTCTAAGATAAGTACTATATTTTACAAAGAACTTTTTTAAATGCTTTAAATGAATCCAAATGTGAAAAACCAGTGATTTTTCAAAGACTTCCTAAACCCCGCACTCCGATGAAGTTAAAGGTTTTTAAATTATTTCTCACCCCACGTCAGAATCTCGAGAATTATATTAGCGCCATCTATTAACATAATATTTAGCTAAGTTTTTTATGTTCTTGACCAACCGATGGCTGAGACTTGAAACTGTTTTTTTGGGCGCAAGTTTAGGTATGCGCCAAGTTTTTAGCGTTAAAGATCACTATTATGGTAACCCTAACACATGTTAAGTGAATGATTTGGCTTCTAAATGTGCCGCTAAACAGCCAAAACTCGCCAAGCATACGCAACTCTAAACTTGCGCCGTTTTTTGACTCGGTTATATTTTCTAGATTTTATGAATTTCTAAAATGTCTACGGACTTTCCGATCACCCTGTACTTCTAGCTGGTTGCAGTTACGTAAACTTGACTTATTTGGTATGAGCTGTGCTACTAGGGCAGTGGTTCCCAACTCAGAGAAGTCCGCGGCCCTCTAAGTCTAAAATTGGAATCTTCACGGACCACTTTTGTAGCTTAAAATCCTTATCCTCACAAAATTTCAAGATAAAAGTTTATCATCCCTAGTTAAGCATGGAATTTTATATAATGCTATGAAATCTAACTTCATTCTAAGAAAAATTTAACTACATCCCACTAGAATTTAGAAATTTTTTTAGTGAGATAAATATATTTTCGGAACCCACAAAACTGCGACTAACTTATCGAACTCATAAAATATCATTTTAAATATTTACACTACAAGAAAGAATTGTTATTTATTTAGTGGTGACTGACTGTTATTCCCACAAATTACATAGCCGAAAGTATAGTTCAATCTTTTCTTGTTCAATTCATTCAAATTTCTATTATTTAAAGGATTTTTTTTGTGTACTTCCGGGTCCCTCCACGGACCACTTCCAAGACTCTCACGGACCACCTGTTGGGAATGACTGTACTAGGGAAAATATCCAAAATGGCAAAATGAGTTTTTGTCATCTCCAAGCTCTACACATGAGTGGAGAGAGGGGGAAAATTTTTACCTTTTTTTTCATCAAGTGACTGTTTAATTCTTTTGATACTCCCTTGATTTCATTAAATTACCTTGCAGACTCTGCTTCATGATATTTTTAAATTTTATTTGTGTTAGTCTTTCATTTTTTCACTTTTGTGCTGTGAACTAAGCAGAAATATAATTTCATTGTCAATTTAATAGGTTTTTCATAAGTTTGAAAAAGGAAATGATAAGTCCATCAACTGTTTTTAACTATATATTTTACTATAATTGTTCTGTATTCTAAATAGGGTCCTGAATTTTCAATAAAGTTTTGTACAATGAAAACTCTATTACAGTTTTTTCCCGATTTTTTCAAAGCTTGAATTTTGGACTGTCCCTTTTTCAAACTGACGATTCAATTGTCTCAATCCAATTCTCAACCTTTTAGCTACTGCGATCTCCTTTTTAAGATGAATATTTTGCCGACCCCCTCCAGTGATTTATAATGTTAAAAAATCTACAACAGATGTATTTTTTTACTCCTGTACTATCTATTAGGTCACTTAATTATCAAAAAACAACACTACACATAATTTCAAATAAGATAGGTTAATAATACAGTGATTTTTTACAGTAATTATAATTATAAGGGATTAAAATTACCGACTTATTTATTTTTATTTACTCCGTATCTCGCGACCCCCTCAGACACGTCCTGCGACCTCCCCAGGGGGTCGTGGCTACACTGTTGAGAATAAAAAAAAAAAAAAACAATTTAACAATTAAAAAACAATAAACAGTTTAAATAAACCATTTTTCCAAGACCCCGAAGAAATTATTATCTATTTGAAACATATTATCTAATATTATTATCAATTTGAAACAGATTAAAGGATATCTGGTATATCTAAAATAAATACTAATTTTACTTCAAAACGTTAAATAAGTTAAAAATCTTAGCTTTGTTCAGCACTGGTTTGCTTAAGTGTAGAAAATTTGAATATTTGGAAAATTTGTATTCCTAGAACACCGAAAAGTTTAGCCTTAGTTTTAAGAGTCAAAATTTCAACAAATTTCTAGGGGGGGGAGCACTCCTTAGATCCGACATCCCTCTTTTTAGTATAATGTTTCAGACAATTTTTAAGAACTTTGTAAAAAGTTAATTAGATGATTCAGAACCTCAAAATAATTGAAAGGAGGCTAAAAAGCAAAAAGTTTTATTTCTTGCGTAGATAATGATGAATCCAAGTTTTTTTTAAAAAAAATCCTTCTGGGAAGGTATTCCTTGCTGCATGCAAATCCGCCCTAAGGCCCATTCTTTCTCCCCTCCATTTGATAAAGATCTTAACGACTTTGAGCGACAATGTTGCCCAGTGTGGCCAGGGCCTAAGAGGAAGCGAGGGGGGATGCAGTGGATCTAGCTAGATCTAGCTGAGCCGAAATTTGCTCCGCATCCTTATATAAAATAAAGACTCCATTGTCATTCTTTTATTCTCTTGTTTAAGGGTTAAAAAGGACTTCTTTGGTCTTGCATTTCAACCTCAAGACAAAGCTTGGTTCATTTCAAACAGTTACATTGTGTGAACTAACAAATAAACTTGTTTATTATAGCTTAAACTTTATTAACAGCTCAGGGAAAGATTTTTAGATTTTTTAAAAAGAAATTTTAGTGACTATTTATGGATTTTTCCTTGAAAGTCCTGCGGTGCACAAGGAGCACTTCTTTTAAGGACTAAAGGTGTCACCCAAAAGGTCCTAAATGTCTGAAAATAAAGGAGGGTAAAGCTATAGAGACTTTGGCATGCTGTACTACCTGTACCTGATTGAATTAAAAACACATTTATTTACAATTACAAGATGCAATACCCTAAAAAATAACGAGGGTATTGCTCCCTCATGATATGATATGGGCCTGATCTAGATAAAAAAAAAATTCGGAAAATAAAATCTAAGTTAAGATATAAGAAATAATAAGTTTTCCTCGCTCCTTTCTCTCTCTCTCCCGGATAATATTTCAATATTTCTCAGGGGGGAAATAAAGTTGACAAAATTATATAGTTTTTGTTGCAAAGTTAGAGCAATACTCTGCGGAAGTTTTAGGAATCAAGCTGATATTGTAACGCTCTAAACGCTGTTCTCATTTAATTCTGAAACCAATCTTTCATAAAAAATGATTCTAAGAAATCACTCCCAAGGCGAGGACAAATTCTCCAAATCTTTAAGGAACGGCATTTTTTTTGTTCTTCCTTAGGCGTCAGAAGGAAAGTTAGCACTGGCTCATCATTTAAGTACACACACTTGACCCATTTCGTGACCTTGACGTCATATTCCGCTCACTTTCTTCCCAATTTGAATGGTATTTCCGGTTCGAGTTTTGATTTACTTGCACTCTCGGAAGTACGGGTAGCGGAAGCTCAGTAATTATCGTTTGGACGTCCGAATCTGAAAGAGATGCATGGAAAGAAACACTGAAACAAAAACAATCTCCCCATCCTCTCAAAAGGAATATTTTTAGTCTTGAGTTTCAGTTTCAGAGGAGGGTTTTTCAGAAAGTTTTTCAACCCATATCTGAGTGCACTTACTCGGCGAATGACAGACAGGCGATTTTGGTCGACACTACTTTCTCACCCAGCACAATACTCGCGGTGTCGTTTTAGCAGAACAGTAAAATAAGCTTTTTTAATAGCTTGAAATAAAATATTATGCAGTACATATACATAAATTTCTTATATAACATGTTACTTAATTTAAATACAAACCCACACAGAGAGACAGTCAATATATGACTGGAACAGCATAGGCCACATTAGACACAACCAGAAATCTATTAGTAGCAGATTCGAGGGAGGGGGCACGTCCATGGACTGGGAGTGGGAAGACCCTGTATTAGGGGAAAGCTAAAGACTTTGGGGGGGACCTGCTGTCTCTTGATTGCCATGAAAATGTCCTTATCACTATTTTAAAATGGAGGAGTATCGTGAAAAATTTAAGGACATTGTGTCTCCTTGACCCCCTTAAATCCACTTATGGGCATGCCCCCAACCGAAGGATCAAAATACAATGAATAAAATTATATCTGAAAAAATATTTCTCTATAGGGGGCGTTCAAATATTACGCAAGCGTTTGCTATTTGCATAATTTGCTGACAATGGGGGAGGGGGTATACTTGATGCTTATGTAAAGCATATAAAATAACACTTTATTCACAAAAATATTTCTTAATTTGAAAATGTAACTAAATTTTAAATATTCAATTTAAAAATTTAATTAGGCAAAAGGTAACAAAAAGAAAATAGTATCAAACCTTTTAAAAAATCCTTCCAATTATATTATCTAAGGATCAGGTATATTGACCGTGCAAAAATACCAAAAGATATATAGAATAAATGTTTTTTTTTTATGAAAATTTTTGTATTTGTGTATAACGTTTTGTACGAAAAAAAAATCTGGGTGGGAAGTTTACTTAAGTAATTATACGAAGAGGGTTATATGACTTTCTTATGTTTGCTGACAACGGAGAGGGGTCATAAATGACCAAATATATGCTTATGTAATATTTGAACGCCTCCTATCAGTACTGAGATTGGGAGTGCACGCGGGGTAAGCCATCCCCCAAAATATTATATTTGGATCATCCCCTGAAGTATGAAGTTTCTGGTGGGAAAAAAAGTAAAAAAAATTGAGTCCCCCTCCAAAAAAAAAATATTTTGTTTCAACAGCTGTTTATATTTTGGGGAGTCACTTCAGAAAATGATTGAATGGTATGTGTGAAGAAAATGTCATGCACAAACACTGATCCTTGTAATGAAAATCTTTAAAAAAAAAAACCTTCAAATAATACACACACAATCACACTGCATAGTATAATAATTCACTGTTAAAAGAGCTAGAACAATTAAGCATTGATATCTAAGATTCGCATATGAAGCAGTTCAATTTGATGACCCATATCTCTCTTGGGTTGATAAATGTTAGCAGTTATCGAAAATGCTTTTCTTTATCAAAATTTCAATTTCAACTTATTCCTTCTCACTGACAGGCTGTGAGTGATGTTAAGTAATTTTAAATGTTTTAAAATATAAATTTTTACTTATAAAAATTTAATGTATTGGTAAAAGAGGAAAACATTTTGAATTATTTTAAGTCAAATTTAATCAAAGTAATGTTTGAAAATTTTCACATATGAATGATATTAATGCATTATTAATTCGTGGACATTATAAGTTATAGCTGAATAAGTTATTAAAATCTTAAATGATAAACTTTGTTCTAACTTAATCCTATTTTTTGAAATTTTTCATTTTTTTATTTTCTATTGTTACCACTATCTGATAAGGTCTTCAATATTGGAAAATCGGTTCAAAACCCTTATTATTATCAGAAGACACTGTGAAATTAATCTTTCTTGTAATCTATTGACTTTCATTCCAAACTTTAGACTAAAACTTACTTTCTTATTCCCTTTTTATCTATAAAAATCGGCGGTTTATCTTCGAAATACTATTAATAATACTTTTTTTCATCCGAATTTTGGATTTGCGTGGGTTGAGTTGTAGGGTTATTAATATTTAGAGACTTTTAGTCCAATTTGGAATTCGCTTTTTAAATACTAGTTTGAACTTTTTCGAGAAAATTACTACATATAGGTAATATAAAGTTTCTTTTGCAATCCAATGCTGTCTGAGTGATCAACTGACTTGACATCTGATGTTTCTCAGAGTGAATGGGTGGTATAGCTTCTGAGAAGTTTACGGTGATATATTTAGCCCATTAAAAGGAAGCGTTGAAAATATGGAACAGCTTGTATAACCACATCCCCATCTGTATCTAAGTTTTCCATGTCCAAGACATTAGATAGAAGGAAAACACAATTTTTTATCAATCAAACTCTTTGAGTTATAACTTCCCGTATTATTTTCAAAACTAAAAAGAAAACCTCTTTCTAAAGAAGTTGGTCGTATCCCATTTGTAACAACTTCACCGCAAGCTTAAAAAATATACTGCCATCGAAATTAATGGTGAAGGAAAACAAAGATGACATCTCCCACCTTTCACATTTGACACATAACTTGGAGTCTCAGAAAAAACCGGGGTTCTAATTTTCAAAGCAGTAAATTTTCTCTTTCTTTCTCAAAGATTATTGTCAAACGGCCTACCCTGCTATCTGACGACGCCACCAGCGTAACAATTAGATGCGATTTTAACCTATTTTCTAAAAAGGTGAAGGCTTTTGAGATGTTTTTGAGCCAAGTTGTGCCATCTTTACATCCCTCGCCCCACAAACACCGGCTGTTTCTTGTTGCTTCATGTTGTTTAGTAGCCAGAAAGATGTCGAAAAAAAGGAAGCAGATGTTTTTTTGTTTTTTTTTTTTGGTACGGGTTGTAATCTCGATCTAGAGCAGGTGTGTTGTGCATTGTACTGATTGTACTACGCAAAATAATTAAGCAAAAGGGTTTATATCATGGTTTATATGTAACACATAAAATATATTAAATTAACACTTTAAATCGAAAAGTAGGTTTTGTGAAAACAAAAGAAATTGGCTTTTATGGCATTTTCCTCTCATTCATTGAATTTATTCACGTTCTATATCCAGACCGAATTTTCAGAAATTTCAATTTTATTAATGCACTACTTCAGTAATAACAAGTTTTTATGCTGCCCCACATAGTAAACTCTCTTGTGAAATAATTTCCTTGGAAAACAGAAAGTCGTCCTAAATATTGGAGGGGGACAGGAAACGAACATTTTGGGGTTCTTAAATCAAAACCTTGTCACAACCAACGAACCAACTAACTAATTACCAGACCCTTAAGGTCTTGAGAGACCCCATACCTCAATATTTTGTCCACCTCGTGAAAAAATAATCAGGAGAAACAATATCCTGCCCCAGGGAAGCGCCTCTACTAGTATATCACTGCTTATTTGTGGTAACATTCTGAGGTTTACGAAGAGAAAACTAACCAATTTATTTTCTTAACTAATCCCGTGTTTTAAATTTCTAAGGTTTAAACGCTCATCCCAGGTCTATACGCTCTTCTTGATTCTTTCACCGAGGAGACTTTTGGAGAAGCTCCCTCCCTAAAGAGAAGAGGGTAAGAGGGGGCAGCTCTCCTCCTAGAAAATTGATTTCATAATTTTCAAAAGCAGTAATTTTTCCGGGTTTTTTTTTCTCGAGATTTTGAATGTTAGGTATATTTAAAATCTAGGGAGGGTAGCCTCTCAGCGTTTCTCACGGGTTTCACACCTGCATCTTGAATGTTATCTTTATTTTTCAACTTTATGAATGCAAAAACTATTAATACGGCACTGTATAGCCAATAATGGACCTTGCACCGGTAAAAATACAAATTATATCCTCAGCGTCTCTCAAACTTTGAGGCGAGTTCCCTTTCCACTAATAACGAAAGTTGCCTGATGTACTGAAAGTTTGTACTTCCCCTACCCAAAGAGATGATCCGATACATCGGATCATCTGTGTGGTTCACTCTGGTTGTTCGGAAGGAAACCTCATCATGATATTTACGTTGAAAAAATAATTATTCACTCCCTATCCTTTCCGGGAAGAAAACTTAATTTAATAAAAGTTAAAATAATACTTATGGAAGAAAAAGATCATTTTATAAATATTTAATTGTTTTGAGGGAATTTATATAGATTCTAGAAGACCAAAAATTAATATCCAACCTCATTGCCTAATTTTTACTATACTTTGACATTTATCACCCTTTTATTTAGTTACTACGTATATTATATGCGACGGGTGTTCCCATATCCCATACGTATATAAATTTCTGAATCCAGTGCTGACCATAAAAATTATAAAAAAGTAGAAAAGGCAAAGATGAGTCCTCCCCACCCAAATTTTTTTTACAAACTACAGCACTGACTCACCTAAAGTGATACAGTTTTATTTCCCAACACCCTGAATAAAAACTTCAAGGGCGCATCTACTTCAATTTAGCTTTTGCGCTAGTAGAAAATAGATTATTTCTTTATAAACTTCAAATATTTTGTTAAGTCCTATTTTTTATTCCACGAGGCATCCCTTATCACCATGAGTGAGGATGAACATAGTTGCTCTCACGCAATCAGTATAAAGGCGCAAAGAACCACTTTTTGGGATTTTTCTTTTAAAAATCACGGTTTCTCCCCAAAAACAGATTCTAGGCAGTCTTTGTTTAAAAAAGGACTAAGTTCGCAGGAGTTTGAAGAAGAGACACTTATGGAGAGAATAAAAATAGTTATGAGGAGAATGAAAAGGACAATATCAGTGAGAGGGAAGTAAGTAAAAGAGAAGGTAGTAAAGAGAAGAACATTGGAGGAATGAAGAATAAAGTTACGATGAAATACTACAAGGGGCAGGTATTTGGAGAAAACGAAAAGGATAATTTTGGGAGACTTATTGGGAGAATATAAAAAACATGTAAGAAGAATTTTTCATTAAATTAAGAGGAATCATAAGTGCATTGGACACAAGGAAATTAAGAAAACTTTTGCGGATGAATGTAGTTTTGAAGATGTTGATTTTTTTTTTGTCGTTTTTAGCGTCTTAAATTAAAAAAGTGTTTTACTGATAGCACAATATCTCAATATTCATAATTTATTCTAGTATCTCTAATTATAGTAAAACCTTTCTGTACCAAAAACCTTTTTTTAAGGTTTTAAGAACAAAGCTAAAAATACAGAGATAGGGTTTTTTTGTCTGACTTGAAATTTTGACTTCAAAAATAAAATTTCCCTACAACCTGCTTGAAATCCTCATCAAGTTTATTTAGTTTCTTTTAACTAAAATTCAGCCGATTTTACTACTATGCATAAAATACGTTACTATAATCTAAGGCTAATATCTTTCTGCTGCCTATATACTAAAAATCTATTTTAAAAGTTATTCTCCCCCACGATAAATGTACTAACTAAACATGCACAAAAGCAAAGATCTAAAACATTTTTATTTTCTTCCCTTTCCTATCGACAGATAAACACACATCCTTAATACAACCATCAATCTAAAAATGATCGTGAATCCACTAAGTTCACCAACCGCTGCTCCTTTTCCCCGTCCTTGAATACCTAAACCTCGAAATGCAAACCATTTTAAACACCTAAACCGCAAGAAAAAAAAACATTCCATAAAGACGACACTCGATCATTATTCGATTTTGATCTTGAGAATAAATAATATATGCACATGACTCTTGCGGCCTCCCGACTGCCCAATCCACAAACTTCAACGTTAATTACCGAATCGCAAAAGTGCAGATTCCACAAAGCGAAGGATTTTGTCATCCTACACCTGAAAGGTAAAATTCTGCTCCGGGGCTTTGATAGATAGTGAAACTATCTTTTAAAAGTGCTCTTCGAAGCCCCTGGACTTCCTTGTATTGCCACTGTTTGTTGTCGTTTCGAGTGACCTGAATTCCTTGAGGAGACCTTGATCATAAGGCCACTTCTTCGTACGGCCTAGACAAGTCCCCACCCAACTTCGATTTCATTCAGATCTTGTCAATGTTTTCGCTTCTCCAACCTCCTCCTTTTAATAGAGATCGAAACCAGAGAACGAGGATTAACACCTTAGAGTACAACTTTGAACTTCACACGATAAGGAGTTGTCTGTGAACTCCCTTCTTCAGGTATGGAGCTCTTGGTGTGTAGATTGTATTATGTTGTGAATCTTTTTACTGAAGATGTTTGTGTTTTATTTGTTTATTCCTCTTTGAAAAATATTTAGAAACATGAAGTTGTACAAAACCTTTTGGTTTTTAAAATACATTTATGACTTCTTAGTTTTTAGCATTTACTTTAAATAACTATTTTTGTTCAAAAAACTGGGAGAAATGTTCATACTTCAATTTAAAAGAGGAATTCAAGAGAAACTTCCGCGATACCTATAGCAGCCTATAACAAAAACTAAACTATTTGTTTACATTAGTATTTTCTTCTGTTGTATTTTTATCCCAAATTAATAATAAAGAAAGAAATATTTTTCATTAAGTTAGTATTAAAATTAAACATCACAGTTAAAGTTTAAATTATCGTAAAGCTCAGAAACTTTTTTATCTCATTTAATATAGTAAATAGCATATTAAATATTGGAATTGTATTAAATATTGAATTTAGTTATTATTACACTTATGATAATTGCTGATTCGCCTTTAACGCAAATTATATAGTAGGGTTTTTAATAAATTTTAACCACTTGTGGAGTATTTTTGATATGTAAGCAGTCTTTTTCTTTATTGCATGACAAGTAATTCATGTTTAGATTATTAATGCTATAAACCAGTTTTAAACTACGACGTTGCAAAAGAGTAGATTGTTAGTTCTGTTTATGAATTATAAATCAGAAAGTTCAATCTACTGTTATATCTTTAACCTTCAAAAAACTTTTTATTTCTTCTAACCGTTGGAATTAAAGTTCTGCGAATATTTTTACAAACACAAAAGTTGTTTTTGAAATTAAACTGAAGCTTTTTTTATTTTATACTTTAATTAAACGAAGTATTTCTTCTTTTACCCTTGAATAATTTACTCTATAAATTATGTTTCAAGGATTCTTTTCGTTTAATGGAAATATTGGGGACATTTTTCATTCCAAAGTTAAGAATACGTTTCATTAAAGCAGTAACAAAGTGCTTTTTTTTTTGTAGAAATCCATCATCATGTATCTTCAATCATCTTTCATTGTTCGTAAGTAATCCCAATTTTTTTAATTGCTTTAAAATTATAGACTAATGTAAAAGTTCTTAGCTTAGTGACAAAGCTACCTAAAAGCCGATTTAGGAGGAGTACCAAAGGGGAACGTTAGAAACTTTGGGTACATAATGTATCTTGTATAGAAAACCTTTTTTAACCATAAAAAATAAAAATCCTTAAAAAGTTGAGGGACCTTAGCACCTCCTTGATCCCCTTAAATCTATCCATGCCTAAAGATAAATAAGCAGCATTCATTATATTTAATAACAGTTGGAAATTTATTTAGTTTTTATGCAAAATAATGTTTTTTCACGCACTTATTTGATGCATCGTCTTCAGTCAGTTCATTTCTTATATGTTCTTTCTTAATTTTAAAAAGTTTCTCAACAAAGTATTCAAGCATCTTAATGCCTTTCAGTTTGTCTGCTTTCCTCTATGGTGGAAGGTCAATTTTTCTACAACTATGAAGAAACAGACAAAGAAGCTGCTGACGGTTCAACGCCACAACAATACAATCCCCCCATCGCAGTTAGCCAGCAGTTCCAACAAGCAGTACCACCCAACGAAAAAACTGAACCTAATCCTCCGAACGAATTCATCGAAGAAACAGAAACCCCAAAATCGCAAGGTCCGCGGAGGAGGACGTACAGAAGAATTCTCAGGGAAGGTACGTATGTGGAACCTCCCACTGTCTCCCCTAAAACTTTCTCAAGGTCAGCGTTCGAAAACATTGGGCTTGGTCAAGCCCCAAGTGGTGTTTTCATTCCCCAAGACTCTTTTCTAAATGTTTTGAAGAACGGTCCACTATCAAACAGCGCTGTTGCATACGTTCCTGAACAACGGTTCTTCGTACAGCCCCCGCCGTCCCTACAGAGAAGTCCAGCCGTACAGCCTAGTGTACAAGACACCCCAGTGGTCATACCTAGTGTATACAGTAGTCAAGCTATACAGCCAAGCGTGCAATATGTACCTGAAAATGGTGCAAATACCGAGATAGAAATGCCAAAGCCTAGAAATGTCCGGAGACAAAGGCAGAGAGCGAGACCTTCTAGTCGTCCAGAGCCCGTAGTTGACATCGATGTTCTGAGGACACCCCCAGACATGATGATGTCGAACACACCTGTACCTTTTCAGGTATTAACTTTTTGATAACTATTGTTTCCTTTGGTTTTCATTCACCTGTTCAAAAAATCCAAACTATACATGAAGTTTCTGACCAATAACAAATATTATACTAATGAAAACCAGTGGCATAATCCTTAAATCATAGTATAATACATTATAAATTAAATAGTACCTATAGTCTGACCATAATTCGGAGGGAAGTCGTGATTTAAAGTGTGCCTCTTTTCATACAAAGAAGGAAAAACTATTTCTTAAAATATGTCTAGTAAAAATAGTATAATTTCTTGTATCCTGCATAAGGAGGATTGTCCGAACCCTGCTTTTTGAGATGTTTATTTTCTTAAATTCTGTTGAAATTCAATGAGTTGATTTTTTCTAGGGAAGGAGAGCCACCCAAGGACGAAGTGCATCCCGAAACAGATCTCCACTTCTGATCGACAACTACCAGGACACAACGCAACCCCCGAAAACCTTCGGCCCTTCCGCCTTCCAAAATATTGGTCTTGGAGAGGCTCCACAAGGAGTCAGTATTCCTTCAGATTCCTTGCTCAACATCTTGAGAAACAGCCAGCCCCCGTACGTTGCGCCTAGACCGATTTCAGTTCCAGAGCCGCAAGAGGAGGAATTACCTCCTGTTGACTTGCCAGCTCCAACCCCTCAAAGACGGTCAAGACAAAGGTCTACTGAGTCCAACAGAGCCTCTCGAAGACGGGCGGAGTACCAATACGATGATCGATCCCAAGATATGGAAGTTCCTGTAGTCAGGCAGCAGCCAAGGTCCAGTGGTTCCAGTAGAACTTCACGAAGGCGCACTGAAGCTTTGTAATTCTTTTTTATTCTTTGCCAAGCACATTGGATGAAAATACAATGTTGTTAAAATTAATAGAGACAAATATAAAATATTTACCTTCTAAATTAGTGGAATCCCATTCGTAATGTGTACCAGTAGTAGGTTACATCCCAATAAATCTGAGTTAAAAAATATTTTTTCCATGTTCTGATTAACTTGCACAGCGCTGTATATAACCAATATGCTGGTATAACCAATTGTCCAAATTTTTTCACGGGTTCTGTAAAAGAAAGGCATAGAAACTCCTGGGAAAATTACCTATTTTTATCTTTTCGAATATTTTTTACATTAAATAAGCTACCTTAGTATCAAATTACATAATATCCTTCAGAATACCGAGAGGATTGTTGGGGTGGTTTATTTTATTGGTTTTGTTCCTTTTAACTTGACGAAGCCCAAACAAACGCAGTAGCACCCCAGTTAACACAAAAACACCTGCCAATATAGTTATGTTTTTTTAGTTTTTGCCGAAACGACCCCTCTGAAATGTTGACCATTGCCCAGTACCGGCTTTTGCTGGCCAATACTGTTTCTCCAATATTTGTTTTATGAGAAAATGACAAAAAAAAATCAATTTTATTTTTCAGATATTTTTTATTTAAATAGTGTTTGTTTAGAATGTCTTTGACTTTGTTTTTAATAATTCGAAATTTCACAATATGTCCGACATTTATCAAAATTCGAGATGTCTGTCAACGTTGGTACTACACCAATCAGTGTCACTGTGGTACCTGCGACCAAGATTCAATATAAGCTGGATTGCCCTCTCAAATTAAAAGACAAGATATTTTTCACAACAGGTATAATGACGGAGCTCAAGCAATGGATACATCGGCCCAAGTTTCCAGGACAGAGCCAAGGAGGACGCGGATTACTGTCACTCGCACATCCTCTACTAGTACCAATCGTGATGATCGCCAACAGGTATTTTTTTTAATTAATTATACAGGGTGTTTTAAAACTATTATTTAATAATTTATATGTAGGGCAGGAAACGCTACACCACACAAACCCAGAGCTCCCTCAAACATTTGAACTCCTAATTTAAGATAAAATGTTTTTGTAGTCTAAAATAATGTGTTAATTCATCTTTGTGTAATAAATTATCAGTATTTGGGACCTTTCTAACACTTTTAAGCCTCTGACTTTGTAGGGGTGTAGTACATCCGCATAGCGTTTGCAAACACATATTCCTAAATTATATTTGCTAGATCAAGTGTTCTGTTCCTGTCTTATATAAATTATTCAATAATAGTTCTAAAATCCCCCAGTATTCAAACTTTTCAAGCAGTAAGGAAAATTTATTCACCCTCTTAAGTTATCAGGATAATTATTTCGAAATGGGAGGGGAAGTATTTAAAAAAACATGTCCCTATAATTACTATTCACTAATTTAATTTACATTAAATAATACTAACTAATAATAAGGTTACTAATATCTCTTAGGTTGTTTAATATTGTTTTGGTATATTTGTTCATGTTCATTCTTTGTTAGTCCACAATGTAAGGGAAAGTAGTAAGAGTAAACTTGCAGCTATCAGTTTAATTTAATATTATAAAAAATTATGATCACACACTTTAAATATAAATTTAGCTTTCTATTTAATTATTTTGAAATGAATAATTGGTATCATTATCAAAAATTAATAATGTATTTTATTGTTTTTTAATCAATAAACTCTTAATCGTGTGTTAGGTCGGTGAAAAGGACTCGGGGGAGACATTTTGGGAAGTGGTGATGCCATCTATTGTGATGCGGAGGAACCTGTTTTCTTCCTAACTTTTTGGAATATTTTCGTTCCATCCTTCAATACATAAAGTCAATGGTGAAATCCTTGCCTTAACATATTTATTTGGAAGTTTTTTTGTTTAATTTTAAATAATGTTTAAAAAATTCCCCAAAAGGAAAAATTAATTTCCTATAAATGAAATAAAAGTATTTAAATAAATTTGGTGTCTTAAGAAATCAGCGGCAACGCTTTCCCTAAATAATTAAGAAAATATTTTTAAAAATTGAGTTTTTTTGTATTTTTAAAAAAAATTCATTGCAAAAAATTTTTGTATTAGATTTTAAGGGACCCCAAATTCTCAGAATAATCTCACCAAAATTTTGGCACCGAATATTAGGGTCATAAGGGGACTGTTCCTATTTTACTCATAGATTCTGAGTGGACCGATCCCTAAAATACTTAGAATCCCTTGAAAGATTTAGTTTTAGGCAAAAACGGAGAGTCCCGAAAAACTTTTTCCAATAGCAGCACTGGCTGCTGAAGCACAAAAAATTTAAAGTTTTGAAAATTAATGTTTTCATAGCAC
Source organism: Tetragnatha montana (assembly GCA_963680715.1). Classification (NCBI taxonomy): domain Eukaryota; kingdom Metazoa; phylum Arthropoda; class Arachnida; order Araneae; family Tetragnathidae; genus Tetragnatha; species Tetragnatha montana. The sequence continues at coordinate 24,989,782 of OY796684.1, forward strand.
GAAAATCAACTTACCCTTAGACGATGTATTCTTATTTTTTTAGAAAATATTTAGCCCCCAATTAAATTTCTATATTCCTCGTCTGCTTGTTGACTTTGTCCCCGAGGACCGAATTGGCTCTCGGTGACCCTAAGAACAAACATTAATTATTTCAAGGCTGTGACCTTTATCAGTTAATGTTTTAATCAATTAATTAGGCACATAAAAAAGAGATTATTTGACCTCTAATCTAGAGATGCATTATTCTTAATTGAATCCCCGAAAAATCTAATGAGACATAAATGCTAAGAAACCATTCAGAAGGAATTAAATCAACTTAGAACGAATCTAATTTTTAAAAATAGTCTGGTATAAAATACAACTTTTCTCACATCTCAAAAATATATTTCTACCTTTTTTTTAACAAAATTAAAAAAAAAAACAGTTTAATAACGTTTTCTGAAGTTATCCAAATTTTTAAAAAAAAAATTTTAAAACTTTCTTACTTAAAATAAAACTTATTTTACATAGTTTCTGACTTTATAACCTAACAAATAATATCTATTTTAGACAAACAGCAAACCTCAACGTAAATTTAAAACTGCCAAGCTAGCAATTGCAGCTCTTCCAGAAGACGAGGATGATGATGGAATTCCGGGAGTAGCAGGAGTTGACCATCCTACCCTGCATACCATTCCGCGAACAGCCTTTAGATGTGGAGATCAGCCATACAATGGATATTATGCTGATCTAGAAACTTCCTGCCAGGTACATTCATACTTAAATAATCCCCATACCAGGCAAGATGTTCAGGAAAACAACATGAAACTGCTTAAGAGTTTTTTATTGTAATTTCAAAATCTTTTGATACCCTTGGTCTCTATTTTGTACAGTCAGTCCCATGATGAACTTTATGAAGGTAGGGGAAAAAGCCTCTAATACTACAAATTGAAACTATGTTGTCAATTGTTTTTCTGAATAAAAAACCTGGTTTAGGGATGACTTGCAGGATTTTCAGCCACGCGTCAAAAGCGGTTTGCGGCAAAAGCTACAATTTTTTTTTTCAAAAGAACCAATAGGGAGCCTTGAAAACGATTGCTTTTGCCTTATCTACACATTCTAGCACCTAAATATTGTGCTCGCAATACTTCTTTCTTATTTGGGTCATCCATCAAGGAATTTGAAATCACATTGAGAACCAGATAAATCTGAGATTTAACTTTTAATAAAAATAGGATACTATTCATAGCAACAAAAAAAAAATAGATCTCATTTAGACGTACTCGTACTCTTCAAAAGAATCTTATTTTTACAAGGGAGTATAAAAGCCTAAACCCATCCACTAACTTTCAAAGATTCACCATTGCAAAAAAATAATCATCAAATATTCTCCAATACTCAAAAAAGTACTACTTTAACTTTTCCAATGTTTTATTCCTAGGTTGTTCATCTCTGTCAAGCTGGTGGAGTTAAAAGTAGTTTTCTTTGTCCCAATGGAACAATTTTCAATCAAGAGAAGTTTTCTTGCCAGTGGTGGTATAAAGTAAATTGTGCCGATTCTCCAAAATTTTATGGTATTAATGATAGTCTTTATAAAGTTGATAATGGAAAAGAAAATGATAAAGAATAATTTGTGAACGCATAATGTACAAAAAATGAATAAAAAAACTCTTCCTTTATGATGTAAGACAGTATGGAAATAATAAATTATTTTTTATCTATATGGCCCTTTGAAATGAATATTGTTTGAAATGATGGAAACTATATTAGTTATTCAAACTGAATTCATACTACCAGATTAAATATATTGTAGAATAGACTCCACAGAGAAAGTTGAGACTTCTATTCATATCCTATACAGGAGTCAACTGACATTTGAGTCATGGGCGTCATTTAGGTGCGGGTAACTCCCCTCCCCGTCTCAAGGTTTCCATTATTATGTGAAAAAAGCTGCAAACCTAATTCTGCAACTTACTAGGAGCAATCCTCTTTGGGTGTAAACCCAAAAGGTCTCAAAATGTTAAAGTACTACTTTTGAGGGTTAAATTTCAAAAAAATTTCTAGGGGGACGAATCTACAAACCACCCTCCAAAATTTTTACGAAGTAAGTAATTTTCCCTTGAAAATTCGGTCGCATACAAGAAGCAGTTCCCTTTGGATGTTCCCCAAAGGGGTTTCAAAATGAGATAAAACACTGTTTCAAGGGGCAAATATCAAAGTTTTTTCTGGGGGCGGACCCTCAGCCCCCCTTTAAAATGTTTACGCCTTTTTATAATTTTTTCCCTTGAAAATTTTGTGGTTTACAAGGAGCTGTTCGTTTTGAATGCAACCCAAAGGATCTCAAAATGAGGTTAAACACTACTTTAAGAGGCAAATATTCAACATTTTTTGTGGAGGCAACTAATTTTTACTTGGAGTAATTGTAAAATTTTGACATTATGCACAACATTGTAATTCAAATACTACTTCTAAGTTATCTAAGACTTAACGTTTGAAAGTACTCTTTAGGGAGTACCTTAAAAATAACGTTGAGTCAAAACTCATGAAACAAAGTCTGGTTACGGCCCTGACCGGGGAGATAGGCTTATACGTGTTTAAAATTAGGAAATTAACGTGCACGCACGATTTATCTGCCAAGCGGTCTATCTGATGGAAATATTTTTCCTTCTACAGCTAAACATAAAGTTCGTTCCCTGATTTGAGTAGAAAAACAAAAACCAAATGTATAATACGAAGAAACTTCATTTTAGGATGAAAGAACTTCTGAAAAGTTATTATCAAAAATTTTTAATTTAAGATAAATTTTTAAATATAAGTTTAAAGGAGCGATATACCTATTCAAATTATCCACAACTATACAAATTAGAAACTTTTGAGTCATCATTTAAAAGGGACGAGATTGTCAAAAAAACAAACAAACAAAGAATCAGAAAACTGAGCGAATGGCATTCAAATCTTCAAGCTCAATAAATATTATCATTGTAACTGCACTTATATTCTTTTGAAATTTTACCACCGCTTCCCAACCGGCTGAACACGTACCCCTAGACATACACCAAGGGTTTGTCACGGGTACCAAAGATCAGCGGAAGGGACGTACCCCGCGAGAATCCCCAAAATAGCTTATACAGTTGAACTCCAATTATCCAAACTCTGACTAACCGAATAACTTTCAGGAAAAATAAGACGAAATCATACTGCGATTCGCAAAATAATGAAAATCAATGAAGGCAGCAACCACAGAGAAAAATCCTAACAGAGGGACCAAAAGGCTATTTTCAAATTTCAACATAAGGTAGAGGGCAGGACTGGAAATTCAAACATTGACAGAGAGGTAGGCAGTACATTTTGGTGGTCAAAGCTGTGACGTGTTCATTCAATGTGTCCTTTTGGAAGGCTATTGGAGGATCAAGCTTTTTTCTCCGCCTCTCGTGATGTGACGAAAGAGGCTTGAGTTGCATGAGTAGGTGATGCAATCCCAGCTCTAAATAGCTCCTATTACAAGACATATTCCATGCTTTTTTCATTATCCAAGACATTTCCAGTATCGTCTATGGCCATGAACTCTCTGTTCTAGTAGCAATAAACAAAGATTTAGAAGATGCCGTTTTCAAGTTCCTTTTCTATGCGAAACCCAATTCCGTGTCCAATTCTTTGTGAAAAAGCAAAGATCTAAGATCAGAAGCTTGGTTATCCAATTATCCAAATGGGATTTTGGTCCCAAAGAGCCCATAGCCTCCAGTTTCCCTATGGCTATGGTTCCTACCCAGTGGTCTTTGGGTCCCAGGTGGTCCCTGCGAGCATCTGAGGCGGTCCACAAAAAACTAATGAAAAGAAGTTACCTGTCGAAATTGTAGGGACAATTTATTATTTTTATTTATTTTATACCCTACAGAAAATTTTGGGCAGCCAGAACTGATAGGGTAAATTGAATAAAACCATGTTTCCTCTTAGAAGCTCTCAATTTTTAACACTAGTAACTATAAGTTTTGGAAAAATCTATCAAGTCTGGTGTACTTTTCCAAAAATAAGATTTCTATTCCTGAATTTAAATAAAAGTTTCGGTTACACATGCATCAGTTTTCCTACAAGCATTTTCAATCCATGTGAATAACTTAAAACACTCAGTGTATGCCAAATTCTGATAAAAGCTACTTCTCATCAGAAATAATAGAATAGACGACATTAGTCATTACGTCACTTGCTTGTTTGGAAACGTTGATTCCATCCGTGATTGGTTCCGTACGGATTTACTTCCATCTCTCATATAAAAGCCCACGTCACTCACTGATTCTGGAACGCTCGCACACTATGATGCCATCTCGCAATAATAATCATAATCATCAGAAAAATATAAAAGCCCACGTCACTCACTGACTCGATGCCATCTCGCAATAATCAGAAAAATAAATAAATAAAAGTAATTAAAATTCTAAAATAATATAATAGCTTTTAAATAAATATCTTTCAAGAAAGTTGGTTTACTTAATAAAGGTTAAAAAGTTACTTTTAGGGAAGTTGGTTTCTAATTCAACAATAATAAATTATTAAAGTTAAACTTCTTATTTAATGTATAATTAATAGGAACTTGAAGTAGTAACGAGCGAAGCTCGCATAAAAGGCTAGCCTAGCTGTAAGACCCGGCTTTGCCGGGTCGTAACAGCTAGTAATAGAATAGACGACATTAGTCATTACGTCACTTGCTTGTTTGGAAACGTTGATTCCATCCGTGATTGGTTCCGTACGGATTTACTTCCAATCACGGATAGAATCAACGTTTCCAAAAAGCAAGTGACGTCACACTAATGTCGTCTATTGAAACTAGAAAGAGGTTTGAGGTAATTTATACTTGCATGAATTAATTTGCATAAATTTTGCATTTTATTCATTGAAAATATTTATTAATTTGAAAATAACAATCTTTGAAAAATATACAAATGAGCATCATAGAACAACACAATTCTTACATACCAGATTGCCACTATAAAAATATAGTTCTAGAATTGTACAACAAAAACATAATCAGTGTTTCTTAATGGTGCAGAAAATGTTTTTACTCACAGCATATCTTGCATTGCAAATGAAAACTTAACCCAAAGCTAATCATATGTTATACTTATTGCTTTATAAATTTTCTAGCTATAAAAAAATTCAGCATTATACTATGCAAGTCACATCTTTAAAAAGCTATCAACAAAACTTGTAGCATGCTTAGGTATTTAAAAAAAATTATTTCTTAAAGGCATGCACTTTTTAATATAATTTTTATGCATAGTATTTATTAATAAATGAACAGTTTAGTTTAAACAAACAGAAACAATAATTTTTGATAACTTCCTCCGACAAATTGGGAATTACACTGCAGGGTTGCCACAGTAGAAGTACAACCAAAATAGTTGCTTTAGTAGCCTAAAATCCCCAAAATAGTTGCCTAAATAGTAGCCTATTGTCACCAAAAAAGTTGCCTAAATACGAGTAGTAGCCTAATATTACTAATTAGTAATCTAAACAAAAAAACACAAGCAAAATAGTCATTTAAACTTCAATAATATACGTTAACTTAATAACTTCACAAAGAAAACAATTTGACTAGCTATACTTTAAATATTATTGCTTTATTTATAATTTACTATTTTTCAGGCCCAACGCAAACGAATTTACCATTAATACCAGAATAATTAATAATAATTAATACCAGATTACGTACCGCTGTTAAAAAACTGAATATTTGTTAAGAAAAAATAATTACTCGAAACATAAAATAAATAAAAGTTTCTTAAAAATCTTTAGAAATGGATAAATAATACTGTGAATAGGTTAAAAAAAATAAGCAATTTTTAAAAGTTAAAGCAATGATCGAAACTTTAATATTACTAAAGAATGTTTGTCACAAAAATATTATATGTAAAAACAAATTATTAAGGTAATAAATTTTAATATCTGTAAAATAAAACTACGGCCTCAAAATATATTCAATGTTAAAATATCTTCTACGAAAGAGGGTCTAAGGATCCTCCTCAGAAAATTTTTAGAAATTTGACTAAAAAAACAGGTTTTAAACTAGTTTTGGTACACCTAGTAAAAGTTTTGGACTTACATTTTTAGGAAATTTTTGCATTTTGGTAAATGCTATAAAAAAATGTGAATAACAGAGTTCCAAGTACAAAAGGGGGTCTCCCCCCAAAGAATTTGGAAATTTGACCCTAAAAACAGGTGTTTCACTTGTTTTGATCACCAATTCAGATTTTTTTGGGAGGGGGCGAGTCTCGTGGCTCCCCCCTAACATACACCCTTGATACCATATTTTTGAAAAAGGTTAAAATCTAACAAGATTTTTAAAAACCACTGCATTATTATCTTATCAATTTGCTTCAAGCGACCTATCAGTAAAAATTTACAATTTGGAAAATCTTAAGAAAAATAAGTTGAAAATACTGACTAAAAGCGACAAAAATGCGATCTGAGAGGTATCACACAGACCTATTAGGCCCCCCTGACCACACTTAAGTTTTTTCTGCATTGCAATTACTACAATTTCTGCATTGCAACTTGAACTAGGCACCGAAAAAACGGAACTTCAGCGAAAAATCGCTATTTTTCGACTTTTCCGGAGAATGTGATCCTAAACACCGGACTTGTTCGCTTCTGATCACTGTAAAGTTGTTTTTTCTACATCGCAAGAAGAAGCCGACTTCAACTTGGCGCCCGCGGCCGTCCAAGTACGCACGCAGTCGCGGAAGGAACGGAACACTCCGTAAACTTACGCGAAAAATCGCGATTTTTCCGACTTCTTGAAATCTACGAACGTTCGTGCAAACACGATGGAACAAAATGTGCAGCCAGCAATGGATTTTTCTCACACTTTTGAAAAGAGAACTTTGCAGACTTGAAAAAAAGTCGCCCAAAAGTCTCCTTGTGTTGAAAATAGTCGCTTTTGGGGTCTTTCTTAACAAAAAGTCGCCATAGTCGCCTAACGCTTAAAATAGTCGCAAATAGTCTCCTTTTAGTCGCCTGTGGTAACCCTGCACTGGACGGCAAAAAAATATAGCCAATGGCGCACTTCCAACCGGTTATTACGTAAATTGAACTCCCTCAACAGCCTCAGGTTTTCGGGGAACACCTTATCCACTTTTTTGCATTTTTTTTTACTTTGATTTGGGACAAAAAGCATTATTTTGTCCCGCAAATTTTTTCATGAGGGGTTTGATAGGTTAAAGATATGAGTAGTATTTGTACTAAAGGGATAGATTAGAGGAGTGCTTTCCCCCTAAAAATTAAAAAAATATTTGAAAAGATAAAGATTATTTACGCTTATTCTTTTACTTAATTTTCACATAATTCATCATTGAAGGATCCTATCTCTTCCCCAAGTACCCTAAAATAAAAAATATATATATTTGGCAATGGTTTTGCTTAAGTGATTGATAGTGCTCCCGAAGCATCCCTTATAACAGAGGTTCTCAAATTGGGTGCCATGAGCGTATGTTAGGGGTGCCGCGTCAATAATCAAGAAAAGTTGTCAAAAATTGCGAAATTTGTAAATAAGGAACTAATATACCTAACTGTTTATGGGAGTGAAAACATTGAATAATCCTACTTTTTTTTCCATGTTCTTTTGTTTTCCCTTCTAATCAAAATTGAGGCTAGGAACCCCATATATCTGTATTACAACTTACACAAAAAAGTGACCAAAACCACATATTTCTCAGAAAAAAGGACAAAATTATTGCTAATTTTCTTTTCCATTTAGTGAAACTTCAGATGCACAGAAATAACAGAAAAACATAGTGGAAAAGAGTATGGGCATCTTTTTTTAGAATTTTGTTATTTTGACACAATTTTTTATACAGTTTTTTCCCTTGAAAATTTTCTGACTTACAAGGCTTTACTTCTTTGGGTGAAACGTCTCAAATGCGTCAGAACCCTACTATTAAGGGTGAAAATTCCAAAAAATTTTAGGGGGAGGATCCCTAACCCCCCTCAAAATTTTCAAATCTACTTCATGTTCCTTGAAGTTTTGTGACTTACTAGGAGTGGTTCTCCTTGATGCAAACTAAAGAGTCTCAAAATTAGTTAAAACACCACTTATAGGGGGAAATTCCAAAAGTTTTTTGGGGGAGGACCCCCAAACCCTACATCTGAAAACATTTCAAGTAGCTGTACCACAAAAGCTTTTTAGGGGTGCCCTGAACTTTTTTTAGCCTGCCAAGGGTGCCGCTGCCGAAAAAATTTGAGAACCCCTGCCCTATAAGAATAAAAAGGAATTACTGAAGTAGCAGGAGGATTCTAGGCGTTAGATGATTTTGATACTGATGGTTCATTGCAGCTACTAAAAGTATTCTCTCTATCTTACACACAGTTTTTCAAACCCCAAACGCAGTGGTGAGCAGATAAAAAGTCACAGACCCAGAGTGGGTGGTGGTGATAGATGAAAAAGAGGCACAAGCTTCTTCCCAACCCCCTTAGTTATTATGATTAGTGAAAGTGATGAAAGATAAATACAAATGAAAAATATATACTTAAAAACATTTTAAAAAGATATTCAACAATAGTATAATGGTTAAATTACCTGAGAAATAAATAACAATGAATTGCCATGCAGGCTTTAAAATATACATTCAACTTGCAAAATATATGCAAACTTAATGAAAATGCTTTAAAACAAAAATCAGCACTTAGGAACATGTGATGATAGAATTTATAAATACTGTAACAAAGTATTCACTGAAAGGGACAAGAATAATGTAATAAATATTATGATAAGACATTTCGTAAATCCTCAAACAGTACAAACACAAACAAACAAGGTGGGCATACTTTTTTTTTCACATACTCTTCCATCATTCTCATATAAGTTACTTTCTAGATCCTTGAAAACAAGACAATATAAAGCAGAAAAACTAACTTCCTTAAATATAAGTCAATGAAAAGCTAAATAACTAAAACAGTTAAATATTCTTTTAATTTATTATAAGAAACTGATATTCCAACGTAAGATGAAAATAATAATAATTCTTAATCAAGTAAATAAGTAAAACCTCACTGAGAAACCACCCCTATAAAACAACCAGTTTTTAAAGGAACCTATTCTTCTAAAGTGAAAATATTCCAATTAGCAACCAATAAACCCCTCCCAGCAACCAGTTTTCTGAATTCACAAAAAAAACAAAGTCCAGCTGTTTTAAGGCTGGGAAAGGAAAGAAATACTCAGACTTTCAACAATTCATTCCACTTATTCAAATACACATTCACTCCACCATTGCAAGGTTAGGTAGGTTGGTGTTATTATTTAAAACTCTAAACTTTCTCTTTGAAAGGACATCAAAAGATTTTACTGCCCTGCCAATACACCCTTCCATTTTCTTAACATGTTTTTATTGCTCCCTAGAATTCAACAGGACTAGCAAAAAGTGACAGTACTTGGCAAAGATTTACGTCCACTTGTTTTTATTGAGCAGTATACTTTGTTTGGTGTGTATCCCAGATGCTTGAAAATTTGAGTGTTTCTGTTGAGTTACTGTACTTTGGTAGGAATTTAGAATTGCACAAGAAGAGTGTAAGAAAAGTTAAAAAGTCAAGTATTTTTTTCTTATTCTTACAGAATATAACTTTTTATTATTGATTTTTATTATGGACCATCGCGAATAATCACTGGATAATCCGGCTCTGAAGCCTGATTTTAGCAAAACATAATTGAGCAGTTAAATTTCCAGAAAATCGGGCAATTATCCTCGGATCCATGCTTCAAATTCTAACACCCCAATTAACGCGAATCAGACCTAGACCTCCTTGGAGCATAAGGTGGTGGCTCCCGAGAGGTTTTACTGTATAACGATAAACTAGGAAAATCCGTGAATAAATTAAACAACCTACACAAAATTCAAACTTAAATTATATTGATAGCAAAATCTTCAATTAGCATTTCAGAGTATACTTTCATGTATAAAAAGATTTACTTTACAATTGGCAATTTCAAAAGATGCAATTGAAGTTCTGGTCTTTCAGCCAAACCTGGATGCAAGATAGATTTTAAATAACAGCCTTTAAAGTCAGGAACAAACATATAATTTAAAGGTTCTTAAAAAAAGAAATTACTTTAAAAATTCATTGCTACACAGCTCATAGAAATAAATTCATTACTATTTAACATTAAATTGAAATAAAAAAAACAGAAACTCAATAAATATGCATACAATCATCAAATAAAACTATAGTTAAGGGCTCGAATGCATAAAAAAAACTTCATAGTAGACAAATGGTCTCAATTCATTACTTAGGGTATAAAATCAAACAAATTATATCCAGATCAGGGAGCTTATACCTGGATGCAAGATAGATTTTAAATAACACTACCTTTAAAGTAAGGAACAAACACATAATTTAAAGGCTCTTAAAAAAAATTACATTAAAAATTCATTGTATACACAGCTCATAGAAATAAATTCATTACTATATAATATTCAATTCAAATAAAATAATAACAGAAACTCAATAAATATGCATACAATCATCAAATAAAACTATAGTTAAGAGGTCAAATGCATAAAAAAACTCCATAGTAGACAAATGGTCTCAATTCATTACTTAGGTTATAAAATCAAATAACTTATATCTAGATCAGGCTAGAGATGGAAAATAGTCTATGCAGTTTCACCATTGGTTGTTAACTCCTTAGCATGATTTGGATCAGATGAAGTTATTGTTAGTAGTCACAGAAAATAAAAAAGGAGCTATAACATTGGAAAACTTTTAGCATAAATTTTTGGTCTTATGACAACTTTTCAAAATAAATAATGGAAATGGTTTTTAACATGATGTAGAAAAAATAAATAACAGTTGAATTTCTTTTTCAACACTAACATTTTTGTCAGCAGCATCTATTTGTATACGACTAATCATATCTGTAATTAATTTAGGAATAAAAAACAAAACAGAGTAATCCTCAACACATAATTTTCTAGATGCATGTTTCAAAAAATGGACACAGGATAATTGATTATGTTCAACTACATCAAAATCCAATTGAAATCTAAATAAATCAAACATTTTGTAATACAGACACAACAGTGAGTGGAGTGTAGTTAAGAATAAGGAGTAATTTTGCTTTTCAATTACTGAAACTTCATAATGCTGAGAACCAAAACAATAGAATTCATTTGTTGGAAAAAATGTTTCCAAAAGGTGAATCATTTTTGATGATCTAGCATAATCATATGGACTAAGTTTATTGCAGTCCTCTTGCAATAAAAGATTTTCACCTATAAGCAAAAAAAAACACAAGTGAAGTAAATAGCAATGGAATTTTTACACTTAAATGTTTCATGCACAATAAGCTATCAAGAAACTAATATAATTTTAAATATAATGGAAATATTTTGACACTTAAACCAAAAATATCCTTTAAAAATAACTAACTATCCAGAAAAAAATATACCTCCATAATCTATCAGCATTTTTACTATCTCAACATCATTAGCAATTACAGCATAGTGAAGAGGACTACAAGATAAATCATCAACAGCACCAACATCAATTTTCCCTAAAGAAATTATGCCCCAATTAATTATAAATTAGGAACTGACATTGAAAATAGATATATTCTGTATTTTCCATAATATTATACATGTGTCAAAAAAAGAAGGGAGTCACAAAAACACTTAACATATTTTCAATTTATATGCAAGTAATAATACAATTTTTATAAACAAATATTTCCAAAAAATGGGATTTCCATACCATTAGTAGCATTTAAAAGTATCCTCACACATAAATGGTTAGATGATATACAGGCTACATGAAGAGGAGTTTGTTTTGCTTTATTCCTCACATTTAGATTTAATTTTCTATTTTTCTTTTTAGACAGAAACTCGGACAGGTCACCAAATTGATTTTTTCTACACATAACATGAAGTTTCTTATCACCTTAAAAACAAAAATTTTAGGTTTATTTTCAAGACTAAAAGCAGTTATTAATAGAAATATAAAAGTAGAGGGTATTGTTAAAGTATCAACAGTTCAAGAATTTACTGATCAGAGAAACAACAAGTTTTTATGTTGATGTTAATAATAAAACTAAACAAGTAGACTGAAATTTAACTCAAAAATGTTCAGTAAAATTTATTGCTTTGGGTACTATACCATGACTAAGACATTCCACAGAGGCTTTCGTTAATTTTTCCTTGGAATTTCTGAAAACAATCATCCTTGTTAATTTTTAATAAGGGTTATAACTTTTTGTATGGTATTCCCTCTTTTTTACATGTCAAAGTGTCTAAATGACAAACGTTATAACAATTTAATAATAATTATGTTCAACTTACTGTGCACAAAATTTTCTATTTCTTGTGTGAAATCTAGAGCAAACAAAGTATTTTAGATGTTTAATTCATTAAAGATTCTTTTGTAAATAAATTAAATAAAAAAAGAAAACACATATGTAACAACACATTTCTTAAAAATAAAATGTTCTACACAAGGAATACAATAAAAAATTCCAGCTATTTCAGGATGTTTATTTAGTTAAAAACAATTTCCAAATTCAAAGGTTTTTAGTATTTCATAAAAGAAAAGAATACTTTATCTATGTAATGGGATATTTCTCGTTATGAGGAAAAATTGTACTCGTTTTGAAATAAAAATTTTTTGGTATTAATGTACTTGCTGTCTGTTCTACTTCTAACTTCCATAAGGACATGGTATTTGGCATGCTAGACACAGACAACATTTACTTAAAGTGCATATCCTTACTGCCTAGGGTGGCAAGTTCAACCAGTTATGAATAACTCTCTGTCTTTGGTTGAGTTTTCAAGGACTAGTGGTGTGATAATGCTGTAAAACCTCTTTGAGCCACCACCCCTATATAACAGCTGCTTTTTGATGATACTGATTTTCCCCAATTCAACGTAATAATAATAAAATACCTCCAGGGTTAGCCGATCAAACCTCTCATAGACCAATTTTCTCTGTTCAAAGAAAATTTTCCAGCTGTTTATGGTTGTGAATGTACGAAATTAATTATCTCATTCCCCCTGTCCATTTTTAACACTGAAGGTATTTCTCTTATGTTAGGAGTGTGGACTATTAGGGAGGAATTAGAATTGACGAGAGGTTTCATTCCTGGAAGTTTGGTAGGCTATCAGGTTCAATTCTGCATTTTAGACAGTCTTGGGAAAGAACAAGTTTCTGTACCACATAATTTGAGTAAACATTTGCAGAGAGCGGTTAAACATGTTTAGAAGCAAGTATATCTAATTCTATAGAATGTACTGTTTTTATTCACATGAAATGGGAAATTTGTTAGAAGTTAAGATATTTTTAGGTGAGGGAGAGCTCAAATCTAGAAAATTTCATTCCTAGAATTTCCATTTAGCTCTTCCGTGCCACAGGTCCGGGGTTCGATTCCCGGGCTGGGCAAGGTCGACTCAACCTTTCATCCCTTGAATGGGTCGATAAATTGAGGACCAAGCGTGCTTGGGAACTAAACACTGGGGGTCTTGCGTCAGGCTGACCACCAAACCGGGACATATGCCTTGCACCCCAGGGCCCACGGTCAGGAGAACGAAGATGGGCATCGTAGGCCTTGGCCCACTAGGGCTGTTGCGCCGAGGAGTTTAGTTAGAATTTCCATTTGTAACTTCAAACATAGGGGCGTGAAAAAAACAATCCTACTATGAGAGATCAACAAAAAAATCAGACTTTCATATGTCTAATTCAGACAGTACACAAGACATTATTTTTTAACTAAAAGATAATATGGAAAAAGTAGTTGCAGAAAAATAAAACATACAGAACTCCTTTTAATAGTTTAAATATTTTATTTTAATATTTTTACAAATTTATGGAATAAAAGATAAATACTAGTATAATCCTTTGTGTTGAACCTTTTAATTAATAATACTTAGAAAAATGTTTTGATTAAGTTGTAAAGCAATTTAATGAAAACATTCTCAACCTAATTTTGTAACCTTTGAAAAGCATCAATCAACCTTTCTTAAAAAAGAGGATGTTTTTTTTTTCTCCAAGAGATTCTACAGTTTATTCAAACCTTATGTTTATAATTACATAAAAGCATCTCATTTTGTTTTACCACGATGCTATAATCAACTAAAGAGAAAATCTATGTAAACATTTTACTTTAAAATCTAGTTTTTCTGGGATAATTACTTTAAAATATTCTTACATGTTGCTTTCTTCTTCTTTTTCAGATAAGGACACAAAGAAAAAGTGGCAAACCTTTAAATGAAAAAAATTCAGTATTATTAAATTGGTAAAACTATAAAACAATCACTGTTAAAATAAAGAAAATAAATATAACAACAATAAGAGAATGCAATAACATATTTTTAAAATAAAAAGCAAGCATTCATATCCTAGTGTTAGTCACACTACGTTCAAATAGTAGTAAAATAGAGAAAAAGAATAACTTGGAGGTAAAGAAAACCAATGATGACTAAAATAAATTATTTTGTTTTAGGGTTTAATGTTGCACAGGAGAAAAATATGTCCAAATGCACAATGTTCATGGAAAATTGCACAGGCATAGGGAAAATTTTGCCCAAGTTTAAATTTTTAAAAAAGCTCAGTAAAATTCAATTGTCATAGTGACAAAGAAATATTTTGGCTAGAGACTATAATTACATGCCCCCTTTTTTCGTAGTGCTGCAAACTGCAATAGTTGCAAACGGTTTCATTCATAAATTTTACAGAAATTGCCAAAAGAAGCTCACATATGGAAAAACAGTAGTTTCCAGAGTTTTTAATTATCAATAAAAAAGATCTCTAAATAGTCTATCTAGAAAGAAAATACCACAAAATAATCAGGGAAATTTCGGACAAGCAAAATTATGTTCTTGGGTTCAAATATTGTTTAAATTATGTTCGGTTCCAAATAATGATTATCCCCTAGAAAACTTTTGTCAATGTTTATCTAACAGACAACCACGAATTGAAATACTCTGAAAACTCTACAACTGTTTTTTAATGTCTTGATAGTTAACAATCCCCTATTATAAACACAGGACAAATAAAATGCTGTATAGGAAATTAATTTTTACTATTTTAGACACAGAATCCTTCATTCAATAACTATCTATTCATCTATATATGAAACATATACCTACCCAGTGGTATTTCTTCTATGTATGTATAAATAATAATTTAAAATGAGTGAGTTCCATAAAGGTTTATCACATTTCCCCGATCAAATCAGAAATACCTATACTTACACACAGACATAAAATTTTATATTTAAAACATAGAAATACAAATACTTACCAATTCTTTTAATGTAAGAGGAGTTTCCTCAGTTAAAGTAGTTTCTTTTCTTGTCAATGAACATAGCAAATGGTAGCATATACTTGTTGATATGTGGTCAAAAGTGAAATGGTTTAAAAAATTTAATAATTTGCTGCTATCGGTAAAACAATCTGAAAAAAAAAAGGTTTAAGTTAAGACATAATGCGTTTTAATTTTTTTGATACATTTATACAAACTTAATATTTTTCTTTTAACCCCTTAACTCTCGAATCAATTTCGAGAAAATGACCATAAGAGTGCCTATTTTTTATTCGAGAAAATTGTATAAAAATATGTGTATAAACAATATATGACTTCCAAAATTGATTTTTTAATCTTTTAGGAACATTATTATTGAATAACCACAGCACAGCTCTCATGTGATCATGAAATAGATAGCAACTGCTCAGCATATGTGAGAGCCGTACTTTATTACGAAAGGCAATTTTTTATAAATTAATTCATCTAGCTTGTGTGGTAAAAGGAAAAATGAAGCAGTAAGGAATGTTTGGAAATAGTATATATAACTAAATATACTACCTTCACAAAAAGTCAGAATTTTTTTGACAGATTCAGAAAGAGAAATGTGATTTAAAGCTGCTGATGAGGGAAATGGAGAATCCAACATCACTTCACTGTTAACAGCATGATCTAACAGTCTATGAAGGTCTTTTGAAATATCAACCTAATCAGGAAGATTTCAATACAAAATTTAAATATAACACATCTACAGTAATCTATATTAATTAAGAGCTATTTTGTTAAACAAACTTATTATTTTCTCGTAATATTCTTTTAACACAAACACATTTATAACGAAATATAAACATTTTAATACCCTATACAGAGTGTTACAAGTCCCTCCATAACTCTGCAGAGAAAAATTCATTCCTTGCATACACAAAAAATCAAATAAAAAAAACTATACCTCTACAATGAATTTTATTTTTTGAAAAAAGTTTGCCATATCCAATATAAACTTTATTTATAAGCACATGCAATGTATATTTTTAATTTCTTAGTCTGCAAACAAATCCAATTTTAGCATAAACAGGATGTGATGTCAATTGTCATACCTTTTTCTGTCGCAATTTCCTTGAAAAGTCTGGGTCATAGCGGTATAGTTATATGAGAATTTTTTATGTTCACTTAAGAAAGAAGTTGGTTGTGCAGAGTTTGGACAGACTTGTTGAAACATCCAGTATAACTATCAATTCTACATTTATTGAATAATCACAACATTTCATAAAAGGTAATTTCTTTACTTCAAAGCATGAACTTTTAATTGGTTCAGTTCAAGAGATGCCATTTTACTCTACATCAAGAGACACAATCTCACACTCTTTTCTTTCACATGTATTTTTTGCAGTTTATATTTATCAAATAAACATTAATTAATTAAAATTCTTCACTCTTGAGCTTTTAAATTTTCTTTATAAATGTATATTTGAATATGATAAAAAGCAATATCTTCTGTTTTTGCTGCTATTATCAATCACTTACAGCATTTTAGGGGGTTTCACACCATATACTTTAATATAGTTACACTAAATTTAATTTTCCTTTAAAAATGGGTATTAAAACTAAATTGGAGACAAACTAGAGAACAGTATTACATGATCTTTATGGAACTTGTACAAAGCATTAATCCATCTCATTAACTCAGTACACCTTTCATAATAAAAGTGTTCAAATAAGTCTCTAGAAAAAAAGAGTAAGAATAAGTGATAAAAATATAATAAAAACAAATGCAAATCAAAATTCTTAATTTTATTACAGAAGATTTTTTTAAATATTTAATTGCTAATATAGCTTTAAAATGACAATAAAAATAAAATAAGCTATCATAATCAAAACTAGGAATGACACTGGGAAATAAAACATGAACATTGATTTTAGTAGTTAGAAGCTTCAACTTGAGAGAACTAGAGTTTATCACACAAATTCTAATAAACTATTTAATGGACATTGCCAATACGTGATACGTGAGTACCGAAAATTACAATGGAATAATTTTATAGGTTCTTACGTATTATACTGTCGACCATGACGTTGAATCCGAAAACGTTATTAAAGCCCATTGACTAATCGATAGTTGTGCGGTGTAAAATGTACTAAAAAATTTTGAAAAACAACATATTTTACAAAACAAAATAGAATTAAAAGTTCGATTTCTATAAAATGTACCACTTTTAAAATTTTGAAAAAAATTCCAGGAATAGTTAATATTGTTCTTAATAATCTGGTAAAATTATAGGATGGGACAAAAACGGGATCAGTGTCAAAAACTAATTAAACCAAAGTTCGATTTTTCTTATATCCCCTTAAAAATTTTTAAAACTAATTTTTTTTCATTAATTGGATGTGAATTGAGTTGTATTTGACTGCTGTTTGACAATTAGGGCCCTTGCACAAACTTGGTGTCGCCCGGGCTACATATTTACTTCATGTGCATTGTTACAATACAATGGCCTGAATTAGCATACAGATTGTAAATATGTAGCCCGGGCTACACCAATTTTGTGCATGGGCCCTAATTGTCAACAGCAGTCAAATACAACTCAATTCATATCCAATTAATGAAAAAAATTAGTTTTATAAATTTTTAGGGGGATATAAGAAAAATTGAACTTTGGTTTCATTAGTTTTTGACACTGATCCCGTTTCTGTCCCATCCTGTAATTTTACCAGATTATTAAGAACAATATTAACTATTCCTGGAATTTTTTTCAAAATTTTAAAAGTGGTACATTTTATAGAAATCGAACTTTTAATTCTATTTTGTTTTGTAAAATATATTGTTTTTCAAAATTTTTTAGTACATTTTACACCATAAAAAAGAACATTTAAAATACTTTAAAACGACACCAACTGCATCTGTATAACCCAATTAGAAGATCCTCTAGAGCAATTTAAAGAACTTATGTTGGTCCGTTTTTGGCCCATTTTAGAAAACTTTGCGCACCTGTAATTCCAGAACCAATTAATATTTTTTGATGAAAGTTGGTACTTTTCCGAGTTTTTATAAGTAGAACATGTGTACCAAATTTCAAGAAAATCCGAGATGGTCATGCCAAAAAGTGTGTTGATTTGACGTGGAATGACCCTATATTGTAACCACTTCATTATGCTTACTAAAAGAAAATCTTATATACCTTCTCAATAAAAATTCACTTCATTTCACTAGAGTACACAACAAAAAATGACCCCCTTCAAGCAAGCTAATCAACATCACAGCTAAATCCAGAATCCATACCTGTCTTTTCACTTTAAGGTATGTGACCTTGAACTCAGCAACATAATGCCCTACCAATTTTTGAATAAAGGAGCAACAGATACAATATTGTTTGTATTTCCTCACTAGGGGGTTAGTTTACCCCCAAACAAGCCAGGCCATTCTCTCCCTAGGGTTGGGAGGGTATATAGAGAGCCAAACTGGTTATTTCTTGCCAATAATACCCCACCTCCCTTCCCTTTTCCTCAAAGAAGAAGGTGCTCAAGTAGCCAAGCATGCTACCCTGATTTCCCGCACCCCTACTGGAACTTGGATTTCCTCCTTCCCAACCCCCTAGTGAAGAAACACAGACAATACATGTTTGGGTATGAAATACCCGCTTGGGCTCCTGAGAGTTAACTTTACACATACCTTTTCAAAGAGAGGAAATTCAAAATATATTCAACATAGAAATGCAAAAGCAAATCACATGTTGGATGTTGAACCATACTATCCAGTTGACTTGAACTGGATTGTAATGCAACACCATGGAAGGAAAAACTTGACCTGAAAAGCAGTACAGCAAAATTACTTACAGAATTCAAAATAACATAACATTTACTATTGCAAAAGGTATTATGAACTTCGTAATTTTCATAACATAAATACGGAATAGTTCCTCCGGATGCATATTTCCATTATCTAAATCAGGTTAGAACTTTTATCCAATGCGCACGCGTCTGAACTTGATTTTTGCTGCTTCTTTCTGGAAATTTTAATAAAATAATATCTGGGGATAGAACCCACGAACTGTCGCATGCTACACTAGCGCGCTACCACTGCTCCAGCGGGTCTTACAATACCATTAAAACTTTTTCGACCTCATTCCTTCATTGTGCTCACATGCATGCGCATTGGATGCAGATCTAACCTGGTAGTGATAGTGTAAATAAACCCTCCCAGATAGGGTAAAGAATTAATAAACAATGAATAAATTTGTTTTAAAAGTACTAACTTGATTAAATGAGCCAAAATTGACCATAAACTATAAAATAAATCAGACGGATTAAAAATAGCAGCTTTATAGTTGAATTCACAAGAGCCTTTTGATTGAATAGCAACCAGCAAGTTTTGCAAGAAAATGCCAACACTTTCAAAGTTTACAGCAACTTCTTCCTGAAAAAATATAAGAAAAGGTAAGAAAAGTAAGCTTTAAAAATTTTCCAAAAACTCTGATTTCAGTTAAGTTTTCACAACATTAACAAATATATTAGAAGGTTGACTTATCTTACAGTAGCACTAATGCTGGTATTCTCTTTAATATAAAGTAAAACACTAGGCATGACTTAAAAAAGCAATGTGTATGTGTATAAATATAACCTTTGAGTGGTCATGCAAAGCACTTGCCTCTCTGCTTACTTGTCATTCACCTAGCTACACACTTTGGTGATTAGTACTTTGATCACATAGAATTAATTCCCATGAAACTTTCCTACCAAAAAAGTTTCAGTGTCTGATCAGACACTTTTTTAAAATGAACTTTTTTAGTTTTAGTAAAATTTTGAAAACCTAAAATCAGCATTAAATCAGGTTCTCTCAGTCTAAGTCCTGTTATTATTGAAAAACATATAAAGATAAACATTGTGAAATTGTAATAGAAAAACCGAAAATATCTGGTTTTAAATGGAAAATAAGAAAATATCACAAAAAGTTTGTTTTGTTAATACACATAAATTTCTTCTTAACAGATCACTGAGTAGCCAAAAGAAATTTAAAATCAAATGAGCATAAGTGGAGCTGAATAAGTGGATATCCTGGATAAGTGGTTGGTTGGTTTGTTGGGGTTTAATGGTGTGAAGTCTAAAAACGGACAAAAGCACCCCTGGACCAGTTATGAGCTCAAATTATCTTTAGGTGGAATTTTGGGAAATGAAAATATTTTCTTAAAGCCCAGTTTTACCTACAGGCACAGAACACAAATCAACAATACCACCTCATCTGCAACAGATCATTGCATTTTAATTTTGCTACATTCAAGAAAATTTTCTTCATTTACATTTTTACCAGGATAAGTGGAACAAAGTAACATGAAACCTGTCCAAGTTGAATTAAAACTCTGGTTCTTAGTTATTTCACTTATCCAAGTATCAAGTTATCAAGGGAAAAAAAGGATAATCTGGATCGTTTCAATAAACTCGCTAAAGAAAGTGATTAATTTATCAGTTTATTACAGTAAAACCTCTCTTTAGCAAGCAACCACCTTCCATCTTGAGAAAAATTGGTCATTAAGAGGGGCGGTTGCTCAGAAGAGTTAATCTTAAAATCAGAAAATAATTGCTTTACAACTTAATCAAAAAATTTTTCAATCTATTATAGGTAAAAAAGCCCTATTACAATTGGACTCCCACACATTATGTATAAAAAATATAGAATAAAACGTTACATTCTAAATTATTTTCAATACCCTGGTGAACACACTTAAGTTTTCTGTCCAATAATGGAATAGTAAATCTTTCTCAAATGATGCCATTTGTTGCCAGTCCTATTGTTTGGGAGAAAGCAATAAAACAGGCTTGTCTCAAGTGCGGCCCAAAAGCCTTTAAAATGCGGCCCAAGCAGAAATTATGAAAATAATTAAATTAACAGATTTTTCTTTAAAAAAAAAGTTTGTAATAAAGGACTTAATCATAGACAATTTCAAGAGTTCCTTATGGTAATGGCCACTGAATTTGCAGCTCTGATTTATTATACTGAAGTCAAATGGCTTATTAAGGGTAAAATGCTAATAAGTTTTACGATTTAAGAACAGAAATAAAATCATTTATGGAAACAAAAGGGAAACCTGTGACTGAATTTGAAGGCAAAGATTGGATTTTAGATTCAGCTTTTTCAGTAGATTTAACAGATCATTTGAATGATTTAAATTTGAGACTTCAAGGAAGAAATCAATTTATTAATATGTTCCAAACAAATTTAAAATTTTGGCACAAGTAAACGATTTGACACATTTCAGTACTACTTTGGTTGCACATAAACCTGTGAGTTGCACAAAATATGCTGCATTAATTTTTGATTTAATTCAAGATATTAAAAGTAGATTTCAAGATTTTCAAAAAAATGAAGAGTATTTTAACATGTTTTCTACCCCATTTTTTCTAGATAAAATTAACTACCATCAAGTCTTCAAATGTAATGCATTGAACTGCAAAGTGATATTCAACTCAAAGAAAATTTAGGATTGTTTCTTTACTGGAGTTTTACAAGGATTACCTACCCCGCGATAAATATCATGCCTTATTAATGTCTTCAGCTTTTGGCAGTACCTATATTTCATTTGTGAGCAATTATTTTCAAGAATGAAGCATACAAAAAAGAAAAATAGGACACAGATCTCTGACAAACATCTTGAAAATGCTTTAAGAATTGCACCCTCGTCTATTGAACCTGATATCGATTTCCTTGTTCAACAAAAACAAATTCATACATCTCATTAATTTGTATTTTTTCCATCTTTATGAAATACAAACTAAATGAAACGAAACTTTTACAAATTTAAAATAAATATGTACCTATACTTATCTAATTCCCAATAAAAAAAATATAATGAGTAAGAGTTAATTTATTTTAATAAAACTAATGGTTAATTTTTATTTCAATATGTTAATAATAAAAAATATTGTGTGTGCAGCCCAGAAATTTCTTTTTTTTTTTGCAAAGTGGCCCTCAAATGGTCATAGTTTAGACACCCATGCAATAAAACCACATGTGGTAAGGAAAAGAAAAGCGAAGGTTGCAAGTTGCAAGGCAATAAAATCTTGTTTAGTCATAAAACAAGCACCAACCATACCAAACCTTTCAGAACCTCCCATGGTTACCTTTTAAAGGAGGAACAAATGTTTTTAAAATGTATTTCAATGGGTGGAACAAATTTACTAAATGTCTACTGAATGAGAATACTGTTGCTTTGCTTTCCCAGTTTTAAAACATCTGAAAAATGTTTATGCGGATTGAGAGAACTGGTCGCTGGGAGGGGTATCAGTGTTTTGATGGTCAATGTATTTTAACATAAAGAGAATGGGGGGGGGGGAATCGGTCCCTTCAAAAACTGGTCATAAGAGGAGGTGGTCGTCGTATAGGGCTGGTCGCTGTGTGAGGTTTTACTGCAATTCTATTAGCCTTAAATTTTTCTGAAAGAGTTTTAAGTTGCAAAATAAATACTATGAAATCTTTTTTAATACTTATTAGGACTGCATAAATTTGATTTTAATAAAATACTCTAATTGCACTGTTTGCCTCAATGATTATAAAACCACTTTTTGTTATCGATTGGATGTTATCAGTTTAATCTCCGCAAAAGCGATCACATTAAGCAGTTACGTCAACAATATTAAAATTTAGGCCAGGCCTGAGCAATTGTTTTATCTCGAAAATAATCGAAACAGAAGTTAATGACGGGCCGTATGTTCTTGTTCTGTAAAAGGATTGCATTATGAAGTTAACTTTGTGCCTTCAAAAGTATGTTTGTAATTAAAAAATAATAAAATAATGGATAGTATGCTATGTAACTATTGGGTGCATTTAATTTTTTCAAATCAAATATTTTTGTTTAATAATTTAAATTTATTTAAGAATTTGAATGTTTTTTGAAATAATACAGTATTTTAAGACAGCCTCTTCAGTTTTCATTATCCCAAGTTGAACCGTGACATTAATGTAAAAAAAATATCATGATAAGTGAGAAAATTGAAATGCATTACATCTCTCAAAAAAATTTTAAAAGAAAGGAATATTGCTGGAGGAGCAGTCAATATCAGCAGCGATAGAAAATAGAAATGAGGTCTAGTTGAACATAGTTAATAAAATATTAAACAGAATTTTACATATTACAGATTGGAGGTCTAGGGGTTCTCCCCCAGAAAATTTTTGGAAATTTAACTCAAAAAATCAATGTTTTAGCTCATATTAGCACATATTGTCAGAATTTTGGTAATCAATGCCTGATACAAAATATATGTTGAACTCAAAATTTTCCTTTGTCTTGGCGGGCCACCAAAACGCCCTTCGCATGCCGCTATTTGCCCAGGCCTGATTTAGGTTATATTCAGCATAGTTAGATTGCTATGTCTTCTTAACATCTAAGAAATACACCAGTTATCTAACACTAATAAATTAATTTGAAAATGGTGATCTTAAAAAGTTTAATTACCAACAGTAACTTGTATAACAGCTTATTTATAACTGCTGGAACTGGTAGAGCACTTGAGAATATGTCTGTAAGATATAGCAAGGAATCCCCAAAGAGAGGATTATCAAATAGTGATTCTGTTAATATTTGCAATTCATCTTTAACCACCATTTGATCCTAAAAATAAACATACAAGTTATGTTTCCTTTTTAGTAAAGTACGGGATTCTTGCTTAAATAAATTAGGACTTTAAGCCTCATTACATAAAAACACAATCTAGTATAAGGCAGAAGTGGATCCAGCATGGCTCCAAGGGGGGGCATTTTTCCAGACCATCACCTTTTCCCTTGAGAAAAATATCAAAATGATAGGGATTTCCTAAAAAGTATCACTCAAGATCCCCTTTTGGTACCACTGGGGGTCCTCCCCCAGAAAAAGTTTTGAAATTTGACCTGTAAAAGAAGGGTTTTAACTAAGTTTGAATACTTTTTTTGGGTGCAAGGGGGCACTGTCCAGAGTGCCCCCCTTGGATTCAAGCCTGGTACAAGGGGTAATTTCTACTATCTATGTGAGGTTAATTCAATTCAAGATATAGAATCAAAGATAAAAACTTTTGCTGGGGTCAACGAGTTAAAATTTTAAAAGCAACATAAAAGCGGCACAATGTAAAACGTATACAGATACTCCAGAAAGTATTAGGGCCGTATTCAGAAACTTTTAACCGAGTCGAAAATGAGTCGATAACGATTCGAGACCGAGAAGATCGAAAACGATCATTTTCGAAACGAGTACTTCAGCTCTCACGTTTCCTCGCGTCATCGCTGGACCTCCCAGCGATGACGCGAATTTCTTTTCACCAAACAGAGTCCGCTATATTACTCGTTTTTGAGGAAACGAGAGAGCTGAAGTACTCGTTTCGAAAATGATCGTTTTCGATCTTCTCGGTCTCGAATCGTTATCGACTCGGTTAAAAGTTTCTGAATACGGCCCTTAGTATACTAGTGCAAATTTATTGGGTGTACGAACTATTACGGCTAAATTCCACGTGCAAAATCAAAACAAAAATTATCCTAACACTAGCGCAAGCGCCATCCCGTCATGCTCGGACATTATTGACGGGCTTCGCCCGTGAAATATTAGCAGCTGTCTGCCACCGAATGTTTATGAATTAATGAGTATCAAATCTTTTTTCAGGAGCAAATGCTCCAGCCACTTTTTCTAGCTCATTAATTCAGAGATTGACATTTTTATGGGTTTTTTTATTCTGAAAGTGATAACGGCTTCGGAATTGGCTTCGTGCCAAAAGTTTAAAAATGGAGAAAAATAAACCATTCGTTAATTACTAGTAAAGTATTTCGAATTTCGGAATGAGTGGGTGAATCGGCTTCCCTGGGTCATTTGCCGTCTTTTGATACCTTGGGCGCCCTTCTGCGTTCAGTGGTTTTGGAGGAGATAGAGGGACAAACAACCGGACATTCGTCGGACATACATTGTTTACTCTCGGATTTTAATAGTATAGATAGTATGTGTTATTCTTCATTATAATCCACCCAAAAAAATATTAAAACAGTTAGAAAAAAATTATTTAAGAAAATGAAGCGATTTGAAAGGCCAAAGAAATATTCGTACAGCCATAGGCTTAATATGGGATCATTGCATTTCTGAAAAGCATATTTTGTTCCTTATCCTAATTTAAAAAAACGTGCATGCAATTTTTTTGGATCAGCTGGGATAATAGTCCTTCGTGTGGCAATCCCATCATGATCGCCAACTATAAACTCTCACTAATCGTGACATACCGCCAACTTGGCGACAGCAACGCGAGTCGCCAAATGGAGGACTCTTATCCCAGCTGTGCCGCGTTTCGGAACTTGAGCCGCTTTTTCTGCTGTGGGTACTGCCTTTAGGTTTGCCACTCGTGCCTAGCCGGGGCAGACAACAATATATCATATCTAATCGTGATATGCCGCCAACTTGGCGACTGCAACGCGAGTCGCCTAACGGAGGACTCTTATTCCAGCTCTGCCCGAAACGCTACTGATCTCGCCAAGCAGATCTTCTTTGGCGATTTCATCGATTTGGCGATCATTTTCGTCTGCTTCATCAGGGTTGTTGTACTTTGGCTGCTATTGGTATTTTTGAACTGTAAAGCAACCCTCTTAAGAGTGACCGCAACTGTAAAGCACTACTGTTGAGTGGCTATTGGAATAAGAGTACGCGCTTGGCATATATTTGACTCTTTATTGCTACTATTGGCGAGATCAGTACAGTAGCCTTTCGGAACTTGAGCCGAAAAAGCAGTGGCGAGTGCAGGGTATCTAAGAGAAGTGAGATAACCATCTTAATGGCTTTTTTAGTGCACTGGCCACTGCTTTTTTTCCTGTGGGTACTGCCTTTAGGTTTGCAACTCGTGCCTAGCCGGGGCAGACAAACAATATGTATAGTTGGCGAACGCAATGCGAGCCGCCAAATGGAGGACTCTTATTCCAGCTGTGCCATTAATATTAATAAGTAAATATTTTCAACTTTACTAACCATTAAAAAAAGTAGAGAGATAAAAATGAAAGGAGAGGAACAAAAAGAAGGATAACCAGGCAGTACAGCCCATTGAGTGGGAACCTCTAAGCAATGCTCAAAGCGTGTTCAAAATTCAAAAACGTAAATAAACATAACATAATTGAAAATTTGAAATTGACAGATACAGTGGCAGTTACAGGTGCATTACAAGAATCTGTAGTCCATTACAAGCTAATCTTCATCTCTCTACTCATTGGTCGAAAGAACTTTAACCAATCACCGTACAGATGAAGATGGCTTTACAAGGACTACAGCACTTGGAAAAATCCTAACAGAGGGTCCAAGAGGTTATTTTCAAATTTCTGTATAAGGTAGAGGGAAGCACGGGAAGTTTAATGATTGACAGAAAGGTAGGCAGTACAATTTGGTGGTCAAAGCTGATTGGCTGTGACATGTCATTAAATCTGTCCTTTCGGAGGGCTATTGGAGGATTAAGCTTTTGTCTCCGCCTTTCGTGACGGGCCACGATACCAGCGCCAAAACAGCCCCTAACTTAAATAGTATCTTTCTCACTCTCCAAATCATCAATTTCAAACCCTGGTTTTTACCTCTGTGGTTTTTACCTTTTTCGTGCCCAGTGCCATGTTGATGACGTCAGACTTCACCGACGTATACGCAACGCCCGGCGCAAGTTCAGAACTGCTGATGGTTGGCGAGATTTGGCTTTTTAACGGCACTTTTACCATTGTATTAGGGTTGCTTTTATCGTTAAAAATTGGCGCATCAGCAGTTCTAAATTTGCGCCGGGGGCCCATCTGACCATCTGACACTGCTACCATTGACATATTGACATCACTGGCAACGGAAGAGGTCGTAACTATGACGAGCCAAAGCTTACACTAGCCAATCAGGCTAATTAAGGCGGAGCGTAAAGTTTTATGGGGAATAAAATTAAGTAACAGGGGAAATGTAGATTGCATAGACCTCTTCTTCTCTGCCTTTTCGGTAGCAAATAATATATTTTGGGGACGGATGGCCCGTTGGGTTTGCAGCCAGTCTGCGCACTGCTCCGTTGTCAGTTCGATTCTGACTTTGCCCCTGGGT
This sequence comes from Tetragnatha montana, assembly GCA_963680715.1. Classification (NCBI taxonomy): domain Eukaryota; kingdom Metazoa; phylum Arthropoda; class Arachnida; order Araneae; family Tetragnathidae; genus Tetragnatha; species Tetragnatha montana. The sequence continues at coordinate 25,017,075 of OY796684.1, forward strand.
GTAATTTCCTTCTTTGTGTCAGTAAAAATTCTGTTGTGTCTGTCATACTTGACGAGGGTGTATAAGCGGATCCTTGAGATCTATAGCGCTTAGAAACGAAATATTTTGGTCTCGCCATGCGCATGCGTCAAAACAAAGAAGATGTTATAATAAATTTAAAGTTTTTGAATCTCCGCTGGCCCAGTGGCAGGATGCTTGCGTAGCATGCGGTAGTTCGTGGGTTCTATCCTCAGTTAATATTTTATTAAAATTTCCAAAAAACTGCAAAAATCAAGTTCACAGGCATGCGCATTGGATCAAAGTATTTCGTTAATAAGCGCTTTTAAGTTTAGGGATTTGTATTGTGTAAGGCCAAGGAGTGGGGGTAGGAAAATTCCGAGTTGGCGAAATGAACGTAGCACCCTTGCACCCAACTAGAATAACTGCAATTTAAATATTTTCTACCTAAAAGTAGCAAGTAACCTAACCATAAACATTTACTCATCACCCCGCTTTGCTACTTCAAAAGTTAAAATAACTTATTCTTTTCTACACAAAAAGCCTGAATCTTTTAAATTACAAGCAGTTTTTTTCAGTGAATAAGAAAACTTCTGAACAATTCTATTTCAACAATTAAGAAGCTGAATCATTGTGAAAGATTCAATTTATAAATTAAATTCCACCTCTCGAAATGTAAACGTGTTAGGATGTCAAATTAACCAAAAAGAATATTAATACAACAAGAACTTTAATTTCAAGTACACAGATACAGTTAAAATGCTTCAGCAAAACAAATGGTTTAATTGCAATTTTTAACAGGTTGTGGATTTGTTATAAAACTCAAATTTGCATGATAATTAAATATACACAATAAAATTTATCCAGATTACCCAATTACCTTCTACAGATATAAACCATGAAAAATAGGTCGTCAAGTCATTGAAGAACAATTACAATGTTAAAGTTAAAGAATTACAGTTGATTCTACGAATACCAACATTCCGATTAAAACCTAGTTTTTAAATTAGAAAAACTGACACAAAAGTCAAGTTGCAAGTCAAGTGATAAAAATGAATTTCAATGCTAAAGTTTTAAAATTATCATGTAGCTAGTATTAAAAATCCTTAAATTCGTAATAAAATTTCTTAAACTCACAAAAAACATAAAATAAACTTTTAAAAATGTCCTCGGTTAAAATAATTTCTCAAGATCATACACCTACATTGCTGAAATTTTAAAAGGCTTGCCGAATTGTATTCAATTATCAATAAAACACATCAGAGAACAGAGATTATATTTTTTTACACTGAATTACCTTTTTTTGTCATCGTGTTAAATTTTCGACATGAACCACTTTAAAATGACTTACATCAATAATTTGATCAGTTCTAGAAACCTCCAGAAAATACAAATAGGGACAAAAATAATTGTTAACTCATACCAAGGAAATTAAAATTTATACAAGTGGATCATAAAAGCAATCGACTTTCATCAATCTTACTTTTTAAAAAGACACTTGGCATCTAGATTTCCTTCACTGCCTTTTACCTTCTTTACCTTGATCACTTTCATACTCCCTGATAATATCTTGCTCGGCCTCTTGCTGCATCTCCCGAGCCATCCTGCTGACCATCCGTGCTAATATCTCATCCTGAGCATCACTATTCAAGGCTTCTGAATGCGCCCTCAGGCCATTTAAGAACCAATCGGATTCTTGGTTTTCTTGCTGCTCTTCCATCTGCATAACAACACGTTTCAAGGCTTCCAATTGCTTCAGATAGTCGTAAATTTTATCCGCGAGGTAACGGTTCAACATTCTTAACCTGCACATACCTGTTTCATTGTAGTTCCGCTCGAGTTTATTTATCAAGCTTATCCTGTCTCTTATGCCACATTTGACTTTGTAGAATAGCTTCACGAGCTCATAGTGCTCAAAGTCATCGATACAATTATCGTCAGGCCACACACCGTGATACATCGTTATCAGACGCCACATCAGCTGTCGATAGTAGGCGACGATCTCCTCTTCCTGATCTTTTATCCAAGTTTCGTCGTACAGGCCAGGAGAAACTTTAGCAGTAGCAACAGCAGCCGTTGCTCCGACAGTGGTTGGTGGGCCATCGGGCACTGCCGTAGATTCGGTGGAAGAGGATGTATAATGGAGGAGCTGGTACATTGGTGGAGGAGAAGAAGCGCGTTTAGCCATATTCAAAGGCGGGTGATATGCAAAAGAGTAAAAAACAAAATGAGGTACTAGGTACTACGTGGCTATTCGGTGGTTTTATACTAGGCTTTAAGGGATGTGGGTACAGTTAAACTGAGTTTCGGATATATCTTCCACTTGATAAGGCTGAGAGGTTTTAGACCGAGAGCCAGCAACATATTTTGTCACCCATTTCCCCTCAAGCGATATTTGGTGGAAAATTTCAGGGAGTTGTATCATAAAGCCTGGTGGGCGTTAGCTGCTTGTCCGTGGGTGGGTTGAGCGGTGGGAGCCCCCCAAACACTCCCCCCCAAAACAAAAAAAAAATTAAAATTTTCAGTCATTTCCTCCCGGCTAAAACTTTGACACATTATAGTAGACCCAATATCTAGAAGAAAAAAAATTCGTCAGCTGGCTGTAGGGCTGTGGAATAGACGTCAGCTGGTCGTTTTAACATTTGGAGCGTCTTCCTCAAAGATTCTTATCAATGAAACTAGCGATAACTGAAGGTATTGTGGAAACCCAACAGATAAAGAAATACCAATAACAATAAAACACACGAGCTCACAATTAAGCATCAGATAGCTCAATAAAGACATACAAAAAGCACATAATAAAACAGAAATAACTCACTATGAGACATTTAAAATAGCTCATTAAACTGGATAGTTTACATATTTGATTGATTTTTTTTATGGCGCAAAGCCCATGACAGGACATAGAGCGCCTTACATATTTGAACAAAATATAGGGAATGATGAAGTTTGCAGTGTTATTGGTACTTTAAAATAAGCCAAACACAAATCTAGATCACTGGATTTATTGATTGTCTTTCACTGTTAATGTTAACACATAAAACAATTAAAAGCCTCCTGCTAGTTAAGATATTTACATTTGTATCATCATGTATGATATTTACAGTTAATAACTTTCAGCAGAAAACTAAGTTATTAGTTCCCATTTTCTATTTAAACATTTTAATCACAAAAAAAAACACAGGTTATATTGTTTACAACTTTACCAATCGTCTATAAGAACTGCAGTTAAACCATTAGAGAAAATTCAACTAAGATGTGTAGTCTTTACTACGACAATCCCTGAGCTATATGTTAACATTTATATATGATTTTAGGCAGTGGCGGCTCGTCCATAGGAGCACGTGGACACCCACAGAAAAAGTGGAACAAAAATCGAATATAAAGATAAATAAATATCAATGGAAATATATTCTCTATTTCTTTTTTATACCAAGAATTATGTTTCTCCCCCCCCTTCTCTACTCAATAAGAAAATTCACTACCGGAAACGCGAAAGAAATCAAAAAAAGAATGAAGTCTTTATTTTTCTTTCCTTTTTCGCACGTGTGAGCGTAAAAAATATGAGAATCCGAAGAAACTCCGATTGCTTGCAGGGGGAATTTTAAGCTTACGGCCTTACAATTTGGATTCCCCATAGCACAGATTTTGTGTGCCGGGGGGCTTGCGTTTTTGAAGCTCAGCTTGTTTCTTTGGTGGTCTGGATTTTTTCGGCTAATTAGAAATGAGATAAGTACTTTTTGAAAAGAAAATTATAATCTTCATGTCAACTAATTTTTAATATTTAATAATTATAAAAGGTGTTTGTGAGGTATTATATGAGGAGCTGAGAGCCAGAGTGGACCAACCCAAAAATCCACTTGGTCCACTCTTGCTCTCAGCTCCTCATTTAAAAATTAAAGACGATAGTACAAAAACTTCATTTAGAATTCTTTTTACTGAAATCAGTCACCAGTTTTAGTATTTTGGAAAAGTTTATAAGACTTGTTTGGTTTATTCAACCATGTTTAAACCAAAGTCTTATATAGACTTTTCCAAAATATTAAAAATGGTGACTAGTTTCAGTATTCATTTACTGGGAAAACGGTGTTCATATTTGAGGAGCTGAGAGCAAGAGTGGACCAAGTGGATTTGTGGGTTGGTCCACTCTGGCTCTCAGCTCCTCATATGTTATGAATAAGTATTATGATTTTGCCCTCAATGGTATTTTAAAAAATGAAAGGAGTATTTTATATTCATAAGTGTTTGTTTATTTCCATTAAATGCATATTTTTTCAAAATGAAAGCGCATGCAGTTAAGAATTTAGGCATTTAAAACTACTCTCCTAAGAGAGATATTTTTTTTATGTATTGGTCCAACATCCTTCTCTTTCTAGATCTTGTGTAAATTTTAATTTTTATAAAATGGGTGTGAACCCCCAGTTTATCAACTCACGAGCCGCCACTGATTTTAGGTATACTTTTTAATGTTTACAGCGCTCAATAGTGTGATCCACAATGTAAAAAAAAGTCTCAACTTCTTATGGATCTTATGCACGCGTGCTTTATTTTCCTTGCAGCGCCATTGCCCTGTATGACATAGAACCTTTTTTAACCGTTTTTTTTGTTTAAACCAAGGTTTTTTTAGAACTGTTTTCAGAATAAGTCATTTTAGCAGTGATATTTGAAATTGAGTTGTAAATGTGACAGTTATTTCAAGGGTTAATTATAATTGATAATGATAATTATATTTCAATTAGTTAATTAAAATTACATTAATTTGTTTAAAAAAATAATTTTTGTTTTTAGTATATTCCAATTTGAATACCTAGTTGAAGTGAATAAAAATCAGTGTTAATTTATTTTGGATAATGGTTGAAATAATCAAATTACTTATCTTAATTATATGGATTAATTTATGAAACTTATGAAACTATAATTATGAAACTTATAATTTATGAACTTAAAAAATTTTCTTAAAAAATTTCTTTAGAAAGAGAAAATTTTATTTTTTAATATGCATAGTTTATATCAAATGTCATAAATAAAAATTAGTAAAAAATTTTAAGTTTACTTTTTTAATTTAAAATTTTAAAATTAAAAATTAATGGTTGAAAAAAGCTCTTATTGTTGTAAAAAATGATTTCATTTAATTTAAATTTCCATTTTCTAACTAAAAATCAATTAATTTTATATATTGCTCAAGTATAGTATCTATCATAAGAACGGCAAAAGTTTATAAACGGCGGCCATCTTGGACGCCATCTTAAAAATCCCATCGGTATAACAAGTTTTTAAAAATTTAACCTTAAGCCTTAGCTTTAGTTAAATCAAATAGAAAAATAAACTAGATAGATAGTAATATCGAGCAAAGAACCTTTTACTGTCGCTATTTTGAATATGACCCCCAAAATGGGTTCTAAAAAAATTTTCACCAAAATATTCGTAATCTACGCATCAAAATCTATGGAACAGAACGTTAAAATCAAACTTTGTACTAACCAGTCGCTCCGAAAGTCAAATTTACTACATTCTAAAATCAATCTTCCTTCCTGAAACCCATCAATCTGTTAGGATGAAAGTGGAAAGTCCATTAAAGCTAATAGTTAAAATTTGATAAAAGTTGATCCGCATCAAAAATTGTATCCATGGCTAAAGACAAATCCACCCCACAAAGTAAAAATTTAAGCAATCCTGAATTTTTAGCAGATGTATTTAGAAAACCTTCGATTACACAAAACGAAGTTCAGTGGACTTACACCCCTTTCATCCTAACCAGTTCAATAGGAGAAAGACAATTTTCTACCCTCTCCCTTCCCCTCCACGTCTCGGTCGAATCCAACAGGCTGTTAACGATTTTCGAAACTTTGCAATCCTTGTTCATGTAGTTTTGTTGGAAATTCACTAATACGAAAATGATAGTATTTATAACACTTTAAAGATGAAACGTATTAGATTATTTTAAGAAAATTTGAAATTAAATGTGGATTTTAGCTGTCTTATTAACGCTAATAATCTCGAGCGATAGCTTAAGTAACAATCTAAATGCATCGCCGTAATTATTAGGAAAAATTCAACGTGTATTAATTTTAACAGGACTAAGTACATAAATAAACTTAAGAATAACTTTTCGCTGAAAAAACTATTTTGAGATTTTTAATTTTAATAAAAACTACTTGTAGTATATTTGTTATCTTTCAAAGTCAATTGAATATATTTTAAATATTATTCGATTTTTAATATTCAGTTTATACTAATCAGATACTGGATTTGAGGGTAACAGGAAACTCTCAGGGTTTTTACACCTTGAAGTAGACAACTCTCTATTCTTAAATCAAAACCAGGGTACACCCTTAGTTCAGATTATTTGTAACTGTAACAAAGACACCTCATAGCACTGTATTTACTAAAATGCATTGTTGTGCAGTCTGTGACTAAACCTTAAAAAAAATGCAACAGAAGGTTTTTCAATTGGTTTCTCTTGGAAATGACCTCAATATTATATTAACATACTAAAAATCGGAAAAAATCGTCCTCCGGGATATTTAATTTTATAAAAATTTACATAAAAAATTAAAAAAAAAGTCAAATATAATAATCGATACTTATGATACATATTTATTTATGTTCAAAATCTATTTTTCAGTGCTAAATACAAATATACCATTTAAATTGAAAAAAATTAAAATATGAAGATAACTGCAAAAGAAGTAGTAATTCAAACTGTTTTCTCTTAGAAATGAACTAAATAATGACATAATAAAATATTAGAAGAAAATCGGACAGTAAAAAGTTTATTATTTTTTATTCTCTGATTTTCTTCTAATAATTTTATTATGTCATAATTTAGTTCATTTCTAATTTTTAATTTTTTTGGCCTTAAAAATAAAACTTTTTAAACATTCTCGCTAAGAATGTTAGAGGGATATGCCAAGGTCATTTTCCATGCATATTGTAGTAGTTATACTATAGTGATATAATAAAAAGAAACACAATCGATTGTTAAATAAAATAGACTTGCAATCAAATTAAAACAGATAATATTTTAACAATATTCGGTAGGTAAATAATCTAAAAAAAATTAAATTTTCAAGAGACAATTTTTAAAAAAAATATTTTTTTGAAGATTTTTGTCAATTTAAAATTACTATTTACTTTGTGAAACTTACAAGAAAGAGCAATTAATCATAAATCTATTTATCTTAGCAGCTTTTTAAAAAAGAAATTTTCTATTAATTGATTTTGCCTGATTTTTTCAATTTTAAAATTCGTGTGAATCCGAATTTTCGCCAGTAGCTTCTTTTAAGAGGGTCCGTCAGCATTTCGATTTGCGCCTTTTCCCACTAGATGGCACTGAAACTCACACAGTCACACGATCGAAAGTCAGCCAAGAACATAGCCGAGATTAACGAGGGAAGCGATATGCGCCAAATACTGGCACGACTGGTTCAAAGAGAGGAGAGAGCGGTTCTAAGAAAAAGGGGGAAAGATGAGATGTCCGAGAGGAGAGCGTTGGTTGACATTGACATCCAGGGGTTTCGCAAACGGTAAACTGCTGCATTTCCATCTGGCCGCGTTTTTAAAGATGTAGATCAGGGGTTCTCAAACTTTTGAACATCGCGACCCACTTTTTATGAACAGAATCTAACGCGACCCACCTCATCTTTAATTAAGGTATAATTTTTTTCAGGCCAGCAACAGGGCATAGTGTGAAACTTATTTTATGATAATAATTAACTCAAAGACCTAGAACTAAAAATAAAAGTGATAACACTGTTAATTATATAAAAAAATTAAACCAAGTGGATTTGAATCCAGTTTTTGGAAGGAGGCTGGGGACAGGTTGGAAGAGAGGTCACTATTATTTCAGGACAAGGAAGCGGTCTTTATTTTCTTAGCCACTGTACTGCATTTCAATATTTCAATAGAAAACGCTGTTTTTCGTTTCTAAGAAATATTGTTTCGAAATGAATTGAGGGGTGTCTCAAAAACTCTTTCTTATTCTTATTCAGCTGTGACAAGAAGTTGAATTTTTAGTAATCTTAAAAAGTTGATGTTTTCTATTAAAAGTCAATAAAGAAAAAGAGTTAACATGGGGGCAAAACGAAAAAATCGTATAATTTAAAAATGGAAGGTTTTAGAGGAACCTGACATATTATTGGATCATCTAGGGGTGGATAGCTTTCGATCAAGACCGAGTTTGTCCAAATCGGAACGGGGGTGCGGCCTTGCGGCCGGCCGAAAGAAAAACCAAATTATTTTAATATATAAGATTTTAACTATATTTTTTACTTCAAAATAAAAAGGATTTCAATTCGTATTTTCTGATAAACTGTTCATTTAAAAACTTCTTTTTAAATCAATTCACAAAGATTTTAGTAACGTTTTCAAACTTCAAACGTTTTATGCTATTCTTATAATGAATGGTGTATTCTGTATTATAGATGAAGGTTAATTAGAATAGAAAGTATTAAGCAGTAGCAAAACGTTTCCATCCTTTTATACAAAAAAAAAATAGTATTAGTATTATGGCCTATTTTACACTTTGCGAGACCCTATGTATATAATTCTGAACAAAAAAACTCCAAGTAGATTGTGTTTTGTATGGGGTATTATATTCAATAGAAAATGGAAAAAATGTTAGGTGATTTTTTTTAAATGAAGGATTTTTTTTTCATGCGTTTTTTTACGAGTAAAGTGGAAATTTAAAAATTGAATCTTTTTAAATTTCTGTGGGGGGTTATGAGTCAAGGGGGTTATTTAAAAAAAATAAATTGTTCTTTTTTTTCCACTAAATTGGTGAGAGAGGGAAGAAGGTTATTTACATGTTGTTAAGGTACTAGTGTATTTTAAAAAAATTCAGAAGATATATAAATTTTTGACCCCTATTTAAACCCTATACTCCTATACATCTTATTATACTTAATATTAATTAAAGATGGGTCTTCCTCCAGAAAATAGGGGGTTCGGCGGTCCTCCCCCGAATTTTTTTAAAATTTTAGTATGCTAAAAAGTGTTCTGGACGTATTTTTTGGGGAGTTTTCAGGGAGCTTCGCGGGCTGCACAAAATGACCCGGCGGGTCGCATGCGGCCCGCGGTCCGCCTGTTGGAAATCCCTGGGTTATAATATTCAGTTTACCTGCAAGGCCCTTTGTTTTCAATCTTTTTTATGACGGCACACATGAAGTTAGAATTACAGGCGCCCTGGACATGTAAAGTTGTATGATAAAAAATATGTTTAAAAAATTTAACGAGATGGCTAAATCAGTTTGAGTTCATCTAAACTGCATCAAAATCACCTAAAAAGTCCACTTTAAGAAAAAATTTTAAAGGTCTTTTAAGGTTATAAGCTTTTTGAGTTTGATTTCTAGTAATCCTGAAAAATTCAACTATACCCATAACCGTGATGATTGATAATAATGCAACTTGAATTCTTGAATTTTTATTTTGATTAAATTCGAGTCAAAAAGGCAAAAATCTAAACATGCTGAACTTTTGCTCATCACGAGGCACAAAAGTTTGCTAAAAAGTTCTGTCAGAAATATCGTGATTTCCCTAAGGATATTATTCCGATCGCAATTTTTAGCGGCAAAAATTAGCTTACTATCATAGATGCATAAATTTGTTAAATTACGCACTTTTGAAAGTTTTATCCTTTTATATTCGGTAAATATAAGGGTAGAAAGTCTTGAGGTATCGAAAGTCGGTGTCATAAGTTAATTTAAATTTTGAACACCTTATTCAAACCTTTATTAGTGTTTTACTTTAGACTTCCCTAGACCCAAACCAGAACTTGCTGCTATAGTTCTGGACCGTAGAATTGTAGAAATACATTAGTTTCAGAATTGAAAACAAAGGACGGATCTGTCACGTACATTTTTGTACATTTCGGTAGATATAAGATCCCCATGCAAGGAGGATTGAAGGAACCGGTTTGGGGGGGTTGGGGTAAGCTCGCAACGATGCCCCCATCTCACCGAAATTCACCTCGCTCGCTACACGCATTTTGTTCGAACGCCTACCGCCTGCCCGAAAGACTATTTGGTCGACACCAACAGGACATTTCTCCAAAAAGGAAATTTTGTCGATGACGTTATAGCGAACGGGACATTTCACTGATAAAATATTAGTCGTTGAAACGCCCTGTCAGCAAAACTGGTAGCTTTTAGAATTCTTTCGCTATATATAATATAATATAGTAAAATAAGCAACTATAAATCAGAAGTCTTAAGATGTTGAGAAAATGTTTATTTACACATTGATTTGTGAAGAAAAAACTTCATCTCTCTTTTTTAGCCAAAACAAAGTATAAATATATATTTGCAGTAAAATCAAATACTCCACAAATAACAGCTGATTTAAAAGAGGATATTTACATTTTGTGGTTCCATAAAAAATACCCCTTGTATGCCACAAAATTTTCAAGGGAAACTTCTTATTGACAGTGGCGTATATAGAAATTTATTTCGGGAGGGACCCAAAATAACCTAAAAAAACCCTTAGTTTTTAAAAAGCCGAAAGCTAGAATTTCGCACCGGGGGAGAGGACCAAAAAATATTCCTAAGCCCTCCCGCCATGCACATTTAATAGATTCAATGTAGTTTTTTTTAATATAGTTCCAGGTATGATTTGATGAAGTGAATATTGAAAAAAATTGTGAATAATAAAGTTCCAAGTACAAAAGGGGGGCCTGAGGAAATTAGGAAAGGAGGCCCCCTTTTGGAAATTTGACCCTTAAAACAGGGTTTTAACTCATTTTAGTACACCAAGTTGAAGTGAGGCATTTTTTTCCTAAAAAAGTCAAATATATAGTTACTTTCAAAGCGAATATTGTTTCTATAGAAAATAAGACAGAAAATTGTTCCAAAAAGAATAATTTTTAAAACTTTTAAGAATTTACATTATCTGTTGATTAAAAAGTCTTATTTTAGTGACTTGCTCAATCGTTTGGCAATTTTTACGACTCAGAAGAAAAAAAACATTTCCTTACTTTTGTGAAACTTATCTTATGATAATAAGGACCAATTCTTCATACTGCAAGACTTAGAACTAAAAATAAAAGTGGTAGCACTGTTAATATAAAAAAATTAAGCCGAGAGGATTGGAATACAGTTTTTGGAAGGAGGCTGCGGCCAGGTTGGAAGGGAGGACAGTATTTCAAGACAAGGAAGCTGTGTTTATTTTCTTAGCCACTGTACTGCATTTCAATAGAAGACGCTCTTTCTCGTTTCTATGAAATATTAATTCGAAATGTATTGAGGAGTTTCAAAATATCTTTCTTATTTTATATTCTTATTCAGCTGTGACAAGAAGTTGAATTGTTAGTAATTTTAAAAGTTGATGTTTTTTATTTAAATCAATTAAGAAAAGTTATAAAAGAATATTTTAACTACATTTTTACTTCAAAATAAAAATGATTTCAATTCGTATTTTCTGATAAACTGTTCACATGTAAAAAATTTTGTTTTTTCAAATCAAATCACAAAGATTTTAGTAACTTTTTCAAACTTCATACGTTTTTGTGCTATTCTTATAATGAATGGTGTATATTATAGATAAAGGTTAATTAGAATAGAAAGTACCGACCAGTAGCAAAACGTTTCCATGCTTTTATGGTGTCGCGGACATTTCGCCAACTCTGAAATTTCCTACCCTACCCCCAGTTTCTGTATGGCGAAGCAACCGTAACCCCGTTTTTATAAAATTATCTTATGATTATTAAATCATATTTACAAGACCCTAAACTGAAAAGATAAAATTAGTAGCGATCAAGGTTGGCACAAAACCGCAAAACCAGTTTTTTTTTGTATATACTTGTTTATTTTTGAACAAAAAACTCCAAGTGGATTGTGTTTTTTTTCTTGGTCTTATTCAATAAAACCATGGAAAAATACGAGATATATGCCTAAACCAGTTTTAGAGTTCAAAGTTCATCTAAATAACTACATCAAAATCGCCTGAAAAGCTCACTTTTAGAAAACATTTTGGTCTTCTATATGGTTATAAGCTTTTTGAGCTTTATTTCTAGTAATCCTGAAAGTTCAAATACACATAACCATGATAATGCAACTATTCTTGAATTTTTATTTTGATTAAGTTCGAGTCAAAGAGGCAACAATCTAAACGTGTTGAACTTTTGCCTCATTACGAGTGACAAAAGTTGGCTAAAAAGTTTTCTCAGAAATATTGTGATTTCTCTAAAGATATTATTCCTATCGCAATTTCTAGAGGCAAAAATTAGCTTACTATCAAACTATCATAGATGCATAAATTTGTTCAATTATTTGTTGAAAGTTTTATCCTTTTATATTCGGTAAAACGGTAAATATTCTTGAGGTATCGAAAGCCGGTGAAATAATTTTAAATTTTGAAAACCTTTAATATTCAAATATTTTTTAGTGTTTTACTTCAAACTCCTATAGCACCAAACCAAACTGGCTGCTCACTATAGTTAGATATCTGGACCGTAGAAATGCACTATTTTATTTTCTTATCTCTCTTATTTAAAAAAGTTACAGTAACCGCCAACGCTACCGCTGATTCTAAAATTTCTATTTCAGATCGTTTTAAACTCACATTATGCAAGAGGTTTTGATGGAATATTTTGAACATTTGTAAAAAAATGAATTAGGGGCATTTTCATTCCAAAAGCTAATGATGAGGTTATTCTGGATGTATTCAAACTATTAAAAAACCAGAAAATTAGTTATTTTTCTGCTACGAATTCGCCTCCAGCTAAAACTATTAACAACAGAATTAGGATTTTTTTGCAGCCACATATACTAAGACATGAAGTTTTGCACCTCGTCTCCCTTTTTTTTTTTCAAATTTTGAGTTCGCGTTTTGGATATATTTTTTTAAATTATCGGTCACATTTTTTAAAAATTAAATTTCCTTTGCACTGATTTGGTCCGATTTTTAGTACGTCATTATTAAGGTAATTTCCATGTGCAACCTTCTATCTAATAAATGAGTTTTCGATCGGGAGCCAATCAATTTTTTTTTAGAATTTAAAGTTTTTAACTTTTTATAAAATTTTAATTTTTGAGAATTACACGGTATATATCATTCTTTGAATCAGTGAAACCATGATCCAATTACGCATAAATTGGGGGCTAATCCCTTTCGCCCCCAATTTATGGCCCTTCCTGTTGGGGGTCAGGGAATGTTGATGTTGAGATCCGAGAGAGCTTTCTGCACTACAAATCCTACTTTATCCTGGTTTTTAAATAATTGCCTCAAGTTAAATATAGATAAGACCAAATTTTTAACTTTCAATTTACATAGAGACACGGATTTAAACTTATCTTTGGTCTATCACTTAGATACGTGTCCTATTAATTCCAATTGTCGATGTGCAAGTCTCGAAAAGGTAAAATCAATGAAATACCTTGGCATTTTTATTGACTCAAATTTAAAATGGAAAACCCATATAATGTATGTCATTAAGAAGCTAAGATTTCTGCTCTTTAGATTCAAACATTTACGTTATTCAATTGACAATAAATTTTTACTTCAGTTATACTATGCTTGGGTTTACCCAATTTTTTCATATGGTTTAACTACATGGGGTGGTGGATACGTTAGTAATTATTCAGCTTTAATTTCACTCCAAAATAAATTCATTAAAGTGATATTAAACTCTTCAGACCACATAAATCTTTTAATGTACCAAACTTTATCTATTCTACCATTACGATATTTTTATTACTACAAAACTTGTTTATTCATCTACAAAAATCCTAACTTTTGTGAAAGAAAAATACTAATAAACGCAAGAAGAAGTAATGAAATCTACAAAATTCCATATCCCACTAAAGAAATCATGCGCAAAATATTTTCTTATCTTGGCCCAAAGTTTTTCAATAGCCTACCACTAAATATACAAAATAGTGTAACCAGTAAAACCTTCAAAAAACATCTAAAATTATATTTACTAACAATTACTGATATTGAACAACTTTTTTAAACTGACTGAAATTAATTGATAACTCCCCGACACCGTACCGTCTTGCCAACGCTTAGTACACCTTTTTTTTTTCAATACATATTTATTCGTTTTGTTTTCCTTTCACATTTTTCATTATTTCGTATTTCAATTCTAAGTATCAATTTTGCCAGTAATTTTATGTTTGTTTATTATATCTCATTGTATTTCTATTATACCTGCACAGGATTATTTCCTCCAGGTTATATATGTTCAATTGTAATATCCTTATTTCTTCTTTGTCAATAAATAAATTTGTTCTGTTCTGACTATTACAAGTGTTCTCAGTCCAAATTTGAAGAAAGGGTGTCCCTCCCTTTTTTCGTTTCTTGCTCCTCTTCGGTCCTTTGGGGATGCCCTCATAAAAAGTCTCTTTTAATGAAGAAAATCTAAACCTTTTTTCCTAAATTTTTGCTGTCACAATTGGGCTTCTTAAAAACGTTTTTTTGTATCAAGTTTTCAAATTTTTCCCACGAGAAACACTCAGACCCTCTTATAACTAGTATGATTTTCCCTTAGTTCTCTCTCTCTCTCTCTCCCCCTGCACGTCAATCTAAAAGAGAAACGAGAGCATTACCGAAAAATTCATGGACTTTTGCCCCCACAGTGAAAATTCTTTAAAAAATGGTCTGCATTCTTTTAGTTTAAATTAGTGGTACAGCTTGGAAAGCTGCTCAGTAAATTCAATGCAATACAATTTTAACCTCAAAATCGTACTCTACGACCTCTAATTATATTAAATTGTCGCAAAAATTGAAATTTTATGAAAACTTAATTATTAAAAATTTTAAATTCTAAGGTTAAATTTTGATTGGCTCCAGATCGAAAACTCATTTATTATGTCCCTAGAATCATTGTACCAAGTTTCATACCGTCATCAAAATGTGCAGTGTTTCGCTAAAATTCGGATAGTACCGTCAAGTTAACCCCTTTTTTCCTCCATGCTTTTTTCAATAATTTACACCACTGGAGTAGTTAAAAGCAGGGCTTTTGTCCCCGGTTCGTTCCTGTCCTGAGTTCCCCAATTTCCATTCAGGGAGGAGGAAACCAGTCAACTGTAGGGTTGCTGACATTTTGCATCACTTGGCTTTTCAGATTTTGTTCGCCAGCGATATCGCCAAAGTAAGATATCGCCAAAGCAAGAAAGCGTATATTTCAGAACATAATTTTATGAAAGTACAGCGCATAAGACGGTTGTTTAAATAGGTTTCACATTTCTCGACCTTCTTAGATGTATCTAAAGTCAAAATAATGTTATTCTGTTCCTTAATTATTTAAAAAAATCAATATTTACTTGAAAAAATGTGTAGGTGGCGCTGCCACACAGAGGATCGAAATAGGTTTCGTTTTAGCAGAAAGTGGTAATCGGAGTTAACGCTGAGGAGGTTTTATAAATGTTACACCTAGTGTGACACAGTTTCTTGAATTTTAATACAAAGTAAGACACTTTTTGTTTGATTGTAAAAAAGAATGAGGGTTCTAAGGACTATCTATTCGTAAAACATATGTTCTGAAAAAATTAACATTGTGGGTATAGGAGCGCTTGGGGTGCCCTCTAGGGGCAGAAAGGGGAACCGTGCAAGTGACAGACCCTCTTAAAAAATAAACAAGAGGCTAGATTTCTAGTAAATGAGCATACATTCTCTATTTGTGAAAAGTTTTTATATTAGAGGAGTTAAAAAAAACTTGGTTAAACGAAAACAAATTACAGAGAATTTATTTAAATATTTGTGAATAAAACACACTTTCACCACGGGAAGTGGAAAAATTATTTTTTTCTCTTTGGTACCGAGACAGCGAAAAGTCTTGAAAACTACTTATTTAAATCAATGGAGTGGTGCAGTGTAACCCTTTTAATTTATTGTTACCATACATTTTCTGTTTCATTTCATTTTCAGCTTTATTTTCAATATCTGAATTTTGTGAGGAACGCCTGTTAACTCGAGAGCTTATTATGTGCAACCGTTTTTTAGTGAAATCAGGTTTAAATTTTGTTTAAGGTGTGAACAGTGAAAATGAAGCTCTCCAACTTTCTCTTCGTATTCATCAACTTTTGACAAACGGGAGTTTATTTTATTTTAAAAAGATTTCCCCGAGTGTGGGAGGATCTATTTCATACACACCGAAAAGATTTTTCATCAAAACGATGTTATTTATAAAATCTAAACAACTTTGCTTTCCCCAAAATAATCTGAAGACTACTTTCTAACAGGCGGCAGGTCGCCAGCAGCTAAAGCGTGGATATCACTTCTGGAATAAATTAGGATTTCTAATTGAATTTACGTATTTGGTTGAATCGCATGATGAAATTTCTTCTGCGATATGAATAAACTGATATTAGTTTCAGAATTCACTTGATAAGGGAAATACTACCATCCTTATTTCTATCTGGGATGATTATTTCATTACAAAAACATTGTATTAAACTAAAATTTTAAATCGGGATGATTTATATTTTCAGTTGTATAGTGCTTTAAAACTTGTGATTTTTTACTTACTTTTTAGAACTTTAATTATATGATTTTATCAAGTAAATTTTTAATTTATTTTGAGTTATGACGTAAAAAATGTAAATTTAAATTCTTAATATTTTAGAATAAGATCTTTGACTTGTTCTTGATTTTTATTACTTCCATGAGTCTTTCCGTTTTTAATAAAAAAAATATTCTTTATTTTACTGTATTGTGATTATGACTTTTTTTCAAAGTTATACATTTTATGTTTTTACATTTACGTAAATGAAGTAATATTTTTTAATTTAAAATATCCGGCCTTTGTAAAGTATTAAAATGTTATATTTATTTAAGCTATTTTTCATGATATAGTTCTATTTAGGTGTTATATATCCACTCATGTTATGTATACTATGGTATTTCAGTCAGTTGAATATGCGTGTGCATGTTTTGGTAGTAATTCGCATCTCAAAAACTTGGATGACACGTTTCTCTCTATCGCAGGGGTCGGCAACCTTTTGAAGCGGAAGAGCCAAAAGTTACAATTTACAAATTTTCCCAGTTTTTAAAGAGCCACTAAAAATTTGTGTTTCATTATTATGTAGTATTTCCATACATTTGATTCCATTACATTCCATTTCATTTTTGATTTAAAATAAACGGCTTTATTGTTATAAACACAAAAGGGGGGGTCTGGGGGTCCTCCCCCAGAAAATTTTAGAAATATGACCCCAAAAAGTAGGGTTTTCACTCGTTTTGGTCCGAGCCCACGTGTGGGGGCAATTGACCAGTTGCCCCCCAACTTGCTTTTGAGTTATGTGAACTTGTCACTCTACAAGTCTTTGGTTTTCAAATCCAGCAATTACATTTGAAGCGATTCAGCATCCATTCCAAATGGTTCAATGTTGATCTCATTTGTATTTGTGTTGAGAGGATTTACTATGAACCCCAGAGAACTTTTGTTTGCTTTGAATTGCTTGAATCTCTCTGCGAATCCATCCTTCATGTTTTTTAAAGCTATTCGGAATAAATTTGTGTCAATAGTTGCATTGATCTCATCGCGATATTGCTTCAGATTTTTAAAATGAAGTAATTTACCGCTCTCCATATCTTCAACGAATAAAAAAAAAGGTTCTTTTTCTTTTTTTAAATGAACTACTTCTTTAAGCAAGGCGTAGGCTGGGCCCTTTTCTAGCAGTTTTATATTTAGTTAATTTGTTTTCATTGTGGTTTCTACCATGAAGTTGAATTTTTGCAGCCAAATTTTGTATATCAATTCTAGATAATCAGTGCTTTTTTTCATTGTGGAATTTTTTTATTTCACACAAGCGATTTGTAATTAAAGAATATGAAAATAAAATCTCCTTGAAAAATTAGGTACTTAAAAATATATTTTCTTATTTTTAAGGGTTTTGATAATAAATTATTAATTTTTTCGTATAGAACTGGAGAGCCGCAACTTTACATCAAAAGAGCCGCATGCGGCTCGCGAGCCGCAGGTTGCCGATCCCTGCTCTATCGCATAGTGATTTATCAAGCGAAAGTGAAGTGTCTACTGACGGACTGAATTAGCGTTTGGAGGGGATTCACGATAGAGTGTAGGCCGCACTCTTGGGTTGTTCTTCAACAGCGATTAAAAACTGTCAACTCTCAAAGTTTCGTATCAAAAGATGATTAGCAGAATTTTTCTTTGCAATTTCTATGGCATCCATAAGGATTATGGCAAAATTTAAGAATAAAGGGGGACTGTAGAGATAGCAGTACCTCTAATTTTTATTATTTTTGTATTTTGAAAATTTGTTTAAAACTGAAATTTACTGATGGGGAATTTTTAAACTGGAAGAAAGACATTCATAACATATATTTTTTCAATCACGTTTTTACTGGAGGATGGGGAAATTCAACTTTAGTTTTGAGGATCCTTCTTCTTATTAGAAATATTTCAAAATTCGATACATTCACAAAGAGCTTGTGTATTGAAGGACTTTATAATGTTATAACTTTGCACGATATATAAGGTTTCATCTAATTTTTATGTTACCTCTTCCAAACATTTTAAGTTCCCCTAATCTACATAAAAACCTTTTAGCCCATTTTAGAACATTATATTATTTTTTTACCGCACATAACTGGTAGAGAACAATTTTATTTACACGAGGATCTAAGGTACACCATTTAATAGAGTATATAAAAGAAACAATTAAACTTTTCTATGTCATTTTAGCGCTACGTATGCGTTTTACTCCCCCCTATTTTATTTTTAAAAATAAAATAAATGGTACTTACCATTCCCATCATGCTGAAAAAGTTATTAAACCGAAAGAGATTATTTCACAATAAGTATTATTTAAATGTTTAAGGAATTCTTCATTTTCTATGACTTCGAAACAGACAGAATTTTCAATAGACTCGTTAAAAACCTGTAACCTTAAGCATAATTCAAGAAACAATGGCAAGGGGAGGGGTAAAATAAAAACAAACCTCCGGATTTTATGATATTGGTTTAGACGCAAAAATTCGTGAAACTTTATCATTATTCCAGTCAATATTAAGTTCACAGGGAGCAGGTAATTAATGCTAGTTAGGAAGAGCGGCTGAATTTCCCAGCCTTGAAGGGACCCATTGACCAAAATTGAAAAATTGGTGGCTTGGGGGTCCCCACTTCATGGATTTTTTAAACTTATTTTCTTGTTTTATTTCATTATTCATATATCTGATGAAAATCCTCTACGGAATATTCCCTTTGATACGATTCTTTCATAATATGTGATCTGTCAAAGTAAGAAATATCTTATTGAGAGGTATACAAAGCTGACACATTTGAATGAAACAGACTGTACAGTAACAGTGTGTCGATCAAAAAAGGAAAATAGTCTTGAGAAGAGGTGTGGCCTGAGAAAGAATGAGAAAAATTCGGAGGACGATTCTGGAGTTTGAGGAAGGGGAGATGGAGTAATTTTGGTCGTTTTCTATGGTCAAAAAGGGAAAGCTTGTAACTTTAGTAGGGAGGAACTATCCTCAAATCCAGGAGCTGATTAAAAAAAAATTAGTACTGTAAGCAAAACCCGTAGGAAGGGGGCCCCAACCCGATACTAGTGGTATGTTCATCATGAAAAAACTAATTTCATAGCAGTCGAAGTTGAGAGGGAGTCTCACTGGATGTCGCTTTTGACTAATTGGTTACATTGCAAATAAAATTTAGATATTTACTTTACTATTTGGAAAAGTCATTGAAATTATATTTCAGAAAACATAAGTGGTTATTTTTGCTTAATATTTTTAAATACTTTTGAAAAATGACAGGCCTAATGGTAAATCAGGGTCTGCCCAAATCCCCTCACTTGACCACCCCCTGGTTTTGAGCTAGAATTTTCCGTGGCCCGACTTGGCTCTCGATGGCCAGAACCAAAAAGTCAGTATTCTTCACCTTATGGATTTTCCCATAAAGTCTGAAACTGTCTACCACTGGATAAATACATGGTTAAAAGCAAAAAATCTAAAGCGTTACGATAGTTGAAACCTACGAATTTAATCATGGTCAGATTAGAGTGATATCCGACTAGTTATACCGATGGGAACATCTTGGGGTTGGGCACCCTCGCCTGTCCATGGCAATTCCGTCCGAGGCCCAACCCTTCTGCCACACTCTCGGTTTTTTCCGCTTCTCCTTTCTGGGTTTCTCATGGAAAGCAATCCCGTCTGGCGCACGTAGGTGGAGGGGCAATCGCGGAGATAAATATAGCGGGCTGGCTGCGGTGGTCACTCGCAGCTCAGCTTTGACAGGTGAGTCGCACACTTCCTCTCGCCCTAAGCATGAGTTTACGGGATTACACGATTTTATATACATCTAACACATTCTCTGCTTTTTCTTGATGAAGAAATATTGCTCTTCTTCATACTTGCCTGTTTATCGGATTTGTTTCTTTGCTTCAGATCTGGTCATTTATTCTAGCTTTGCCTTCTTTCTACTAAGTACCAAATGCAAACTTGTAAAACTTTTTATAACCTTTTACTTCCTTTCTAAGAAATATCGGATCAACGTTTCGCTTGAAATTTATGTGCTTAGTTGAAATGATGCTGATGCTGAATGGATAACTAATATTTTCTGAAACATTGAACAAAACACTTGATGGTAAACTTTATTGAAGCGTAATACTTAACTTTCAAAAAAATTCATACAGTTATCACGTGTTTGGAAACAAAGTCGTTATTTTCTTTTCTTGTCAATCCCAAACAACAATTACATTACTATAAATTTTCCAACACCTTTTTTAACTTCAGGAGTTGAATAATTCTGTGATATATTATTGCTTAAATTTCCTTATAAATTTATGCATCATAATATAATATACATCACATAAAGGAATTTTTATTTTCATCTTTTTGTAAATGAGTAATTAATATTTATTTAAACACTTCTCCAGCTTTACTATGTAGGTTCCTCTTTTAAAAGTCCACAATAGTTTGTTGAGAAGTATGCATTCTGTAGCCTCTATATTTTCTCTCGTAATTTTCATTGCCTTTTTACAAATACTTAGTTGGTATCTTATTGTCAATTTTGTTTTAATTATTTTGACTTGATCTTTATGGCATCAAATTTTTTAAAAAATTAACTTTTAAATTTCTTCAAAAATTGTGTTATTTAAATGTTCTTGGGAGGGTGAATAATTCATTTTACCATCTTTGAAATTATATAATATTAATTAATTATATTCTTAAGTTTATTTATTTTAAGTGAATTTATAACCAATGTGATGACAGGTTAAATTTTTTTCTGTTGGAAGCTGTTATCTTTTCCGTTTTTAACAGCCTGGACTTCCAATGTATATTATTTATTGTATTAGGTTTATTGTAAATAGGGAAATATTTGTCGTGTGAGCAGTAAAAAATCGAAAAGATTATGATAAATGAATTCTGTAAAAATGTGTTCACTATAAATATATTTTAAGATAGGTAAATATTTTACTCTTTTTGGAACATATAACTATCTAAAATATAAAAATCTTGAACTTGTTTTGCTCTTAAAATATTAAGAGATAAAAAGTTTTTAAGGTATAGCTTTTTAATGGATTATAAAAGTGCTACCAGAATTTAGGTAATACGGTAGAGGGGGTAAATTTATAAATACCTACCAAAAAGAAGACGGAGAATTAACTGTCTCAATGACCTCCCTAATTCCACTCCGTATGAAGCACTTCGACTGTATAAGACAGTTTCTTACTTCTTAATGATCTTCTGATTGTTTTGATAGCAATGAATAACGATAAGTATTAAAAATCATTAACACATTGAAAAAATCTTACAATTAAAATCCGAGTATATTTTAAAATTTGATATCAGTGATATCAAATTACTTACAAGTTACTTGGTGTACTAAAATTTTTATTGAACCTTTCAGTGTGTATATTCCTGAATGAATATTGTTTAATTATAATATAGACTTTATTGATAAACCCGCTCCAGGCACCCGGGGAGGACTTAAAAAAAGATTCACATTCACAAATTTTATAATATGTAAATATGTGTTACAAGAGTATTTTTCACCTAGTCTTCACAATCTATGAATAAAGTTTCACAGTTCACATCATATTTAAATAGTAATGGTAAAAATATTTATCACGGAATTTATGCTTATTAAATAAAGACAAAATTGTTTTTTTCACTCTGCCTACAAGTAAATAAATGTATGTTCAAAAAATCAAAAAAGTGAAAAAAAAAATAAATAATTTTAAAAATAAAATTATAGTTATTGTAATGGATAAGGTTTTTCATAAGCACTTGATTGCAGTCAATGTTTTCACTGCATGTTGAGGATTTGGAACGGTATAATCAATTCCAGAAGTGTATATCACTCACGGACAACTTAATGTGATGAAATGTCATGATATAGTGATATAAGAAGATGGGTTTCAATCAGACACCAAGAGGTTTCTGTTTCTTTGCCAAGAAAAAGAAATGCAAATTGTTCTTATTCTTTAAGGAGCTGAAAAGATTTTCTTTAGAACCTAGTTGTTATGAAAAAGGTTTTGTCAGAGTTAATTTACTCTATGTGAACATAATTTGAGTAGAATATCAGCGAAGTTATAAAGATTTATAAACTTTATCTTATATTAATATGAAACATTAATTATAAAATGATTACTAAGTTGAAGTTTAAGTCGCCTTTACTTAAAACAATCAATAGAATTAAAGTTATAAATTAGAGTACAAGTTTATAAGAATGTTTATTATGTACCGAGAATTGTTAATTGTGTGAAAGTCATTATTTTCTTTTTCAGAACTGATATACATAAAATGGCTGATGACGAAAGGGAGTATAGGTTAGTAGTCATTATTATTTCTTAATAAGATCATTAGATATTCTTTAAAACTCCATTTTGATTCCCCTACTAGTATTTATAAATTTGCAAACATAATGTTGGATTAATTGATTTGCGTTGTTTTAAAAAAGAAGCTGTTTTGGACACAGTAATTTAAATATATGACGAATCTTTTATCTTTCAGACGTAAAAGTACTTAGAATCCAATAAAACTAATTTTTTTTAAGAATTACATTTACCAATTTCCTTAATTTTCAGTTATATAAATCTACGTCTGTTCAAAATTATCTCCATGTATCAAATCATAAAAAGATACACATAAAAGA
This sequence comes from Tetragnatha montana, assembly GCA_963680715.1. NCBI lineage: Eukaryota > Metazoa > Arthropoda > Arachnida > Araneae > Tetragnathidae > Tetragnatha > Tetragnatha montana. The sequence continues at coordinate 25,040,137 of OY796684.1, forward strand.
CAACTAACTCTGAGACATAGTAAAGTAGATCCTCGATTAACCGATATGGTCGGGAAATATTTCGTCCCGAATTAGCAAATATTCTTGATGCTATCAAATTTCAGAAATTTTTGATAACTTATTTTGAAAAAGCTATGAAAAGAATGTGTAATACAATGAGACAATAAAATAATTTAGTTAACAATACAAAAAAAGAAGAAGGAAAAAAGAATAAACAAAAATGTTAATATTATTAAATTTAAAACTAGAGCAATAACGAAAATAGAAATACAATAGTTAACTAAAATTGTGTTGTGTAAAAAAGAAATGATACAAGTCTGTTTCGTTTATTAACTCTTCGACAAATTTTACTCAACAAATTTCTCAACATCCTTTTACTGCAAATCTCCAAGTAATTAAGTAACATCCCTGTATACTAATGCATCATTTAATTTAAAATGAGAGAGGTGCAATATTTTCGTAATCCCTTTTATGATTATCTTGGATATACTATCCTGTCCCCTCTGAACCATAAGTGATACTGGACACAATGTCTTAAACGTTTCCCTCTTCCATCTTTTTTTTTTTTTTTTGGGGGGGGGGAGGCAACCCTAGTTAATCAAGTTGGAGCAGAGTCTACTGTACAAAATATTTTTATTAATTTTTTGCTAGTAGTCTAATTCCTTAGTATAGTATTCTTTATATTTAGTATAATTTCTTATTCTTTCAGTTTGAGTTTATAATTTAAGCTTTTGTGGGAATAAAGACAGCTTTTCAAAAATATTGTTATATTTCATATAACTCTTTAAGTTGTTGGATCATAAATTGATTATTTGTCTGTACATTATTATTTTAAAAATATTTTCTGTAGTTTTTTTCACTTATTATGCCAATCATAATGTAAAACTTCTTTTTTACGTAGTCTAATATAAAGAATCTCTAAGGGCAGAAATAAAAAAAAAAGACTTTTCGATGTAAGAAAAGAGATAATTGTCCATTACTTTCTATTTTGTTAGTTGTGGCCATTTATCTTTCCGTCTCATTCATTCATGTTCCGAGTTGAACAGATATTTCTATAATTACAGAGTTTAATGCATATATTTGGTAAACAGTTTTTCGTTCTTGTATGTATAATTTATCTGTTTCATAAATGGATACATTTTATAGATTTTATATCAATCTATTCAGGGTGGAAAAGTATCCATATGACCATATAAGTTGAACTCCTTTTTGTCCTACTTTGGCTATTTGGTAACAATAACTTCTATGGTTTAGATCAGGCATGGCCAACCCGCGGCCCGCATGCGGCCCGCTTTATATAATTTTGCGGCCCGCGAGAATTTTCGTAAGTTTAAAAAAAACTTTACTCTTTTCGAGCTATAATTTTCTTTTAAGAACAATGTTTAGTGTCAAAAATGCCCCAATATTGCCCACCTCAAATGTATTTCCAAAATTCGGACTAGGTGTACCAAAACTAGTTAAATCATGTTTTTTTTAGTCAAATTTCCAAAAATTTTATGGGGGAGGACCCCCAGACCCCCCTTTGGTACTTGTAGTACCTTTATTACTCACAACTTTTCTAACATTTAGTTGTTTAGGACGCAAATTTTACTTAAAAATTTATTAAAAAGTTACATTGGACCTATTAAAAATGCGTGAGAGAGGCTGATGAGTAATATTGAGCCCCACCCGAAATAAATTTTTACATAAGCCACTGATCTCATCAATACATATTCAATATCTTAATTACTATCACTATATCACACCATACTTGCATTCATAAATGTAGTAATTTAGACGAAGAAATAAAGTATCAATTAATTTTGCTTTTATTTTTCACTAAAAATTTTTGTTTTGGGACTTCGTCTTCAGACTTGAGAGATTATTAAAATGACAGTAGTGCGTATCCACCTAAATTAGTTTCGAGTAATTCAGAATGTTTTTTTAACCGGCACCTGTTTAATTTCTAAACTCCCTAATCTAAATCATGATCTAAATACCCATTTTATACTTTTCAACTTATGTCACTGTCATTCTGAGCAGCTCATACCTTAAAGTTTTATATGCGGCCCGCGGAGTATTGTGGTTTTCCAAAGTAGCCCACAAGATCATTTGGGTTGGCCATACCTGGTTTAGATAATAATACAAATAACTTTTAAGATTAAAACGAAACAAAATAACTCGTCAATCTCCTTTAATCGCTCAATCGTGCTGTTAACATCACTAAAGGAAAGATTCGGTCTGCTCTTCAAGTCACAACTCTTTGAGAACAAGAAGATGAATTAGCTCCTTTTGCTAATTTTCGGAAAGAGAAGATTGATGAGTGTCACTTCACTCCTCTCTCTCCTCTCTCTCGAGCAACCTTGTTTTCAAATGTAAATTAGCTAGCTAAAAGTTTACAATGGCCCAACTGATACCCTCCAAATAGCTGTCATTTCATTTTTTCGGTCACAGGTTGCTTGAGGGCACCTTCTTTCAATTCAAAAGAAAGTTCAGAAATACATAAAAATGTCATCCTGCTTTTTACTCATGCCTAACCGGTAACCTTAGTCATGAGGAAGTATCTTTTGAGGAATTCGCTCCGTTGCAAAGCTGTGGAAAAAGAGGAAAAGGTGCTACTTTAAGCAACCTCACCCCCAAATGGCGTTGACCTCGAAATTAAGCCGTGTCATTAATAAGCGAGTGATGACTGAAAAATAACGTCCATCGAGCAGGAGCGGAGACATCGCACCGACGTCACGTGATGGATGTTTATGAGCCTGACGTCACTGTTGACTTGCGAAGAGCTCATGCGGAAGCCAGAGGCAAGTTTGAAATAGCAGCGTTTGTTTAGATAATCCTCGGTTCCCACCTTGTACGGATTTTGAAACTAAGTCTATTATGATCAAACTCTTCCGGTCTCGCCCATGGTTTGTCCACACTGTAGCAACTCTTAAGAGGGATGAGGGAGAAAGTTCTGAATGGGACTGGGTTAGCAAAGTTTGTCTTCAGCGGACAGCATTTCCAGACCATGCAATATTGTATATCTTCATATAGGGAGTGCTTTTCAGTTTCCTAATTTTTCATGTAACACAATCATTAGAAGTAGTTGAAATAAAAAAAGTTCCTGAAAAGGATAGGTTACTTGATTTTAATTTCCATCCTTTATTAAGTCCATTAAGTCCAGCCATCCTTATGTTAGTTTAATCCCGACGCATATTTGATTTTTAAATGATATAAATGATCTACTCATTTGACTCTATGCAATGCTTTAAATATTTGAAGGAATTTTGTTTTAGGATGTCGATGCCGATGGGGATATAGTTTATGGATGTTTGAGCAAAGGAGAAGACCTTGAGAAAACTCTAACATACCTATTAAATATTCTTTGTTTAATCAATCATTCATTACCAAATATTTTTTAAATTATAAAAGGACATATTTGGTAATGAGGATTTAGCAAAGAACTAGCGTTGAAAAATTCTCATGGTATTTATAAAATTATAATTTGGTTATTAACGATTTAAGATATGAATGTTTAATGTTCAGCAAGTTGAAAAGCCTGTTTTTAAGGAATGAAATTGTAGATTTCAATTAAAATTTCCATATAGTAAATCTTTTTTGATTGATTCTAAAGGATTTAGACAACAGAAGAAAGTTTGTAAAAGGAGGTTTTAATGGATTGTATCTACTAAAAATTATAAAGCCCGATATTTTAGTAAGCGTAGGCATTTTTGGGTAATGTTTGACTCCCCTTGTTTACAAAAAATTGGTGAAATGAACCCTCATATAATAATGTATGCAAACTGAAAACCCCCCACCGTGCTATTTTTGTAGTACAAAATCTTAATTTAAAAAACTGCTAATTTTAAACAGTGGGCCTATGCATCGTTAATGTTTTTCTTGTGTAGTCAAAATGCTAGTACTAACTTTTTTTTTAAATTTATTTTTGCATATTGATATTTCATCACGTTCCGAGAAATTTTAGTACAGTTCGTTTTTACAGTGTTTTGAATGTCTTACGTAACCATCATTCATCATATTCCCCTTCCCCTGTCATAAAAAATAAGCAAATGAGTAAATCCAGGTTCGAATGCAGATATTTCAGTTAATCGAGAATATTTATCCGTTACATTTGGCTACCAGAAGTTGACCACATATAAAAAAACAGTAAATTTTATAAATATTTTTTGCTTAAAAAAGTTAAATTTTATACTTTTGCAAATAAATGATCTGAACGTATTCTGTAATAAGCTTTTGAAAGCAATATGACAGCTTTAATATTTTTCTCAAAATGGAATACGGCCATTTTCCAAATTCGCTAAAAAATTTCGCAAAAAAAAAAAATGAAAATTAATTTGAAAAAAATTTCAAACTTCATAATATCTTAATAAAATAAAAACAGATGGTTACTACCCTTGTTATAGGTAGTAGGTATATGGTAAAGTAGGTCTTACACTTTTGCAAAACCTTTTTCTTTTGCCCAATATGTTGGGAATAACATGAAAACGAACTTGTAATTTTTATAAAGTCATAACACAAAAATAGAATCTCACATAATTTTAAACTCAAATGTACAAAAAAAAATATCTTCTATCTCGTAAACAACGTTTTAAATGCAAAAAAAAATCAACAAATAGTATTTTTACCATTTATAAAAGCTTGGTAAGACTTGACAAAGTAAGATACTGTCCTTTGAGAGAGAAAAGTTATTATTTTTCTAGATTACTTTATTTATATCCTTAAGTATGAACTGCCATTTTTTCAATATTCACAAACTTATCTTGACCTAAACATTTAAATTGCAATAGACTTTTCAAAGAAAAGTGAGGAACAATTATTTCAGAATTTGCAAAAATAGAAAAATCCAAAAATTAATTATCACGTTGAATATAACATGCTATTGTAGATATTTTAATAATATAAAACTTTTCATCAGAAAAAAATAATAACAAAAAAATACTAGTTATTAAACGTTAGGAACTTGTGATATTATGAACTTGTGATGTGAGGAATCATGATATTATATATCATGTAGTCTTATTATTAGAATGCACTACTCATATAATACTTTATATTAATTTATAATGGAATTTTCTTTTCCCTCTGTGTTAGCATGTGTTAATGAACTCTGAAAATGATCCAAATAATAATTACTAACAGGGCTTATGAACACCATCTTGCATTTCAATTGTGACCTAGTACGTAGAGCCCCGATTATCCGCGAGTGCCACGAAAAAAATTTTTTTAATTACGAACCTTGACGAATCTTGTTTCCAAAGCAAGAAGTAAAAGCAAGCATTTTTAGCATAAAAATTAAAGACTAGCTTTTTACATTTAAAAATATATTAAAATATATTATTTTTACTCAATATTTTCGTCCTATTAGAATACTTTATCTTATAACATTAATTAGATAGAATTAAGTATTGAAAATCTAAAATTTATTTATTTTTACTGTAATTTATTGCCTTTAACTATAGATGTAATTTTTATATTTTGCAACAAACAACATTTGAGAAACTTTTGTTTAAGGAAACGTTACTATGAAATACTTGCTTACATAACGTTTTAATTTAGATAGATTGGGGAGAGATATCTTAAAATTGTGATAAGATTAAAGTTCCGTATACATATTTAGCTATTAATTCTACTATGAGAAATAACACTTGTTTTTATGGAAGCTGATTGGGAAAATCTAAATATGATGGCACTTCGGCATAGTATAATTGCGTTACTGAAACTTATTTCGAACATTAAGGATAATTAGTGTAAGAAATTTTAAAATGTGACTCTACAATGCCATTTAAATATTAAAACACAAACCTTTATAATGTCAATTTGTATAAGAAAGATTTTATTTTACTTAGTACAAATCAAAAGTGAAATAGTATTTTATTTATAGTTATCGAAAGTTAACAAAAATTAAGTAAATCAAGGTAATTGACATTTAGTTTTGATGCAGTTTAGTATTAACTTTAGGAGTATGTTGCACTAAGTTGGTTGATGTGGAATCTTGTCTAATATAGTTTAACTATTGCCTAATTATTTTATTATTTATATTAAGTAAATCATGATTCCCAAAATGAACCTCAGAAATACATTTAGAAAAGTGTGTGGTTAAAGACTATGTCATTAAACATATGCTTCACTGGATTTGGTTTGTATGCAATTATCAAAGATAATGAACTAACATTATTTCTTTGAACCCATTTTCTCTCTTTTAAAAAATCTCATAGATAAAAGAGTAGAAGAGATTGCAGATTTTTCAACTTTTACTCGAGATAAGTTGGGGGTGATACAAAAAACTAAATTACCTGGCTCTCTTCCACATTATATTTTGCATCAAAATTCGTTTTTTGGCCGTTTCATTTTTAGAAAAACATGAAAACCTGCTCTGACACACTTTTCCTACAAGCAATTCTATCCTTAACGACACTTGGCAGCGTTTTTAACTCATTTATGAAAGTCTGTGCGTTTTTTAAAGCATATTTAGTTAATTTTTCTTTCACCAGGGTTTTTGCTTACAGTTAGATTTCCTATTGCTGATTTTTTTTTTCAGTTTCATTTCCAGCATTTTAATTCGGTAGTTGAGATGTTTCTATCTATACATCACCCCAAAACGCCATGAACCCTTTTTTAAATAAATTCAGCTGATTCACTGAAAGCAGTCGACCCCTTAATAATATTTTGGAACAGTCTCTTTTGGCAGAGTATTTATTCCTTACAACCGGAAAACTGTTAATCAGTAAATCTAACAACAATACACAAAATACCATTACAAGCAACGAAATAATTCCTTATTCTCATAAATTCTTCTATAAATTAAGAATGAAATATTTACTTTTCCCCCTTAAATTAAAAGAGATTGAAAAAAAGTAGCCCATTACCTTTAGCATATTTCCTTTGAGTAATTATATATTTTTTTTATTTTTAACATAATGAATCAAAGGCATTTTTAGAAGATAAATTGTTGCAACAAACAAAATGAACTGTTTTAAACTAACGGCTTTCATTGACAGTGATGACTATTGGTCTTCCATCGTCTATTGATGAGGGTTCAAAGCTGTAAATGATAGCACTATAAAGATATACTAGAATTAAAAAATAAAAAAATATGTATCCTGTAAATAACTGGAAATACATTTTAAGAGGAAGAAAAACCTCGCATGTTCCATAACCTGGTTGTCCACACACAAGGAATTGGTATTAGAACTTTCTGAAAATACCCGTCCCCCATTGCAATTCGAAAAATACAACCTTAGAATAATAAAGTTCACTAAAGCAGAACGGAAGTTTGGTCTCCAGGTTCAAACAAGAAGGTATTTTGACATATGGAAGTGTGGGTGAAAATATGCCTGCGCTCAATTCCACATGCTGAAATGATCTACATGATTATTACCCACTGAATGAATCAGGGAAAACTGTTGGGGTAGTTTAAATGGGTATGGAGCTCTAGAAAAATATTCTGTTCTTACCTTAAAAAATACTTGCCTCGTAGCCTAAGTGGGATTGATTAGTTCAATGAAGGTTCTTATGGATAATTTTCTTTTAACTTTTAATATTTTAAAAATCTTATCTTTAGATTTATTATACAATTTGGTGTCAGTTGGGTCTTGTGCCATGAAACACCCTTTAACAAATCGACTAAATTTTAGGGTTTTTTTGCAGCGAAGAAGAGGAGGAAGAAGAAGAAGAGGTAGAGGAACAAACTGTTGAAAAGTAAGTCAATTTTTAAAGTTTTAAGTCGAGAGATCTTTTTATTTTGTTTCATTACTTAAAACTGTCACTAATGCATCAACATTTCTAAAAGCTATAATATAATATATAATATATAATAAAGCTATAATAAGCTTCCCTGATAAGGAAAACACATAAAAGTTTTAAAATTTGGAGTATTAATAAATTTTTTTTCTGGTTTTTAGAATTTTTAATGAAAATAATGTCATCTATGTAGTTTGTAATTTTTCTCACTTTAAAGTTTAAATAAAAAAATTGTAAATTAGGTAATTTTCAGTTGTAGATATTTCCCTCCCTAGTAAAATTCCATTTAACCTAATTGGTATAGTTAATTTTAACTGTTTAATTTCTATTCTTATGTTTGTTTATAATAAAGGTTTCTCAAATTTCAACAATTTTAACACAACCACAATATAAATTATCGTACAAGAAAGGAAAACAAAATATTTCAATGTTAATTTTTGTTTAACTTTTTGTAACTTTGCTAAACCTGTTTTTTTTTTCCTTAGGAAAAAGTGAGTATAAATTTCAAGTGAATGAAAGCAGTAAGTAAGTTTCAAATTAATAATGATAATATTTCTAAGATGAGTAAGTATTTTGTTAAACGAATGAATTCTCTGCAAATGACATTTTCCATCCTAAAGTAATAAAAACTATTTTTTCACCAATGTTAGAGATGAACCCAAACCTAAACCCGAAATAGCAGAGCAGAAACCAGAAATATCTGAGGCTGAACTAGCAATGGAGGTAAAAAATGCAATGGTTGCTTTTAATTATATATTTCATGGTAAAATCTCGTTTAATTTACACATCATTACACATAATTTAAAGATAGTTGTTTACTTGTGCATTTATCTAAGCAGAAGATGAGGAAAAAGAAAGAAGAGGAAGAAGCAATGTGGGCTGAGTATATCGAGCAAAGAAAGAAACAAAAAGCAAAAGAGGAAGAGGAGCTCAGGAAACTAAAAGAAAGACAAGTAAAACCATCTTTATGGCTTTGTAACCAGACAAACTATGTTTAGAAAAGGGAAATGAAACTCCTTTAAAATAACTAACACACGAACTACAAATGGAGTTTACTTTCAGATGAAAAGGAAAGAAAGAAGGAAAGAAGAAGAGAAGAAACTTTTACAGTTCAAAAAACATCAAGAAGCGCAAAGGATAAAAGAAATGGTAACCAATTTACCAATATATTTGTACTCCTCGCGTCAACGAAAACATTGTACCAATAATGCATCACTAGTAGGGTTATGATTTTTTTCAGATTTAAAAGCCTGTGGTGGGAAATGATGAATATTGGTCCAAAACTCTCGAAAATAACGTTTATTTTTGAAAATTGTTAAAAAAGCTAGCGCGCCTATCGAGATGTTGAATAACGCTGAAGCACTGATAGTAGGGTGGGTCTAAAAAACACTTTTTTCGAAACTCGTTTGGCCTTAGGGAGGATTTTTGCCCAAATGTCTTCAATAATACGTAAAAAAATTTTCAGATCGATACGACCATTCATTCACTTGCCGCTGAGCCCCCAAAGTTTGAAAAAAGTGGAAAAAAGGACCAATTTTCAGAATTTTTAAAAAATATATTTAAAGATTTATATTGTGACAAAACTGATTCAAATGTGTTATTTAAGACTTCTTTAGATGGATTATATTTATTTGTGTGTATTAACTGCTCCCTATAGGGCATATAATTTAAAAGTAAATAGTACTGCTTAGCGACGTTGCACTCACCAAAGCTTATAATGCACTATGGTGGACGAAAGGAATTGAATTCCGAATTTCTTCGAAGGAACACCCTCGAATTATGCCATTTGGTGTTAAATTGGTATTTTAAATAAGAAAGGCAGTGAAATAACAATAATGAGGCCTTCCACTGAGCTTTTAGTGTAAAAAAAATTGCTTTTTTACAAAAATGCTCATTTCTAGCTGAACAAAGCTAAAAATTATCCTAAAAAAGGGGATAGTGTACTATTTTAGATCCTAAACTTTGAAATACGTTTGAAACTTTTATAGTTTTCATTTTTTATAATTAGAACTTAATTTTAAGCCGTACAGTTTGGAAATAACATGGATTATTCCTATACCAGAAGTGGAAATCGATTTTCTTGTTTAAAATTATGAAAATTGTTTAATGCTTGTTAATTTTTGTTGATGTTTTGAAGAAATGAAGTTTTTAGTTAAACTTTCCCCCTAATATTTTAAAAAGAGGGAAAACCTATCAAACACTAAGGTTCAGAATTCTTGTTAAATTCTTCAGAACTGGCCATTAGTTGTTTTTTATGTCAGTTTCCTGTTAAATATTTCCTCATTAAACTTACTTTAGACTCGTTCACTGACAAATAGGGGGCACTCTACCCACCTAGCAATGCCTGACCCAGGATTTCTCACAATACTATCGAAAAGAAAAACTTTTCACTTTTATCAGACGTCAGTTGTGTAGTTTATGTATGATTGCTATATGGAAAACTGAAACGATGTTAGGTGCGCTAGGTTTTTTATTAATCCAAAGGAAATAATACCATAAAATTATCATATGGGCTAAAGTTCATCGAATGCAACTACAGGCTTTTGAATATTTAGAAAAAAGTCTCAGAATCATAACCCTAATCACTAGGTACCTTAAAATAAATCAACTACGTTTTTAAAAAAATTCGATATAAAACAAATTAATTTTACTCAGCACTCTAATAAAATTTCTAGCATCTTTATGCGTTGTGGAAAACAAACCAAACAAATGCAAAAAGAATATTTTGAAAAGTTAACCTGTTAGATGATTTGAAGACAAAGTGTAATATAGATTAAACATTAAATAGGTAAATTCATTAAAATAATTTTAAATGTGTTTTTGTACGTGGCGACAAAGTCCTTTTGGTGGAAAATATACAGGGCATTTCAACAAGACCGCCCAAAAACTGCAGTAGAGGAGTAGGTAAAAATTGCCTACAGAATTATACCATCTACGACCCATAGTATTCGAAAAAAATCGGGACAAAAAATTAATGATGTCACATCCAGTTTGTGCTAAAAAGGTTTATGGGAAACGTGGGTATGGTTACTTAGATATGTTTTCAGACAAATATTTTAAAATATTCATTAGGCATGCATGCGCCCACCGCACCGTGGAATGGAATAATTAAGTTTTTATTAGATATGACATTTTATTAAAAAAATATTCGTATTGAAGATAGTTCTTTTTTCAAATTTTCATTTTTCATTCATTTCAAAATCTACATCACGCAAGGAATCTTTCTTTGTAGAGTTTGAGAGGACTTGTTGTAAAACCCTATATTTTGAAGAGTAATCGGTGAAAAATAAAAAGTATATATTTAGTAAAAAGGTATTCTGTAAATACAGAATGTCCTTTTGATTTTTTTTTTATTTAATAGTATATGAATGTTTGAAATTTAAATTTATTTAATTTCATTAAAATTCAGACTCCGATATCAATAAAAACATTCTAATTTAGTGATTTTGTTAATCGAATGTGATTGGTAAAGATTATACATGCTGAATATCTTGTTGATTCTCAGGAGGAGAAGAAAGCACGAGAGGCCGAGGCCAAAAAGAAACGCCTGGAAGAAGCAGAAAAGAAAAGACAAGCCATGCAAGAAGCTCTGCAGAGAAACAAGATACAAGAGCCAGTCACGCCAAACTTTGTCATTACCAAAAGAAATGAAGATGGGACATTAGTACAAGGCATTGACAAGGTAAAGGATTAATACAGTGTTCGGTACCATACAGTGAATGACAATAACAAAGTTATTATTATCAATTTTTTTAGACGACCAATTAAGAAAAAACCTTAATTTATACAGATTTTATAAATTATAATTTAAGTTAAAGCATGGTAAGAGAAATTCTATTCTCCGACTACGAGACGACTATACGTAAATAAGCCGTACAATTGACACTGAAATTTATTTCTATCCCCCGGCCTTTTACTTACCATGACCATCTTTCATTGCTCCTGGTAACTTTAGTTCGCTTTCTAAAGTCTTCCTCACTTTCATATACGATTCTGAATTCTCTTTGGATAGTCTACCCCCTAAAAGTTTGTGGCATGATTTCAGATACCCCCTGTACAGTTTTACTAATACTAGTGTTCGGCACTAGTTAACTAGAACTAGTTGCAACTAGTAGTTAACTACCGATCAACTAGTAGTTTAACTACTTTTGGTTTAAACTAGTTTAACTAGTAGTTGAACTACTTTTTTTAATAACTACTAGTTGAAACTACTTTAAAATTTTCAACTACTTTAAAAAAAAATTTTGTTTAAAATTTCAAAAATATTTAAAATTTTTATCAAAATATACAAAAATTACACTGCTATTTATAACTACAATATCATGGTAGAGTACTCAAATACCATAACCAGAAATAAAGCACCGTTTTGAGCGAAGCATTAAGTTTTTTGTGATATAGATAAGAAAGATGTATAGAATTTGGGCAAAAAATAGGTTATGAAATTAAATAGACTAGTTAACTAGTAGTTAACTACTTTGGGAAATAGTTAACTACTAGTTGCAACTAGTCCCAGGAAAAAATAGTTAACTACTAGTTGAAACTAGATTTTCCCAGACTAGTTAGTAGTTGGTAGTTACCTACTTTTTGACCACTAGTTGCCGAACACTAACTAATACTATATTAAACTGTTACTCCGAATACACAATTTTTAATCCATCGTTTAACTCAACTCTTTCGATGAATATGTTTCAATTGACTCGTTGTGTTTTCAGCTGCCATGTTCGCTGTACATGAAGGCCGAAATGAGCAAGACGCGCGAGCAGCTGGACGAAGACAAGCGGTTGGAACTGTCGGTGCGAGTCAAGCCGCTGGCCATCGAGGGATTGGGGTCCACGGAACTGCGGCAGCGTGCACAGCAACTGTGGGACGCCATCGTACGTCTGGAAAGTGAAAAGTATGACTTAGAAGAGCGCAGGAAGCGACAGGAGTACGACGTAAGTACTTTTGCGTTCTTGAACATGATTTTCTCAGAGTGACAGTGTGTGACTTATGTTCACTGAATTAGCCCACGGAGAACTGAGCTTACAGAGATTCCAAGTGGCAGTTTTCCTCTTTAGCTTCACCACCCCTTCGGGACGAAGATTATAACTGGCATACTCCAGTGAGACCTCTACAGATCTATGTATCTATAGAGTAGTCGAGAATAGAGTAGTATAGTAAATGTTGAAAGTGATTCCTGATCCGATATGGAACTGACATGACGCGACATGAGTGACAGGTGGGTGAAAGCTTCCGCGGGAGAGGATTGGTGGAGACCATGGTGTTGGAGGCGGTCCATCGATCCCGTTTGACCTCTGTAAGCTCTATACTCTGTGGTTCAACTTGCTTCTAATCTTACAAAGAAGGCTTTTTTTTTGGGGGGGGGGTCTTATAGGTTAATCCTTGAACTTTTATTAAGCAACTACCACACTATGTAGGACTGAGAAAGAATGCAAATTCATCCTTATCTCAAATTTTCAAACATTTTACTAAAGCCACATCTGATTTTTAAAGTTATTAATTAATCTTAATACCAGTGTGATTTCATTTTTCAGTTAAAAGAACTAAGTGAGCGACAGCGGCAAATAAATAGGAGTAAAGCTCTGAAGAAAGGTTTAGATCCAGAGTAAGTTGGGATTTTCCTGAATTTTAAACTGTTACCTTTTGTTTACCTAAAAAGTTACCTTTTAGCTAAGAACTTCTTAATTCGTCAGAGTTTATCTTATCTGGCAATGAGCTTGCTAGGTAAGACTTCAGGTCAAATGAATTTAAATGCATAACTTGTTTAAACTTTATTGAAAAAATACGAATACGTTGAAATGTTTTTTATCTGTGAGTGGTTAAGTTATAATTTTTTTGTGTTCATTAAATTAATTTTTCTTTCTTTTCAGGGCTTTAAGTGGAAAGTACCCGGTAAGAACAATTCAACAAGCATTTAGTTAAAAAGAAACAAAATAAGCTGCTACTTTTATTATTAGAAAAAATTGAAACTTTGAGAGTAATAACATTTATGTATATTAATTATGTACATAACTAAAAATAAATTTATTTCCAATTTCAGCCTATGATAAATGTGGCGAGTAAATATGAAAGGCGTCTTGACAGAAGAAATTTCGTCGAAAAGAAATCGCTGTACGAAGGGGTAAGTTCTGGAAACTTGAAATTTTTTCTAACTCTTTCAAATCAAGAATATCTTTAAGCTAAAACCAGTCCATTCAATATTATATGGATGCTGAAACTTTCAAAAAGTTTCATAACCGAGTACGCACTTTAAACACTATATGTATGCAGAATATATTCACTATAAATTTACATAATCTTATATCAATAGATACCACCAACAGCCTAAAACTGGCTTCTGTCTATAGATTATCATATCATCTCACTTTTATAAAGTTCCTATGAGTAGTTTTCAATGATTTAGAATTATTTTAAAAATTAGTCTGTATGTGTTACCTTAATTAAGTATTTAAAGGGTCAAGAGTTAATAGGGAATACTTTTAATTTAAAGTCTTGGATTCGTTTTCAGGGCTACATGTCTCAGATAGAAAACATGACTGAATCCGAATGGGAGAACAAGACTCGCAACTTCAAGGAGAAGGCATCGCGGGTGCCCAAGTGGGATCCTTCGTCTGCCAAGAACAAGGAGAAGCCCGCTGAGGTCGGAGATGACGACGACCCCCTTGACCTTGCTGACCCTCTGGACGTAATGGACTTGCTACCACCGGTAAAATCCCTTGCCAAATTCCTGAGAATTAGAACTTAGAATTAGGGAGAAAATTAGAGTGTACCTGAAAAAACTATTTTTGTAAAATTTCTTTTATTCAACTCCTAAGTTCTTTAATGTACTACCTATAGGAATCTAAAATAGTCTATCCAAAAGTATATTTAAAGAGAAACTAAGAGTTTTTGTTTTCTATTGATGATATTGAAAATTTTCTTGCTTAAATTTGTGTCATTATCGAGAATTATAACAATTTTTACTTGTACTATAAAAATTGCCTTATAATACTAACCTTATGACAGATAATACCTGTAATCTATGACACCCTGTTTCCCACTATTATTTTTATTCTCATTTTATTTTCATGTATTTGTTACTTTATTCATGTATTTGTTCATTATTATTGTACAGCTATTTGTTCACCTACATGGTTCATAAAACGATCCAAGGGGATAAAAGTAATGTGTAAGAAGATAAAAAACTGGAAGATTTAGGGGTATTTTTTTGCTCTGTTTGACATTTATGGGTACTTTACATAATTTACTTCTGTTTTTGTCGATTTATTGACTAAATGCAAATAATTGTTTCAAAAACTTTTATTAGATTTCCAATTAAATTTATTTGATCCAATACCAATATGAGCGTTGTCGAACTATCGAGAACTGCATAACCACTGACACTCAATACTAATAACAGAAAGGGTTGCCGAAACGCGCATAATGAAAACCAGAGCTCAAAGGCACCAACACCAACAATCCCTTTGTTTTTAATAATTTTTAAGATTTTTATTTAGATAGATGTAATTGAAATGCAATAAATTTATTGTGGAGAAAGATTCTTACAAGGGGTTTAAATTCAATACGTTTTATAAGTACTTGGACGTATGAAAAAGTATTTAAAAACTCAACTGAACTTTCAGGCTTGTAGGAAAGGTTAATTTTTACTGGCACAAAGAAGGAAAATACACTCAGGGGCGAGGTGAGAATCGAACTCACAACGGGGCAGTGCGCAGACTGCTGGCGTGAAAGGCAGAGGAGCAAACCGAACAGGCCATCCCGTCCCCCTTTAGTTAGGATATTTTGCGTATTTACTACTACAATATTTACGCGAGTTCTGCCTATCCTCAAAATTTATTTTCACTACTCTCATAATGATTGAGTAGATTTTATAGGTGTATTGTTGTATAGGTTTGATGATAGAAAGTAAAAATTTCTCTTTAAAACCTTTTAAGTTACAGATAGAGCCTTTTTATTCTATGACGTGGATTAAAAAATTTATGTTTATTTAATACTCAAAATTAATTATAATAACTGATTGATTTTTCATTTTAATTTGGTTCGACAAAGTTACTACGGTTTGTAAATGTAATAGCGATTTGTAAATGTATTTTGGGCGATATAAAGTTAAGGAAATGAAACAAAATGTTGTGTACTTTTTAGATCGATCAGAAGGAAGAAATAGAACCTGAACCCGAAGCTGAAGAAGAGAATGAAGAGGAAGAGGAGGATGAAGATGAAGAAGAAGAAGAAGAGGAGGAGGAAGAAGAAGAAGAAGAATGAGCTTAAATAGTTTCTTCATTGCTTGAGTAATGCCAATTCATAGGTTTTCACTATCTTTCCGATAAAGATTCCCTGATAATGTAAAATTTATATTATTTCTTCAAATTGAGCGAACTGAGCATCTGATAAAATCTAAACAGTCCAATTAATTTTTAATTGAAAAAACTCCCATAGATTTTATCTCTTTTCATGCCTGATGAAATGAATTTTTATATGCATTATGAGTCAAGATATTAGAATAATTGAAGTCAATTAAAAAGTTAAAGATATATGCTTAAAATTAATTCAATTAGTGATGAAATCGTAATAATTCCTTTATTCCAAATACTTCCAGTATATTAGTATGACCACAGTGATATTTTTTGTTGTTTTAGAAACACTTATGGAAGCAACTCCCGTACTGCCAAATGTGCTTGATGTGTTCTGAAATTAGAGAACAAATTGATCTTTCATAACCACTGCGGACAATTTTCATCAACGTGCTTTTTATTAATAGACTGTTAACTCTTGTCATAAATTAATAAATAAATAGTAGAAGACATTCTACTCAAGTGTGTTTATTATTCATTCACAACAGTCAACCAAGACTTATGCTTTCAGTTTTGCTACAGAAAGAATTATACATGAAACTTCTTACCATCAAAAGCATCCTTTTATCAAAGTATCCAAAAACACCTAACAATGAAGAGGGATTAAAACTTAAAACACTGTTGACAATGAAGCATTGAACGTTTTTTATGAGGTGGTTGTTGCAGTAACTCTCGGGGGGGGGGGGAAGAGAATGATAAGTTATGCCAGTTTTATTTTGGGAGTAGGTATAAGAGAATAATCAGGGGCGGATCCAGACCAAATTTTCGGGGGGGGGGCATTTGGCAAAATACGATACATCTTTATAAATTTCTGAATTTTACAAAAGCATAGTTTTGCCCACAGAGAAATATCCTAACAGAGGGTCCACGAGGCTATTTTCAAATGCGTTACTGATGTGAGGGCGCCACACTAGATTCTGGAACGTATGCCGGCCGCTTAAATCTCTCGCCAAATTAGAACTCAGCGCATGCGCAGAAAGGTGTTTTCGATCTCCCATAGGCAGCCGGCGAACGATTCAGACTGGATCCAGACGCTAGTGAGTTTAGTGCGATCCCAGCGCCACAATTCTCCCAACCTGTAACAAGATGTCATGATTTTCGATTTCCATTATGGCCTATGGCCGTGGACTCTCTGTTCTAGTACTCTGTGGTTTTGCCAATACAAATAGGCTACCAACTACAGACTTAAAGCCCAGGAAGGTTATGGTCCGATCAAATTAACTCAACTACCGGATCTCCAGTACATCTCAATTTTTCTCTTGCACTCGTTTACCCTAAAGCCCTGGATGAAGACGTTACTTCGAAGTAACGTCTTCATCCAGGGCTTTAGTTTACCCCACTTGAGTTAATAATCATTTCATAGGTAACGCATTCCATATTTACATTTCGTACAAGAAAAAACAATTTCAAAAACTTTTTTGCCAATTAATGGAGGAAGGAAATGTTATTCGAAAGAATAGACTTAAGATTTATTAATTTTGAAGTCATTTACGACTCAATATTGCAAACAATAGTTATAATTTGTGTAACTATTAATTACTAAAACAACTTACCATTACTGAAGCCTGGGACTGAAAAAATAGTTTTTTTCTCCAATCCAGCAGCACTGAGATACCATTTTCTCGAGAACAAAATTACAAATAAAGAACTGACCCAAGTAGAAAATGTCACCCCCAGTCGTCCCCTGGCAAGTCACGTGGGAAGCGAAAACAGGAAAGGGGCAATACAACAATTAGAAACTGGACCTGAACGAAATTGGACCTCCATTTTAGATATGGTGTCATAACAGAAGGGGCGTTTCCAAGGGCGGTTCCAGACCAGATTTTCGGGGGGGGGGGCATGTCAAAGTCGGAGGGTAATACATTCGAAATTTTCAGTGCCTCAGAAAATATTTTGAGGAGTGCTTTTGCTTTCAAGCACCTTTTTAGGGGTTTATAGTAACTTAGAGAGTATCCAGGGCCCGTGCCATTGTTTTAGAAAGTAGGGGGGGGGGGTGAAACATTTTTGTAAGGCCATAATAATACTTGTGTTCGCGAGGTGTTTGGCTCCCAAATTTCCAAGTATAACATAAATAAAATGCGAAACTTTGTTAAAGTTATGAAGGTTTCTTCAGATAATGCTAGCTCGAAAGCAAATGTGGGGGGGTCTGGGGGTCCTCCCCCAGAAAATTTTGTGAAATTTGGCTTCAAATAGAAGTTTTTCTACTCATTTTTGTACATTTGGTATCCATTGGATAACACCTTAAGAGGGTAACTTCTTGTACTCCTAAAAGGAGAGGAGAGAAACAAGTTCTAGGAGAAAACAGTAAATAAGTAACCATGAGAAATTAATAGGGGTCTGGGGGGTGCCCCCTAGAAAATTTTTTGAAAATTTGCCTCCAAAAAAAAAGTTTCACCTCATTTTAAAAGCATGTAAACCACAGAATTTTCAAGGATGAAATTATAAATAGATGCCCAATTTTGAAAAGGGCCGGGGGTCCTCTTCTGAAAATTTTTGCAAATAGTACGCCCATTTAAACTATAGTATTACCGGTTTGAGAGGGCTTGAGCCCCATCCAATGTTAGCTGAAGGGGGGCTAAACCCCCCCCCCCCCAATATTTTGTGATGTTTGGATATTTTCTGGTTTGGAATCCCCTTCAAGAGCGGCTATTTGAGGAGAGGGTAACCCACAAAAGGTCTCAGAATGTGTTAAAAATTTCTTTTAAGGGTCAAATTTTAAAAATTTTCTTGGGGAGAGCCCCCAAACTTTGGAATTAAGCTGAAATGCTACTTTTAACAGAGAAATTTCTAAAATTTTTCTGGGAGAGATCACCCAGACCCCCATCTTATTTCGAGCTTGCATTACACAAAACTTTTACATTAAATGCACCTCAAAATATTACACCTTGGCGATATTTAAAGAGACATGTAACGAAATTTAATCTATACATCTGATACAAAATTAGGTAATTAGGCACGTAAACTTAATGGTTGTTTCTTTTAATTTATGTTTTTAATGTCTTGTACTGGCCCTCCCCCCCAATATTTTATAAAAGTTGGCGCCTATGGATGTCAAATACACTGGTGTGCAAAAATTAAGGACCGAACTATTTTTTCAATATAACACCTATCATAATTATTTTTCATACATGAAAATAATACCACAAGATGTTCAAGGAGGGGGAATATAGGGCGCGAAAACAAATTTTTCCTATCAATAATTTAATGGGGTAAATGGGTCCTCCATTGTTAATGGAGTTCCATTACACATTTGGAGCAGTGACAGAAACGTTTATTTGAGAGGTATTTAACAGAAAATTTTATGTTGTTTGTAAAGAATATGATTATTCCTGAACTCAATGCATGTTTTTAAATGGGTATACTAATTTTAAATAGTATTTTTTAGGTTTTATTGAGAAATATTGGTCTAATCATTATTTTTGGCAAATTTTAGCCTCTGGGTAATTTTTGGTATGTGGTATCTGACCGTCAACAATATTTTCAGTAGTTCTCACATGTGCTTGACTGCGTTTAGGTCTGTGAACCCGGGAAGTAACTTTATTCTTTCAAAATCGTGACTTATCAAAAATTTGGAGAAAGCCAAATTGTGATTTTTCGCAGCTTTGTCATGCAAAAAGAGAAAATAAGGACCCAAAATGTCTTCTAACAGAAGCAAATGCGACATGAGAACACAGATACACAATTGTAGACATCAGAGAAAATCTCTTTGGTGTAAAGGGGTGCTGAAACGCTCGAGAACCCCAGCCCCGATCTCTGAGTGACCCACCGGCAACCAGGGTTCGAGAGCAAGGAGGCTCCCTGCTTAGTGGGCCTTTTCGCGCGAAAAGCCCACTAAGCAGGGAGGAACGCTCGAGAACCCCAGCCCCGATCTCTGAGTGACCCACCGGCAACCAGGGTTCGAGAGCAAGGAGGCTCCCTGCTTAGTGGGCCTTTTCGCGCGAAAAGCCCACTAAGCAGGGAGGAACGCTCGAGAACCCCAGCCCCGATCTCTGAGTGACCCACCGGCAACCAGGGTTCGAGAGCAAGGAGGCTCCCTGCTTAGTGGGCCTTTTCGCGCGAAAAGCCCACTAAGCAGGGAGGAACGCTCGAGAACCCCAGCCCCGATCTCTGAGTGACCCACCGGCAACCAGGGTTCGAGAGCAAGGAGGCTCCCTGCTTAGTGGGCCTTTTCGCGCGAAAAGCCCACTAAGCAGGGAGGAACGCTCGAGAACCCCAGCCCCGATCTCTGAGTGACCCACCGGCAACCAGGGTTCGAGAGCAAGGAGGCTCCCTGCTTAGTGGGCCTTTTCGCGCGAAAAGCCCACTAAGCAGGGAGGAACGCTCGAGAACCCCAGCCCCGATCTCTGAGTGACCCACCGGCAACCAGGGTTCGAGAGCAAGGAGGCTCCCTGCTTAGTGGGCCTTTTCGCGCGAAAAGCCCACTAAGCAGGGAGGAACGCTCGAGAACCCCAGCCCCGATCTCTGAGTGACCCACCGGCAACCAGGGTTCGAGAGCAAGGAGGCTCCCTGCTTAGTGGGCCTTTTCGCGCGAAAAGCCCACTAAGCAGGGAGGAACGCTCGAGAACCCCAGCCCCGATCTCTGAGTGACCCACCGGCAACCAGGGTTCGAGAGCAAGGAGGCTCCCTGCTTAGTGGGCCTTTTCGCGCGAAAAGCCCACTAAGCAGGGAGGAACGCTCGAGAACCCCAGCCCCGATCTCTGAGTGACCCACCGGCAACCAGGGTTCGAGAGCAAGGAGGCTCCCTGCTTAGTGGGCCTTTTCGCGCGAAAAGCCCACTAAGCAGGGAGGAACGCTCGAGAACCCCAGCCCCGATCTCTGAGTGACCCACCGGCAACCAGGGTTCGAGAGCAAGGAGGCTCCCTGCTTAGTGGGCCTTTTCGCGCGAAAAGCCCACTAAGCAGGGAGGAACGCTCGAGAACCCCAGCCCCGATCTCTGAGTGACCCACCGGCAACCAGGGTTCGAGAGCAAGGAGGCTCCCTGCTTAGTGGGCCTTTTCGCGCGAAAAGCCCACTAAGCAGGGAGGAACGCTCGAGAACCCCAGCCCCGATCTCTGAGTGACCCACCGGCAACCAGGGTTCGAGAGCAAGGAGGCTCCCTGCTTAGTGGGCCTTTTCGCGCGAAAAGCCCACTAAGCAGGGAGGAACGCTCGAGAACCCCAGCCCCGATCTCTGAGTGACCCACCGGCAACCAGGGTTCGAGAGCAAGGAGGCTCCCTGCTTAGTGGGCCTTTTCGCGCGAAAAGCCCACTAAGCAGGGAGGAACGCTCGAGAACCCCAGCCCCGATCTCTGAGTGACCCACCGGCAACCAGGGTTCGAGAGCAAGGAGGCTCCCTGCTTAGTGGGCCTTTTCGCGCGAAAAGCCCACTAAGCAGGGAGGAACGCTCGAGAACCCCAGCCCCGATCTCTGAGTGACCCACCGGCAACCAGGGTTCGAGAGCAAGGAGGCTCCCTGCTTAGTGGGCCTTTTCGCGCGAAAAGCCCACTAAGCAGGGAGGAACGCTCGAGAACCCCAGCCCCGATCTCTGAGTGACCCACCGGCAACCAGGGTTCGAGAGCAAGGAGGCTCCCTGCTTAGTGGGCCTTTTCGCGCGAAAAGCCCACTAAGCAGGGAGGAACGCTCGAGAACCCCAGCCCCGATCTCTGAGTGACCCACCGGCAACCAGGGTTCGAGAGCAAGGAGGCTCCCTGCTTAGTGGGCCTTTTCGCGCGAAAAGCCCACTAAGCAGGGAGGAACGCTCGAGAACCCCAGCCCCGATCTCTGAGTGACCCACCGGCAACCAGGGTTCGAGAGCAAGGAGGCTCCCTGCTTAGTGGGCCTTTTCGCGCGAAAAGCCCACTAAGCAGGGAGGAACGCTCGAGAACCCCAGCCCCGATCTCTGAGTGACCCACCGGCAACCAGGGTTCGAGAGCAAGGAGGCTCCCTGCTTAGTGGGCCTTTTCGCGCGAAAAGCCCACTAAGCAGGGAGGAACGCTCGAGAACCCCAGCCCCGATCTCTGAGTGACCCACCGGCAACCAGGGTTCGAGAGCAAGGAGGCTCCCTGCTTAGTGGGCCTTTTCGCGCGAAAAGCCCACTAAGCAGGGAGGAACGCTCGAGAACCCCAGCCCCGATCTCTGAGTGACCCACCGGCAACCAGGGTTCGAGAGCAAGGAGGCTCCCTGCTTAGTGGGCCTTTTCGCGCGAAAAGCCCACTAAGCAGGGAGGAACGCTCGAGAACCCCAGCCCCGATCTCTGAGTGACCCACCGGCAACCAGGGTTCGAGAGCAAGGAGGCTCCCTGCTTAGTGGGCCTTTTCGCGCGAAAAGCCCACTAAGCAGGGAGGAACGCTCGAGAACCCCAGCCCCGATCTCTGAGTGACCCACCGGCAACCAGGGTTCGAGAGCAAGGAGGCTCCCTGCTTAGTGGGCCTTTTCGCGCGAAAAGCCCACTAAGCAGGGAGGAACGCTCGAGAACCCCAGCCCCGATCTCTGAGTGACCCACCGGCAACCAGGGTTCGAGAGCAAGGAGGCTCCCTGCTTAGTGGGCCTTTTCGCGCGAAAAGCCCACTAAGCAGGGAGGAACGCTCGAGAACCCCAGCCCCGATCTCTGAGTGACCCACCGGCAACCAGGGTTCGAGAGCAAGGAGGCTCCCTGCTTAGTGGGCCTTTTCGCGCGAAAAGCCCACTAAGCAGGGAGGAACGCTCGAGAACCCCAGCCCCGATCTCTGAGTGACCCACCGGCAACCAGGGTTCGAGAGCAAGGAGGCTCCCTGCTTAGTGGGCCTTTTCGCGCGAAAAGCCCACTAAGCAGGGAGGAACGCTCGAGAACCCCAGCCCCGATCTCTGAGTGACCCACCGGCAACCAGGGTTCGAGAGCAAGGAGGCTCCCTGCTTAGTGGGCCTTTTCGCGCGAAAAGCCCACTAAGCAGGGAGGAACGCTCGAGAACCCCAGCCCCGATCTCTGAGTGACCCACCGGCAACCAGGGTTCGAGAGCAAGGAGGCTCCCTGCTTAGTGGGCCTTTTCGCGCGAAAAGCCCACTAAGCAGGGAGGAACGCTCGAGAACCCCAGCCCCGATCTCTGAGTGACCCACCGGCAACCAGGGTTCGAGAGCAAGGAGGCTCCCTGCTTAGTGGGCCTTTTCGCGCGAAAAGCCCACTAAGCAGGGAGGAACGCTCGAGAACCCCAGCCCCGATCTCTGAGTGACCCACCGGCAACCAGGGTTCGAGAGCAAGGAGGCTCCCTGCTTAGTGGGCCTTTTCGCGCGAAAAGCCCACTAAGCAGGGAGGAACGCTCGAGAACCCCAGCCCCGATCTCTGAGTGACCCACCGGCAACCAGGGTTCGAGAGCAAGGAGGCTCCCTGCTTAGTGGGCCTTTTCGCGCGAAAAGCCCACTAAGCAGGGAGGAACGCTCGAGAACCCCAGCCCCGATCTCTGAGTGACCCACCGGCAACCAGGGTTCGAGAGCAAGGAGGCTCCCTGCTTAGTGGGCCTTTTCGCGCGAAAAGCCCACTAAGCAGGGAGGAACGCTCGAGAACCCCAGCCCCGATCTCTGAGTGACCCACCGGCAACCAGGGTTCGAGAGCAAGGAGGCTCCCTGCTTAGTGGGCCTTTTCGCGCGAAAAGCCCACTAAGCAGGGAGGAACGCTCGAGAACCCCAGCCCCGATCTCTGAGTGACCCACCGGCAACCAGGGTTCGAGAGCAAGGAGGCTCCCTGCTTAGTGGGCCTTTTCGCGCGAAAAGCCCACTAAGCAGGGAGGAACGCTCGAGAACCCCAGCCCCGATCTCTGAGTGACCCACCGGCAACCAGGGTTCGAGAGCAAGGAGGCTCCCTGCTTAGTGGGCCTTTTCGCGCGAAAAGCCCACTAAGCAGGGAGGAACGCTCGAGAACCCCAGCCCCGATCTCTGAGTGACCCACCGGCAACCAGGGTTCGAGAGCAAGGAGGCTCCCTGCTTAGTGGGCCTTTTCGCGCGAAAAGCCCACTAAGCAGGGAGGAACGCTCGAGAACCCCAGCCCCGATCTCTGAGTGACCCACCGGCAACCAGGGTTCGAGAGCAAGGAGGCTCCCTGCTTAGTGGGCCTTTTCGCGCGAAAAGCCCACTAAGCAGGGAGGAACGCTCGAGAACCCCAGCCCCGATCTCTGAGTGACCCACCGGCAACCAGGGTTCGAGAGCAAGGAGGCTCCCTGCTTAGTGGGCCTTTTCGCGCGAAAAGCCCACTAAGCAGGGAGGAACGCTCGAGAACCCCAGCCCCGATCTCTGAGTGACCCACCGGCAACCAGGGTTCGAGAGCAAGGAGGCTCCCTGCTTAGTGGGCCTTTTCGCGCGAAAAGCCCACTAAGCAGGGAGGAACGCTCGAGAACCCCAGCCCCGATCTCTGAGTGACCCACCGGCAACCAGGGTTCGAGAGCAAGGAGGCTCCCTGCTTAGTGGGCCTTTTCGCGCGAAAAGCCCACTAAGCAGGGAGGAACGCTCGAGAACCCCAGCCCCGATCTCTGAGTGACCCACCGGCAACCAGGGTTCGAGAGCAAGGAGGCTCCCTGCTTAGTGGGCCTTTTCGCGCGAAAAGCCCACTAAGCAGGGAGGAACGCTCGAGAACCCCAGCCCCGATCTCTGAGTGACCCACCGGCAACCAGGGTTCGAGAGCAAGGAGGCTCCCTGCTTAGTGGGCCTTTTCGCGCGAAAAGCCCACTAAGCAGGGAGGAACGCTCGAGAACCCCAGCCCCGATCTCTGAGTGACCCACCGGCAACCAGGGTTCGAGAGCAAGGAGGCTCCCTGCTTAGTGGGCCTTTTCGCGCGAAAAGCCCACTAAGCAGGGAGGAACGCTCGAGAACCCCAGCCCCGATCTCTGAGTGACCCACCGGCAACCAGGGTTCGAGAGCAAGGAGGCTCCCTGCTTAGTGGGCCTTTTCGCGCGAAAAGCCCACTAAGCAGGGAGGAACGCTCGAGAACCCCAGCCCCGATCTCTGAGTGACCCACCGGCAACCAGGGTTCGAGAGCAAGGAGGCTCCCTGCTTAGTGGGCCTTTTCGCGCGAAAAGCCCACTAAGCAGGGAGGAACGCTCGAGAACCCCAGCCCCGATCTCTGAGTGACCCACCGGCAACCAGGGTTCGAGAGCAAGGAGGCTCCCTGCTTAGTGGGCCTTTTCGCGCGAAAAGCCCACTAAGCAGGGAGGAACGCTCGAGAACCCCAGCCCCGATCTCTGAGTGACCCACCGGCAACCAGGGTTCGAGAGCAAGGAGGCTCCCTGCTTAGTGGGCCTTTTCGCGCGAAAAGCCCACTAAGCAGGGAGGAACGCTCGAGAACCCCAGCCCCGATCTCTGAGTGACCCACCGGCAACCAGGGTTCGAGAGCAAGGAGGCTCCCTGCTTAGTGGGCCTTTTCGCGCGAAAAGCCCACTAAGCAGGGAGGAACGCTCGAGAACCCCAGCCCCGATCTCTGAGTGACCCACCGGCAACCAGGGTTCGAGAGCAAGGAGGCTCCCTGCTTAGTGGGCCTTTTCGCGCGAAAAGCCCACTAAGCAGGGAGGAACGCTCGAGAACCCCAGCCCCGATCTCTGAGTGACCCACCGGCAACCAGGGTTCGAGAGCAAGGAGGCTCCCTGCTTAGTGGGCCTTTTCGCGCGAAAAGCCCACTAAGCAGGGAGGAACGCTCGAGAACCCCAGCCCCGATCTCTGAGTGACCCACCGGCAACCAGGGTTCGAGAGCAAGGAGGCTCCCTGCTTAGTGGGCCTTTTCGCGCGAAAAGCCCACTAAGCAGGGAGGAACGCTCGAGAACCCCAGCCCCGATCTCTGAGTGACCCACCGGCAACCAGGGTTCGAGAGCAAGGAGGCTCCCTGCTTAGTGGGCCTTTTCGCGCGAAAAGCCCACTAAGCAGGGAGGAACGCTCGAGAACCCCAGCCCCGATCTCTGAGTGACCCACCGGCAACCAGGGTTCGAGAGCAAGGAGGCTCCCTGCTTAGTGGGCCTTTTCGCGCGAAAAGCCCACTAAGCAGGGAGGAACGCTCGAGAACCCCAGCCCCGATCTCTGAGTGACCCACCGGCAACCAGGGTTCGAGAGCAAGGAGGCTCCCTGCTTAGTGGGCCTTTTCGCGCGAAAAGCCCACTAAGCAGGGAGGAACGCTCGAGAACCCCAGCCCCGATCTCTGAGTGACCCACCGGCAACCAGGGTTCGAGAGCAAGGAGGCTCCCTGCTTAGTGGGCCTTTTCGCGCGAAAAGCCCACTAAGCAGGGAGGAACGCTCGAGAACCCCAGCCCCGATCTCTGAGTGACCCACCGGCAACCAGGGTTCGAGAGCAAGGAGGCTCCCTGCTTAGTGGGCCTTTTCGCGCGAAAAGCCCACTAAGCAGGGAGGAACGCTCGAGAACCCCAGCCCCGATCTCTGAGTGACCCACCGGCAACCAGGGTTCGAGAGCAAGGAGGCTCCCTGCTTAGTGGGCCTTTTCGCGCGAAAAGCCCACTAAGCAGGGAGGAACGCTCGAGAACCCCAGCCCCGATCTCTGAGTGACCCACCGGCAACCAGGGTTCGAGAGCAAGGAGGCTCCCTGCTTAGTGGGCCTTTTCGCGCGAAAAGCCCACTAAGCAGGGAGGAACGCTCGAGAACCCCAGCCCCGATCTCTGAGTGACCCACCGGCAACCAGGGTTCGAGAGCAAGGAGGCTCCCTGCTTAGTGGGCCTTTTCGCGCGAAAAGCCCACTAAGCAGGGAGGAACGCTCGAGAACCCCAGCCCCGATCTCTGAGTGACCCACCGGCAACCAGGGTTCGAGAGCAAGGAGGCTCCCTGCTTAGTGGGCCTTTTCGCGCGAAAAGCCCACTAAGCAGGGAGGAACGCTCGAGAACCCCAGCCCCGATCTCTGAGTGACCCACCGGCAACCAGGGTTCGAGAGCAAGGAGGCTCCCTGCTTAGTGGGCCTTTTCGCGCGAAAAGCCCACTAAGCAGGGAGGAACGCTCGAGAACCCCAGCCCCGATCTCTGAGTGACCCACCGGCAACCAGGGTTCGAGAGCAAGGAGGCTCCCTGCTTAGTGGGCCTTTTCGCGCGAAAAGCCCACTAAGCAGGGAGGAACGCTCGAGAACCCCAGCCCCGATCTCTGAGTGACCCACCGGCAACCAGGGTTCGAGAGCAAGGAGGCTCCCTGCTTAGTGGGCCTTTTCGCGCGAAAAGCCCACTAAGCAGGGAGGAACGCTCGAGAACCCCAGCCCCGATCTCTGAGTGACCCACCGGCAACCAGGGTTCGAGAGCAAGGAGGCTCCCTGCTTAGTGGGCCTTTTCGCGCGAAAAGCCCACTAAGCAGGGAGGAACGCTCGAGAACCCCAGCCCCGATCTCTGAGTGACCCACCGGCAACCAGGGTTCGAGAGCAAGGAGGCTCCCTGCTTAGTGGGCCTTTTCGCGCGAAAAGCCCACTAAGCAGGGAGGAACGCTCGAGAACCCCAGCCCCGATCTCTGAGTGACCCACCGGCAACCAGGGTTCGAGAGCAAGGAGGCTCCCTGCTTAGTGGGCCTTTTCGCGCGAAAAGCCCACTAAGCAGGGAGGAACGCTCGAGAACCCCAGCCCCGATCTCTGAGTGACCCACCGGCAACCAGGGTTCGAGAGCAAGGAGGCTCCCTGCTTAGTGGGCCTTTTCGCGCGAAAAGCCCACTAAGCAGGGAGGAACGCTCGAGAACCCCAGCCCCGATCTCTGAGTGACCCACCGGCAACCAGGGTTCGAGAGCAAGGAGGCTCCCTGCTTAGTGGGCCTTTTCGCGCGAAAAGCCCACTAAGCAGGGAGGAACGCTCGAGAACCCCAGCCCCGATCTCTGAGTGACCCACCGGCAACCAGGGTTCGAGAGCAAGGAGGCTCCCTGCTTAGTGGGCCTTTTCGCGCGAAAAGCCCACTAAGCAGGGAGGAACGCTCGAGAACCCCAGCCCCGATCTCTGAGTGACCCACCGGCAACCAGGGTTCGAGAGCAAGGAGGCTCCCTGCTTAGTGGGCCTTTTCGCGCGAAAAGCCCACTAAGCAGGGAGGAACGCTCGAGAACCCCAGCCCCGATCTCTGAGTGACCCACCGGCAACCAGGGTTCGAGAGCAAGGAGGCTCCCTGCTTAGTGGGCCTTTTCGCGCGAAAAGCCCACTAAGCAGGGAGGAACGCTCGAGAACCCCAGCCCCGATCTCTGAGTGACCCACCGGCAACCAGGGTTCGAGAGCAAGGAGGCTCCCTGCTTAGTGGGCCTTTTCGCGCGAAAAGCCCACTAAGCAGGGAGGAACGCTCGAGAACCCCAGCCCCGATCTCTGAGTGACCCACCGGCAACCAGGGTTCGAGAGCAAGGAGGCTCCCTGCTTAGTGGGCCTTTTCGCGCGAAAAGCCCACTAAGCAGGGAGGAACGCTCGAGAACCCCAGCCCCGATCTCTGAGTGACCCACCGGCAACCAGGGTTCGAGAGCAAGGAGGCTCCCTGCTTAGTGGGCCTTTTCGCGCGAAAAGCCCACTAAGCAGGGAGGAACGCTCGAGAACCCCAGCCCCGATCTCTGAGTGACCCACCGGCAACCAGGGTTCGAGAGCAAGGAGGCTCCCTGCTTAGTGGGCCTTTTCGCGCGAAAAGCCCACTAAGCAGGGAGGAACGCTCGAGAACCCCAGCCCCGATCTCTGAGTGACCCACCGGCAACCAGGGTTCGAGAGCAAGGAGGCTCCCTGCTTAGTGGGCCTTTTCGCGCGAAAAGCCCACTAAGCAGGGAGGAACGCTCGAGAACCCCAGCCCCGATCTCTGAGTGACCCACCGGCAACCAGGGTTCGAGAGCAAGGAGGCTCCCTGCTTAGTGGGCCTTTTCGCGCGAAAAGCCCACTAAGCAGGGAGGAACGCTCGAGAACCCCAGCCCCGATCTCTGAGTGACCCACCGGCAACCAGGGTTCGAGAGCAAGGAGGCTCCCTGCTTAGTGGGCCTTTTCGCGCGAAAAGCCCACTAAGCAGGGAGGAACGCTCGAGAACCCCAGCCCCGATCTCTGAGTGACCCACCGGCAACCAGGGTTCGAGAGCAAGGAGGCTCCCTGCTTAGTGGGCCTTTTCGCGCGAAAAGCCCACTAAGCAGGGAGGAACGCTCGAGAACCCCAGCCCCGATCTCTGAGTGACCCACCGGCAACCAGGGTTCGAGAGCAAGGAGGCTCCCTGCTTAGTGGGCCTTTTCGCGCGAAAAGCCCACTAAGCAGGGAGGAACGCTCGAGAACCCCAGCCCCGATCTCTGAGTGACCCACCGGCAACCAGGGTTCGAGAGCAAGGAGGCTCCCTGCTTAGTGGGCCTTTTCGCGCGAAAAGCCCACTAAGCAGGGAGGAACGCTCGAGAACCCCAGCCCCGATCTCTGAGTGACCCACCGGCAACCAGGGTTCGAGAGCAAGGAGGCTCCCTGCTTAGTGGGCCTTTTCGCGCGAAAAGCCCACTAAGCAGGGAGGAACGCTCGAGAACCCCAGCCCCGATCTCTGAGTGACCCACCGGCAACCAGGGTTCGAGAGCAAGGAGGCTCCCTGCTTAGTGGGCCTTTTCGCGCGAAAAGCCCACTAAGCAGGGAGGAACGCTCGAGAACCCCAGCCCCGATCTCTGAGTGACCCACCGGCAACCAGGGTTCGAGAGCAAGGAGGCTCCCTGCTTAGTGGGCCTTTTCGCGCGAAAAGCCCACTAAGCAGGGAGGAACGCTCGAGAACCCCAGCCCCGATCTCTGAGTGACCCACCGGCAACCAGGGTTCGAGAGCAAGGAGGCTCCCTGCTTAGTGGGCCTTTTCGCGCGAAAAGCCCACTAAGCAGGGAGGAACGCTCGAGAACCCCAGCCCCGATCTCTGAGTGACCCACCGGCAACCAGGGTTCGAGAGCAAGGAGGCTCCCTGCTTAGTGGGCCTTTTCGCGCGAAAAGCCCACTAAGCAGGGAGGAACGCTCGAGAACCCCAGCCCCGATCTCTGAGTGACCCACCGGCAACCAGGGTTCGAGAGCAAGGAGGCTCCCTGCTTAGTGGGCCTTTTCGCGCGAAAAGCCCACTAAGCAGGGAGGAACGCTCGAGAACCCCAGCCCCGATCTCTGAGTGACCCACCGGCAACCAGGGTTCGAGAGCAAGGAGGCTCCCTGCTTAGTGGGCCTTTTCGCGCGAAAAGCCCACTAAGCAGGGAGGAACGCTCGAGAACCCCAGCCCCGATCTCTGAGTGACCCACCGGCAACCAGGGTTCGAGAGCAAGGAGGCTCCCTGCTTAGTGGGCCTTTTCGCGCGAAAAGCCCACTAAGCAGGGAGGAACGCTCGAGAACCCCAGCCCCGATCTCTGAGTGACCCACCGGCAACCAGGGTTCGAGAGCAAGGAGGCTCCCTGCTTAGTGGGCCTTTTCGCGCGAAAAGCCCACTAAGCAGGGAGGAACGCTCGAGAACCCCAGCCCCGATCTCTGAGTCCAAGGGAGTTGAGGAGTTGAGGAGTTGAGGAGTTGAGGAGTTGAGGAGTTGAGGAGTTGAGGAGTTGAGGAGTTGAGGAGTTGAGGAGTTGAGGAGTTGAGGAGTTGAGGAGTTGAGGAGTTGAGGAGTTGAGGAGTTGAGGAGTTGAGGAGTTGAGGAGTTGAGGAGTTGAGGAGTTGAGGAGTTGAGGAGTTGAGGAGTTGAGGAGTTGAGGAGTTGAGGAGTTGAGGAGTTGAGGAGTTGAGGAGTTGAGGAGTTGAGGAGTTGAGGAGTTGAGGAGTTGAGGAGTTGAGGAGTTGAGGAGTTGAGGAGTTGAGGAGTTGAGGAGTTGAGGAGTTGAGGAGTTGAGGAGTTGAGGAGTTGAGGAGTTGAGGAGTTGAGGAGTTGAGGAGTTGAGGAGTTGAGGAGTTGAGGAGTTGAGGAGTTGAGGAGTTGAGGAGTTGAGGAGTTGAGGAGTTGAGGAGTTGAGGAGTTGAGGAGTTGAGGAGTTGAGGAGTTGAGGAGTTGAGGAGTTGAGGAGTTGAGGAGTTGAGGAGTTGAGGAGTTGAGGAGTTGAGGAGTTGAGGAGTTGAGGAGTTGAGGAGTTGAGGAGTTGAGGAGTTGAGGAGTTGAGGAGTTGAGGAGTTGAGGAGTTGAGGAGTTGAGGAGTTGAGGAGTTGAGGAGTTGAGGAGTTGAGGAGTTGAGGAGTTGAGGAGTTGAGGAGTTGAGGAGTTGAGGAGTTGAGGAGTTGAGGAGTTGAGGAGTTGAGGAGTTGAGGAGTTGAGGAGTTGAGGAGTTGAGGAGTTGAGGAGTTGAGGAGTTGAGGAGTTGAGGAGTTGAGGAGTTGAGGAGTTGAGGAGTTGAGGAGTTGAGGAGTTGAGGAGTTGAGGAGTTGAGGAGTTGAGGAGTTGAGGAGTTGAGGAGTTGAGGAGTTGAGGAGTTGAGGAGTTGAGGAGTTGAGGAGTTGAGGAGTTGAGGAGTTGAGGATAAAAAAAAATAAAAAGCAAAAAAAAATAAAAAAATAAAAAGCAAAAAATAAAAAGAAAAAAAAAAAGAAAAAGAAAAGAAAAAGAAAAAGGAAAAAAAAAAGAAAAAGAAAAGAAAAAGAAAAGAAAAAGAAAAAAAAGAAAAAGAAAAAAAGAAAGAAAAAACAGAAAAAAAGAAAAAAACAAAGACTGAAGGGAAAAAAAATAAAGAAGGAAGGGAAAACCAACAAAGACAGAAGGAAAAAAACAAAGACAGAAGGAAAAAAACAAAGACGGAAGGAAAAAAAACTAAGATGGAAAGAAAGAAAAAAGACGGAAGGGGAAGAAACAAAGACGGAAGGGAAAAAAATAAAGACGGAAAACCAACAAAGACAGAAAGAAAAAAAACAAAGAGAGAAGGAAAAAAACAACAAAGACGGAAGGAAAAACAACAAAGACGGAAGGAAAAAAAACCAAGATGGAAGGAAAAAAAAACACGGTGATAGGGTTATAGGTTCTATTCCAGCCTGTTCCAATTGTGCCGCACGGGGCGCTTCTCCTCCAAGTGAAGAAGAGTGTAACGGGAGATGACGTCACCTGTTGATAGACTATATAAGCTTGTGTTAGTTACTGTTAGTTATGGATGAATAATGGATGGAAGTTATGCTGTGACCTCTCCCTCACGGTTTTTGTCACTATGATTTATAAGCTGGATGCTTTGCTTAATAACCTTATGTTTTTATAAGTTTTATATTAATAAATTCAGTACTGCTTTTTTTTCCACTGCGCCCTTTTCTTGTTGTCATTTCAAGACACGGAAGGAAAAGAAACAAAGACGGAAGGAAAACAAAGACAAAGAAAAAAGCAAGACAGAAAGAAAAAAACAAGTATGAAAAGAAAAAACAAATATGAAAAGAGAAAAACAAATATGAAAAGAGAAAAACAAATATGAAAAGAGAAAAACAAATATGAAAAGAAAAAAAAACATCTTTGGTTTTTTTTTCTTTTCATCTTTGTTGCTTCAAAATGCAGAATGATTCTACAAAATCTGAAATTGGAGAGAATGACTAAAAAAATTTACTAAAAAAATTTTTAAAAATATAGTTGAAATGAAAAAAAAAGAATGTAACTCACCTTGTTATTTTCAGACTGGTTTCTTACTATTTCCTCTTACCACAACTCTCGTTACAGGGGAAAAATCATCAGATCGTAGCTATGACGTCATTCATTGTGTTCACAAGCAAATGAACACCGAAATCGTGGTCGAGCCACAAGGGGTAAAATATTCACTAAATTAAATAAATAGTTGCAAAAAAGTCTAAATTAGTCGCTTTTGG
This sequence comes from Tetragnatha montana, assembly GCA_963680715.1. Taxonomy (NCBI): domain Eukaryota; kingdom Metazoa; phylum Arthropoda; class Arachnida; order Araneae; family Tetragnathidae; genus Tetragnatha; species Tetragnatha montana. The sequence goes on from OY796684.1 coordinate 25,072,872, forward strand.
TCACTTTTTCACAAAAATAGTAGCAAGCCCTTTAAAATAGTCACTTTTAGTAACCAGTTGCAACCCTGAAACACGAAATGAAAAACAAAGACGAAAAGAAATAACCAAAGACGAAAAGAAATAACCAAAGACGAAAAGAAATAACCAAAGACGAAAAGAAATAACCAAAGACGAAAAGAAATAACCAAAGACGAAAAGAAATAACCAAAGACGAAAAGAAATAACCAAAGACGAAAAGAAATAACCAAAGACGAAAAGAAATAACCAAAGACGAAAAGAAATAACCAAAGACGAAAAGAAATAACCAAAGACGAAAAGAAATAACCAAAGACGAAAAGAAATAACCAAAGACGAAAAGAAATAACCAAAGACGAAAAGAAATAACCAAAGACGAAAAGAAATAACCAAAGACGAAAAGAAATAACCAAAGACGAAAAGAAATAACCAAAGACGAAAAGAAATAACCAAAGACGAAAAGAAATAACCAAAGACGAAAAGAAATAACCAAAGACGAAAAGAAATAACCAAAGACGAAAAGAAATAACCAAAGACGAAAAGAATAACCAAAGACGAAAAGAATAACCAAAGACGAAAAGAATAACCAAAGACGAAAAGAATAACCAAAGACGAAAAGAATAACCAAAGACGAAAAGAATAACCAAAGACGAAAAGAATAACCAAAGACGAAAAGAATAACCAAAGACGAAAAGAATAACCAAAGACGAAAAGAATAACCAAAGACGAAAAGAATAACCAAAGACGAAAAGAATAACCAAAGACGAAAAGAATAACCAAAGACGAAAAGAATAACCAAAGACGAAAAGAATAACCAAAGACGAAAAGAATAACCAAAGACGAAAAGAATAACCAAAGACGAAAAGAATAACCAAAGACGAAAAGAATAACCAAAGACGAAAAGAATAACCAAAGACGAAAAGAATAACCAAAGACGAAAAGAATAACCAAAGACGAAAAGAATAACCAAAGACGAAAAGAATAACCAAAGACGAAAAGAAAAAACAAAAACAGAAAAGAAAAAACACAAAGACGAAAAGAAAAAACACAAAGACGAAAAGAAAAAACACAAAGACGAAAAGAAAAAACACAAAGACGAAAAGAAAAAACACAAAGACGAAAAGAAAAAACACAAAGACGAAAAGAAAAAACACAAAGACGAAAAGAAAAAACACAAAGACGAAAAGAAAAAACACAAAGACGAAAAGAAAAAACACAAAGACGAAAAGAAAAAACACAAAGACGAAAAGAAAAAACACAAAGACGAAAAGAAAAAACACAAAGACGAAAAGAAAAAACACAAAGACGAAAAGAAAAAACACAAAGACGAAAAGAAAAAACACAAAGACGAAAAGAAAAAACACAAAGACGAAAAGAAAAAACAAAGACGAAAAGAAAACACAATAACAAGAAAAGAGAAAAAAAAATGAACATTCTATGGAGATTTTCTATTCATATGGGATTCACTATACCTGAAATAACACCCATCATCGGTTCAATTCCAGCCTTGCCCTGGGTGTACTTTCTGTGTCTCTTACTTGACGAAGGTTTATAAGCAGCCACTTGCTACTTTTTTAGTAGGTCACATTTTCGGGGTTAGCCCCCCTTTATGATCAAATCCAGGGATCGTGTGATGCAGCTCTATACAACCACCCAAACCTAAAATATTAAGCCCCCTCATATTTCAAAAATGCAACAGATTATTATCTAGTGCAAATGAAATGTCAGGCAAATTATCTGGCACGTTAATGATTGACAGGATTTCAAACCAAACCCCAGTAAAAAAAATTATCAGTTAAAAATTAAATTCAACTAGCAGAGAATGGAAGCTTTCAAATAAATGACTCAACACAAATTTAAAAGTTAAACTAACGTTTAATAAAGCAAAAATAATATGCAGATTAACACAAGACATACTTAGATTGGGAAGCATAGAAAGTGGTTGAACAGGAGATCGAAAGTTCGAGGTAGGCCATATTTATGCTTTACACTGTAATTAGCATAAATACAGCCTAAAACTAGTGGCCAACAAAGAACAACTAAAAACTCATACACTAAACACAAAGGTTTGATTCCCTCTAGAAGTGGGAGAACCGAATTTTCCTAACAATTGACCTATCTCTACCACTTCTGCCAATACAGGGGGAAACACTGAGACAAAGCTCCTTTTAGAAAACAACATTAGAGAAAACCTCGAACAATCATTACACTTAAAAAATTATCAGTTCACAAAAAACACCAAGTTGATATCTAAATCAACAAAAAAAAGTCCTAGATGATGATGATGATGATGATGATGGGCAGGAAAAGTGCCATGCCTTTTATATATTTAAATTGCAGGATCACAGGCTTGGAGACCTTTGGAGCAGCAATGGTTGCTTATAAGACTGCAGGCCTCACCGGGACACTAAAAAGTAAACTAGTTTTAGAGATTAAAATTAGTGTTAAATACTTTATCTAACAAGGAGAGGATCCCAACGTGTCATCACAGATTTGGTTCATTTTTGGTGTGTAAGTAGTGCATGACTAGGACATCAATTTGTGAAAATATTAAGAAGCAACTTTCAGAAATTTTGGAGAAAATCGCAATTAAAAATTTTAACATGTACTTATATATTTAATAAGATTCTCATCTTGTAAGCGGATCGTGGTGTAGCGGTAAGAGTTGCGATTCCCAACCCAAAGGTCCCGAGATTGAGTCTCGCTGCATACCATAATTTTAATTTTAATTTTCCACGCAATTAAGAGCACGGCAAAATACGGCAAATCAAATTCAAAATACGGCAGGTTCAGGCAGGTTATTTTCTCATATATCAGAAATATACAGTACATTGAAACAAGTCTTGCAAATAGCCCCAATATTAGCAGTATACACCTGAAGTTAGATATTCTATAAACTTTCTTTTTATAATGAAAAAGCATCCAAATTATTCTATCGTAATCACTATAGGCCAGTGGTTCCCAAACTGTTTTGCTCGTGGACCCCCCCCCCCCGATTTGTTGCCAATGATAGCGAAACCCTGAATATTTTTTAATTAACGACTTTTCAAAATTTAATATCTGATATTAAATGAAACAAGCCAACTTAATGTCAGTAATAGTTTTAATAAGTCTAATCTAATGTAGTTTTGATTAAGCGAGTTCCAAGAACCATCAGGGGAATCTGGGGGTCCCACCCTCCAAAATTTTTTTGGAAATTTGCTATAATAAATAAATTTTTAACAAAAAAGAAACTGACTACAAAAGTGAGAAATAATTTTTATCCAAAAAACAATACTACTTTTTAACATAATTTTTGAAGTCGAAACACTTTCACAATAAATTAACATTCCTCGCTAACAATTAAAATGTTTATTATATTATAATTTATGGCTATAATAGTCTTTCTTTTTAAATTAATTTTCATAAGACTGCTCGACATGTTTCTGTTTTCCAAAAAAACAAGGCGTTTAAGCCTTTTCTTATTATATTAAGAAAAGAAAACAGTTAAGTACTATATTGTGCCTTTAATTGTAAATTTTCTTTTATCTTATGTTATATGCTAATTACGTGTTCTTTTTTTAATGTTAGCGAGGAATGTTAATTTATTGTGAAAGTGTTTCGACTTCAAAAATTATGTTAAAAAGTAGTATTGTTTTTTGGATAAAAATTATTTCTTACTTTTAGGCGCATTTTTTAAGTCTGTTTCTTTTTTGTTAAAAATTAATTTATTTCATTCTTTTTATATCAAGTTGCCTGCAGCTCCAGAAATTTCATGCCAAAAGAAAAAAACCTAACTTATATAACCCCTTTCAAAAACATAAAAAGAGAAATTCAATAAAAAAAAAAGATCAAGCATCGATTTCAAGAAGTTTTACCTTGTTGTAGAAGCTGTAGCAGTTAGATGCGTCCATGTAGGTGCCGCAGGCGCAGTTCCAGACTGCGGGGCAATTGCGGGTGTCGCCAGGACATCTCACCGGAGAGGCGGCCTCACTCATCAGCCTGAAAGAATTTGAACGAGTTTAATATTTTCTCATGTATCAGAAATATACAGTGCATTGAAACAAGTCTCGCACATAGCCCCAATACACCTCAAGTTAGATAATCTCTAAACTTTATTTTAAAAAGAAAAAGCTTCAAAATTATTCTATCATTATCACTACACGCATAGCCAAGAAAGTGGGCAGTTAATCCTTAAAAATTGTAATAAATATTCTAAAACACTAACTCTTAAAATAACTTTAAACAGAAAGAAACAAGTTTTGTATTACCCACTGACTCATGCAGGTGACCGATAAAACATAGCGTCGGGTAGGGTAAAATAGGTATAAGGATTTTAACTGTTTATATTTATAAAACTTAATGCTTTATGGTGTGCTGATTTTACTTTAGTCTCAATTTAAATCAACAACTCAAAAAACATTAAATTTTGTAAAATATAAATTGTAAAAATACCTATATCCATTTTACCCCACCTGACCCTACAATATATAAATTGTTTATATATAAATATTAATTTGTAAAAGTTCATCAGTATATTTTTTTATAATTTGAGAACTAAACGCTTTAGCTACTTCTTTTAGAAGACTATGTTTTAAATCTAACTTAAAAATAATAGAAAGTAATGCGACATGTAAAAGAAAGACTTTTTCCAAAAACTATACTGAAGTGCCCTAGCTATCACTATAATTTAGTTTACATTCTTACACTGCACAAATAAATTTATGCTCTATTTATCCATCAAAACATTTAAGCCATACGCGATTTCGCACTTTTTGACTAGGCACCCTGACTATAAGATTTTAAACCTAACTTATATAACCCCTTTCAAAAATATAATAAGAGAAATTCAATTAAAAAAAAGAACATGCATCGATTTCAAGAAGTTTTACCTTGTTACAGAAGCTGTAGCAGTTGGTTGCATCCTTGAAAGTGCCGCAGGCGCAGTTCCAGACTGCGGGGCAATTACGGGTGACGCCAGGACATCTCACCGGAGAGGCGGCCTCACTCATCAGCCTGAAAGAATTTGGGCGAGTTTAATATTTTCTCATATATCAGATATATACAGTGCATTGAAACAAGTCTCGCATATAGCCCCAATATTAGTAGTACAAGTAGGACTTGGATAATGACATACTAAAATTAAAAGAAAATCCGGACGATAAAAAATTAAATTTATTGCAAATTTTCAATTTTTTTGGCCTCAAAAATCGACCTTTTTAAAAATTCTTGTTAAAAACGTTTGAAGCATTTGCCAAGGTCATTTTTCCATGGATATTGTAGTTAGATAGCTATATAACATAAAAAAACCACAATTCATGATTAAATCATTAGTTAAATAATTAATTTATTAAAATGAACATTAAAAATACAGGTAAAATCATTCAATCAAATATAACAGAAAATATTTTAATAATATTCAGTGACAAATCGTCTAATAAAAAGTTAAATTAAAAACAGGCAAAATTTTATTTAAAAATTTTTAAATTTCGTTGTATATAGGCATGTGATACATGTCTGTAGGCTATATTTTAGTGCTGATTACGAATATCAGGCTAACTTTTCAATAAAATTTAAAATAAGTGTGAAAAAATTAAAGCATTTATCTTAATACTTTTGTTTTGAATGTTTCCAAACTTATTCTAAAATTTATTTAAAAGTTAGCCTGATATTCGTAAACAGCACTAAAATATAGCCTACAGACATGTATCACATGCCTATACAACGAATTTTAAAAATTTAAATTTGTTAAAAATTTAATTTTTTTAAATAAAATTTTGCCTGTTTTTAATTTAACTTTTTATTAGATGATTTTTCACTGAATATTATTAAAATATTTTCTGTTTTATTTGATTGAATGATTTTACCTGTATTTTTAATGTTCATTTTAATAAATTAATTAATTAAATAATGATTTAATCATCAATTGTGTTTTTTTTATGTTATATAGCTATATAACTACAATATCCATGGAAAAATGACCTTCTCAAATGCTTTAAACATTTTTAACAAGAATTTTTGAAAAGGTCGATTTTTGAGGCCAAAAAAATTGAAAATTTGCAATAAATTAAATTTTTTATCGCCCGGATTTTCTTTTAATTTTAGTATGTCATTATTTAAGTCATTTCTAAGGGATAACCGTTTGAATTACTTATTTTGCGGTTTTGAGCGATGTTTTATTTTTTTCGAATATCCAATTTTTCAAATAATTTTTAAAAATTTAAATTTTAAACTTTTTTTTAATTGGAATATTTGTATTCAGCACTGAAAAATAGCCTATAAACATGTATCATAAGTCCCAATTACTATTATATGATTTTTTGAAATTTGTTTTGGGCCATTTTTAAATTTTTTAAATTTTTAAAAATTCCTCAACAATTGCAGAGTGGCATCAACCGGTTTAGAAATCTACACTATTAACTCTATCAGAAACCATCAAAACATTTAAGCCATACGCGATTTCGCACTTTTTGACTAGGCACCCTGACTATAAGATTTTAAACCTAACTTATATAACCCCTTTCAAAAATATAATAAGAGAAATTCAATAAAAAAAAGAACATGCATCGATTTCAAGAAGTTTTACCTTGTTACAGAAGCTGTAGCAGTTGGTTGCATCCTTGAAAGTGCCGCAGGCGCAGTTCCAGACTGCGGGGCAATTACGGGTGACGCCAGGACATCTCACCGGAGAGGCGGCCTCACTCATCAGCCTGAAAGAATTTGGGTGAGTTTAATATTTTCTCATATATCAGAAATATACAGTGCATTGAAACAAGTCTCGCATATAGCCCCAATATTAGTAGACACCTGAAGTTAGATATTCTCTAAACTTTAATTCAAAATGAAAAAGCATTGTAATTATTTTATGTTATCACTATACGCATAGCCAAGAAGGTGGGCAGTTAACTCTTAAAAATTTTAATAAATATATTAAAAAATTCTCAAACACTTTAACTCTTAACCCTTTCGCGACGGGTGCCTCAGCCACTGAACCTCTCGCACAGGACGGCACCCAAGTAGAAAGAACTTTCCCCACGGACGGACGTTTTACGCGTCTAAGTCAAACTTCGGAAAAAAATTCCCAAAAATTAAAACTGTGGTCCAAAATATCTAATTTTCGGCATACGATCAGTGGAACCACTTAGACGTTACTGCTAAAAAATATAAAACACTATCCCATTAATTTCTTACATAATTTTTGAAAACAAGTAATTTGTGAACAATAAACTTTTTCACAAACCTGAGATTCATATAACTGGGAAAAATATTCCAAAATGAAGAGATTTTATCTCTAGAAATTCATTCATAAAGATACATTAAACATATCTTGGAAAAAAAAAACTACTAATTCTTTTTTACTGAAAACGCGCAATGAGCGCAGCTAGTCAAACCGCTCGGAAATCGTTGAAACACTGTTAATTCTAAGAAATATACCAAATAATTTATCTATTTCAATCTTCATTTCCAACTAGATACCCAAACATATCGATTATTTATGTTTAACCAATAAATAATTCCACCTAAACGCAATCGAAATCTAAAAGAAATAAATACCCATAACTCGCAATAAACCCATCAAAACTACCATTTATCCATCAAATGAAAATAAAAAGTATTTCCAAGCTTTCAGAACATGTGGTAAGGTTTATATAAGCTGAGATGGGGAAAGAAAGCACTCTAAATTCACATCATTCATCTTCTCCATGGATTATAAATACATCTCTCGGCATTTTTCAGACACAAATTATCAAAAATATAAAATACTTTATGGGAATGAAAGTCAAGATGTTCGCCTTCGAATAATTTCGTTGTAACAGATAAAGAGAGATATCTAATGAGAATAAAAATTACTAATATAAAGTTTTAAGCGTGTATCATATATCAGACGCCCGTCCCCTGGTCCTTTCAAAGCAGGCGTCTCACCCGTGAGACGGTACGCCAGTGGAAGCATTACGCTGGCGTCTCACCCGTGAGACAGTAGTCCCGAAAGGGTTAAAATAACTTTAAACAGAAAAAACAGTAAGATTTTAAACCTAACTTATATAACCCCTTTCAAAAATATAATAAGAGAAATTCAATAAAAAAAAAGATCATGCATTGATTTCAAGAAGTTTTACCTTGTTGCAGAAGCTGTAGCAGTTTGATGCATCCTTGTAGGTGCCGCAGGCGCAGTTCCAGACTGCGGGGCAATTGCGGGTGTCGCCAGGACATCTCACCGGAGAGGCGGCCTCACTCATCAGCCTGAAAGAATTTGGGCGAGTTAAATATTTTCTCATACATCAGAAATATACAGTGCATTGAAACAAGTCTCGCATATAGCCCCAATATTAGTAGACACCTGAAGTTAGATATTCTCTAAACTTTAATTCAAAATGAAAAAGCATTGTAATTATTTTATGTTATCACTATACGCATAGCCAAGAAGGTGGGCAGTTAACCCTTAAAAATTTTAATATATTAAAAATTTCTCAAACCCTTTTAACTCTTAAAATAACTTTAAACAGAATAAACAGTAAGATTTTAAACCTAACTTATATAACCCCTTTCAAAAATATAATAAGAGAAATTCAACTAAAAAAAGATCATGCATCGATTTCAGGAAGTTTTACCTTGTTGCAGAAGCTGTAGCAGTTTGATGCATCCTTGAAAGTGCCGCAGGCGCAGTTCCAGACTGCGGGGCAATTACGGGTGTCGCCAGGACATCTCACCGGAGAGGTGGCCTCACTCATCAGCCTGAAAGAATTTGGGCGAGTTTAATATTTTCTCATATATCAGAAATATACAGTGCATTGAAACAAGTCTCGCATATAGCCCCAATACACCTCAAGTTAGATAATCTCTAAACTTTATTTTAAAAAGAAAAGGCTTCGAAATTATTCTATCGTTATCACTACACGCATAGCCAAGAAGGTGGGCAGTTAACTCTTAAAAATTGTAATAAATATACTAAAATATTCTAAAACACTTTAACTCTTCAAATAACTTCAAACAGAAAAAACAGTAAGATTTTAAACCTAACTTATATAACCCCTTAAACCCCTTTCAAAAATATAATAAGAGAAATTCAATAAAAGAAATTATCATGCATCAATTTTAAGAAGTTTTACCTTGTTGCACAAGCTGCAGTAGTCGCATGCATCCTAGGTGCCGCAGGCGCAGTACCAGACTGCTGGGCCATTGCAGGTGTCGCCAGGGCATCTCACCGGAGAGGCGGCCTCACTCATCAGCCTGAAAGAATTTGAACGAGTTTAATATTTTCTCATGTATCAGAAATATACAGTGCATTGAAACAAGTCTCGCATATAGCCCCAATACACCTCAAGTTAGATAATCTCTAAACTTTATTTTAAAAAGAAAAAGCTTCGAAATTATTCTATCGTTATCACTACACCCATAGCCAAGAAGGTGGGCAGTTAACTCTTAAAAATTGTAATAAATATACTAAAATATTCTAAAACACTTTAACTCTTCAAATAACTTTAAACAGAAAAAACAGTAAGATTTAAACCTAACTTATATAACCCCTTAAACCCCTTTCCAAAATATAATAAGAGAAATTCAATAAAAGAAATTATCATGCATCAATTTTAAGAAGTTTTACCTTGTTGCACAAGCTGCAGTAGTCGCATGCATCCTAGGTGCCGCAGGCGCAGTACCAGACTGCTGGGCAATTGCAGGTGTCGCCAGGGCATCTCACCGGAGAGGCGGCCTCACTCATCAGCCTGAAAGAATATGAACGAGTTTAATATTTTCTCATGTATCAGAAATATACAGTGCATTGAAACAAGTCTCGCATATAGCCCCAATACACCTCAAGTTAGATAATCTCTAAACTTTATTTTAAAAAGAAAAAGCTTCGAAATTATTCTATCGTTATCACTACACCCATAGCCAAGAAGGTGGGCAGTTAACTCTTAAAAATTGTAATAAATATACTAAAATATTCTAAAACACTTTAACTCTTCAAATAACTTTAAACAGAAAAAACAGTAAGATTTAAACCTAACTTATATAACCCCTTAAACCCCTTTCCAAAATATAATAAGAGAAATTCAATAAAAGAAATTATCATGCATCAATTTTAAGAAGTTTTACCTTGTTGCACAAGCTGCAGTAGTCGCATGCATCCTAGGTGCCGCAGGCGCAGTACCAGACTGCTGGGCAATTGCAGGTGTCGCCAGGGCATCTCACCGGAGAGGCGGCCTCACTCATCAGCCTGAAAGAATATGAACGAGTTTAATATTTTCTCATGTATCAGAAATATACAGTGCATTGAAACAAGTCTCGCATATAGCCCCAATACACTTCAAGTTAGATAATCTCGAAACTTTATTTTAAAAAGAAAAAGCTTCGAAATTATTCTATCGTTATCACTACACCCATAGCCAAGAAGGTGGGCAGTTAACTCTTAAAAATTGTAATAAATATACTAAAATATTCTAAAACACTTTAACTCTTCAAATAACTTTAAACAGAAAGAAACAAGTTTTGTATTACCCACTGACTCATGCAGGTGACTGATAAAACATAGCGTCGGGTAGGGTAAAATAGGTATAAGGATTTTAAATGTTTATATTTATAAAACTTAATGCTTTATGGTGTGCTGATTTTACTTTAGTCTCAATTTAAATCAACAACTCAAAAAACATTAAATTTTATAAAATATAAATTGTAAAAATACCTATATCCATTTTACCCCACCTGACCCTACAATATATAAATTGTTTATATATAAATATTAATTTGTAAAAGTTCATCAGTATATTTTTTTATAATTTGAGAACTAAACGCTTTAGCTACTTCTTTTAGAAGACTATGTTTTAAATCTAACTTAAAAATAATAGAAAGTAATGTGACATGTAAAAGAGACTTTTTCCAAAAACTATACTGAAGTGCCCTAGCTATCACTATAATTTAGTTTACATTCTTACATTGCACAAATAAATTTATGCTCTATTTTTGGAAGTTTGCTATTTTATACCAATATTTTTCATAATATTTAATATTGCTGAAGCGTAATAACTTTCAAATTAAATTTTACTTGGAAATATTAATTTAAAGCACAATTTAAATAAACAAGATCAAAGTTACAAGACTAAAAGAAAGCAATTACCAAAATATATTATAATGTTCTTATCAAGAAAAACTAGTCATCTATATACATTACTATTGACACTCTTGTGTATCAGAAGTGTTAATAAAATAATTAATTAACTACTTACAAGCCCATCATTAAAAAAAGGTTCTTGTGTATTATCCAGTCGACCGTGTCGCTTATTTCGAAAACGTTATCAAATCTCAATGACTATGGGGCCGTCCATAAATGACATCACACTTAAAGGGGAGAGAGGCGGTTCATCAATCCGGGACACTTTGTGACAAGGGGGGGACGGGGGTTTTCAAGAATTGTGTCATCACACATTGTAAATCAAAACTAAAACTAAATAACAGTTTTTTTCTGGAAAATGTAGCTTAAATGACATTATCAGATTCATACCAACGAAAAAAAGAGTTCACTTTGAACTTTTAAGGAGGGGTGCTCTTAAACTTCAATAAAATCACCAGGATCCGAAATTCTTACCAACCTTATTCTAAACTTATTATTGGTAGCAGTCCGTGACGTGACAAAGGGGTGAGGGGGTATGGTGAAGTGTGACACTTTGTAACATAGGGGACGGTGGGGGTCAAAAATGTTGAAAAAAGTGTGACATCACTTATGGATGGCCTTTTTACTTTATGGTCGACGGGATAATACGCAAGTACCAAAACAAGGAACATAACTATGAAGATTCAAGCGAGTCTTTTTGCGCAGTTAGGCTCAAATTAATTTATAGGGAACAGCATTAGAAAAGGTCCGCTTACCGCCATGTTTAATCACAGCTCGGACAACATGATTAAGTGATGTTAGAATAGAGGTCTAATCGTAGTCGTACTATTAGATCTCTAACAATATTATACTAAATACTATTATTTTAGGATCTAATAATAATAATATTAACAATTAGATCTCAATAGTTGTCGGTCATAAATTGAGTTGTGGTTAAACATGGCGGAAAGCGGACTTATTCTAAAGCTGTACCCTTAAGGAACTGGTGAATATTTAAACCACTCAAGAAGATGATAATAAACACTCTAAACACTACACATGAAAAAAAACCAAGGAATAAATTCAATTATGAAATTGACTAAAAATAAAATTAAGTTACTTACACAAGACTGAATAATGCCACGACAGTCCGATCTTTACTGTGAATATAAGAGATTGCTGGCAAGAACCTGCTCGTCAAGATTCCTAATACCTTGAGAGGGCCAAGCCAGCTGCTTTTATTTAGTACCTTTATACAACGTCATAATCTTGAACGTCATTGATAAACGTCAATAATATTCTAAACATAAACTTAGCAAAGGCTGATCACAAAGTATTGCCATTCAAATGAGGACTTAAAGAAATTTAAAAATAATATACATTTATGTTCATTATTAAAATGAATATGGAAAGTTTCAAAGTTATATTTTCATGTTTAATTTTAAAAGATAAAATTTTAAAAAATTAATGTTTAAGAAACGCTTGTTGGGATCACGACGCAACATTGCGTTTAAAAAAAAGCTCCGCCTACTGATATGACTGTATGTTTTGTTGGTTGGTTGGTTGGTTGGTTTACTGGTTTTTTGCTTGAGGATGTCCTCTGCTTCTAACCAGTGTTCCTTTTTATTTATTTTTTTTTCCGAAATTCGGATTGATTTATGTTTTGATGAAATTTCATTTGATATATTTGCTTTCCCTATTCCTTTCCTCCTCTTTAGCACCTTATTGCTTTTTAAACGCTTTTATTAGACTTGCTCTGGGCCAAGGTCACGGGGGAAAACTTAAAACTCGATTTTCGGTCACTTCCTGATATTCCAGGACCCTGAAACTTTACACATTGATGTAACCCTCATGACACTCCAATATCCAATTATTATCTAATCAATAACCAAAGGATTAAGTTAATTAACGAGTATTTTTAATTATCAGAAAAACTGAAATTTGAGGCCCTTCCAAAGGAATTTTAGCTCCCAAAAAAAGAACAATACTGTAATAGGCATAGTATGTACTATTATATTCAACCATCAAAACGACAATTCTCAAGTAATTAAATTAATTAACGGCAAATTATCGCAAAAAATTTAGATTCTTATACATAAAATTTCAGGTACTTCTAAACGATATTAAGCCTTGAAACTTTGCAGCATGGTGTAATATTCATGACAATGCAATATTCCATTATCACCGAGTCAATAACTCTCTAATTATGGTAATTAACGAGTATTCTTGATTATCCGATTAACTCTATTTTGAGACCCTTAAAAAATATTTTCGCTCCCAAACACGGATCAATATTGTAATAGGCATAGTACTACTATATTCAATCATCAAAACGGCAATTTTCAACTAATTAAAGAAATTAAAGACGAATTTATGCAAATTTTTAGGTTGTCATTTAGATTCTTGTACATAAAATTTCAGGTACTTCTAAACGATATTAAGCCTTGAAACTTTGCAGCTTGGTGTAATATTCATGACAATGCAATATTCCATTATCACCGAGTCAATAACTCTCTAATTACGGTAATTAACGAGTATTCTTGATTATCCGATTAACTCGAATTTAAGACACTCCAAAAAGACTATGGCTTCCAAAACTTGTACAATAGCGTATTATATATATTTGAACCATATTCAATCTTCAAAACGGGAATTATTATATTTAAATTAAGATTATTAACGAAGTTATTAATGAGAAATTAGAGCGCTTGGAAATAGTCATAGTGTTCTAAAAGCTTGGAAATACTTTCATTCATGTCTTTTCATTTGATGGATAAATGGGAGTTTTGATGACAGTTATGACAGTTGTAGCTATTCATTTCTTTTAGATTTCGTTTTCGTTCAGATGGAATTATTTATGGCTTAAAAAGAAATACTGAATATGCTTCGGGTGTTGCGCTTTTTCAGTAAAAAAGAAATTATAACCAAGCACACATACCGGAAAATATATGTAACCAAAAAACCAAACCAAACCAAGAAATTATAAAATCTCTTCCTTTTGGAAATTCTTCACTGGTGTTTGGAAAAGTTTATTACTTACAAATTACTTGCTTTGAAAAATTTTATTTCGGTCAATAGAGGGGTAATGTTTTAATTGAATTTGAGGGGTTTTACTAATCATATACCAACAATTGGAATAAAAATAAGATTTTAGGCAAAATTCTAAGACTAAAAAGTAGAAAATAAAATAAGTAAAAAAAAGCTTTTTTATAAAAACGCTTTTATTAAAATGTCCTAAAATTTCAAAAATAATTTATTGTGTTTTGTGAAATAATTATTAGGGAGTAGAAAATAACTTTCCGGAAAGTAAAAATTAACTGATTTTCTGATCACTAAAAATAAAAGCGTGGACGCTAGTAATTTATAATTTTATATAAAAGAAAATGAGAAAAGAGAACCTAGAATAAATAGTGATTAGAGAATTACTAGCGCCCACGCTTTTATTTTTAGTGATCAGAAAATCAGTTAATTTTTACTTTCCGGAAAGTTATTTTCTACTCCCTAATAATTATTTCACAAAACACAATAAATTATTTTTGAATTTTTAGGACATTTTAATAAAAGCGTTTTTATAAAAAAGCTTTTTTTTTACTTATTTTATTATCACTTGTAACTGTTGCGATCAATTTGATCGTTCCATCTATGTCTTTTATGAGTAGGGGTCTACGGATTTCTTTGGTTTTTTGCTTTTCGGCGATCGATTGATCAGACTCCGTTTTTCCTCCCCTTGTCAGATCCCCCACTGATGATGAAGGTTGGATCAAATGTCCGAACCTTTCATTCCACTCCTTTCTTTCTTTTTCAGTTCCCTGGATCCCTTGGGATTGAACAGCTCCTTGATCCTCTGCGATTTTTTCTTCGATCTCTTCCTGTTTGAGGGATTCTCTTAAGTACCTTTCTACCCACATAGCCAAAGTGGACGAAAGATTGTCTACTTTTCATCCACATTTGATCCCGACGGGGATGATCCCATGGTGTACCAAAAGTGGACGGCCCAGGGACGTGTGCTTTGGGATGAGCGGGGATCATCCCAAGGTGTACCAAAAGTAGACGGCCCAGGGACGTATGTTGTGGGATGAAAGAGGGATGAACCTGAACCACGCTAAGGTCACGTGATGAAATCAGTCTGGCGAAACGAAAGGAAACGCGTGTAGATGCTGTCTTTTTTAAGAGCTTAAAAAATATAACTTACTTTATTATAAACTTCTTAAATTATTTCAATCTGAAACAGGTAAGTGTATTTCTCGATTACATTTCCTAATAACAAGTAATCTTTAGATTAAGTTGCAATTTTCCAACTTGTAATAATACTGCATGTGCGTTAGTCTTAAGTATGGTATCAATGGTTTAGATTGTTAAATATTAGTCAAATAACTGTGTAGAAGCGATACGTTTTTCTTTTCTTTTTTTTTTTAATGTGTCTCTGTTTCATCTTTTTTCGCTTACGCCTTCTAATTTTTATATTTTACCTTTAAACAGTTACCTGTTCTCTGGAAAAACTTTTAAATCTCATTTTACACACTAGATGGCTGCCCCAAATTTACATTTTTTTCACTAAAAAGTACATTATTTATTCTTTTATTCTTATTTTGTAAAATGTATTTTTATGCATGATAAAGTGGGTTTTTTTATTTACTATTCATCCTTGAGCCATTCAGAAAGGAAATGTTGTATGCTAACTCTAGCAAAAATATTTATGATTTATTTTTAAATGTAAATAAACTGTTTTTCAAAAAAAAGAAAAAAAAAAGATTTTTAGTTATTGAATATGTTTGATACATTTTTAAATTTTTTCTACCCATTGTTTTTCTGTGGGAGCCCTTATAGTTTTGTCGTGTGCATTTTTTATTCTGTTTAAATTATAGAAATGTGCATTTCATAAAATGTTATTTTTTTCATACATCATGAAGTGCTTTTTATTTTCTATTCATCCTTAGCAAAATATTTATGATTTATTTTTAAATACAAATAAATTGCTTTAAAGAAAAAAAAAATTTTTTTTTAGTTATTGAATATATTATTCTATTAAGTTTGTATCTATTGATTCTTTATTTTATAGAAGTAAATATATTTGTAAAATGTTAATAAAAGCGTTTAAAAAAGGATTTAACGTTTGATACATTTTTAAAATTTTGTCTACCTATTGTTTTTCTGTGAGAGCAACCTTGTAGTTTTGTTGTGTGCATTTTATCTATATGTTGTTAATATTTGATTCAATAAAGATATTTATTTTTCACTCAATCTGTTTACTTTTGTGATTCCAATCACACTTGACTGATGAAATAATAAAATAAATTAATCTATCCTTTTTTAGCAGCATACTTTATAGTAAAACATGAGATTTCTTCTTTCCTCCAAATTTCACCACACTGGTCTCTGTCAGGTGCACGAAGGTATCGATAATAGCGCCCATCTTATTTCCACAACAACATGAGAGAAATTGAGTTGATGATAAACAAACAATTAATCCTTAATTTTCTCATAAGTAAGTTATTCAAAACATTTTGGAGTTAATAAATGTTTTTGTTTTGCAAAATAGATTATGATTCTTCAAGAAAACAAATAGGTATTTACAGAAGAGTTCATAAAAAGTTGGATGCCATAGGGACCAGTAGGTACCCTAAGCATATAAAAAATAATTTCTATCTTTAACAATATTAGTATTAAATTTTGATAAATTAAGCGATGTATGCTAACTTAAACTGCATATTTTAATTCTTTTGAGACATTATTTTCAACAATCGTTTTAGAATCCTAAAACGTTTTTCCTTTAGAAATTAGTTCCTTTAAGGTGCCATTAAATATCAATTAAATGCTAAGGTTTAAAGAAAATTTTATGTTATAAGTTTTATAATATTATAATAAATCAATTGGAGAAACTGCTCATGCATCCGAAAATTTGGTTATGCCTGCGACACAAAAGATAAAAAATAAATGATTTGTTTTCTGTCCTAATTTATAGGTTTTTGTTTACCAAAAAAAACTAAAAAGGGTAAAATTGGTAGAGTTAAGGAATTAAAACCTAAATAAAATATAATTATTTTATTGCTATGAGTTAGGGCTGCCATCTGTTAACAATGAAAAGAGCTAAATGTTGACCTGACTGATTGAAGAGGAGCGCTCCGTCTGCTGCAATGCTTTAAAATGACATTAAAATTACCAAAATAAGAGGAAGTTTAATGTTTTAGTGGTTTTGTTGCAAGAAATTTAGTGAATATTCTCGAGTACTCTATTGTTAGATTCTTTCCTTTAGCAAATGTATCGACTGTTTTACGATCGTATGTTTTTTGTAAATAATATCGACATAAAATTTTCCAGTTTATAATGATAATTTTTTTCTGGAAAATTGAATTTCTCTCTTTTTATTCTAAAAATTATTTATATGAGTTAACAACTATTAAAAGAAGGATAATCCAGACAGTTTCCAATCATAAATTTGATGCCGTGTCTGTTAGCGAGTAGATAAGGTTTACTTAATATTAAGCATATTATAGTTCATTCTAAATTAGATTTTTATTCTTGAATTAATCAAAATTATTTCTATAATTTCCTATTTAAATCTATGCTTACATCATTACTGAATATTGAGTAGTAACCTGGTAACAGAGATTCTCAAAAGGTTGGGATTCCAGATCAAAGTGAACTAAGATTTTCTTTTTAATTTTTATAAGGTACTTTTTTAGCTTGTAACAGTGGCATTGTCGATACGATCATAACGAAGATATAGGTCTAGAAAATAGCTGAATGTTTTACGTTTTAAAGTAAGTAAAAGATTATTCTGATCTTTCTCTTGAACTTATTGGGAATTTGAAGTTTAAATAGGAAACAAATGTTTAGCACTGACGAAGGGGATATATTGATCCTCGAAACAATTGTCTGCCTTTTTACTCAAGTTACAATTGTGAACGTTGTTTTATATCTAGTACCTTGGTTTTTATCCTTTGCACAAGCAACTCTTGCCAATAATCCAATTGGCTTTGACAATATGTCTAAGATCAAATAAATCAATTTTATTTTAAATCACTACAAATCGTACTTATTATAAAACTATTTAATTTGCTACTACCCCTGAAATGCATTATTATTTTTTAAGCTCATCTCAGCTCCCAGTTTAAGCTTATTATGATGATTATTGTGGTAAATATCCCGTACTTAACTCTTAACTCTCTGAACTTACGATTATTTGCACATTCTATGATTCAAAGATTTTCTGGTGGCATTGGCATTAATTCAGTTGGCTGAAGCCAACTGAATTAAAAAGACAGCGATATGGAGAAAGTATAAATATTTTTAATTTTTGCATAACAGTTGCTCTTCGCTTGCTGATGGATTCAAGAACCTACGAAATTAGCATAACAGTTGCTGCCTCTTCCATCTCTGTATTAAAAAGATAGACAAGGTTCTTAAGCGTTGTCTAAGATTTATCAAGTTCGTCCATCATAGACAAAGTTTTTGTTTTTGATTGAGGTTTGAGGTATGTAAAAATTATTAATAAACTGATATTATTGAGAATATGATTTTCAAAATATATTTCATTCTGACGTTAACTTCAAGATAATCCTGAGAATCAGCTCAAGAAAATGTAGCAATAAATTCAAAGAAAAAAACTAGAGATGCAAGTTGTTACGCTTTTGGGTGATTTGGGATCCCCTAGTATTAATTTCGAGGTAATTACAACCTTTGTAAAAAAATAAGTATGAAGCAAATAAGAAATATGATCTTATATAAAATTCAAACGTTTCTCTACGAAAAGTTACATAGTATTAGCAACAAGAACCAATAGCAGGCAACGCATCAAACTCGTAAATCGCATCGCACGAAACGTTAAATGCCAATACACCCTAAACCGGGGATCCAAAGTTATTCTTTCCACATTAACCCCGGATAAAATTCAAATTTTTGGTTTTAACAAAATTTAAAGATAAAAACATTATTTACAGTATAAATTTGATGATGGTCGGAACTGAACTTCAGTCTGTAAATTGAAAATTCCTGATGAAAGAGCACTTTAAAAGGGCATTTAGGAATTCCTCAAAAACGTCAACACTTTATTTTAAACAAACTTTACAGAATGACTAAATTTGATAGACTGATTTGATAGTATGATTGGTAGATGACAGACTGATTTGATTTTTGACAGATGTTTCAGAAAACACTTGGTCAATTTAAAAAAAAAAAATGTGTTTAAATTAGTTCTGTATAGTCAAAAGCTGAGCAAGACCTTCTCCTCTTTAACCATACCTTTAATACAGCTTCTCGAATACTTAATTTTGGAAATTCGACCTTTAAAAATGAGATTTTAACTCCTTTTTGGAGATGTTGGATCCATTGAGTGACTGACACCCACGCCTTAAATATTGTTTAGGCTAGGAACTTTCACTTACCTTTTGTGTAACGTTATGGACCATTACCATAGTTTCATGTTAAAAAAAAAAGGAGCCCTCGGAGTTTTATTTAAAATTTTTGGAAATTTGACCCTTCAAAAACAGGAAATTGACTCGTATATTACTTTTTAGGAATGCAAATTAGTTTTCAAAGTAAAAATTTTTCGCTGTGGGATATGTGCGATAGCGAAGATTTTTTTTCTGTAATTGGTTTGGGGCAGACCACCACCAATAAAGCAATATTTCATGCTGCTCCAAAATTCTTGCGAGACCGTCGGTGGTCGCTCACATCGCCGACGGAGACGCCTAGGTGCACCATCTGGTTCTACTCTATTTAAAAAAGTGTATATTTTCCATAAAACAAGTCCTCTAGCTAACCTTTACTTACCATAAAATGTTAGGTCCCCTGAGTATTTATAGACATATCTCTATAGTATATACTACCCCTTTGAAGATCTCATTGATCCCTATGAATTCAATATCGACCTCTTCGGTAATTCATATTTTAACCCTGGTATTTGTTTTTATGTTAAGCTTCTCATCTGTGGGTTTGGTTTGGGGGATGCATGGGGGAGTACTTATAAGCTATATTATGTACTCATTGCTGGTCTTACAAGGAAACGTTCCCAGGCTAAACTCACAGAAATGGATGAAAATTTTACATAGGTTAGCAGATGACTCAAAACACTTACTGTGAAGAAATTAGCTACAGTAAAAAAGCTGTAATAAATTCTTTAAAATCTTAAATTTTAACGCCAAATGCAACCCTACTAGGCGGGAAAGGCAGAGAAAGCGCCAAATGCTAAAATGAACTGGCTGTGTGTAATTTACTCCTCTCCTAATGAAATTCCGCAGCTAATTTTTTTACAGTAATAGTTTTGAGTCATCTTCTTATGGCTGTAAAATTTTCGTCCGTTTCTGTGAGTTTAGCCCGGGAACGTTTCCTTGTTAGTAGAACTAAGAAATGTCAATCCTTTTCTGCGGCGGACGTGATCTGATGGATGTTGTACCGTTCTGAAACCAAACGTTGAACAGCATCCTTTGTGAACGGAATGCTTGAACACGAAAGCCAAAAGATCAGTTGGTGTGAGTTGGCGGATGGCCACGCGTCTATCTTTGTTACTCGAACCACTAACTACTCGGCCGCTCTTTGTCCTTTGCACAATCAAAGTAGACACTTTTTTACTCGAGTTTACTTTCAAGAGAACGTTTTGTTTCTCTCCGCTCAATTTTCAGATTTGAATGCTTTGGGGTGGGTTGCCGAAAGCAGCGTATCCTAAGCTGTGTTCGGCGCCTGATGAAGAATTTTTAGTTCGTGCTCCCGCCAAGATATTTACTCCTCTAAATTTCTTTCCTTTAAATTGCTAAATTTAAATTTTTTCACTTAATATGTTCTGTGACAAATTTCTGTATCAGAGAGTGTCTTGTGACTTATTTGTGCTCAGAGATTCAGAAAGTTTGTTAACCACACATCTAGCTTTATCATCTAGCTCATCTAGCATTACTTTTATCATCCATATATCTCTCCCTCATCATCAGACCTGCATGGCCCGCGTCCTGATCGCGGCTAGCAATCCATTTATGGCCCAGCATGTCTTGAATGATTCTAAAATTTTAAAAGATTGAGAAAAAAAAATACATAAATAAAATAAATTTTTTGAAACATTTTTTTTTGTAAGATTTACTAAAGAATTCCCCTAACGGAAAATTTTGAACTGTGTACTTCATCTTTTAATAAATGAAGAGGCGCCTTTTTCTTAAGTTTGATAAAAACCTGTAATCGTTCAGAACATTGAAATTTTGTTCATTATGTAAAATCCGTAACAAGGTTTTGAATATTGATTATACGAGATCTTTTTTCTGTATTGTTCAATGTAGTATTTGTAAGTTGTCAAGAGCAAGGAAAAAGGAGAATTCAGATTTATCTGTTGGCCTGTGGCAAGTCATGGCAGATGGCATATAAATTTTGGTTGTACAGGCCTTCTTTACACCCTTTTGGCTTACCCGTATCGATAGAACTAATCTTTTGACATAGAAATGACGAGAAAGGATATTACTAAAGCTTATTTAATAAAATTATTGGGCTGGTATTTATTTTGAGCAGCGTGTTTAAAAGTCATGACCCATAAAGCGTCATCCATCTGAAAAAGTTAGATATATCCGAATGATATTCATCACGCAAATTTATCCTTTAAACAATTTTATATAGGAAGACCTATAGTACTATACCTAGATTTTTTTTCCGAAGAGGATGAAATTATTCCAAAGCCCTTACGTTAAAAATGTAGCTTTTAAGAAAACGTATTGTAGGATTTGCACAATTTGATCTATTGAAATTTGTGGGTGATACAGAGTTTCAATTACAAAAGGGGTTCTAGGGGTCGTCCCCCCGAAAAATTTTGGAAACTTAACACTTAAAGCAGAGTTTTTAATTTCTTAGTCTAAATTTCGGGATCGGCATGGGTCTTGGCTCGTGCCCCCTTCTAGAGTTATCGCGCTCCCTGGAACCGCTGACATAATCTCTGATTATTATCATTATTTTCCTTAAAATATTAGAAACCATATGTTTTTTTTCGATATTTTCGAAACTTTAACTATCGAATTTTAATTCTCTGTTAATGTTTAAACAAATAAAAATATGGATTCATAGGATGAATTGTTTTATTTTATATCTCTTGAAACTAATACGTATTTAGGTAAGACGAGTTTCTTTTTACCTCGAAGTACGAAGGTACTAAAAAAGATAAAAAAGTCTTTCTCTCTATAGTAGCATTTTAAGTTATTTTTCAGTGATTTTTCTTCATCATTATTTAAGAAAAAAATTAAGTTTGAAAGATGTAAATAATTACATGTGAAGACTTTGAGCCATGTTTAAAATTTTTTTTTCTCGAAACTGTTTGTTTTTGGAATTTTTAAACAAAACATCACAACGACAGGAGTATACTATATAACAAGCATTTTCTCTTTATTGCACGTTATCCTACAAAACAAAAGATTACAAACAATGCTAGGAACTATGGAACTTGCTTAGTGGTTGACTTGATCAATTCTAGACACATAGGATTTGACCCACACTAAAATTAAATAAAATTACTTGAAAGGAAGAGAAGGCATATAAAAAGAAAGTTAAATATATCAGAACCTTGGATTGCGATTAGGATTTTTATTCTTATTGTCTTGCGGTTGATATGTGTAGAAACTTTCATGAGGAACAATCATTCCTGATCACAGAGGTAAATAATTCTTCCAATCAATTGGATTCTTAATTTCAATTAAGCATCTATAGAAGGTAGTGTCATAAGCTTTGTGATTTTGGGATCAGTTGGAATTAACAATATATCCTATTTGTATCTTCCATGCACAAGCAGGAGCTTAAAGAAATTAAAACGCCAATACTTGATCTCAACAGTTCCTTGAAATATCAGTTGGACAAAAATTGGTAAATCAGTGCTTCTTATATCTTGACACTATGACACTGTGCATTTGTTATAATTGTGGTGTCGTGAACTCACTAACATGTCTCCATTTACCATGTGTTTTAACCATTTCATAAGTATCCGTACTAGATACAACTGTGAATGAGTTTAATGTAGACTTGTTTTGCTTACATTTGTGATGTGGGTAACTCAAAATTGTCAACTTTTTTTGATTGTATACCTGAATTGTTTACGTAATGTATCAAGAATTTCTATACGTTTTTGGTAGTAATAGTAATGAACTAATGTGTGGTGTCATACGTTCTCCCTTTCTTTCTCTTTCTCTTTACACGAATCTAATCTTCTTTCTCAGAAAGTTTTTTCGCAAGTAGTTTTAAAAGAAAGTTTAACAATAACGCGATTTCATCGGAATTACTCACTTTTTCCGAGAAAAAGTTTAAAACTTTAGTAACATAAAAATATACATACAGTCAAACCTGGATGAGTGGAATCCCTGGATAAGTAGAGCAAAAATGTATGTCCCGAGCAATTCCACTTTTCCAGGTTTGACTGTAACTTCTTTTATTCTCAACTTTTCATTCAGTTTTCCTGGAAAAGCATGAGCACTAAGCACTCTTTATAACAAATGCATGTGGTCAACATAACTAAGTGAAAAAAACTAGTCACGGCAAGGAGCATAAGCAGATATATTTAGATTTAGTAGCTCTTATTAAAGAAAGAAATTTGAGGAAACTAAATGTTTTCGTGGAATATCATGTGCTCCGTGGAGCCTAGTTTGGGCTTAAAGTCTCAATTTTGCCATTCACTGGTTTCTCATATTCTTAAAAATATGAGCAATATTTTCGTATTATTTGCTAGTGTCTTCCAAATTTCAACAAAAAGATATCTTTAAGGATTATACAAAAAGTGTTTAAACAGTAAAGAGGTTTAATCGAGCGTTCCCAAAATGATGCGGTAACATCCCGAAGCGTCCTTCCGTCCTATGGGCGATTGAAAGCGCGCTGAAACGAACTCGCGCTCCCGACCGAGTCACCCTCCAACGGATCTCCCTTGTTGATCGTCTTACTGCAATGTGCTGTTTACAGTTTTTGTTGTCACTCTCTAAATTTATCAGCATATTTCTTTTGGAGGGCGAGCCAATTCAAGGGATGGGAAAAAAGTCGGTCTCTCGTGCCAAAATCTGGCTCCACCATCAATCGGTCGCAAAAAAGAACCTCCGCTGCTCGATTCTTCCATTCTCATTCTTAATTTGGAGCAGCCGCGGCAGTTTGTTTTTGCCGCATTCCCATTCCGAACGGATATCTCTCTGACAGGTAAGCCCCCGATGTCCACTTGGCTTGACCACTTGAGTCCTCTTCGGACAGCTGTCTTCTGACCTTGTTTCCGACCCTTCTTTCTTTCCCTTTTCCTCTGTTAACTCTTTGAGGCACTCAACCAAATTTATTCGGATCAAATATTTCACTTTTCCACCGCGATTAGCTTAGTGTGGTTGCTATCATTGATTGTCCAAACATATTTAATTTTTAAACCAGATGACCTGTTGCGATACATAGCATACATTATTTAATGGTACTTGATGATGGATTGACTTGGCTTGTTCAGTTTTATTTATTTGTATTTAGATAAAATACTTGACTTTTTACCTACTGACTTGGCACGCTCGAAACTATTCGGATAAAACATTTGATTTTTTAACCAATTTACTTGTTGTGGTTGGCATTCTGTACTGTCTAATTAGATACAAGTATTACCCTTTTTTAACTAATTGACTTAGCACACTCGGCATCAAGTATTCATTTGAACCAAAACTGAATATTTTCCAGTAGAACTAGTTTGTTTTTAAAATTGTTACTAATTGAGTCAATAAATGCATTTAAGTTTTTGACAATTTTGAAAAAATCCTTAAATTGCTCAGTATGTTATATAATTATTTGATCGTCAGTTTGAAAAAGGGAATAAGTCCAAAAACCAAGTATTGAGGAAATCGGAAAAAACCCCTATAAGTAATGAATTTTTACTGTATAACAACCAAATTTGTACTAGAAATATAGGACCCTGTTTAGAGTACAGAAAAATCCTCGAAAAATAACTATATTCAAATATATTTTACAATTGAAAACAGATGATGGACTCATTCCCTTTTTCAACCTTATGAAATTTCAGATGAAAAAAAATATTAAAAACCACTTTAATTGACAACCGAAATATAGTTCTGCTTAGTTTACAGCACAAAAGGGAAAAATTTAAAGATTAAGATGAATGAAATTAAAAATTATTGTGATACTCATTATGGCATTATCAATGGAGTAAGTGAATATCAATTTAATCAAACATTCATTGGATAAGAAAAGGAAACAAAACCCTTTTAATTAAAATCAAATTTTATCTGGGCTAAGTTTACAGTACGAAGAATATGAAAAAAGACAAATTAACTTGAATTTAAAATTTAATCAAAAAATACAACGAATGCACATTTATTTACTAATTTCAAGGGGCTATATCTACCGATAGTTGGTAGTTATTTTTTTTCCTCTTTGCTCTTATTTGTAGAGCGAAGCTTGGATTTTTAAATTTTTTTTTTTTGATTTGCAATTTTTTGGACTTATTCCAATTTTCAAATTGGCGTTTGATTTAATAACTGCTGTCGACTTAATTTTTGTTAAACTAAACAAACATAGCAATTATAAAAAACTAGCTGATGTGACCGGTCTTGTGCATGGGGCAGTAATAGCTTTTAACCTTAAAAGTTTAAATACATTACATGTTTGTTTGTTTTGAATCAGAGGTATTAAAAACCGCCCACGGTTTTAAGCATTATAAAGCAATTTTTACAGTAACGTCATGATCTCCATGGTAAAAAAAATTCCAAAACATTACTTAAAAATGCTACCATTTAGAGTCATAATGAATCATATCTTCAGGGTTTTCATTAGCATTTATTAGTAACATATCTCCGTTGTATTTGGAGTGAAAAATTTTATCATGTACTCGTGACGATGACTGATTAGCCAAATTATTAAGTTAAAAGTTTTAAGCCAGTTTTATTAAAATAAAAGCCCATGTCATGTGTATAAGAAAGGTTTCCAAGTTTCAGCTTAAAGCAAAATGCAGAGCACGTGAGTGAAAATCATGGATACCATCCAAAACTTTGAGTAAATATTATGTTACTATGTTATTTAATTCAAAGATTTTAAAAATGATTCAAAGTAAAATATATCAGTATTTTCTTTGAACTTTACTTTTGTCGTGAAGTTTGCGCCATGATGTAAGCTGAAGAACACACAGTAACTGGGAATATATTAATTCTAGCTGTTCTGCTCAAAATAATTGGACCTGGGATTACTTGGATATTGGATGCTTGAACATCCATTACCTTCCTGTATTAAGGGCTTGATAAAGATTTATGAAATAAAAATCCTTTATCCCAATTCATTATAACTTACATCCCCCGTTTATCGTTCTATCTCCAAGTTTTTTGTGGAAAAACTTGTATGTAGAGTGAAGCTCCTGGTATTTTTTGACATCTGTCAAAACATTTGCCTTTTAAGCATTCAAACTGAAGAGCAAAGTAATAGTATCTTAAAAACTAAGAACAGCCAATGTAATTTAGTTGTAAAGCTACTAAATGTTGTATTATAATATAGAATTATATTATCCTTTATTAACTTTACTTAGCCCAATTTAATTTGTGTAATTTAAATTTAATTCACTGGGTGTTGTTCTGTTGTTAATGATATTATTTATAAAAGCTAACAAAGCTATAATAAAACTGTATTAGACATAAAAAACTTGAATACTTATGTCAACAATTTTATTCTTTATTTAGGGAATTTTTTCAAATATAAATAACTGTTTTAAATGCATAGTTTCTTATTTGTACTTTTAAGTATTTTAAATTATCTTGAGTTAACTAGATAATATTTTCCTTACTTATGAAGTTATTATCTGCTGTGTAAAATATTAAATCTACAGTTATTGTATTAAGACTTAATGAACTGTACTTGAAATTCCACAATAATGAGTAGCATCATATTGTTATTATACTCCTTTCTTGAATTTTCACATAGTTTATTTACATACGCACATTTCTTTATTTAATTTAAATCTTGTAAATATTTGCAAAATTTAATATTTAAGTAAATTACAAATTTAAGAAAAATGTCTTTAAATTAAATTTCATGTATAAATGGGTTTTATATGAATTTAGTTAATAACTAATAATAATAAAATATTCTTTTAGCTATGAAAAGGAGTAATATTGTAGGTGTTATTTTGAATATAACTGAGAGGGTAAAAGCTTAGAGATTTGAAGTGACCATGTGGGATAACTTCTGCATATGAGGCGGGTTGACCTCCCAAAATTTTGGAAATTCTACTCTTATAAGTAGTGTTGACTAAATTTCAAGAGGGGATTGGGGGAACCGCCCCAGATAATTTTGAAATTTGAAGCTTAAAAGTAGTGTTTTAACTCATTTTAAGACTGTTTTTGGTTACTTCTTAAGAGCACCACTCCTTTGTTGTAAATACTTGCAGTTGTTTAAAATGTAATGTAAAGATTTTAAAGAAATATTTAGTTTTGAGTTTGTTCATTGTGTAATTTTATCAATTAAATTCTTCCCGCTAAAAACCTGATTTGTCTTACCAATTTTAGCATTTTGCTAAAAAAAAATTTTCATTTTCTCTATTCTAGCTTTTTTTGTTCAGGGATTTTTTTTCTCTAGTTTAAATCCTGGATAGTTAACATTATCTAATTATTACCCAAGTATTATATATAAAAATCAGCTTTTATACTATAACGTAAGTAGAATTATAATTTACACACCTTTAGTACCGTTTACCTGCCAAAGCCAGGGTAACCCAAATTTCATAATGGTCCATCGTTCTTACCTGAGTTAGGAGCATGCGCTGACAAGTTTTCAGCTTTTATAAAATAAAGAAGGTCTGGGGTTCACGGGCTCTTAGACTATAAGAAAGGTTAATGACCCTTTAAATTTAGTTTTTTAAAGAGTCATCATTATGGTACAAGACATTTCAGGAATTAGATTAAGTTTATGAAGGCAAAATATGTATAAATTTTATGATTCTATTTTTTAACTATGTACATACATTAAATTATCAGGTTTTATTACACGTAAAATATAAAATTATTCAATGGTTTAAAAGTTATTTAAATCTTATGGAATAGAATTGGTTAAACTATTTTAATGGAAATCGACGGTTAAACTACTTTATAATTTTTTTAGAAGATAATATTATTATTGTTTTTAGAAGAATAGCCAAACAATGAAATAAAGTAATATAGTAAATAAATAATTTTTTCCAAGCTGCTCAAGCGCTGGAATTTGATTAATTTAATTTTTGACATAATATTGAATCTGAAAAATCTCAAGTTATTAAGAATTTGTAAGTTTTTGTTTGCATTTTCTCAATTTATTTATGTTGTACTTAATTGCAACAATTTTCTTCTTCAAGTGAACTTTGAATTTTTAAACATGATAATAATAAAAATAAAATAAATATTTTCAATCAAGCATAAATCTTGTGAAAATTTCATGGTCTAAAGATACAGTTTTGGTATAAAGATCTTCAGCTTCTTTGAAGATGTTAATATCTCTATATTTCTGTCGAATTTCGTCAAAAACTGATTTATAATCAAAGTTTTTATTACTTATAATTTTTATTGATTACAATTTATTTATTAATTGTTAATTATATGTATGAGTTTTATTATTAATTTTAAATTAAACGTTTTGTTATTATTTATATGTTTTGTGGCAACGCTTATCTCAACCTACCCATGTTTACAAAAGTATTTTAAAACACGGAAAAAATGTTGCTGTGCTGAAAGAATTTTTTAGAGCGTGGAACAACTTAAAAGTAAAATATTTTCTTTCTCACACTCATCATGCATAAGCCTAAAACTAGTGTTACTGGTCAAATTTTATTTTTATCATTTTTGTAATGAAATAATTTCAAACAAATCTTTATAGAATTTCTTCAAATTTGTAAATGCTTTATACTTATTCTCAATTTAGAAGAATAATTCTAAACCTTAGTACCTAGTATTTGTGGAACAAATGAAAATTGGTTTATCAAAACTAAACTGAACTAAATTGACTGTTTTGCACTGAAGTTCCAAGTTCACCTCGCTTTACGTAAGGGATACTTCCCCTCAAAAATCATAGCAAAAATTAGTGATTTCGTCAAGAGTTGATATCTTTACAACCCTAAAAGTTATTGGCGGAAGTATGTTTGAACTGATAAAAACTTAACATGGCCTTTTAATTTTATATAACCGGACAAGCTGATTTTTCCCAAAACTTTAAATCTCAACACTTGTTGGAAATATGTTTGATTTTTATTTTATTTCTCGGATTCCGCAACAGGTAACTGCTCACCTTATTACGATAGAGTACTATATTGGTTTGTTGTACTTCCAATCCATCACGTTGCGTCACCATCGCGTTACGTCACCCCGTTTCGCGTTGCGGCACGCGTTTCTGTGTTTCATGCGAAAAACTTCATGTTTTTAAAGAAAACGTTTCCAAGAATTGACAAAAAAATTTTAGTCGTTAGTAGATGGCATTAAAATATATATTGTGATAAATTTAAATCCAAATTTACAAAAGAAAAGCTGTAAAAATGAATAAAAATATGCATTTTGCAAAAAGTCCTACTTGTCGAGGATGCAGGGAAGGTATCCAACGTTTTTTTTTTTTCTGGAAATTGGAACAATGTCGGGTTTAGGGGGGGCATAAGGGCTATGCCCCCTCCGGGAATCCCCGTAAAAAATGGCTTAAAATCACTTTTTCATGCTAATTTATAAATTTTCCTGGACAGAACCCAGAGACCTCCCTTTATGGCAGTGGTTCTCAACCGGTGGTCTTCAACTGTGGCTTAACAAAATAAATTCAGTGGTGGTATTGGTTAAATTTAGTTAATTTTTCCATGGTAAAAAAGAATATTTCTAAGTTCGGGGGGATATATCTCAAACCCCTCCTTTCTGGCTACTCCACTGGTCTTCGGACGTGATAGGTTAAAATATTTGGATAGGACATAGTGATTTTTACTTGTATAATTTCTTTTCTATCACCAAAAATTTTAAAGCTTTTTGAGATTTCATCAAAACTCAACACCTCCATGTGATTGAATCAAACATCAACAAAATATTTTCCTCGTAATTGGGTCAAGTTTCATGATACTAAGTTGTGTCATTAAGTGTGAATGTAAAGGGTGGTGATAAAGGGGGTAAACTTACTGATAGTATTGGTTAGATTTTCGAAGCTAATGCAGCTCTGTATCACGCTTTTTGACTTTGCTAAAAAATTTCCAAAAATGAAGGTGTTGGGTTTTGATAAACCTATTAGTTTCACATTCGTTAATTTTTTCTTATAACACAAGTTAATATTTTATCCATTTGTACGATATTTATATGAGGAATTGTCCCTATAGCTTAACATAAAACTTTTAAAAACATTTTATTTAGTGAAGTAAATATTTTACTACTCATCTTTACTGTGTGGATATCTTCCAGTTGCTTCTCTTGTGAGGAATTCTATTGCTCAGTAGTACTCTTAATAACACTAGTCCCCTTAATAATTAAATACTTTTTTCTTCAAGCTATGAATATTTATTGGTTCCTTAAAACACATGAAATACATATTTCTTATTTAAAATATGTATTCAATCTGTAAAATAAAAACAGAATGCAAAACCATCTCCTTTTATTTTGTTTAAACTTGCTTTTCCTGAACCTCTAGAGGGGCCTAAAGGCTTTTCAGTTTTCACGTTTAATGGCTTGTCGCAGTAAAAAATGATTGACACTCTTAGATATTTTCAAAGAAGGATCCTTGCTTTGCTATCATGCTTTAAAAGCTGTTTTTCTCCACTGCTGATACAATTTTCACGAAACATTTTTTCCACTGATAGCAATTCTTTAATAAAAATCGAGGAGTAAATACCAACTCTGCTAGAGAAAAAAGTTAATGATGTTAAATTAAAATGATAAATGAAAAAAAAAATGCTTAGTTTCATAAATGTGACTTGACATCCGGGGAGGGGGTAACTGAAGTGTAAGATATTGATAATGTGACAGGAAGGGGTATAAATAATCCCTACAAATCGAATGATGTAACTAGTGAATGAATCCTTAACCTGAATGGAGGAATTCACACTTCAACTTGACTTCCTCACATCACTTAGGTGTCTGGGGAGTCAGTAGCTAAGATTGAACTGTTGTGTTTGCGTTATCTTGTGTTTCTTTGCTTGCGTTGGAAACACTGAAGATATTCTAGAAGTCTTCGATTTTAAGATAATTTGAATTTGTAACACATACTACGTTTAATGCGAATTATGTATTAGAAAAGCTACATATTTAGTAAATCTGGAAAAAAAACCAAAAACAAATACATACATTTATTATTTAAAAATTAAATGTTAATTAATTACAAATTTTTTAATGGGGTTTAATTATTGGGTTCCTAATTATGGGTAATAATTTGGGGGTCTCATAATTTGACTTTTTATAATTATTATTAGTAAACTTAATTATTAGTATTAATGAACTTAATTATCTGTATATTTTGATAACGTGTAATTATTATGCAAGCCAGAATAACTTAAGATAAAGGGAAATAGATTCAATATTTTAAGTGAAAAATTCAAACTTTAAATATGAAATTATTTTTTATCAATCTTTATATCATTATAGAAAATTACTCCATGCAGTGTATTAGTATATACCTCCCTCTAGGGTCAATCCATTTCAAGTGGTCCAAAAAATTAGTTGCTCAACCATTTTTTAAAACATTTGAAATATTTTGTACATTAACCTTAATTTAAAAGGGTTTTTTTGGCCATTTATAGTACTATTTTGACACTGGTTTTAACTAATATTTTTTGAAAATACAGTTCTTTGTTATTTGTAAAAGTGCTAAAGTTTTCTGAAATGTTTCAGTGTTTCTGATTTGATAGTTTGGTTATGTATTTATCAACTGCATTTTCTTTTAGAAAATTTATATAATAGCTACAATACAAGCAGTTTAATCGCAAACACTTGATAAAACACAAAGATTAGAAAATTGACATAAATATCCTTCAATGTAGATCTAACTTACACGTAACTTATTTTTTTTAATTGCTGAGAGATATTCTTCTCCAAACGCAAAGTATGGGAACTTTTATACGTATCAATGTGCCCCACGAGTACCCAATGTAAAGACGCAGAAATAATTAAATTAAAAATTGACCTAAAAACCGTAATAGTTTTTGAGATATTGAAAGTGTATCAATGTTTCCCTTGTATCAAATCGCCTCGTTTTATCTTTCTTGTGTTTTAAGGTAATAGGAATGAATAAATATTTTAAATTTTCTCACAGTTTTTATTGCTAAAATTAAAAAAAAAATCACTGCAGTTTCTATGGCACCACAAAAACTTCAAAGTTTTGTAGCATCTTAAAACCTTTTTTAAGATAACGCTACCTTAATGTATTTTAAAGTGTCAAAAATTCAAATTTTTATCTTGGTATCCACTAGAGATATCTAACCCTCCAAAGTGGCAAATCGTCTCAAGTGGAAAAAGTTGAAAAATTGTTGACTTGGGATTTTTAAAAAAAAAAATAAAATCAAGTCTCGGGTCTAAATTTTTGCATGCATGTTTATTTATTCATTGACTATTTGTAAAAAAAATGTGTTAGGTTGACAGGTTACCTTTCCAGAAAAAAGTCCTATTGAAAGCGAACAAATTTTTAGAAACACATTACTTCCAAATTTTGTTGGATTTGTTGTCATTTTGTTCTTGTCATTATTCTGTTTGTAGTCAACTGTCCATCTTGAAACTTTTAGAGCATAATACTATTTTAAAGGATGCCAATATTTAAAATTTTTATCTTGTGCTCTCCATCACCAACGAGTTTTTTTTTGCATTTCAGGGGGTAATTACCTCTTAAACTTATCCATTTGCTACAAATTTTCATATTTTAGAAACTTTAACCATTCTTGTCCTCTCGGGTGTAATTTAAAGGCTAAAGTAAAGTTTTTTGACCCTGAAAATTGAATTCAAAGTCATTTATTTTAATTTTTATGCACATTTTGGGGGTACCCTGTATCTTAAAAAGTTGACGTGTCAGACAAAAAATACAGTAACAAGCGATCTTATACAGCGATCTCTACAGTAATGTCATTCAGGGGCTAAAAGTGATTAAAGAACAAGTCACAGTTCTAAGACAACAAAATTGTTGTTCCCCCAGTGTTATGGATGTTGATCCAATCTTCTATTTGTTGATAGATTTCCCACATATTTTCTCTACACCTTCAAAATCTGAGTCAAATAATAGATAGTAAATTTGTGTTTTAAAGTTGAAAATGATTTTTTGATAATTTGGCGTTGGGTTGTGGATATAAAACAAACGGAGCTTATTTTTCCATCTCTATGAAATCCCTTTTTTTCACTGAATGTTTTTCCATATTGTCTCTAGTACATCTACCAAAATTGGTGGAGTTATTACTAATTAATTACGCAACAAAAGATATACAAATTGCGTCAGTTTAACAAAATTACCCCCTGTGCTTATTTATTGCTACTATTTTCTCTTTTGTTTCTGTTTTACCAAAATGTAGGCTCACAATATTTTTGGATCTTACCTTAGATATTTTTTGGAAATTAATTAAAATTCTTAAAAATATCATAAAAATTGGTCCTAGGAGTCTAGCCCTCGTCGATGAAATCGAAATTAAGCCTTATATAACAGTTTACTGAATGTCAACTATTTATTTAGTTGTACTTTTCACCAGGCAGGACTTTTTACAAAGCAATTATTTTATTTTCATCAAAACATGAATTTTCCCCCCAAAAAATTTCGAAATTGTTTTAAGATAAAAGATGTTTAACAATAGAATCTGAAAGTCTACCCTTTTGTTAGATCAAGTGTTTTACATAATTGAAAACATTTTCTCACATGGTGTTGATGACCAAGTAAACTCTAAATTATATCTTTAATTAAAAAAAAACCCATCACTTGTCATAAAATGTCTAAAATTAGGACATTTATACAACCCCGAACCATAACCTTGACACAATACTATAAAAACCATGACTTTTCAGTTTGATCCCCGTATTATAAGCCCACTTTAATGTTATAGAGAATGTAATTATTGTATTTAAAGTATATTCAAATCCTTAGTTTATCCTACGAAAGAAAACCCTCCTCCAACTAGAAAAACACAACCAGCGCTCTTAATACTAGTAGCTGAACTCCCAAAGAATCCTCAACTCTTAATCCATCATAACTCATAATCTTTCCCCAGCGTCAAACGTACCTCACGAAACCCATTACCCACAAAAAAAAACCCTTGAAACCCAACTTCTTCATCTTCACACTCTCACCCATCACACCATTACCCAACACCCCCATTCCAAAGCGAATCCAAGATTCCCATCGCCAAACAAAAGCGGGATTCTTTGGCTTTTCATCGTCGCAATTTTATCGCAAATGAAAGTCTCTTTTGATCAGCAAGCACCTGAACTTCTCCACGCTTCAGAACAGACGTTGTCTAGGCCAAATGTTACTTTTAGCTACCTACCGTGCAGCTGGAATGGGCTGTCACTCCCTTCCATACAAGCAACTGATATTGGCACCATTCCCTCTTGTCTCCACTATTTATAAGGCTGCTGGGGGATGGGCTGTTGACATGAGGGATCAGGGTCGACGGGTTGGGAAGGGTTATTGTGTTTGGGAAGAGACGTTCCGGCTGTTGGAAGGGATGTAAAAGATCGCTTTGACTCGAACGGGCATTGAATGATGGAGGGGATAGTCGCTAAATGGATAGATTTACGAAGGGGTTGTTTTTGATGGTGGAAAAAGTTGTGAGGAGCGAATGACGTAGGAACGATTGATTGTTTCGCGGTGAATGGGTGAACCCTTCTTTCAAATGCGAAATTGTCTGCAGTCGAACATGGATAAGCACTTTTTGCGTACATACAGTCAAACCTGGATAAGTGGAACCGAGGTTTCGGTTCTGATCCCTAGAGAACAAAAGATTTCTTTAGGGGAATTTCGGAACCAGTATGAATGAAATTGAAAATTTTTCTTGAAGTCCAAAATATTTTTATGGCGATTTTAACCGTTCAGATATCTTGAGAGAGGTGTGTTTTGGAATAAATAAGATAATTAGTGATAAAAACATTTCACTAAATGGCCCATTATTAAAAAATAAAATGTCCAAAAAGATGTCCAAGATAAAGGTATGATGTCGGTGATTGCAGCCACCGCGATGGTCTTTGCCCCTATTTCCCCTTTTCAGTTTAACGAAGCCCCTGGGAAGAAAATTTTACCAGAGGCCTCTACGCTTATACTTCTCCTGCTCTTTAGAATTTTTTTTGTAAAGACAGTATGGAGCGCTCTCCATTCAGGAACTTTTCTTCCCCTTTTGCATCTATTCTAAAGGCCGTAGGCACCATATCACCTGTGGGGTTCTGCTCTTTTGCATCATCTCTAAAAATCATAGAAAATCTCATATTCGTTGTCTTATTTTGATTTTCTACATCCTTTCTATGAACCGTTAGGAGCATTATATCGTGGGACTTCTCTCGCTTTTCTGAACCTTTTAAAAAGTCGTATGAATGACTTTATCAGTAGTGTTTTCTTGACCTTCTGTATCCTCTCTAAGACAGAAAGGAAGAGCTTCTATTGTTTGTTACATTCTCTCTTTAAGATCTTAGGAATAATTTCATTTGGGGAGATTCTTTTAGTCTTATGTATCTCTCTTAAGTTAATTTTAGTTAATTTTAAACGTTTACAAAAACAAATGTTACGGTTTTGATAAGAATCTGATACTTGAGGCCTCAAAACTTCAGTATTTATAAAAAAGAATCCCTTTTTAATACAATGTGGTGTACTAGGTTTTCTTATAGCACTCGAATGACATTATGAGAAGTATAAAATGGACCTCGCAAAGCAGGCGGGTATCTAAGGGGGGGACTCCGGACAGTGCCCCCCTCGGGCTCAAAAAAGAGGAAAAGGAGAGAAAAAGGGGAAAGAAAGTAAAAAGGGGAGAGAAAGGGGTAAAAAGAAGAAATAAAAAACATTTTGACTGGCCAAAAAATGTTTTTCTTGTCATTAAAAATGTATTATCGTCCTTCTGTTTATCCCCTTTCTCTCTCCTTTTTACTTTTTTTCCTTTTTTAACTCCAGTAGACACTTTGACCGCGTTATTCGAATTTTTTTCGCAAGTTCAAATTGTATTTTTTCTTTCCTTTTTTTTGGATCTTTCTCTCACTTTTTTTCTCTTGTTTCCCGATTTCTTTCTCTTTTCTTTTTTTAGTTTTTTTTTAGTTTGGGGAGTAAGGCACTTTCCCCGGGTTATTTAAGTATTTCGACCAACTTTCGAAATTAATTATCTTTTTGTCTTTTTCTTAATTTTGGTACTTGATTCTTGCGTCATAAAACACTAACCAAACCAAACCTTTTCTTAATTTTGGAAAATTAAAAGTAAATTTTAAAGCAAAAATTGACAAAATCCTTTTGCAACAAGCCTCCTTTTAAACAACTTAGTATTGGAGAAGTGATTTTCGAATGCTGCCTCACTTCTCTTTGGATTTCAAATAAGTGGCGTAGCAAGGGGGTCCAAAGGATTTATACATCCCCTAAGATTCCCTCTCCAATTTGAAAATTTTCACTTATTCATCTATTAAAAACTTAAAGAAACAAGAACGCCCTACTTCAAAATTAAATATTATTAATATAAATTATAAATTATATATACATAAATTTAAAAATTATTAAGACTTAGTGTCTATCTGTCTCTACTTTAACTACCGATCAGAGTAACTGCATTTGTTTTGAATAATTTATTATAAGTCAGATAAACTCTCGAATGATAGTAATGTAGCGTATATTTATTTACAAAAAAAAAGTTTTAATCATTGACCAGAAGTATTAGTTATCATATGTCTTAATTAAAATTGTGTGTGGATTTTTAATTCTTATTTGCATTATACTATATTCCTATTTATTGTTTTAAAAGTTTATAAATTTAATATTGTCAAATATGATTACATTATGTATGTATTTATT
The DNA here is from genome assembly GCA_963680715.1 of Tetragnatha montana. NCBI lineage: Eukaryota > Metazoa > Arthropoda > Arachnida > Araneae > Tetragnathidae > Tetragnatha > Tetragnatha montana. The sequence continues at coordinate 25,109,845 of OY796684.1, forward strand.
TCAAAGGGTAGGAAAAATTAAATATAAAACGAACTCATTTATTATTAACTCTACCAAGATGAAAATTTAACTCCTTCTTAATAGCTGCCTGGCATAAAACCTCAAATCAAACCTTCCTTATAGCTGAACATTTAAAATTCTTAAGTGCACGTGCACACTATTAGATATTTCAATACTTAAGGCTTTGATCTGTTGTTGTTCATCTGTGTTTGAAAATAGTACTAGAATATTTAAAACAATTTGTTGTCGAAATAAGGAAAGTTCATAGAAAGGAAATTTTTTCTAAGGTATAGGACACATAAAGTTTTCCCTCTTTTGTTAAAGGTTTAAATACTTTTGTAATTTTTAAATTTAGATTTATCATTATTTTTAAGGTAACAGGAATCGACATAAAGGAAGGGACAAATATTTAATAAATTTGTAAAAGTATAAAAATTGCGAAATAAATTCTTACAACATGTTAATATTTCCTATCAATCTTTTTTTCTTCAAAAAGTTAAAACTGAATAACAAAAACTGCCATTTAACTTTATAAAAATTGTTGGGGCAAGGATAGTTTCATGGATAGTTTTTTTAGATAGTTTGGATTTTTTGGATAGTTTCATGTTTTTAAAGATATTTCTATAATTTTAAATTTTGAAAATGACTCAGATAATCACGCTCATAACTCTCTAAATAAGATTTTTCAATTAGTAGTTTAGTCTTTTAACCAGATACAAATACGATCAAGATTTAATTTTTTTACTCTTTCGTTCAATTGCTTGAACTTATTTGATGACCCTAATTCCAAGTTCATTTACCATTATTTAAACATTCTTGTGTTTAGTTCGTATTCTTATCATTACGCAATTTTAAAATTGTATGTTAATTTGAAAAATGTTTGAAAATAAGGGTCTTTTCTATAGATCCGAACTTTTCCAAGTCTAGGTACCAATTAGAATTTTCTAACTTCCATGGCCTTACTTACAATGTCAACACATGGCCTTAAAAGACATTTACCACCAATTATTATAAGCTATTGTATTTATTGTATGATCTCTATTTGAAATCTATTTGGTTAGCTGGAATATTTCCCCAAGAGAAAAGGAAATTTTTCCTCATTGATTTCTAAAGATTCATTAATTTTTTGTTTCTATTAAAATTAAACTGATTGAAAATGAAAATTAAAGAATAGCTGTATTATTTTTCTACTACAAAAATTCGTACATATAACTTAAATAACTTTCTATTGAGTATGAATTTGAAATTTAGAGTTTTATTTTTTTTACTTTCAAAAAATTCACTAAAAATTTTTATAATTACCTAATATCTTCCCATTTCTAAATAAATATTTTTCAAAAAAATTTATTACATATTTACCTAAATTAAATACATATTTATGACCATATTTTGAGTTTTTAATTACATGAAAATAACAGCCTTAGTTAACATTTCTCATACATTTTGAACTCAATACTGAATTTTTAACTGGTACTCCCCGCGGCACCATTGATAAACCTTCTCGGCAGTCACATTTGGAATCACTGTTCTATTCTAAATAAAATCGAACTCCAAACTCGTTTGGAAAGAACCCCTAAATATATTTTATAAGTACAAGATCCTCAATGATTGAGTTCAGTCTGTAAACTAACCACATAGGTTTAAAGCTATAAGAGAATAGAGCTCCTTAAAAATAAGAAATTTATTCTTCTTTCAGTTTATTTTGTAAATACAGATAGAAGCAAAATTTTGGTAAATCATCAAGTAACATAACAGGGACCAAACACAAATTTCGTCACCCAATTATAAGGGTAGGTACGGGTGTGAAACGCTTGTAACATCACCCAAATTATAACTTTCTTTTAATTGTCGTTTCAGTGCTAAAGAAAGCATTTTCCTCAATAGGTTTGATTCTGATTAACAATAGTTTATTTTAAAGCTGATAATTTTTCTCATACACATAAGTTCCCATCATATGAAAACAATCATCAGGAAACATTTGAATACCTTTTGTTTCAGCTACATTGCTCTTTTAATGTAAGCAGATTCATGACGATGTCAGGTCCTTAGCTTAAAGTCAAAGTGCTTATTTGTCAGATCGTTGATCTAATTTTTTGGTTTTATTTTCTGTGGCATTGACATGTGTTCATTCTTTGATAGGCATCGTCAGGTTGATAGTAGGGTAAATTCTGGATTTTTTTAGTGGAATATAGGATACCTTAATGACACTTATTAGAAACTGTAAGTTTCCTTCTTTTTGTTTAGTTTGGTATATCGATGTCAGATTTTATTAATTGTTTGTTTACTTTAAAATATTGTACTGTTTTATTATAGAAGCTTAATATGTGTTTTAATTGAACAAATACTTTTTAAATTTGGACGAAACTTGATTAATTTTAAATACCAATACTTTGTGATGGTATAGGTAGTATTATTTAAAGTAAAACAGATTATTCTCTGAATACTCTTAAATTATTTGTTTTTTACATCTTAATGACAGGCTCTTTTGTATTTTTCGTATTAATACAATGATTTTTTTTTAAAGTAAATCCTTATCTTATAACTAAAAGACTAAATATTCAAAATCGTAAATATTCCATTGAAAATTAAACAAATACTGTAATTTATTTAATATGAGATTTGAAAGTAACTTATGAAATTTCGATTTAAAGAATTAAGGAGAAGTCCTGAGCGTTTTTATCATTTTGTGAATGAAAGCATTTTTAAAAATTGAAATTTATGAAGTTTTGGGTTTTTATAGAATCCCGCCCCTTTTGATTTTTTTAGAAGATTCCAAATATTTTAACCTGAAATCTGATAAAGAAGTATTATATGTTTAAGCCTTCCGGATAAGAAGGGAAAACTTAAAAACCGGTTAAAAAACTTTTATTTCGTTATTCATATCTAGAACCTGTAGGCTCAGAGATTGATATTCAGTTATCCCTTTGTAAAATTTACAAATAGTTTCTTAATAAATCACTTCCGAATTTTTCTTTAATATCTGGAGGGCATTAATTTGTTATCTTTCATTTGATTCCCACATTTAGCATTTATATTCTTTTACTTCTATATTAATATTACTTTGACGGTTCATAAAACTAATTAACTTCATATTTTTACGTTCAACCTTGAAAAATGCTGGAATCCTAGAATTCCCAGAAGTAACAAAGTTAAGATACAAAATACTATATCAAATTAACTTAAATTAACAAAAACTTAAAGATTAATTTGCATTTGTTACAGTGCGTTTTTTCAATCATCAACTCAATATCATTGCCTTTTTTAAACTTTTACTCAGAAGGTTAACAAACCTGTGCATTATGAAAATGGACTTCCAGGCCAGTCTATAGAGTTACTTCCAGACTTCCACCCTGTTTCTTGTATATTTATCTATGACTTTATTACTGTCCCCAAGGTTAGTTGAGAGAGATGAGCCAACCTTCTCTACTAACCTTGTACTGTCCCCATACAGCTGCAGTCTCCAAAAGTTCTGCCACTCTGTGCTATGACATTTGTTGCACATGACTGAATGAAGCCCTTCGGTTGTTGTATCAATCAGAACAACTTCGTTGTCCTTTACAATAAAATGTTTTCTCTGGTTACAATTTAGAGCATGCATAATAAGGGGATTTTAATCTAATAAAAATGTTTCTATTGAGTTCCATTTCAAAGCTTGCTTGGATAAAAAGGGTTTGTTCAAAATCTTAAAGAACTACAGAAGGGAGCGCGAGCCAAGGCCCACGCTCCTCCCAAAATTTGGATTAAGTGGACACAAACTAGTAAAAACCCGGGTTTTAAGAGGAAATTTTTCAAAATTTTTCTGTGGGACCTCCAGACCCCCTTTTTTTACTTGGAACTCTGCGTGTATCACCCACACTTCTTTATATATTAAGTTTATCAAGATGCAAATGCTTCCTTACGATTTCCAAACAGCAACACTTTTAAGGGCTTTGGAATAATTTCCTTCTTTCGGAACAAAAATCTAGTTATGGGTCTTGGGATATAACTTGTTTGACTTTCTAGATATTGTAGGCTTATCATTCTATACATTTTTGAACAAAGTCATAATATTTTCTCCCCTAGAATATCGGGCCTCTATCAGATATCTCTATCAGATAAATATCCGAGATATTATTTGAAGGTGCAAAAGTATCTACTACTTTTCTAACAACAAGGTTATAAAGGTTTTTTGCATTACATGTTTAGTACTACGTACATTTGTTTTAAAGTAGTTGTAATATAGAGTTAGTAAAGTAGTTTATGAAATTAAGTTATTCATTTTTAAACTTGTTTGAGGGGAACTACAAACATATTGATAAAACGGTTACAAAGATGAAAAACTTATCATGATAAATCCTTTTAATTCGCAAGTTTTAGTTTACATATTTTTTTCGAGTTACGCTTGTCGTGTAAATAGTAAGTACCAGCTTACATACGATAATTTTTTCACCATAGGATATAAATGTTTTTTTCTTATCGAAAGTGGTTTGTTCTTTTCCTTGTCATTAAAAATGTTTTGAATATTTTATTACCAGAAACAGAAGGAAAAGAAATGTCAATTCAAAACTGAATGGGCTTTTTAACGACAAAATCCAAACTTCCTCAAAAACGTTCACACTAGAAAAATCTAAACATTAAAATCGACAAGAACTGCCAGTGGCTGACTGCCTTTCAATCCAGTGCCAGAAAACACGCTGCTAAGAGCTGGCTTCCAGTGACTAGTATCGTGAAAATCCGAGCTTGCCAGTCTCCCCGACACAATCACAAAGCACAGGCGGTTGAGAAACGCTGTCTCGGATGACACGAGCGAGGAAAAGTCGTGCTCGGTATTTTGGCAGCATGTTTCCCAGATCCATCTTTCTGCTCGCTCCGCTATTGGGCCGAGGCCAGTTTCTGTAGACGAAGGCCACGGCGAGAGAAAGCCTACGAAAGGTTAAGATCCGCGCTGCACACCTGGCTGCCGATGCATTGGGATGCAGCGTTTGATCCGATTGTTATCGAGATGAGTCTCCCTCTTATTCTGGTTGAGTTCTCTCTCCGAGCGCTCACCCGAGTTCTCAATTTGCATCGTGTATCAATGCCGGTGACTCGTGACGGTCAAAAACGAGCACTCGAGATGATGATATCCATGGCTTAGGCTGAACCTCCCACACTCGAGCCACTAAGGTTATCAGTGGGAAAAAAAGCTCCGGCACGCACCTATTCAAATGAGAAGTTACCTTAGCAATTAGTAAACTACGTATAGCTAATGTTTTCATTAAAACTTGCAGAAAATGTTTCAGTCCCTAATACTTCCCCAGAACACAATTTATTTTTTAGTCTTACCAAGCAACTGTAGTTAAGAACCCTCCTCAAGACTGTTTTACTTACAAATAAAAAATGGGAGAACCCAAAATTCTCCTTTTTTACAAAATTTTGCAAGTCAAAAACATCGATGTAAATAGTTAAACAAGAACGCGATTTTTAGTGAAAATCACCAATCCTGTCACGGATACATTGTTTTCCATGTATATCAATCGGAATGCAAGAAAATGCCATTTTTAAAGCTGTGGTTTTTTTTCATAGGTAGCTACATGGGTTCAGAAAATGTTTCAGTCCCTAATACTTCCCCAGAACACAAAGTTTTCCCAAGCAACTGTAGTTAAGAACCCTCCTCAAAACCGTTTTACTTACAAATAAAAAATGGGAGAATGCAAAATTCTCCTCTTTTACAAAATTTTATGTGTCAAAAACATCGATGCAAATAGTTAAACAAGAACGCGATTTTTAGTGAAAATCACCAATCCTGTCACGTATACGTTGTTTTCTCTGCATATCAATCGGAATGCAAGAAAATGCCATTTCTCAGGCTTTCACTAGTTTTCATCACTCGTTTTTTTTCAGCTTAGATCTGCTGTTATTTCTGTAGTTTTCATTTAATTTCCGAAGAAGTTGGAGGGTATAATGCAGTCACTAGCCGAAATATTTGTTTGTCAATTAATGACAATTGGATTTGTTGAGTTTTTCTTACTAACTACTTTTTCTTTTCTCACTAACCCTCCTTCCCCTCGAATTCTCACGTGATATTTACTCTATCCTTTTTATACAAATAATGAATTTATTTGATATGCTCCAGCCCCAGCCACTTTAGTTTTGCCTTATCGGAATGACATGTTCTAAAAGTTTTGATTGAAATACATGTTGAAATCAAAATCATGGTCTTAACTTGTAATTATCATGACTGACTGGGTAATGATTCGGTGTTTTGAGTTATCTGCGCATTTTCCTTAAACTTCTGCTTAAAAAATAAATAAAAACTTTCTGAACAAAAATTTCACAGGAGAATTCAATTGACTCCCCCTCCAAAAGCAAAAAGGATTTCTTTACTAACCTAGTTCTTCAGTTTGGATGAAATGAAATTCGTAAATAATGATTGCCATCTGTCATTCATGATGGTGATAATGAATTAGAAAATGATTTACTTGAAAGAAAAATAGGAACAAAAGGATCCACTAATTCATAGAATTATTTTTACTTTATCTTTCATAAAAAATGCTTTATTTTCAAGGATCACTGACTGGAGTGTAGTTGATTATACAGGGAGTTTCAAAAGTCCGTTTCACGGCTTTTATTTGGAACCAACGTCTCCTAGGGTCATGAAAGTATGGTGTACACCTAGGTAAGTGACCCTATAGAATCAATTGAGATGACTTACAGCGCCCCTAGCGGTTAAATAAGAAAGTTAAGAAATAATTAAAACACTAAAGAAGATAGAACAAAATTAAATCAGAATATTGTTGGAAATGTCATAAAAAACGCGGAGAAAAAATTACATGAAAATATCTTCAATATTCGAGGATAGCACACGTGAAAATAGCACTTTTTCAGGCATCAAAAAAGAAAAAGTTCGCAATTTTAGAAATTTCTTTGATTTTTAATTAAAAATTGTCTTTATTTAGCTAAAAAACGCATAACACGATAATACTGAAAAATTTGCAAGTTTGTGAAGTTTTTTTTGAGGCCTCCAAAATTACTATTTTCACTTGCTAATACTGAATACCTCGAATACTGAAGATATTTTCATGAATTTTTTTCTCGTGTTCTTTATGATATTGTCAACAATATTTTGTCCAAAGTTTTTATTCTATCTCCTTAAGTCTTTTTAATTAATTTTTTTAACTCTCTTGCTTTGTCGCTAGGGGCGCTGTAAGTTATCTCAATTGATTCTCCATGGTCACTTACCTAGGGGCGCACCTTACTTCTATGACCCTAGGAGACGATGGTTCTCAATAAAAGTCATGAAATGGAGTTTTGAAACACTCTGTATTTCACTCCAGATATTCTTATTCCTTTACTTATTGTCCCCTTTTCATTTAACTCTATGTGGAGTTGGGGAATGTTTCATCTTGATAAATGAATGAATATTTTTACTTCAGTTAAAACATTTTTTTAAATGGAATGAACGGTATTAAATATGAATGTTTAACTTATGTTTTAGAAAAGAAGTTCAAAATGGAAATTTCCTATAAGCGTTAAAATTAACATTAGATTAACGAATATTCAGTTCAAACCGGTGAAAAAGTTCTCTACCTTGTTGTTTCAAGGTGTATCCTTGCATTATTTTCTCCAACATTTCAGGAAATGAAAAAGAAATTATTGATAACAAAACTTGAAAAGGCCGATAATTGAATTACGTCAGAATGCTCTTTACGCAACGTAGTACACGAGTTCCTTTATTTTATTATAATTCAAGTCGGGTCTAAATCATATTGTGTTGTTGCTCTTTCTAATGCCAATTGTAATATCCAAGCTCCATCCGCAAAGAAATCTTATTCTATTATACTTCAAGATTTATATTATCTAACTTAAAATATCTAGGTTTCATCTACCGTCATGAATGAAAGTATAGTACTGATTCTCATTAACGAATATGTCTTTCGGAGCCTCAGGGATGGAGGAAATCAGGTTTATTGGCAAAACTTTTCAACAGCATTTAATACTTAAAAATATTCAGCCGTTATAAAAAATTAGAAAACTGAAGGAATTTGAAAAGCGGCATGATTCCCAAGGCAAGTAATTTGAACAAAAAGGTCGCTTAAAAGAGAAGAAAGTGCTATTTCTGTCCCGGAAAGAAAATCTGCGAAAAGAAACAATTGTAGGCGAGGAAACTCAGATGTATGTGTCATCGGGGAATCCAAAATACTCCTTACCTGGATCGGCGACTCATATTTATATGAAAAAGGAGTAATCGGACGCCAAAAATACATAGGATTTTCTGGTGAGGCCTCAAAAGCTTTAATGCTTTTCCAAGCGTTTTTATTAAAGCCGTTCTTATACTAACAAGATAGAGATTGTAACTTAGTCGGTAAAGACAACATCATTCACTTCTATGTAACAAATAATGAACACATAAAAAACCTTTTTTAACATCTTCGTTTAAAGGGACTGAAAAGCGTGCACTTCATGAACTAGGCTGCACTCTTTTTACTATTACATTATTTATACAATTTATTGCATTCGCCCAATGTTTATCGTTTTCAATGAGTTTTGAAAAAATATTTTATACTTTCTTATTAATAAAACTAAAATTAAACAATAATTTTTTTTCTGATGCAGAAAATCAATAAGAATTTACAATATTGAGCCTTTTTTTTATTTTGTTGAAGATATTTACAGCCGTTGCTGACTATATTTGTGATGAGCGTGTTCGGTCATGGGAATTAAATCTAAGAAAGAATATTTTCACTATAGCCAAGATCCTTCATATGAAAGGACGAGGAAAATAATTTAGATAATTTAAACAATTTAAACCTGTAACGTGAAAACTCTTTAAACCCCTTGAATGTTCAGGGAAGGCAAATCTAAAGAAAAGAGCTATATATAACTGCATTGCCATCCAAATATTTGATATATGAGTAAAGCCACAAGCTAAGTTAGTTTCTAGCTCATCGAAAAATTAATTGAAAATAGATTTCGAAATTTCCCCCGAACATACAGCCAAGAAAGAAAGCGAGCTAATAAAAAACGTGGTAGTATATACTAATAGTGAAAATAGATTACGACGAGTGATTCAAGGTTAGGTTCTTTTTATGCAAAAATATTTTTGTTCAAACGAATGGCATTGAAATACCGGTCACAAGCCCAAGCCTTAACAATCAAATTTTCTCACTAACTATCTTCCCCTTAAGCTAAAATTATTATATTATAAACGTTTATATCAAGAAAATTTTGAGCAGTATAGACTTTTTGAATTATTTAATAAAACTTCGAACTTAATAACACTAACTGAATAATTTTACTTTGAAGATTTATTATGAGTTGCCAACCCCAAAACAAAGATATATCATCCAATAGGCAGGGCCGTAACCAGACTTTTGTTTCGGGGTGGGGGGGGGTTGAATCAATATTATTTCTAAGGTATCTAAAAAATTATAAGTTCATTTTTAGATAACTTAAAAGTAGTTATTTGAATTATGTTTCACATAATGTCAAAATTTTACAATGTAAGCTGATGTAATTATGTAATTTGATGTAATTTTTTTTTGTATGGATCTATTTTTATTACATGATAGAAAGACTGAGTATTTTTTCTCACTATATTATTAATTTTAATTTGAGACCTTGAAATTATTATAGAGGGAAAGTTATATGACGTAAAAAATCTATATGACGTTATCCTGTTATAACAGATTTGTACCAAAATTATTAATCCGTTCATAAATCAAAATAATAAATTAAACACATGTAAAAGACTTAGCAATGGAAAATATTACATTCTAGTAATTCGATAAATAAATTAAATTTATATTATTAAGCTTTCAACACCACCAACTTTAAAAGCTTAGTGTTGAATAAGCTATCATGGGTCGTATTTCCGTGCTTATAAAGCTACTGTATTTTTTTTTTGTTAATTAAAAGTTGTTAAGTTACAATTGTTATTTAAACGTTGAATTAAAAATATTATTGAGTTAATACATATTTCTTAATTTCTTATATTATTTGTTTGTCATCTTAGTAGATAGATGGCACTGTTTGTAAAAAGTTTTCTTTCCTACTTTTAAAGTAATGTGTTCTTCGGGGTGAAAAAATGATGACGCAGCTTTCCAGACACAGCCGAGACTCATTATTGTCAATAAAATGATACTGCGAAAAACTTTTTATTTTTATCGTGTTAAATTCTCTGTATATAATAATTATAAATATTTTTCGTACCAAGAGACCTATTATATTGGCATGTAGAATAGCTGCTTTTATAGGAAGTAATTTATAAAGAGGGTGTCGAAATGTTTTGAAGTTTGAAGATACTAGATTTTTATTTCTCATAATGGATTTAACATTTTTACAAATCCTTTTAATTCTAGAATGTTCTTTATAAGGAAATATTTTATTATGTTTATGTAGTTAATGAGTTTTATAAGGAAACACTCCTCCTCTTTAAAATGAAATAAAAGAATAGGAGATAGAAGATAGAATAAGTGAGAAATGCATTAGAGGGTCAGTAGTGGATCTATGGGGAGGGCTATAGGGGCTATAGCCCCCCATAGGACTTAAGTTTACACTAGATAAAACTGAAGTTTTTCGAACACAAGTTTTACTTCACAATTAATATGGTTCGTTTAGCTTTATAACTGCTAATTACGGTTTTTGAAATGAAAGACAAACAGCTAGCTACCTGAATGTAGCTCTTCTACGAATCTATTTTGAGAAAAAATAACATAGAGAGGGGGTCAAACAGCTCCCTTGAAATTATCATAACTATATATTTTTATATTTTTCCTTTGAAAAGAGTAGAAATCATTCCTTTGGGGTTCTATTCAAAAGGTCCCAAATGACCAAAAAATGAGTCAACGCTACTTTTTAAGGACAAATTTCAAAAAATTTCATGGGGGGACCCCCAACACCCCCTTTAAGCTTGGGGTAGATATTATTCGCTAAACCTTGAAATTAAGTTCACGAATGTTCACATTTGACCGATAATATAACGAGAAAGAGGCTTTAGAGAAAATAGTTGGGCAAAACATCTCTCGAAACATAAGTTGAGTTAAGGCCCAAAAAATAAAGATTTTTTAACACCTGGCTCAAATCATCCTAATACTTCCGGTTGACCCACCCTTACTTTAAATTTTAATACAAATTTAATTATTAATTAATTTAATTATTTATCAATTAATGAATTATATTTAACTAAACTAGTTTATTTCAACACTACCCTCCTTATTTAAGATATTTAATGGTAAAAACGTAAGGGATGTTACTTCATAAATATCATCTTCAATTAGATTAGATTAAGTTAGCTCCCCTCCCCCCTTGCTCAGTTTCTAGATCCGCCACTGGAGAGGGTTAAACCGCAATCACATAATAGAGTTTTGATATTCACCAATTTGAAGAGTTCAATGTTAAGGCATACGATAAGTATCTCCTTTTAAAAATTGACCTCCTTTTTCAAACTTTGTGTTAGAAATTTTAATTTTTGTAGTCTTTAATAGCCAAGAAAAGGACATGATATTAAATTTATTAAATAAAAAAAACTTTTTAAAAACCACGTTTTTAAAATGCACTAAAAGGTATAAAATAATTTGCTCCTAACTCCTTGTAAAACGAAAAACGTGGGGCTCATGCATTAATTTAACAGCTTCTCTCCGTACTCTTTATGTTTCTTATTTTTTTATTTATTGTGGATATATTAGTAAATAGAGTGGCCAATAGAGTACTAGCTGTAAATATTATTGCATGAGCCCCACGTTTTTCGTTTTACAAGGAGTTAGGAGCAAATTATTTTATACCTTTTAGTGCATTTTAAAAACGTGGTTTTTAAAAAGTTTTTTTTATTTAATAAATTATTTTATGCTTTTTAGTTCTGTGTTCAAAATTTCAAGTCTCCACCTCATCGGGAAGTTAGTTCAAAATCGATTTCTAAATCAGCCCCCCCTGGGGGTTCAGGGGAATCAAATTTAACCGAAACAACGGCAAAGTATCGCATTGTCATCCAGATATGAACTGTGTTCCAAATTTCAAGTCTCTACCTCATCGGGAAAATCGATTTCTAAATAAGCCCCCCTGGGGGTTCAGGGGAAGCAAATTTAACCGAAACAACGGCATAATATCGCATTGTCATCCAGATATGAACTGTGTTCCAAATTTCAAGTCTCTACCTCATCGGGAAAATCGATTTCTAAATAAGCCCCCCTGGGGGTTCAGGGGAAGCAAATTTAACCGAAACAACGGCATAGTATCGCATTGTCATCCAGATATGAACTGTGTTCCAAATTTCAAGTCTCTACCTCATCGGGAAAATTGATTTCTAAATAACCCCCCTGGGGGTTCAGGGGAAGCAAATTTAACCAAAACAACGGCATAATATCGCATTGTCATCCAGATATGAACTGTGTTCCAAATTTCAAGTCTCTACCTCATCGGGAAAATCGATTTCTAAATAAGCCCCCCTGGGGGTTCAGGGGAAGCAAATTTAACCAAAACAACGGCATAATATCGCATTGTCATCCAGATATGAACTGTGTTCCAAATTTCAAGTCTCCACCTCATCGGGAAGTTAATTCAAAATCGATTTCTAAATTCCACCCGAAAGCCCCCCTGGGGGTTCAGGGGAAGCAAAGGTAACCAAAACAACGAGATAATATCGCATTGTCATCCAGATCTGAACTGTGTTCAAAATTTCAAGTCTCCACCTCATCGGAAAGTTAATTCAAAATCGATTTCTAAATTCCACCCGAAAGCCCCCCTGGGGGTTCAGGGGAAGCAAAGGTAACCGAAACAACGAGATAATATCGCATTGTCATCCAGATCTGAACTATGTTCAAAATTTCAAGTCTCTACCTCTTCGGGAAGTTAGTTAAAAATCGATTTCTAAATTCCACCCGAACAGAAAGACAGACAGACAGACAGATAGACAGACAGACAGACAACAAAGCGACCTAATAAAAACGTGGTAAAAAAGGGAAATTTTACTAAATAAAATACCTATCCGAAAACAATGTGTGTTAGTAATGTTCATGTGATTTACGGTTTTATCTCAAAACTTAACAGACAATGCATAAAAAAAGAATTAAAACTGAAAACGGCAGGAATTTTTTATCAAGTGTTACAATATTTCTTCCATTGTGTGATCAAAAATAGGAATGAACTATATTTATCATAGAAGTTTTATGTAGTTTCATCAATTAAATTTTTTTTTTTACATTTATCGAGTGTTTCTTTTGCGAAATCGTTAGGAAACATCTTGTAATCTTTCAATATTGAACATGAGACAAAATAATGAAATTCTATAACTTTTGTTTTATCGACATTAATTGATTTTAGCCTGCATAAGAATAAATTGCTTGCGAAGCATTTCTATAAATATAGACCTCAATTATCAAAGGATAATTATGCTAATTGTTTATTTAGTAGTGTAAAGGAAACTTTTCGGGAAAAAAATTCTTCTTTAAATAAAGACTATTCTTTTTATCATCACTGATTAGGTGATTTATCACCTTAGGTAAACAGTTTCTATGGTAAATATTATAGTCCAAGCAAATATGTAACTAAACGAAACAAATTGCAACAGAAGGTATTTTCAACGGTTTCACTTGGAAATGGCCTCAATAATAGCAAAGGACAAAATATTCCTGAAAACATGCCTGAAATTCCTGACTGATATTTCATTCAAATTAAAAAAAATATTTAAAATATCAATTTCAAAAGTTAATAGAAAAAATTAAAAATATCGCTCAAAAACCACAATGTAATTTCCAAAAAGTAATTCCAACGGTTTTTCCTTAGAAATGACCTAAATAATGACATTATAAAATTAGACGAAAATTGGACAGTAAAAAATTTACTTTGTTAGGGTTTTAAATTTTTTTTTTTGGCCTCAAAAAACGCCTTTTTTAAAAGTTCCTGTTAAAAACGTTTGAGGCATTTGCATAGGTAATTTTTCCATTAATAACAAAAGAAAAATTATAACTGATGGTTAAATCATTAGTTAATTAAAAATCAGGTAATATTTTAACAATAACACTGGAAAACAAACACTCTATAAATCATGCATTAAGTTCTTGTACTATTCTATCATCACTCATTGTATGAAATTTTCATATAGGGGGAAAGGAGGGTAAGAGTGCGCAGTCGGGTAAAAGTACGCAGCGGTTTTTTCCCCTGTTGGGGACAGTATAAGGGAGAGCAAGTATGATCACATCGACACATGTATCATAAGGTATCCTAAATATTTTTATACATTTTGTATTTTATTCATCAGGTAAAATATGGTTTCTTTGAGTTAGCATTTAATTTTTCTGCGAAGGAATCATAATTTTTTTGTAAATAAAGAACTAATGATTGCTTTCAAAGTGAATATTAATGTGAGGTATACTACGCACAGACAAGATAGTTAGAATTTTTGTATTGAGAATCATATAATTTATCTTACTCTTTACCACATGAGAGTTATGTGCTATAATTGATGAATAAATGCTTAAATTAAACTTTTAAGGCGTAAGGGCGTGTTAGCCGGCACGTCAGTTAAAAGTACGCATTGAATTTTTTATTTTCTTTAGGATTTTTAACATATTTGTGTTAAAAGCTAAGACTCATTTTTTGTAGATAGATTTGCGAGTCAATAAACTTACGTTCAGTAAAGCCCAAAATCATTTTTGGGCGTGCTCTTACCCTCCTTTCTCCTAATTCTTTTTTATAGACGTTTCTCTCACGAGTATTGAGTATGAACGTGTATAGAGCTCTTTAATTAGTGTAATGTCTCTGCACCATTTTAAATTTTTGTTAGGGTAAATTTAATCATATATCCTATATTTACGTACTATCATTATGGATCTTATGCTATGATTTATATCCATTATAGTAATTTTTGTTAGATGCTATTGAGACAAAACCGTTTGTTTCTGAATTTTTAGACAAAAGTGGGGGTGCAGGGACAATGGGGGCTATAAATCTTGCTGGCTACTTATGGACACTTTAATGGAACACAGAAGAAAATTTCAACCTTTACACATTAAGATAGTCGTGAACAATCAGGTCTATATGTGAAATGCAACATTTGGTTCAAAATTAAAATACCTGTTAGAAAAAAAGTGTGGGTGATGGAGAATTTGAATTCAGCGTAACAGGTTCTATTGGGATCACCCCCTTTTGCTCTTGTGCCAGAAAAAAAGTTCAATTTAGTTGACTTTGTGTAATTTAATTGGTAATAAATCATCTAAACAATAATTGGGAAAAAGAGTGAAAAATTGAAACATTTCAAGCAAAAGTAATAAGATAAATGCTTCAATTTTTTTTATATTTTCCTAATGTTATTACAAAATTGACCTGATATTCAACATCAGCACTAAAGCCTGTAGAATTTGTATCACATGCCTATACAAAATAATAATAATAATAATTAAAAAAAAAAACAATATTTTTAAATTTTGAAAATGTATTTTTTAATAGATTTATTACCGATCAAATTATTTATTACCGGTATCTATCACTATTATTTAATTATTTGAATTTTTTTTAATATTAAATTCCTAGCGTACTGATTTTGTCCGATTTTTAGTATGTTATCATTGAGGTAATTTCCAAGTGGAAACCATTCAAAAATCTTCTGTTGCAAATTGTTTCAAACTTGACCCATTTTTCAGTCGATTTATTGATAACTTTGTCCGACCAAATTTCCTTCATTATGTAATGGGGAAGACTTCAAAAAATAAAAACTTTATTTGATTGAATATATTTTCCTATATTATGTGCTTAAGGAATTTGTTTGTATTATTTCCCTTTGATGGATCGATTTTTGATGTTTTAAACTCCAAAATTGTAATACAAAATACATCCTTAGGTTTAATATGAGGATTTTCTTCTCAAAGTAAACTTTAACTAATTTCAAGTGTACTATTTCAGAATAGCTAATTAAATCAATAAAAAAGATACCTGTGAAGCCTTTCAAAGGCGCAGTTCCAAATAAAAGGATTATAAACTTATGTAGCTTTTTTAAATTTCTTTGCTTACTCATATGGTGACAATGATACAGTTTTAAATTCAGAGTGCAACTCTAACGTATCAATAAAACTAATTGTAAACACAATACTTCTATGGTCTAGGGCAATATTTTAATATTTTTATTTATGTATTCAATAAAGGGGTTTCAGATAAATGTTTCATAAAATAAATTCTTTTGGAACAAAAGTACCAAATGTTAACTATTGGGGAACTATTTTTTAGCGTATAATTTTTATGATTTTGGATTACATATTATTTAATTCTATGTTTTAATGTTTTCTACTATTTTTGTATGAATACATTTTTGAAGTATAGAAAATTTTTAAAAATGTTTTTTGTTTTTTTAGGATACATTTTATACACTTTGTGAAGAATGTCCATATATGTTGATGAAACAGATCCTGGAGAAGGCAAGTTTTATTTATTAGCTGTGATTAATTTTCTGCAAATTACAAAATATTCTATACTGCGAAAGTGTTACTTAATTCAAAATTACTGTATTAATAAAATAGCGTAAGACAAATTCTAGACCGTAATTCAAAACGTTAAATAATAATCAATGCACTAGAATTAGGTATTAAATTATTCATTTTTTAGAATTAACACGATAGTACATAATTTATACTATATAATAATATAATTTTATCACATGGAATCCTTTGAATTTTCTCCAGTGTAGGCTGTTAACACTACTTACATCAATGATGTCTTAAATCTCTTTAACATTCAAACTCAAGTCCTTGGATGATATCACATTTTCAAAGGCGTCATTTATTAATTCTATAGTCGCTTTCTCTTTGAAAGCAATCCGGTTGTCTATTTAACGAGGGTCAGTCACTACGATTGTTTGTTAGAAGTTGGTATATAGAACCTGAGTGAATGAACTATCTGAATATCCTTGAAATTGTGCTTGAAATGTCAGCCGTATAAGACTAACAGTAGTTGTCTTTTGTCAAGGATAACACTGCTCATTGCAGTCATAAACGCACGAGTTTCACCTTCATATTCATTGACCGTCTCCGTGACTAAGAGGTTTTAGATATTTCTGGAACTTTTTCGATAAACATGTTTGCTTGTTAAAGCTTTATACAAGTAAAATTGTTTGTTTCAAGATTAAGTTTGAACCAAAGCTAACAAAAATATATTTAATGTCATATCAGTTGTATGATATTAAATAAAATATCTGAATTAAGTCAAAACACAATAACCGTTTTAACAAACAAACAAGCCTTCACAATTTAATGTTGCGTTTGAACTTTAAGTTATAATTAATTTTCTTCAAAACTTGATTGAAACACCACAGCACGTTTTACATACGTTTTGTTGATGGGAAAACTTATGCAAGGAGCTCGTTGCTCAGTTAACATTAAAAGCGTAAAATTTCTGCTCCTAAATTGTGGAAATTCTTCAAATTGTTTTTCGAATTCCTTCCCTATTTTTTGAAATATTCAAAAGTTATAAGTAGTATAAAAATTATAAGTAGTATAGTAGTGGCGATCTCTCAATCATAATCTTTAAATACAAACAATCTAACTCTCATTAGTAGATAATTGGAAGAGTCTAGCAGAATAACAAACTGTATCTTTAGTTTGGCTGGGAAATTGATTGAACAAACACTGTAGTGTAGAGTCGGCTTTCAATCTCCAAAAATTTGCTTTTTTTTATTAAAAATATGATTTTTAGGATGGTTTTTGCAAAAAATCCTTTAAATTTTTTTCATAAATAAATATTCTACTTTTCTGAGTTAAAAAGTAGACAAGTAATACTCTTCATTCAATTTTTCCCCCATCAAATCTTTACGAAGCTTTTCTCGTTTACAGCGAAATCGGCCTATCCAAAATAAGCGCAGGAGGGACAAAAAAGGCGAATAAAATAGAAATCTTAAAAGTAAACTTCTGTAGCACAAGTTGCTATTCAGTGCTATCGACAAAATGCGTTCAGAAAATACGATTATAATAAGCTTTATTTTTCAGGACATTTAACGAGACGATATGTACCTTTTAAAGGGATACTGCTTTCTCCTAGGAATACGATTCACTGTTCTTAGTGTTTAAGAATGTTTATGTCATAGGGAATAGAAAATCTGAAATGTTATAGAGTAAAACTTAGGTAGACTGTGGGCTTGGTATGAAAACTCGGTAACATTTGTGAGTGATTTCACGCTTTTCTCCAGAGTTTTTATTTCCTCCTTCCCTTATGTCACAATGTGTTTCATTTTATCATACCCCCCTTTTCACAAGTCACTCTTTTACCAACAACGTATCTAACACAAGGTTGTAGGTTGGGAAATCTGGGTATTCCATCCTGATAACCATGTAACTTTACTAATAACATTATCTTTTCATTGTCATTGGGTTTCCCAAAACAAAGTTTGCCGAAAGAACCTTTCCGCTATACTATATTAGGGTTTGCCTGACAAGGTTTTAGAAAAAGGATAGAAAACTCTTATCTTCGCCTCTTCACAAGGTTACAGGTTGTCAATCACAATCTTAGAAAAACCTCAAATGGGTTACGTCGTAAGGGTATTCAACAAGGTCATTCAACAAGGTTTTTTGTTCAAGATAAAGTGTACCTACTACACCTTACAATTTCGAAAATAACTTTTATTTGTTTTGTATAATTTTATAAAAATGTTTTAAATACTACTATGTATGCTACATTTCATCCCCTCCCCCCCAAAAAACTTCTTTTTTTTTGTTGATTTGCAGTATGTGATGAACCCTCTCTCCTCCTTGCATAATGTCGCATATTGATAAACCTCTTCCCCCTCCAAGCGTGACATCATTTATGGAAGCTCCCTTGGTTAAATTAGTAAAACTGTAAATAAGTAAATAAATTAAATATCCTGTTCTTATACTTATCCGTTAAGACTTTCCTTTTAGAGTCTTCTCTGTTAAATTGATAGGAATCAGTGAAAATTATAAATTGAATTGTACTAAATAAAAATTGATTCCGGAAATTCGTGCACTATAAAAGATTTAACCACAAAAAAGCAATTTTAGAATCACATTCAGAATAGAAATTTTTGGAGAGAAGTTAACACACCCTATATTTTCCCAGAGTACAGCTATATTTCAAGGAAAAGGAAAAAAATTGTTGATGAATAAAAAATATCTATTGTAGTTGGACTTGGGATTGTTGGGGGGAATTTAGCTTTTGTTTTTATTTATTACTATTTTATTGTTATATGTGGGGATTAACTTAGTATTAGTTCTAAAATTATTTGAATTTCATTATTTATGTACTTATCGCTCATCAATATTTATGTGATTAAAATATGTGAAACATGAAAGAAAAATATGTAATCTGTTTTACATTAATGTTCAAACACTATCAGGAACTTTTATAACACATAATATCCTCTCAT
The DNA here is from genome assembly GCA_963680715.1 of Tetragnatha montana. Classification (NCBI taxonomy): domain Eukaryota; kingdom Metazoa; phylum Arthropoda; class Arachnida; order Araneae; family Tetragnathidae; genus Tetragnatha; species Tetragnatha montana. Next base: position 25,129,163 of record OY796684.1, read on the forward strand.
AATTTTTATTAAATTGAATACTTCGTATTCGATTTAGTAGAGAGGAATACTTTAGAAAGTTATAGGAAAAATTCTTAAATTGATGAGAGGAGGTTCAATTATTCATTCTTCTCTAGTAGATCAAATACTTAAAAATGAAGAATAAAGATAATACTTTTAATAAAGATTTTTAAAAAATTTAATTTTATAAAGATTTAATAAAGAACTTTTTAATAAAGATATAACTTTTTATCGGTTCTGAATATTTTATAACTGAATTATAAGCTATCACTACAATTCCTTGAATTTACCTCTTCAGTTTTTCTTTTTTTCTGTCTTTAGATACTGAACCTGACTTTCAGCCGAGAACTGTTATAGTTAAAAAAGGAAAAGATGTCAAAAATGACTACACATTGAATCAAGAACTAGGAAGGTAAGAAATATTTTCTTATCAAGTTTTTTTTGTATCAACTACTAGGCATTTGAATGGTTTTATTAAAACGTCATAGGGCAATACTGTAAAAGTAAAGTTGTTAATCTGTGATTTTTTTTTTTTTTTTGTAAATTGTTCCAGCATGCAAATGATAACTATTTAAATGGATAAAATCAATAAAATCATACTGTAGAAATAGTATTATCCAAAATTCCATGCATTTTAAAAACAATATAACAATTACATTTTGAGAAATTAACCCAAGTTTCAAGTGATATATATGGGAAAAAATAAAATTTTTCTGAAAAAAACATTTTGACAGCCGTGGTTCATCATAAGCTTTTATCAATATTGAAACTCGACGACAATCAAGTTAGCATTACTTTACATTGAATCTTGCAACAAATACCTATAAATTAATAGATATACTGTGCATTTTACAACTTAAATTTGTCTGCTTTACTCAATTCATTTCATAAAAATGTTAAATATATGGGATACCTAATGAAATAATAAACCCCTTTTACAAAACTAAAGGAGCCATCTGTTATTGGTTTCTTTTGTCCGTTTTTATGGACCTCACGCCATTAAACCCAAACCAACCAACCAACCAACCAACCAACCAACCAACCAACCAACCATCTGTTGATTTTGCGGATATTTTTAAAAACCATCTCTCTAACACTGAAACGTCTCATAATTTTTCTCACAAATGCCTCGGTAGTAGAGTTCAGAGCCACTTAATGTATTCCGTTTTGAGGAAGGAAAACGTCTCCATTACGTAATTTCAGCACCTGTACATGCATCGCAAAAAGTTCCAAGTCCAGTAACCCAAAAAAGCCTAAGGTCACTCCGAAACAGGTTCGCGTGCCTGAGGCCTAGGCCGCCTGTTTAATTTTTAGGCCCTCCAATTGGATTAGAGGAATGTGAAAGCTTCCTTCGGATGGAGTCGTGCCTTAATCGAATCATCCGCAGTCGAATTGAAATCCGTGGAACGAGTCCGCGGTAACGAGCCATTTCGACAGCGCGGTTCATAAAAAGGGGACGGGATGAATATGTCAGATTTTCGATGCAGGTTGGATCATTATGGAGATGCGTGCTGTTATAAATCATGTTTGCTTCAGGATAGGTTAATTGATGTTTTATGAGGCTTAAGTACACAGTAGGGTTATGGTTCATTAAAGTTTTTTAATACTTAATTTTACTGGTGTTGCAATCCATGAACTTTCGCCCATAAGTTAATTTCTTCTGATATTGTAAAAAATTACCGCGCTACTAAATGACATTTCCCAGGTTTTATGAGTATCAGGATCATGTTTTTATAAAAACCAATGGTAGAATCATCAGTATTTTGTTTATAATTCTCAAAAATAACTTCATTTTAAAAAATTGCAGAAAACGCTTCCTCACGTAATGATATTTCTTTTCTTGTGGCTTTTCTGCTTAGAATAGAATACCTGATATATTCTTAGGGGTTTATTTAGAAAACGCTTTTCTGAAACGCACATATTATTCGTCTATTTTGTGTAGACACTGTAAATGTTGAGTTACAACAGAGGCACAATAGCGTTACTAATATCAGTGGACTTTTACTAGTTTTTCCAAAGAAAAAGTGTAAGGATACTATTATATGCAAAACATTATTACATTAATATTCTTATATAATTTATAATTCTAAGGATACTATTGGTTTCATTTATAACGTTGGAGAGGATGAAATTGCATAATTTGTAGGAAAAGCTTCATGGCTGTGATTTCTTTTATGCGAAATATACTTTTTTACCTTGACTTTTGCTTCCATAAAAACTATTACTTAATCTTCAAAAACATTTCCCGCTTTCAAATGAATCACGAGTATCTTCACTACATAATTAAATACGACAGTTTCTTTGATTTCGACATTTTTAACTATCCTTTTAGTGATTTACATAAAGAATGCAACCAGAAAATTACGGAGCATTTTTTGGCAGACTAACTTTCCTGATCAACAAAATGACATGTGCACAATGTTTCCACTTCATGCAAAGTAGCTCAATTGCTTCCATCTAAGCTATTACGTCGACTCGTGAAATGACGAAATCAGTCACTCATGACTCCAGAAAACGATGCATATCTCGATGATCTCGGAGCTGCGTTGTGGTGCCTTTGTTCTTGTGATTCGATGCAACAGTGATAGGGGTTTCTGTCATTAACGTAGCATTAAGGAACTAATGTTGAAGAGGGTTTCACTCTGAGTGACATCATTCTTTAATACCTTTCAGTTTCTCAGCGATTCGGTCGTGTAGTACTCTACCAACTTATGCGGAACTTAGGTAGCTAATCGAAGGATATCGCTTACTATCAATTTTCAAATAGTGAAAAACAGTTTTTCTTGATGGTTTGCCGTACCATCTGTGTACAGATGATAGAATACACAAATGCCAGAATTTTTCTACGTATTTAGAGAAAAGAAGGCAAACGAATACCAACAATGACCATTTTATAAATTTGGGTATAGGACAAATAAAGTAAACTTTTTTATAACCCTCTATCGTTAATATTTCGTACATGTATTTATTTTCTAAGGAACCATTAAAATTTTTTCTGGAATCGGAAAACTAGTGATACATACTTTTTTTTACATCTCACACCGACTCTATCACAATAAAATATTGCGAGTCTACACCCAATGTTTTTCATTATTTCCTTAAAATTCACCAATTCTGAGAAAAAAAATTAAATTGAAAACTGCAGCAGATGAACATATTTTCAAACCACCTATGTCTTTTGTTTTTGACAATAACTTGAAAATGAATAAAAGTAAAACCTTTACCTTATCATCTAAAGCTTTATACATAATGGCATTAAAAATATACATAATATGGAATCGTCAAATAAATTGATACAAAATATGATGGAATCTACTGTAATATAGGAAGGTAGGAATCCTAATCTTGCTGACTTAAAAGAGGGAAAAAGTGTGCATACCCCCTTGCGATATATTTTATTTTAGGTGTCATAAAGGAATTAATGTTATTTTAATGGGTTTGCATCGTTAGTAAAATTAATATGCCCCAATTTTGGCTTGTTTTAACCTAGTTTCTTATAAGATCCTTAAAATTTCTATCCGTTTACTCTTTAATGAATCCGAATTTATTCTTCATTTATTCTTCATACCAGATTTTTTTAAAATCAAGTCCGAAATGTGTGTGCAGTTTAAAAATTAAAATACTTAATCTTCTGAATCAAAGTACGAGTACTATAACTTTAAATGCATACCAAAAGTTAAATGTAGAACTGTTTTCTAAAGTTCGTTTTAAAAAAATTAGATTCAGAATGATAGATTAGATAACTTTCTGCAATCAAGAATGACTTCAGTTATTTTAACGCTGCGTAACATCATCAGTTCCGACTCTTTTGCTTTAAAACTGCGTACTTACTACATTAACCTTTGAAATGTGTGTCACGCTTCAAGAAATCGGGGCAAAGGAGAATAGGTAGAAAAACTTGCGACGAACTTATCGGCACTTGTAACGAAGAGAAAGCTTTAATGAGAGGGAATACATTTTTTTGAAGAAGCTGTGAACTTTTCATCTATTTGGAGGAAAGGTTGGGAACCTACTTCCGTTGAACGTAAGGTTAATTAATGCGTGATACTTTTTTTTACAATCACGTAAAACTTTTGAAAAATGTTTTCAAATATGTCAAAAATGTTCAAAATAAAATTTTTTAAGTAGTACTGAACTTGATAAACTTATGGGTAAATAATTTTAACTTTGCAGAAATTAATTAGCATTCTACGTACATAGTATTAGCTTGAATTTACATAGTTATGGTACTATGTAACATTGAATTTATAAAAACAAGAAATACAAATGTCTGAAAACGGTTTTTTGTTAGGATTACTTTTCTTGATAAACTTACTACATTAGGGTTATTAATTATTGAGCTAATATTTGTGTTATAGTTTCGTTTTAAAAAATACCAATTCTCATTCACAATTCATCAATCATGTTACTTTTTTATGCAAACAAAATGCTTTAAAAATACAGGGTGACTCAAAAGGCCATTTCATAGCTTTAGATTTGAAAAAAGTCTCATAAATAGTCATGGAAGTAAAGTGTAAGTATAGTAAAGTAACCAAGCTGAATCTTTTTAGACAGTTTACAGCGCTCCTAGCTACTAAATAAGAAAGTTACTACATCATTTAAAAAGAAAAGGATGTAGAAATAAAGCTTCTGCTAGAAAATGTGTGTGTGTGTGTAATATCACCACAAAAGCACGGAAAAAAGTTTCAAGAAATTATCCTTCATTTTCGAGTGAAAATTGTCCCTTTCTCGAACAAACAAAACCTTGAAAACGCGGACGCGAACCTTGAAAAAACAAAGTTCTCAAATTTGTAAGTTTCTTTGTAATAGCAAATTTGTAAGCAATTTTTTATGTTTCTTCAAGACTACATGGTAATACCGAGAAACTTGCAAATTACTGAGCTTTTCGTTTTTAAAGCCCGTAAAAGGGTATACTTTTAGCCGCAATGCATACTACTACATTACGAAAAATATTTTCATGAAACCTTCTTCTATGCGTTGTGTTATGTTTAACACACTCTTTTTCAACAGTAGTTTTTTATCTATTGCCCTATTTCCTTATTTCACCGCTAAGAGCTCTGTAAGTCATCATACTGGATTCAGCATGGTCACTTTACTATAGGTACACCTTCCTTCCTTGTCTCGGGGAGACGTTTTTTTGAAATCTAAAGTTGTGAAACGAACTTATGAATCACCCTATTTAATTCTAGTTTCGCTAAGATTATAAGAGAAGGTGTTTGTTTTGTTTGAAATGTTACTATTGTGTCTGTTCTAATGAACACATTTTTAGTCAATGGCTCACTGAATCATGGATCCAAATGCCTTGCGGCAGGACGAGTTCTTCTTTCAAGCAACTATTAAATACAGATTATACTTTAATTTTAATTGTATCTGATAAATAGGTCACCTGTCATTTTTTTTTTCTCTTTAAAAACAAAGGTCTTTGTCTAATTAAACGTTTGAGGTTGCTCAAGCTGAAAATTTGACAGCGTCACACGCACATCCGGCCTATCTTCATCTTATCACATTCTCGACTGTTTTTCGAAGTATTTTGTAAACAATTGTTTTTTCTCTCCTCGGTCCAGTCAGTTTCGGACTAATATCAGTAAAGGATGTGATAAGAGAGGAGAGACTGAGTGAGGATTTTTTGTATATACACATACAGGTCTTTTATAAACACTTATTTTGAACTATCATAAACAAGAATGAAATCAAATATTGCATAATTGATTATCATAAAAACTAATTATTGACTTTAGTTATTCGGATTTATTTTTCTTGTTTTTTTCCCTTTTGCTAAGATTTATTTAGAATGGAGATGGACACATTGTGGTAATGAATAGGGATACTTTTTTTATATTTTCATACTTTTTTGTTTTTCATATTCATTCACTTTAATATTTTCTTATTTAGTTACCAACAATATTCAATATTTTTACCTAAAAAATACTTTCTGCTAAAAATATCATGTTTAGTCCACTTCTTACTTTTCCGTATTTTTAGTTTAATAAAGCAGTGACTCGTAACATAATTAGCATACATTTTACTTTAAACTATACCTATTCAATCATCAACTGATTCAAAAAGTAAAATATCCATTACACGATTAAGAAAGTTTCTAGTTTCTTTAATGTAAAAATGTGCAAGTAACTGGATGACAGAAAGTTGTAAATAAGCTTAACTACTCTATTGATGAATGTCTTCCCTAAACATAAAATAAATTGACATAAATACCAGTTTTCCTCTACCCACATTACCCATTCCCTCAATAATTATTTAATATGTATTCATCATCACTATGAGGTTGAATTTGATGATGACTATGAGGTTTGTATGATGAAAAAGTACTACAAAATAGAACAAATCTGAATAATAGAAAAATTTTAATAATTTTTTTTTTGAAAATGGTGCTCTATTCGTAACCACTAGTCCCTATAACAGATACAAAATACTTTAGCTTTTTATCATGCATTAACTAATGTATTATTGCTAATTATATATTAAACTGAATAGTTTTTTGTGACACACAATTGGTTTGTGGGCTGTGTCTGTCATTCTTTTTCTGTTCATATTTCTTCTCAGGAGATAAGGTTGACGAATGGTACGTTTCTTTTAGAGGCAAATTCGGCACAGTCCATCGGTGTACAGAGAAATCAACTGGGAAAGTGTTTGCCGCTAAGTTTATCACAACCAATAAACCACAAGATCGAAAAGATGTTGAAAGAGAAGTGGAAATCATGACGATACTTCAGCACCCTAGACTGCTGCAACTTTATGATGCATTTGATGATGGGAAGAAAACAATGTGTCTTATTTTAGAAATGTAATTTATTTCTGGAATCTTTTCGAGTTTTGACTGTTATTAGATAAGGTTTTCAATTATTGCGGATGTACGACATTTTAGTCTTACCAAAAATTTCCTCTTTTGATTTCAAGTTGTTCAGTTTTCAAAATTAAAAAGGAATTTTAAAAATAAACTTTTAGTTAATCACGGACCATTAACATAATTATATGTTTAAATAATATTAAATAAAATGTTAGAAAGAGTACCATTCATATAAACTTAAACTGTCTCGAATATATCTCCATTATCTTATATTCTAGATTTTTATACATAAATCGCGCCAATATGATAAATTCAATTATAAACTTAAAGCATTTGTCAATATATAAAGATATCTAAAGATATCAGCAATAACTTTTGAATTTTCATACCAACTTTAAAATGCAGTTAATGGAAGTAATTCCTTTTTTAGGTGAATAATGTCTCCCTGTTTAAGAATATAATTCAAATTCAATTTTCTCTCTTTTGAAAAAATGTGAACTCGTTTTATGTTTGCTATTGGGCTTAAAGACTTTAAATAATCCAAATTAAATTAATTTATTGTTCTCAAATATGACTCAAATTATAGAATCCCAAAAAATATCAATTTATAAATAGGGTAGAAAATATTGAGTATAACAGATACTCTAAAAAATTCATATTGAAAAGACACTAATTTATTCAAACTTTGGAATATTCATATTTTGATTAGTACCTATGTTTTTTCAGTATTATTAATTTTATGTTTTGATTACAAAATGTAAGTTTTCTTCTTGCAGTATAGAAGGAGGTGAGTTATTCGAAAGGGTTATCGATGAAGACTTCATACTCACAGAAAAGGCAGTGACAATTTTTATGAGGCAGATATGTGAAGGAGTGCAATACATGCATGCCAAAAATATATTGCATCTTGATATGAAGGTAATGTGATTTAAATTTTCCGTTTTAAAATTTTCTAGTACTTGAAATCAAACTTTGTTCATTTTAAATCTGATTTTGAGTATTATATAAATAAAAAAATCCGAGGAAACATTAAAAATGCTTTATTCATTAATATATTCATATTTTAAGTTTAGTGTAAATGTGTATACTTAATTTCTTAAAAGGTGATAAGATTTGCTTTTCATTCTTATAATAATTAAAATTTTAACTCCTCTAATAATTCCCAAACCAAAAATCCCCGATACAATAATCCTTTTATTGTAAACCTTCTTAATAATGAGCTAAACATAGATCTTTTTAATCAGACGATATTTCGGATATTTTAAATGAAATTTAACGCAATTTAACCCCTAAAAATAACTCTGGGTTAGACATTACCCCTTTATCAAATTCACAGAACAATATTTTCTTTTACATATATTATACAGTATTTTATTCACACCGAAACAAAAGAAATAGGATTCACAATCTATTCTGTTATGTTGAAAAATTTAGATGCTTTATTTCGCTAATTAAAAATATGTCTCATGATTTCCTAATAACAAAAGTATTGTGTGTTCCTTAATGTCTAGTTCAGTATGGATTTCTGTGAGAATATAAGGAACTTCTAAGAATTTAGTCTTATTTGTCAATACTTTAAAATTATCCATTAAAAATATCAATGCATTTTATCCTTGGTATATTTTTATGTTTCCGGCCACTTAGTAAATAAACTTTGCACTGAGGAAGAAGAACTGCAGAAAACAAGATTAAAATCAAAACACTGAAAATAAAATGCTATTTTTTTGTTTATTCCTAGACTTTGAACCGCAAATCATTTGATTTTTCTCTCAAATCTAGCATGACCTTCAGTTACATATCAACATGTTCAGACCTATTTAGATAAACGCCCGCTCGAGATAATTATACAGAGAACTCTTTGTTGAACGAACGATTTTTTTCTGTGCCAATGAAACTTGCTGTTGCCTTGTCTTGGTGATGGCTTGAGTCAAACTGTTTGACAATTGTGACCTGTCAAGATATCGAAACCGTGAATACAATAAGGTTTATGAATATTCCTGATGTTGATATTTTAAACTAACGAAGGATTATTTAGAAAGTTTATGGTCCTTTTCTCTTTCTTATGAGACTTATAAACATCTGACTTATACCTAGCTGATTAAGGAACTGGTTTAAATCTTCTTTCAGACGATTTTACCATCACTTACCTTGTAAGAAACTCTTAATTTGAAGGAGGGAATTTTACTTACCCTTTGAAGACAAATTGTATACAAGCTGTCCACTGAAGTCCTGTGTCATCCCCTTAATTTTGGAACTTCTACAGCAGTAGTTACAACCTCTAATAAAATTATCGTACTACTTAGCTTAAATTGCCATCATTCAAGTACCCTTACTCTGTATCTCTCCGCTTCCTAGCATTTATTTTCTTCTTAGCACCTCTTTGGTCTTCAGCATATCTCTGCTCTTGATCCACTTTCTGTTCTTTTCATCCCTACGCTCTTCAACATCGCTTTACTTTTCAGCATATCTTGCTCTTAATATAAAGCCACTCTTTCTCTCTGCTCTTCCCTCTCCCTATGCGTTTGGACGCCCCTTTGCTCTTAAGTAACCCGTTTCTCTTCAGCATCTCTTGCTCTTAATATAAGTCACTCTTTCTCTCTGCTCTTGCCTCTCCCTATGCGTTTGGACGCCACTTTGCTCTTAAGCAACCTGTTGATCATCAGCATCCATTTGCTCTTAAGCAACCCTTTTTCTAAAGCATCTCTTCAATATTTTTTGCTTTGATTCACTCTCATTTATACCCATGCAGGGCTGTCTCCCACTGATTTATAAATTTATCTAGATGACCCCTAATTTTTTTTACACCTCACTTCTTCACGGACCACTATAGTCTGCAGACCACGGGTTGGGAACCACAGATCCACAGCTATATTAATTTTTTCTTTATGTACAGTGAACAAATTCAAAGTTTTCGAGACAGATATGTTCAATTCATTCTACTTTTCCTCCTTAGCTACCCCAGTTATCCTCATAACTGACACGCGCCTGTTCGAAACGCTATGAATAACCCAAAAAACTAAACATTAAAAACTCTATAATCATAAAGGAAACGTTTGCACCTTTCAAATCCGGATGTGTCCTAATGAAGTGAATCCGTTTTCCCCTTGCAGCCCGAGAACGTGCTGTGTATCAGCCGCACGGGAAACCTTATCAAGCTGATCGACTTTGGGCTCGCTCGCCGCTACGACCCCAAGAAGAAGCTGAAGGTGCTCTTTGGAACCCCCGAGTTCGTCGCCCCAGAGGTGGTCTGCTTCGAGAACATCAGCTACACCACGGACATGTGGAGTGTTGGGGTCATATGCTACGTCCTGTAAGTTAGCATACGTTTGGGTAATGTGCCGTATAGGCAAAAGCGGGGATACATTTAACTCTATACTTGTAACATGTACAAGTGTATGAAAAGATTACATAAGTGTATAATTCGAACCTAATATGATGTATATTAGATACTTATTACTCTTAATTACCACCGTGAAATATTTAAACTCACTGGGTTTTGGAAATGATAATCGTATTGAGTTAAATATGGAGCATCTCCCACTGGTAGTATATTCACCGTTGTTAATCCAAATAAATTGGTATTCATTTTATATTCCCTTCAGAAAATATATTTATAAAGAGTTACCGTCTTACTTATTCATTATACATAGATAATGGTTCCATTTTTATTTTAATTTAATTTTTTGCCTCAATATTTTTGCAAAGTAAATTTTGTAGTTGAGAGGGGAACTATCGTTTCCACGTCATCCAAAAACCTCAGTCAAGCGTCATACGGAGCGATTGGTCACCAACTCTAATGACTAATTGAATGACTATAAATTCTAAAAAATCTTACAGAACTGTCTCCGATTTGAAAACTGTACGTTTTGTACCATCTCCATCATAATAATCTCATATCACTTCAAGTATTTTTGTCATTTTAATAAAGCGGCTATCGTTAAATCTCAGGATCCTCATTTTGTAAATGATTATTTTCCACACGAATGAGGAAATACCTACCTTTTTTCAATATTGAAAAATTTAATCTTTGTAGGCTTTCCGGTCTTTCTCCTTTCATGGGAGACAGCGACATGGAGACGATGGCCAATGTAACCAGAGCAGAATGGGACTTTGAAGATGAAGGCTTTGATGATATTTCAGAAGAAGCGAAAGACTTCATTTCCAAGTTACTGGTGAAAGATAGAACGTAAGTATTTTTTCTGATTTTATGTTCAAAATTGAGTTCATATTATTATTTTATTTCTGTTTAACATTAATATTATTTTTGTAACAGTTGTATAAAATTTCTAAATTGGAAGATTAAAATAATTTTTTTTTCTCTTTTAGGAAACGTCTTGATGCAACGCAAGCTTTGTCCCATACATGGTTGAGGGTAAATATCTGATTTCGACTTTTGAACTAATGTTTTCAAATATTAATTAGGTCTAATTAATGATTTTATATCCGTTATTACATACATATTAAACAGTTTCATGTTTTCTTTCTTTTGAAAATGTCTAGAACCAGAAATTGCTTTTAAAGACATAGATTCTCTATTTCTTAAAATTTTATTACCCTGTTTTTGCCACCACAACCAAAAAGTTCCCTATTGGTCAAATACGATTACTACTTATTTACATTTGTATACACGGTATAGTGTGCAATAGTTTCCCTCTTTTTCATTTAATTATTTTCGAACTTCTTTAGCCGTGTTTATAATGGATCTAAATTCTCCTGTTTTTCATTAGTAGTTTTGATGAACTCTCAACAGGGAATTTCCCCATCTTGCAAACATCTTAATGATTATAACTTAATTTAGCAAGTGTTAAATACTCAGAAGAGACAAATATAATTCTTAATACAACATTAAAAAAACTTACAGAACGATTATTTTGTAATTTCAGAGGGATAAAAAGAAGCAAGAAACCACCATCGATAAAAAGAAGCTCAAGAGATTCGTCATCAGGCGACGTTGGCAGGTTAGAATCAAATCTCTGTATCAAATATTCAATGTGGTATTTTGGTTTACTCCTTGTTTGAAGATATTTATTACTAGTGCAATGATCTTTTGCGTTTAATAATGATATATGGCTTACCTCTAAGGTTTAAAAACAGTTTAAAAACATAAATACTTACCACTAGCTGACATTCTAAAAGCTTCCTTTTATTCTCCTTTCAAAGAGAACAATAGAAACACTTGATTTTTTTTTTTTTTTGAGTTTAAGGAAAAATTGTGTGATTTTAGTGATACCTTTTCCTACTAGTATTTCTTAGTATTAGTTATTGAAAGGGAAACTTTCATTTTAGAAAGCTGTCAATGCTCTCATTGCCCTTATACGAATGGGAGCAACAATATAATATCGCTCTTCAAGTGTGTAATAAGGTGAGTTATTTATTTTTCCTGTTAAAATCTGTTCCTCTTTTATACTTTAATTATTGCATGGAGAAGCATTAAAATATAATAAGAAATTATGATTTTCACTCATAAGTGTATATTAAAACTATATAACTTGAAATTTAACTCAACTCTTGACTCTCCTAAATTAAAATATATTGCTGATTGAGTGAAACACTATTTGAATAGAAATGTTTATTTTTACCCAAGAAAAATAGTTCTGTTTTCTGTAGTACCTAATTTTAACTTAGTATCATATTTTTTTTGGTAACTATTATGACTAAAATAAATGTATTAATAAATTATTTTAATGCTTTTAAAACTTTCTCAGGTCCAGAACTTTGCCTCACAGGAAGACTGCCAATCGTTGCTATTCATTCCCCTCCTATGATATCAAGTTTGGATTCTAATGTCCAGCGTTTTGTTCAGCGAATCATCCACCGAATATACTAGAGCTGAATTTTCCATTTTTACCGAAGCGCGTTTGGTATGCAACAAACACCCGAATCAAAAGCTCAAACTGTTGCACATCATCAAGAAACCTTCCAAGAATTACAAAACCTTCTCGGAACTGGAAAATGAATAAATGACCCATGCATCTCCCACTATGAAGCAAATAAAATGGGCGTTTGCAACGAATGAGATTTGCCATCTTTATCCGAAATTTCAATAAATAGTTCAGCCCTTTCGATACCTCTGACTCATACCGCAGAGCAATAACACCCACGTATTTATTCGTTTAAGGCAAGAAACGGCGAGTCAGAGCGAAATTCACAGCGATGCAAGTACCCAAAAGCGCTCAACATGGGGCAGTCAACACTCCAACCTCGCTTTTCGAGAATTTTAAGGTCTAATAAAGTTTCATTACTGGCAAACTCTAACATCCCGTAAAGCTAATGGGTTTGGCACAGAAAACATGTCCTATCCTGCTCAATCGGTCTCTTGGCAATACGGCGACAGTTTTTGAGCCCCCACAGCCTTTCTTCTCTCTACCATTACCGAGTCTGACAACTTGTTGAACTGTTTTATATCTGTGGCCATTCACTTCTTTCTCCACTCTCAGTTCGTCACACTTAGGACTTGAAACTTTTATTGTTACCTTTGCTTAGTTGTGTGAAACACAACGCTTTTGGAAAGTTGTTGATGATTTATGTATGGTCATTTTACCCACTCTTGTTTTCGATCTCTGAAAGGAGTTGAGTTGTATTTTTATTGTTGCTCTGCTAGTTTTAGTGATAGTTTGTGGATGAAGTTTGGAACGTTTTAAATTTATCTACGTATGAATGTACAAAGCCCGATTTCTAGTCTGAATGGTGTCTGTGCTTTCTGTGATGTTTTCAACTGTCCGATTTTTTATCATTGTTCTTGTTTTTGAAAATAAAAACCCCTGTAATAAGCATTTGTCTTTCCTGTCTTTTTCAATTAAACAATTGACTAATTAATATTGATGCTTTTTTTCCGATTAAGCATGTATAATGAAATGAGTTAGTTCTTAGAAAATATTTTCAACAGTTTGACCAAAAAAAAAGTATTAATTTTACACTCAACTAACACATTCAGCTTTCATTAATTGGAAGCAACGTCTAAATTCCTAAGCTACATTCCGTTAAATATAAATATCTCTCCCACAAATAGTAGTAAATTAGATTTGCCAACTTTTAAGTATCTGTTATTAATTACTTATTTTACATAAAAATCAAACTCAACATACTAGATACTCCGTAGGTTGAATGGCAAGGCTACTGCAGATAATATGCAAAATGAAATAAAAAACACAAAGGAAATCTAAAATGGTTTCAACAATTTTCCTTAATTTTTTTACACTGAAAAAAAATCCTGAAATGTTTCTTGAAAAGACTGGGCTGATGGGTCGCCTATTTTTTCAAAGTAATGTTCAAGAAAATTACCGGAACGTTACAGTAACAATTTTAAAATGTTCTTCAGAATTATGAGTCTTGAAATACCAGTAATTCTGAGGACCTTTTCAAAATTTTCCCGTGATGCTCCTGTTATTTTCCTGAAAAAGTACTTGGAAAAAATAGAGAAACCCAGCTGCCCAGTTTCCTAAGGAACGTTCCAGAATTTTTTACATTGTAGGCCTATGCATGCAATTGAGGCTATAAATTATTTTTTGTTCTTAAAAATTGGTTTTTAATTCTTAGTTATAATCTGAACTATATACCTCTTCAGTTTTGATGGAAGTTTAATAAGGAATGGGGAAAGAAGCAAACTAAAAAAAAGAGGACCGACTGCGGATAACCACAAAGTACGGATGATCCGAGGGGGGGGGATAACTCAAAGGTTGACTATTGCATGTTAAGAAATAATCAAGAAACATGATATTCTATTCAAATACGTAACAAATTTAATGGCATCTCTAAATCTCTGGTGATTTTAATTTTTAGCAGTAATTCTCCTTTCTATTTAGAACGTTATTTTTGAAAAAAAAAAGTTCAGAACTATTAAACATTTTAAATTTATGAATTTTTTCGTCATAATGATCACTAATTTTCTGAAGTTAAGCAGCAATTCAAAATAAGGAACTGCTTCAGTTTTATAGGTTTTGTGTGAAGAGAAATAATTATGTGCTTCGTACCTATTAAAGTTAAACCGCACTCTATGAAGCATTTTCCGTATAGTATTTGAAACTGAATGGATTAAATATGTTCTACCCAAAGTGGTTAATAGCATTCAAATCTAAACCCATACAACCCATGGTTACCATAGTTACTTAATGTATTTTAAACGTACCATTCGCTATGTTTTTTAATAGATACAAAATATTTATATACGCAATTGTTTTTTCTCATCAGTATTTCAGGTCAGTATTCAGTCACCATTTAAAAGACTATAAGATGTTAAGTACGAGTCACATAGTTAACTGTTTTAACACTACCTTCTATTTAATTTATTCCCTTAATAAAGGGGTTTGTGGCTAAAAGACTTATAATTTAAGTATTATATTTAAAACTCAAAAAAAGATAAGGGAAATAATTTCAATATTATATTTCATGGTAACTAAATTTCTAAATATGCATTAGAAAAATGTCATTCTAATTTTAAAGTTTAAGATAAATCTTACTAATTCTAAGTAAATTTTATCAAAAAGTGTATGAGAATTGGTATTGTTTTATTTTATGAAATATTTGTTCTAGAACTACTTGTGGAAATTAAATAAGGAAACTTTATTTTCTAATAATAAAAGTAAGGATAATTTTGTTTTTTAAATGAAAACAACTTCCTCCTCTACGTTTCACTGAAAGTAGAAATTTAAAGCGAAAATAAAGGAAAAAAAAAAGGAATGTGAAATACTGTTAATTACGCTCAACTATCACAGGTTCATTCTTCCAATAGAATAAGCAACTAAATATAGCCCGATTTATCACCATGTGAGATTTTATACTAGCCAAGAAACACCAAAAAGGAAAAATTAGATAAAATCCTCAACATTAATAAAAGGAATGAATAATCCACGATTCCTCTCAAATCCCACAGAGCAACGGCATTAAACCAGTCTTAGAACTATTTGCTCATAGGTAATGCCTACTGGACTCCAAACTCTAAGTAATATTTCTCAATTTGTCAATCCATACGACTTAGCTGCATTAGAGGCTTTTCTCCCATCAACTGTAATCTCATTGACCATGTCACCTTCTTCAATCCCGGCAAATCTGGGCTCCTGATGCTAACCGGAAACCGGGAGATGCCCTGTCCTGATGCCCACTGTCCACCAGGACTATATAACTAACCGACGAAGGCCGAAGAACCAGCAAGGATATCCAGAACATACAGTGGAAAGATGGATTCGATTGTGGTCCTGCGAATGGGTTTTCTGCTTGGTATGGCATGGCTAGCTAACGGTAAGATATCTTTTACAACTAGCAATATCAAAGGTTATTTTTTAAAAAGTACCCTTTTCCTAGAGTTTTTGAAAATGTAGAAACTCAATACATTTCAATGAGTTACCCCACTACGAGTATAGGCTAATGGTTAATCGATGTATTAGATGCATTTTCTCACTCTTTTTATCATTAAGAGTGCAAAAACATATTTGGACTACGACTTATACGATTCTCATAATTGATGATACACCACACACTACCTTAGATACTTTGATTTTATTTTGATTAACACTTGAATTAATTATAATTTAATATTAGTTGATTTTTTGTTGTAAGTTCATAGACTCTATAAAAGTACAAAACCTTTTCATGCCACAAAAAAGTTTTGTTTAAACAACAACAAAGAATAGCCTTCTTCACATTTTTTATTGGAAAAACCTAAATTAAATTAAAGCTAATGTTTATTCCATTTTAATAAATGTTTGGTAAGGTTCCGTGTTTCTTCTCAGTATCACAATACATTCAACTGCGAAATCATTTCAGAAAGTATTACTTTTTTATTTTAGAATATGGTGATATTGTAAAAATTATTATTTCAAATAATTTTATAATTTATTTCTTAAACACAATTTTTTAGTGAATTGAGTCTTTTCATAACATATTTAAATTTAAAATTCACTTAAATTTATTTATGAAGGCTAATGCCTTCAACGAAACCTTTTCTTGCATAATTTTATTTCATAAATTGAGAAATATACAAAAGTTTAATTTAAACATTTACAGATTAGAAATTTATTTAGATATAATTTTATTTAGATATAATAACGGAAATTGATAAATGCTACCCCAATAATTTTATAATTCATTGAGAAACGGAAACTGCATTTTATTTAACATACTAAAAGTTATACAGCTAAGATTATATTTGCTAGTGGTATATCAGAGAAAGGACCGACATTTTGAAACTACACATTTAGAGCTTTTCAGACTATATTCTCGAATTATTTTTGAAAATTTTAAATAAAAGAATAACAATTTTTACATTTTTATTGATCCTTTTCAGTAGTTAAAAATACTCCTTAAAACTTATTAACCCATTTTTGAGGATGATGACACCCTGTTGCCTAACTCTTACATCTGCTATTGGAAGTGATCTTATTTGATATCTCCTTTTAAAAAACAGCTTGAAAATGCTTCGGAATCATTGCTCTTCAACCCAATGATATTTTAAGTATTTGAAAACATATTTAAAACAGACAGTTCATCTATGAATGATACATGCAGCAATATACTTTTAAGATGAATCATGGTTAAAAATGATCAATTCCTCTTCAAATAACCTACTTCCACATGGAGTTACAGTTAATTTGACGGAAGTGTCCCTTGTCATCTCTGCAAATGACTTGTGATCACACATCATATTTCATTAACATTCTCTAAAAGCCCACACTACTGGAAATCAATGGAGCTGCTCGCATTAATAAAAACGAAACCATCGTTGTACTTACTCTCCCATGTGATGAGGATGAGCATTTACTTCCTGGAGTGGATTTGTGGGTCAAAGAAATACCTTAAGAGATACTCCCCTAGCTGTGTGAATTTTATAGTTGTGAATATTGTACATCGTCTTAAAAAATTCAGTACCATAATATAAAGTTTTTGTGTATTGTAGATAGACCCATTAACATTTTAATACCTAGACGCAATAAAAATAAAGATAGTTTTTTTTATCAACATCTAACTATTTTAGGATTTATGAGTCTAGCAAGTTAAAAGCAGGTTGCTTGTTCTGTTTGTACTAACTAAATTGAGTAAAAAAGAAGTCAAGAATATTATAAAAATGTTTAACTTTCTCTTATAATTTACTTATTATCCTGCATACTTAAATAACATGTATTGGACTTTTTATAGTGATGAAAAAATCATGATTGATATTTAAAACACTTTCTATTTACATTATTGAATTTTTTTAGGATAATTAAAACCTTTTAGAGTTAGGCTTTCAAAGATAAATTTATACATTCGACAGTAAATAAGATAATTTTTTAGTGTTTAGACAGTACATATTTGTTATTTATAAAATTTTAAACGCTAAAAGAATGGAATGAATTTTTGAGAACTTGTCAGTATACTCTTTAAAAATATTATACCCTCACATATTATATATAAATAATATACCTTCACCCTGAGAGTAAAGAGAAACCTGTTGATTTTATTTTCAATAAATTTGTAATATAATAATTTTAATCTACTAAATGTCATGTATAAATGTATTACTTTATTATCACTAAATAAAATATCTATAATGATATTCATAGTTGAAAAAAAAGATTAATTCCTCTCAAACTTTTCTCTTATTTCCCTAGAAATTGGTACTTACTTATAATTTATGTTTAATAGCTATTTAAATATTTTGTTTTTTGGCTAGAAGATATTTTATTCTATCAGTCTTTTTAACATATTACCCAGGTGAGAAAAACTTAGCTAAATATTTTTTCTTGAATAGAGGTGAAGAAAATTATAATTTATTACCTCACTTAACAGACCAGTGAAACCTTTTAAAGTACTCGATTCATGTAATTTACCCATCAAATTACTCCTCAGATTAAATTAAAAAAATGCCTTGATTTCACTAGAATTATTCAAAAGAATGACATACATGTTTATAAGCCCCCTTTTACCCTTTGACTATGAATTTAAAAAAAAATTTCAAAAATGATTTCTATTACAATGAGTAAAATACAAAAAGTTTATAATTTTTTTTCATAAAATGTATCGTTAGTATTCGATGAGTTAAAGAGTGTCATCAACTCGCCATCTGAGGGCCTATTTAAACATTACTTTCTTATCTTGGAGGAATCAACCAAAATCTCAAGTGTAAACTGTCTTTTCACTCTTCAATCCTCCGATTTACTTTATAAATAGGAATGAATGATTCACGGAGAGGATATATAAGGGTTCATTTGCACTGTTTTACTTTCGGTGCTCATCATGAGTGATCCTCGCCGAGGAATCCCACATTTGCATGGGAAATCAGAAGAGTGAAACGACAATTTACACTTGTCATTTTAGATGATTCCTCCAAAATGAAGATAGAAAGGGGAAAGTCTAAATGAGCCTTTAACTTATGATGAGCATTGAAAGTGAAACAGTATGAAAGGGCCTTAGCCTTAGGGTATATTAATACAGTAAATATAATTGGGAATTTCCGAAAATGATTTTTTTTTTTGCATTTCTTAAAACATATAATCACAACATATTTTATGCTTTGCAGGCTACTTAGATAATCCTGAGGGCCCAGGTTGTGCCAACATAGTTCCCTACTACGAGCTTGAAAGGCCCAGTCAGACATTCGACACTCCCTTCTTCCCATCAGACAACTGGAACGAGGCCGACTTGCAGTACCTGACCACTTTCTCTCCATCCTCCAGAATCGGACTGAATCGCAGAAAACGATCGACAGAGAACGATCGTAAAGATGGCGAGTTTCCCTCGCCATATTCAGCTGGCCGGGAAAACGTCAAGACAATCCACATCGCTTCTTTGTTCACACCAAGGCTTGGAAAGCGGTCCGATCAAGATCTGGAAGGCATGTTTTACGAAGACAGATCGCACGAGTTGGACATGGAAGGGAACGAGTTCACTTCCAGGTTAGGAAGGGCGGAAGGGCCTAACAGAATCCAGCTGAACGCTGGAAGTGCTTTCACACCAAGGTTGGGAAGAGCAGAAGGTACGAACCGAATCCAACTGAATCCCGGCAGTGCTTTTACACCAAGGTTGGGTAGATCTGAAAATCCCAATAAGATCCTGATAAATGCTGGAAGTGCTTTTACACCCAGATTAGGTAGATCGGAAGGTCACCGAAGGGTTCAGCTAAATGCTGGAAGCGCTTTTACTCCCAGGTTAGGTAGATCTGAAGGTCCGAACACAATACAGCTAAATGCTGGAAGCACTTTTACTCCCCGTCTAGGTAGATCTGAAGATCATCGCAGAATTCAACTGAATGCTGGGAGTGCTTTCACTCCTAGGTTGGGACGATCCGATGGTACAAATAAAATAACTTTAAGTACTGGCAACGCTTTTACGCCTCGATTAGGACGATCTGATGGCCAGAGAATAACTTTGTATCCAGGAAGTGCGTTCACGCCAAGATTGGGCTAGAAAGTTAGTTGTGTTTTTGTCATTTTTAAAGTTCCTATTTGTGATTTCATTTTACGGTGTTGATGTTAATAATTGTTGACCCTTTTCTTAGATACCAAACTGGTATCGGATCAGGTTGTGTGAACTAGTCATAATTTCATGTTCCTTGAAAAACGAATTTTAAGGTTATACAAATAAAGAAAATGATACACTCACTATGATTTGTAATGATTTGTTACTAAAACAGTTTACCGAGTAATAGAACCTTAAATATAAGTATGAGAATATCCTGAAGAATAATTGAAATTGTTTTTAACCCTTAAATTCTGTCTCGAAAACTGTCACGTTTCTACTGTGGAGGGTGACTCTCAGACCTCGCTCACTAAAAAGCGTTTAAAGTTCATTAATAAAATAAACTAATAAAAATTTCTCTGAAAATAACTATTATATATAAATCAGAAATTTAGATTATGTTACGATATGCACATTTTATATTATACATACATTATAGACCAAGAAAGGTTCCTTGATGTAATAATACCTATAAACTATTGAGAGATTAAGCAAAACAGAGTCAGAACTGGTTTAAAATAAATATTTATTTTTTAATAATTCAGTAATTTAGCTCAATAGTTTCTAAAATAAATATAAAACTTTTTGGTTATGCATTGTGTAAGTAGGTAATATAATAAGGATTCTCACGTGCGCGATTCACAGAAAGTTATCCAAAAATTTGAAAAAGTGCAATTATAATTTCTTAAAAGTTGTAAATTTTCATTAATATTTTTGATTTAAAAACCTGAAATATTTTTCAGATAAAAAAAGGATGGCTAAATATTTAATTGTTTCAGTTGTTTAATTTTTATATTAACTTTAAATTATTTTCACCTTTCTGTTTTAACAATTTAAACAAATTGAAATTAAAATATTTCTAAAGCCAATTTAGGAAACGAACGTTTTGAAAATAAATTCACGCAGCTTTCTAAATCGGAAAAAAAAACTATTGTAAGATAGAATTAATTTCCAATAACCTACTAAACTTATATTTGACAATGTTAAAAATCAATTCGGAGTATGCAAATACCTTTCTTACCTCCAATTCACATCAAGTTAACTATTTATTTGCACTGTACTTGAACTGCTTCAAAAAGGATGAACTGAATTTTTAGAGGTGTTACAACTCATTTTCAGTACAACCGTTCTAGACTTTTATTAAACATATTTTATTAGGAGATAGTTTTACGAAAAGACCAAACAAACAATAACCATATATCTACGAAGGCCGTGGAAGAAACCGTCAGTCGAGATGACTCTTTTTTCCCAACCGGGGGATGTAGTTGGCTCGCAGGTTATAGTTCTCGGACTTGGCTTCAGCCCGGTTCAGTCGCCTGGGGTATTTAATGAGATGCAGCAGTAAACTGTGTAGAAGATCCTCGTGGCCCGCTGACCGTTTACTGACCGCTGGATACCCTTCAGAATCTTCTTCACATGCTTTGGATAACCTTCCTGAACCTGAAATACAACTTTTGAGTGATGTGATGTCTGAAATTAATCTGCGCAGTTAATGTAATGAGCTTAAAAAAATAATGAAGAAGTATTATCGTCGTTTAAGATGCCACGTGTGATATTTAACTTTCCGCTACTGTGGTCAACAACTAATTATGCCTAAAAAAAGCTTTTATTACACCTTGACTCTTTCTAAAATAGGAATTGATCAGTAGCAATAGTTAAATAGCATATGTGTCATCTTGAAAATTTATTACTTCTTCACATACGTATATATCACCCACGGTACACGTTCATGTAATATACATTTTGATGCTCATGCAAAAAGCTATTAAATCTGAAACCAAAGAGATGAAAGAAACTTAAGTCTTTTTAGGTACAACAATCTCAAAATTTTAAGCATTGATAATAACAGATCGTGCAATTAATTTTACAAGGTTCTATATTCTAATAGATTCCAAAAGTATTAATCCCCATTAAGAAAAACCCTTCTAATAGTTTTAGATGTTCTACACTTGTCGTATTTCAACAATTTTCTATAGCTATAAAATTTTTAGCTATTGTCATCTGATGGATTCTAATCTAGTAAATTTATGGGTTACATCATTCCATTTACCTAAACTAATTTAATAAATGTAAATATGTTTTCCTGAGAATTTTTCTCTTAAATTTCAATCTTTAAAACGGAAAAAACATGTTTAAGGGTGATAATTTGAAAGGCTTTAAACCTACGATTTTGATAATGTGTTTTAACTTTACAGATTGATATTAATTTTCGGTACACAAATTTTCAGAAAAAGTAGTTGCTAGTAAAAACTTAATTATGTTAAAAAGGAGCATTTTTAAGTTGAAGGAATTAATGATATGTTAAAAGTTTTGCAATGTCTCGGTATTTTAATTGGTCTCAAGGGTTTATATAAGTAAAAACATAATAAACGGATATTTCTTCATGATTACTATAAGAAGTCCATTATTTCATTACATAAATTTCAAATATAACAGTCGCATGAAATTCTAGTGTTGAGTTAAAAAGAAAAAATACTATTAAAACGAATCCATACATAGAAGTTTACTTATCAATTTTTCTCAAAATACTTTTTGTTTACTAAAAAAGCTTTTATTATGTACGTATTCTTGGTTCATAGCGTTACCTTAACTACAATTTATTTCATATAAATTTTCTTTGAATTAGTTACACATGGCTGAAAAAAGTACATTAATTTTTGTCATAATTAGGAAATTAGTTATAAGTTATAAAATTCAAAAATAATTTTTATTAATGTTTCTCAAATGATATTTTTGGAGAACAACTAAGCATATGATTTTTAGATATTTAAAAAGAAACTACCATTTCAAAACTTGTATGTATTACTTGAAATATTTTATTAACAGGAAAAGTCGGTTTCAATAAAAGCAAATATATTACTTTTATTATTGCCAATTAATAGGTGACTATCATATACCTTCCTAATAAACAAACAGACTTACACAAGAGTATTTATATTCCAGCTATACGAAATTCCATTTATAAAGTTAGAGATGTCTTCACGAGAAAGAAGTTATTAATCTCGGGTACTTCAGAATTTTAGTTACACAAGTTTTGGTATTTTTCTAGAAAAAGTCCTGTTAAGATATTCAAAGCCAGGATCTTCACTTGCACCGTACCTGAAAGTATGATTCCACAACCTAGTTTAAATTTAAACATTTTCGCGAAAGCGCATTCCAGGAGAAACAATTATTTTTACTTGACTGGAATTAAACCAGAAAAGTTTTTCTTCGTCTCTAAAAGAGCTTTTTTAAATTAAGGAGAGGAAAAAAATATAAAATATTTATGTCAAAAAGCTAGGATTAGGTAAAATAAATTTCGTACCAACACTTGAAGAATGAGTACTCCAATATAATTAAGGAAGAATGGGTTTATTTATGATCATATATCAGTTATTTAGTTACTCTGCTGAGACTGTACGAGGTAATTTATTATGAAAAAAACATTGTAAAGCTTGAATGTAAAAGTTATCGAAGAAATCCTCAATGTCTGTGAATACTTTATACTGGGGAATCTTGAGAGGAATTATCATGCTATCACTCACAGTCATCAGATATATTTTATAGGATTTAGTGTGCGTAACTGAATGTCTTCATCAGATCCTTTTTCATATAGAATAACAACCTGCTGCATAAAAATATTGAGAGGGAAGTGTTTTAAAAATTCAAATGTTTTGTATTTAGACTAAATTTTTTCTGACTTAAACTAACTCGTTTAATTTCTGTAAGTCAAATAAATTTAATTAACATAAAAGATTAAATTAAATATTTAATGGAATGAACAAAATTTACATGATAGAAAGTGCACGTTCTAATTTTATTCGTCTTTTATTAAAAGGTAATTAACATTTTAATGATTTACAACATACTTTAAACTTTAAATTTATTTAATTTATTACGTATTTATAGGGATAAGACTGGTCATAAGGGATTGAGGGATATTTGAAAAAGAAACATGGAATTCAATAGTAATGTAATAATTATTATAATTTAATAGTAATGTATAATAACAGCAATTATCAGAATTAATTATAGATATTTGTCACATCCACCACTCATTTATTTTTCTTTTCGCCAATACGTCTAAAAAGGGATTTGGTAGTGAAATAGAATGATTATGTAACTGGCTTTTATGAAATCAAACTGAATTCCCTGTGTGAATTTTCTTAATTAAACTACACACAAAGTTGCTTCTTTAGACATTATTTCTTCCTTCATAAAGTGAAAAAAAACCCACTGAAATTATATTTTTTAGTAAAAAAAATTAGAAGCATTAATTTTAATTTATCTTTTTTGCTTATAAAATAAAAAAATATAAAGCATCTAATATATTTTTAGAGGAAAAATATAGTACTATATTGCATTTTGGACAGTTAATATTTGCAAAGTTAATCTGCAAAGAATAAATGAATATATACGCGCATGTTAAAGCATCCATATTTGTGTAATGTAGATAAATGTAATAGTTTAAACATTTTCTAAGTGTAGTGGTCATTTCTAAGTGTGTAGTAGTTATTTTCTTAGTTTAAATAATATTCTTCACAGTATTAGTTATATTTTAATTACACTTTTAACTACTTAAAATTAAAAAAGTTCTTTTGTATTTCTACTCATAATCAATTAAAAGGAAACATGCTTTAAAAAACTCTATGAAAAGTTATCATTTGCTAATGTTGAAACCTCCTTTTACCTTCTGACCGAATAGAAACTAATAGCTAATTTTAAGTTTTTAAAACATCCAAATACAAATAATAAAACGTTTAAGAAACAATTTTCCGGGAAGAAGAAACTAATGCTTTTATTTTCTAAACAATCTCTAGGCATACTATTCGTTGTAAGTCCAAGAAACGTTTTAGCAACGGCACGTACAACGAATGTGATCCTACATGCTACCAAAACTATTATTTATCCAGTGAAAGTTCAGGTAAGACAGAATCGATTTCCATATCCAATTAAATTCAAGCTAAACGGTGTGTTTAAGATCTTAAATGTATTGAATAAAATGAGCTTATATGTTTTCCAAATAAGTATTGTAAGTTTATACGTATAATAAGTATATTGGTGTAGATTCCAGATGTTTCAGATAAATTATGAAAATGTTTCTTTAGGATTCTAGGTGTAAGTAACAAATGTTTAAAATCTATCTATCATCAATGCTAAATAACAATAACTAGATCACTTAATTATACATTTATAACCCCTTGTCCATTTAATTCAAAATTTTCAAGTGTTACATCTAACGATGTTGCATCCTTTCCAAATATCTAACGTGAGTTAGTTGTATTATGGGGGAAAACAATTTTCCAACTTTATGGAGTTACTTTCAGTAGTTTTTTTTTCTTTTGTGTTGATTTGATATTTCCTCTGAACATAATTCAAACTCCCCCTTTTTGATTGTTCAGCAATTAGGATCAAGTTAGGTTAGGAGCGATTCTATTTTTCCATCAAATGTGAATTTTAACGGATCTAGACATGTCCCTAATCTAAACAGCCTTAGAATACTGTCTTTATACCAATTCTTTCTTCAAAAACGTTATTAAATCAATGGTAATTCTATCTTAACCAGCCATTGTTCTGCAAATGTGATTCCTTTCTGTCCTTGAACACTAAGTCGTTAATCGCTAATCTTATTTGGCTCTGTTCAAACACAATTTCTATCGTCTTAAAATATGCATATTTTACATCCAAAGACTAATAATCAGAATTTAACTTAAATCCAGAACTTTCAAATGTAAGGAATTGTGAAATAAGTCCGAAGTAAAAATGAACGAAACAAAATAGAGCTTCAATTTCTTCCGACATACTTTTCCATTAAGGTTCGAGGAAAGTTTCCTTGCTTTTACATAGTTATCTTTTTAGGAAAAATAGGGATTTATAAATTAAATTGAAATTTCTGAACATCAATTAAATATGTGGTGTTTTTGTCAAAATTTGTATTGTATTTTCTTTCGATAGTAATATTTTTTTGTTTTCATAAATATATACAGAATGACATATAACCTTATGAAGAACATATCACGATGATTGAACACTCATTTTTAAAATTTTAAGCTTTGGTAAGTACGACGCAGGGTATGACTTAAATAGAA
Organism: Tetragnatha montana; assembly: GCA_963680715.1. Lineage (NCBI taxonomy): Eukaryota > Metazoa > Arthropoda > Arachnida > Araneae > Tetragnathidae > Tetragnatha > Tetragnatha montana. The sequence continues at coordinate 25,155,464 of OY796684.1, forward strand.
AAAATATATATATTTTTAATTTTAATCATAAAAAATATATAAAACTCCTACACTGAACGATTAATTTAGCTTAGTTTACACAAAAAATATGATTACATCATTATGTTTTAAAATGTATTACTCATTTGAGTATGATACAGTTAACAAGATAAACAATAACAAAATTCAATGAAAACCCTTTTACTTTTTTATTTTTTAGTGATTCCATATTGAAAACCACTATTTACTATATCTCTTTAATTATAAATTCCGCTCATATCCCAATAACATTTAAATTGTACAGTGAAAATCCCATGTATCTTATTTTCTATTTTAATTATGAAAATCTATTTTATTTTAAACTACAATGAAATTAGTTCTTTGGTCAAGATATGATTGAATATTTTTACAAGATTAATACACATTCTGGGAATAAATATCGAGATTATTTATCCCTATTTTTGTATTACAATAAACAACTATAATTTCAAAATACAAACAAATTCAAAAAATTCAAAGTACAAACTTTCAATCAAATTAAATTTAGTTTTAAGAAAATCTTCACTCATACGCTAAATTTCAGAAATTTCTTTAATCTGTGTATTAAACACTTATTATGAACTAAAAAAAATATTCAAATCAGGTTATTACTTGTCAGTCCCCCCACAAGTCTAAGGTAACAAAACAACCCAATCGGTCATTTGCCAAATAATAATTATTAAGTAGGCCATCTTTTAAACTATGTAACTTGGGATAATATTTTCTTCATCAAAATTCCACTTCCTTTTACTAAAAGGTATAGGATTTACAGAGTTTGTTAGGAATATTAGTTGTTCTTCTTGTTAGGAATATTAGCTTTTGTTCGAAGTGCGACTGCATTAAATTTGGTATTCTTTTTATTTATTAATAACATTGTATTATTGTGTCAAGGGTTAATGTCAATATCTACACTCAAGTGCCTAAATTTTCCCAATTTCTTCACCTTTAAGTTAAAACAAATGTAATGTTTTACAATTTAACTGAAAAATTTTAATTTTTAGAGGGCAAACTAACTAAAAATTATACGGGAAAATGTTAAGTTGAATAGTCAAGTATTTCAACTCCGTTACATAATTCAACCAAATAGTGTCAAATCAACCATTTGCTTCATACTTCGTATTTTATTATTTTAAAACACATTTCCTTTTAAGTTTCTAATTGAGGGTGTTTTTAATGAAACACGCAATCCGAGAGGGAACTATTTTTGACGTAGCCTCTGTGAATCGCTGAGTCTCTGAGCGGCTCAACGGCTCTTCGTTAAGAAAGCTCAGAGGTATTAATCAGAAACCCCTCACAAACAAAACGAGCATTTTTCCAGACTCATTTGTCGGTATGGAATCAATTCCCATTGGTGGTCCTTAATTGATTCAGTATCCCGACTAGAATGCTTCACAATTATGGATGCGGATTGTTAAATTTGAATTGTTTTTGAGATTTTCCACTTGATTGTCTGGTTTCGATAAATTAATGGTTTGATGTTTAGTTTGTCTTGGCCACGAAGGAGTAAAGTGAAATTTAATGGGCGATGCCAACTCACGATCGACTTTTGCAATGGATCCGAATTACTGGAGTATTAAGTATTGCTTATTGTAAGGTAAATGTTGTAAATATGTAAAACTGAATAATTGGGAAACATATTTTACTGGCACTTTTGTTTCTAGAAAGTATAGAGAAGAGTTTGACAGCAACGTTAGTTGACCCAATGACGTCACTAACAAACAAAATAATTCCCATCGCGGTGTCTGAATTTTGAGTTTCTCTTAAACTATCTTAACACTATTTATTGAGAAAATATTTTTAAGAATATAAAAATTTAAACTTCGACTCCGATTTTAAGCTTTATTACCAGCATAATTTAACTTAAAGCAAAATAAAAAAAAATTCAAATATTATCTTCATCTAAAGGCAGACTTGTCATTGCTTCTTAGGTTTTACAGTACAACCGGAAATTTTTCCCCCATTGAAATAATTGTTTATGCCCCTTTTTTTTGCTTTAAAATTTTTTACTGCAATCGATGTGCAATGAAAAATACTATGTTTAAGTGTATGTTTGATGCAAATGGATGCATCCGTCTTCTGTAAACTTTTTAGTTCTAAGAGTTAGTTTAGAGTCTAAACTAACTCTTAGAACTAAAAAGGTATTGATAATGATATGACATTTTTAATGATACATATTTTTTAATGCGTCTAAACTTTAGACGCAATAAAAATATCATTTGAACAGAAAAAAAAACTGAAACTAAGTTCCTTATTTAATTTTTTAGTAAATTAATTTTGGTAATTAAATTTAGGTATAGCAATTTTTAAACGAGAGAGTAAATACTCATATCCAAGATATTCACCTTTTTATTAAATTTAGAAGCTATTAAACCTCGTAAACCCCCAAAACAGATTTTTTTCCACGCAAATATGTAACTTAAATTTGTCAATATGTTTATCAGGTCAGTTTTTGATAAAAAAAATTTTTAAGAACAGTTACCCAAAACATAACCATTAAGTTGACAAATAGTAAGTTCATAAATAAAAAAATCAGCAATGAAACAGTCCTGTTTGTAAAATGAGGCAGAAATCGGTAAAATGCCTAATACTTTCAAAAAACTATTTTGAAGGGAGATCTGAGTAAATCGAAAATTTGGATCATGCCTTATCAAATGCTTTAGTACCATAACTGAGTGCCAAATATTCGATCGATATCCTAAGAAAAAATTCAGTTCACAACCATAGTGCTAATTTAATGATAGCGACATTTCGATTTAGATGCACTTCACTGATCAATTCCGTGAAACCTTCGTGAATGGAATGGTGACAACTCCGCAAAGCAATACCTTAGCTATTGCGAATAGCTCTAAGATTTTTTTTTAACTTAAAGAAAATTATTTTCTTGAAACAATAAAATGCTAAATGAATTCTTAATAAATAAATAAATGGGCATTTTTAGTTTTTAAGAGCTAAATTATAAACCATTTTTTTTCTTTTGAATGCTTAAACTGCTTATATTCTTTAAGGTATAAAAAAATCTTCAATCAAAACTTGAGATACAATGAACAAATTTTAATACCAACATACTAATTTCATAAATGAATAATTTTAAAACTTAATAGCTGATAGTTCAATGTGTTTTTAGGACTCTTAATTTCTGTTTAAAAAACGTATATTCAAAATGTAAAATTATGTAAAAGCATCCTGATCGATCACATTTATATATTTTTTTTCAAGTGCGTTTTGAAAAATTTTATTTAAAGCTAATAGTATACATGCTAATACAAGCTAATAATACCACTAAAGATGCTGGCTGACATTAATAAGCATAGGAAAATTTCGATTTAAATTCTAGGAAAGATTATATAAAATGCATTATACGCGTCTTTAACACCAAATACGTAACTTTAATTTTGATGAACATAAAAATTATCACTTACTTAATTAGTTTTACTCTAAACTTCTGATTACATCTTAGAAATAGTTCTTGAAAATACAATTTTTAAATTTATCCCTTTAATTTGCTACAAACGAAATAACAGTGCATTTTCTGATTCAAATGAGCAAATATTTTTTAAAGGGAAAGTTTTCGACCTGACTAATTTGATAACACAATGGATGAAAGAAGCGAAATTTCCCTTTAGACTACAATCTTAGTAAGAACGGTTTTAAAATGAAATCTAATTTCTTGTTTCCGTATTTGTAGAATTCACGTTTTATTTTTTAAACTAACAATGTAATTTCCATTGTTGTCTATATTTAAATAATTAGAATGAGCATCTTTGGTGTATTAATCATAAGGCATTACAATGTATTTCACTAAAATTATGACTACCACGCGTTTTGTGGTAAATCCTCATTAACATATTGGATTCTTTGTAAAAGTTTTGAGATACGATAAAATTGCTTTTTAGTGTATTTAAGTTGTTGATTTATGATTTATTCTAGCGTATAATTGTATTTCTTTAATCCTAGTTGACAGTTGATGTTTCCATATTTTCTCTTTTACTTATTCATAATACATAAATTTTATTTCATTGTATCTAGTATTGTCACATTTATATAATTCTTAAGATAGAAAATATCATTTCATTTTCAAAAGTAAAACTTTTGGAAAATAATGTTTCGTTCATGCTTATTCTAACCAATTTAGTTTTGATATGACGACTGGTTCAGCTTAAAAATGTATTTTTATAAAATAAAAAGAGAGAATGGTAGTATTACACAAAAATATAAATATTAGGTACAGGGGAGAGTGGGGTAATAAGGATAAAATGGGGTAATAAGGAAAATGCAAAATTCCACAGGATTTTCCTTTAGGGTTATGAAGCTGAATTTTTTACAGAATGTTTATATCATAATCAGCTTTCTTTGAAAAAATAATGAACCTGCTAAGTAAAGGCGAAAGGGATTTTTTTGCGTGTGTCTTATTACCCCAAGCGACTGTAACCTTATTACCCCACGAGGGGTAATAAGAAACAAGCCAGTTATTTTACTAATAAAAAACAATTAAAAATCAAATGAAAGATAGTAATATAATCTCTAAAGTGTATTTTACAACCATAGTAAGTTTCAAAAATTTTCATTGAAAATCTTTAGATATATGTTCAGTTAAAAATTAGGCTAACAAAGTTACAAATGAAAGTTTTTAACAACGCTATATTTTTTGATATAACACTTGAAAATCATGACAAAACAAATAAAATGGTGTTTCTCTTATTTAATCTTGTGCGACTAAAAAGTTATTACCCCTCCCCCCAAAAAACTCCATTTTTTTCTACAAACTCAGATTTTTAAAGGTCGGTTTCTCTTCCTCTTTATAAACTCAGCGCTACCCTCTTCCTTCAGGTTCGAATGGTTCAAGAGGTTTATGAAGAAACCCTCGAAACTATTCCCCCCGCCTCAATGTGTTTCTATAGTTTTTTTTTTCAATTAATTTCTCGGCAACGTGAATATTAAAAACCTACTTAATAATGTACTTTACTCACCTTTATTTAACTTAAAACGTAAATTTGATATAAAATTTCAATAAATTACTTATAAATTTTTCAATAAATTATAAAATGGTGAGCAAAAGTGTTTCTTTTTACCCCTCGGTTTTCAGGAAAATGGGATAATAAGAAACTTAATTCAATTCAATTTTTTAACTTGAAAAGTAAATTAAATACATTAAAATAACAACAAAATAAAGTCGAAAATAGTCCAATTATATTTTTCTGTATAAAATACCGATGTTTCTTATTACCCCTTAGTTTTGTTTAAATGGGGTAATAAGAAACGGGCATGTTTAAGAATGATCCTCAATCCTAAATTGAAAAACAATTATATAGCTCTTTGAACCCCTAAAAGAGTTGACTAAAAAAATCGGAAGATAATTTATTTATAAAAACAAGATAACTTGAAATAGTCGAAAAGACGTGACTTTGTATTTTCGGTTTTGTTGACAGAACCAACTTTCAACGACTATATTTCCCTGAAAAATTATCGTAAAACTATAAAATTTTTTTGTGATGTAGGGGAGGATTGAAAGATATTGTGTGATTTTTTTCAGATTTTTAGGCTTACACACAAATCAGTGAAATAAGAAAATCCTTATTACCCCAGATTCTTATTACCCCACTCTCCCCTATCTCTGTAATATGGAAAATATTTTCTACACAACTTGCATCTCTTGTTTTTGTAAATAATCTATTTATCAGACGTAAAAGTAGGGTTGCCATGTAACTTTAAGACGATTTTGTAAAAAAAAAAAAAAAAAAAAAAAAACAAGACTGAAAGAGGTGATTAGTTGACTAACATTCAAGTAAAAAATTACAAAACGGAAAATTCTTTATCATCAATCTCTTGTTGTACCTGGACACTTAATTTTTATCTCTTGACTCTTATTAATTATGTGTCCTGACGGCAATTCTAAATTTAAAAGAATCTAGCCGTCAACGGAGAATAAATTAATATAAAAGAGACTTCATAAAAATAATATACCCAGATTACTACGGTAGACAGTGAAACATGATATAGTCCATATATAACATGTCTACAGATTATTAAGGTGAGAAGATAACATTTCAGTTTAAAGTCTCTCTCTTTTTATGTAACCCACTAAAATAATATCTCCTACAATACTTTTATATTGAAATTATAAGAATAAAAACACCTTTGTTAGTTATTTTAGATGAGTGTCTATAAATATAATGTATTTAACTTTAAGTACACCTTTTTATAATCCCAAAACAATCAGTTCTATTAAAGAGTGTGTTAAGTTTGTTTAGCATAAGGTACTTCCGAATAAAATTTGAAACACTGATTTCAATGTTATAACTTTACATGAGCATTTTTATTAAACATCCAAAACCATGAGTAGAACTACTTAAGGGTATGTGAACTTCAATGAGTTGTATGGTAAACTGTATAGAATCCCTAATACTTAACTTTATAGTTAGTATTAAATATATAGTTCTTATTAACTATATAATTAAATAGTTATGTTTTAAAAATGTCTAAGTATACAGATTATGAATGTTTTAAAGTTTTTCCAATATTTTTTTATTAAAAACCATTTTTGAAGTAAAACAAAGAAAACAATTGTTTAATTACTAGATAGCATTTAATAAGTAGTATCCAAGAGTATTAAAAATACCAAAAACATTCTTGAAAATTAAAATTGACAGTTTTTAAAACCTTAAAAATGGAGTGTTTTTTTTTTTTTTAATTTAAAAAAGTATGTTTTATAAAATGACCCAATTTTTTTAAAAATATGTTTGTAAACATTCTTTAGAACAGAAACAGCTATTTACACTCTGTTTAATTGCATATATAAAATTTTCAAATTAGGACTCTGTTATGCCAAATGTTTACACTGTTAAATTTCTAAAAGTTTTTTATTTTAATGTTTGTATTATACTACATTTCAGACTATCCATATCGCACGCTTTATTTTAAACTTAAAATAAAATAAATTATTGAATTAAATCCATATAAAAACTAACACCTCTTGATATAATTTTGAAAATTCAGTACTATAATAAAGTTGCGTGTCTATGAAACAGATTTTTTGAAAACCAAACCGAATTATTTTTTTAATGAGTTTTAATGAAATTTTTTACGAGTTTTATATGACTCGAAGTTTTAGTTTTTACCACCATTTTCATTTAGATATTATCTTTTTCACAGATGTAAAATAGATTATTAAACGCAAATTTAAAATAAGAAGTTTTATTAGATTGGAAAAAATTTAATTATTTTCTTCAATCTATATTTAAAGCAACAAGGTTGAAACATTTATTTCCTATTTTAGTAGTTTAGTTAAGATAATTTACTTTAAAGGTTTTTGGTTATAGGTAGTAAAATTAGATAATTCATAAAAGATTTTATTTATTTTTCGCTATTACATCAACGTATACAATGTCGTATATTTATAATTGAATAAATGGAAAAGTGTGTGTTTTGTCGTGTTATTGTTACTTTCAAGAGGTTTTATCAACAACAATGAGTGGGGTTGACCTACTTAGCTCTAAATTAAATAATAACAAATTAAATAAATAATTCATAAATGTTAGGGTTAATTTTTCAAAATATGCTACGCAACTTTTCCATGTTTTTGTCATAAGAGATTGTCAACACATTTAATTTCTTTATTTAAAAAATTGTTAAACTAAATTGCATAGTGAAAAAATTATTGCAGTTTAAAATTATACTACATTATTAAAGATGTTTTTGTACATACATTTACGTTGTAAAGTTTTAATTTTACAATGAACTTTCCCAACAGTAATAATATGTAACACGAACTTAGGTATCGAGATCAAAAAGATCAATAATAAACTCACTCGAGTTTTCAGATGGTGGGAAAAAAGTGGAAGTGTAAAGAAAAAAAAACTATATCAACATATGATTAATCTCTGAGATACACTGAAATGTAAATTTTTCTTTGGAAAATTACTTGTTCTAGTTCAAGTTGAATTGTGTTGTTTATCTACTTTTTAAAATGTGTATTTTAAATGCCTTTAACAACAAAGTGTTGGATAACATCAGGAAAAAAAACTAATTTTACCAAATTCAATTTAACTTACTTCACCTTCCTACTTTGTTACTCGGATTATATTAAGAAACTTATTAAAAATACAATTAGATTTATGTTAAATGATAACAATAAATAATGTATCACAAAAGTGCAAAATCGCAAACAAAATTTTTAACATTTTTGGAATTTAAAGTTTTATAAATTTAATGCGTTTTAGTTTAAACTTTCAGAAAAGTTTCCATCTAAAATTTTCTAATGTAAACTGAATGATTATAGCTTTCTTTTAACCTTTAATAAGTGAGTTTTTTCTTTATAATGTTTATATATTAATTATATTGTTAAAGTTTTATAAATTTAATGCGTTTTAGTTTAAACTTTTAGAAAAGTTTCCATCTAAAATTTTCTAATGTAAACTGAATGATTATAGCTTTCTTTTAACCTTTAATAAGTGAGTTTTTTCTTTATAATGTTTATATATTAATTATATTGTTATTATTTATAAATCTCTTATATCACCGATTTCAGTCAGTCTTCAAACTTTTGGTCAAAAACTATTGGACATCAATTATAGAGCAGGGAATTAATTTTTTAATTATATAAATATTAAATTTTTTTTTCCACATATCAATATTTATTAATTTTCAATGTAAATAGTATTTATCTAAAATGTATGCAAGGACATATTTTATGAAAAAAAAGTACTTAAAAAAGTATTTCTCTTTTTACTAGGCAAAAATATGTAGTTTGATTCTATTCTTAACTCCGTAAATTCTTAATTTTATGTACCTTAACACCCTAACAATATTCAACAACTTTTTATAAAAATAAATGAAATAGGAAATTCCCTAAAACAAAGGAGGTTTCTTTAGAGTGTTTGATTTTAAAAATTTAGGAAGTTTCAGCTATTTCGTATTTATTTATAGATTCGCATTATTCATTAGTTTTAATATGTTAGTTTTGTAAACTTAATTTGTTTTCTCCTTAAATTTAAATTGTATTTATAAAAATTAAGTTTTATTTAAATGTTTTAAAGTATTATAATATAAAATTTATTCTTCAAAATAAACTCTTTCCTTACGAAAAAAAATATGAATTTAAACACTTTGGTATACAGTTTTTTTCGGGGTTTTCCAAAAGAACTTGAACTGAAAAAACTCAGAATTAAGAAAACTTTGCTTCGGTTTGAAATAAATATCAAAAACTCACCAGTTGAGCTAAACATCACTAATATGAGGCCGACGTAAACCAACAGCATCATAACTCTCGTCAAATACACCGAACTGTGCACTCTGTACTTCTGATAGCTGTAGCTCATAGTCGCGTTTGCTCCAACTCTGCTCGTGAGAGCTCCCAAAAACAGGCGACTCGGAATCCAGGAAAACGGGAAACAGTGCGCAATCGGAAGCCTGCGGAAGTGGATATGGCAACACTTAAGGGGGCCGATTTATACGTCTTGTTGTGTCACGTGACCACGCCCCCTACAGGGGGGGGCTGATGAAAATTGAAATTAATACTCGGCGAGGGGGTACTCAGGTTCATGGAAAGAATTGACTTCGGGCAAACTTGTAGACCAAGATGTACTTGAGGGGGATCGGCATAAGGGCTTGAGTGTGGCATTAAGGCTTTGATTTAGGGGCAGGGCTTTGTTTTATTCAGGTGGCGTGATTTTGATAAAATATGTAGGGTTTTTCTGAGGAGCGGTGGTCTGTTGGGGATTAGGGGTGGGCGGACTGCCCCTTAATCGTTCATTGGAGATGTCTGGGGGGCGGAATCGAAATTATTTCGGAGCGTTCGTTTCATCACGTTTGCTTTTAAAAAAGAATGTTTGTAAATAAGTGTTCAGATTTAAAGGGGGTTATTTTTGGTACTCTGTGTGGGTTTTCTTACTTCTTTGGATTGAACTTAAAAGTGATGATTTACAGAAACGAACTTTTGTTATTGTTATGCGTTTAGAAATATTTCACCAGGTGTGTCTCGCATCATTAAAATTTTAAAAACCAATTATTATTTGGAAGAATTTTAGTGGATAGAGTAAACTTTGTTGAAGAGAATAATTATTGAATATCTTGGTAAGTTAACTTTTAATAACTCATTAATTTGAGATACATTAGGTAGATTAGATAATTACGAATTTTTATAAAATATAATAAAAACTTCTGTTACTTAATTTCAGGTATTATTCTATATGGTTAATAGTTTTAAGTTTTATTAAAAAGCAATAAGACTAATATCACTAAATTAATTGTCTTTTAGAAAAATTTGCATATGTATGTTTTGTAGATATTTTATAATAGTAACGAAATGTGTCTTTTAGTATTAGAAGTAATTGTGTTTAATTTTATTTGTTCAGATAAAGATTATCTTCTTTTTTATTAAAAGGTTTATCAAAGGATCAGAAAAATATTTTGTTAAAGTTATTGGTTTTAAGAAAATGAAATGAAAAACAAAATATGCAATTTAAGCATTAGAAAACCCAAGTGCAGTCTTGAAGTGTTCATAAAAGTAAAAAGATAAAAATATGCATTGCATTATATTTAGATTCTTGAAAAATTTGTGAAAATAAAACTTTAGGTTTTAGAAATAAAAGCTATTCAATAGTTTCGTTTCGATAACATTTGTTCTTTTAAACGGATATTAACAATAAAACTTTAAAAAAACTATTGACAGTTCATTTACTAACATCCATACCAGTCATCTTGAACGTATGAAAGAAACTAAGGTACAATTTATTATAATTTTCATGTGGTCAAGCTAGGCCAAACTTATAACTCATAAACAAAACTTCAAAATCATTCAAAAAGCACGCATAAAAACATCAAGAGATGCCGGCATATGGTAAATGCCCTCGTATAAATCCACAAACCCATTGTTTAACACTCCAGGGAAGAGTTTCCAAAGAAAAAATGGTTTTGTGTGTAAGAGAGACTCAATTTCACAACTGATAGTGCTTTCATCACAAAGCATGCTGCACCTCCGTCTACTCAGGCATGCAGTGGACAAGGCACTTTCCGTCTACTGAGCGATGATGCGTGTCATCCATGATGCATGCCCTTGACTTGGGAGCGTACTTCGCCTGATTTTCACATGATCTATATGCTTTTGTTTAAACTTTACCATCGAAGAGGACTATATCAATGGGACTCGGCACTATTTTTCATTAACTGCACTGTAACAAATTTTTCTTCAAAAAACGGAAATTGCTTGGCAGCGTTGTTGCCTTATTATTTCCATCATTTGAGAACACGACCGTTTCTTCTTTTTCCGTCATATGATTTCAATGCTCTCAAAAAATTAAAAAGTAACAAAATTATTCCTCTTGGTTGGACCCGATCAACCTTTGGATTTGATTTCCTGTGTCTGAACCGCCAGGGTACAAAATATTTTATATACAAACTTGTCAAGTAAATGAAGAAAAAGTAGTGCTAACAAGAGTATCAATAAAATGTTCACGATATTCTATCTTAATAATTTGTTTTTTAAGTAGATTAAAGCATTCTTTAACAGGGAGTTTACTAAATCGAGGTTCGATTGTATGTAATTTGTGTAAGGTAGGGGGCACACAGTGTGACGTGCTTAGAGTTATAGTGACTTTCATACATAGTTTTTGCTTGCTTCCTTAAAATTTGACACGTATTTGATATTTTTTACTTATGAATCGATTTAAAAAATTTAAAATTTTGTTCCTTTAAATTTTGGTATTCTGTAGGTAAATTTGGCATTCATAGGGTGCCCTCTTCAGTTTACAAAATAGCCATAAAGCTCAAAGCGTTTCAAAAAGTAATTGTAATTATTTTTGAGAAAAAAAAATATTTTCAGAATTTTACCGAAACAGCTCATTATAAAATGATAATCCTCCATAAAGTATATTTTTTACACCTTTTTCTCAATTAGAATTGTCCTAACTTTTGCTGCAATTTCAGTTTTAGAAAGGAATGCTTGAAAAAATTTTCATTTTAGTAAATAGATTAAAATATTTTCCTTTACCCCCATCTTATTGCATAATTCTGAAATGTTCCCCTCAAAATTCCCCTTAAAAAATTTGTCTCAATGAGGATATAAATAAAATAACTAACGTATGGATTTAAGGCTGAAATAGTTCCAAAAGAGGTATGTTTGGAGTACTAACTTTACAGAAAGAAGTTCCGTCCTAGGTAGGCATAAAACCAAAAGAGAAAGGATCAACAAGAAAATTCATAACCACAAAGTAGCTCTTCTAGGAAAGCCATCTAAAGATAAATCAGGCTGGCATATTGTTAGCAATTAATAAGGGAAAATGCTACTTCTGCTACTACTGTTGACAAATTGACTCAGATAGTAGGTTGGAAGAATTTTTTAAAGATAAAAGCGTATTGAATTTTCTTACCAAAACGGGGAAATATTCTTATGTATTATATTGATATATATGCATCACTAAAATTAATTTATAAATAAATTTATTAATTACCGAGGTACTAAGGGCACTGAGTTCCATTATTTGGGAGTTCTCCATTTAAATGACATACTCGTATAATTAAACTGTTAAAAAATTAAAATTTTAAATAATTCTAAATGTAATAAAAGAAATACAATGACAAAAAATAGTGTCTTTTAAACTTTTAGTTATTCAGCGTTTTTGGAAACAAAACCCTTTATCGAGTCCAATACTCCTTAAAACTACCAGTTATGTAATACTAAAGTGTTTATACAGCGATTCCCAAAGTGTGGGGTGAGGCGAGCTACCCAAGGGGTACATATAATTCCAAAAGGGGGCTCGAGCCATGGACCGAACATCCCCTGAAGAAAAAGTTCCAAAATTAGTACCAGATTATTGTAAAATAAAAAAAAATTCCCTCTAGCACATCTTATGGTATCCAGGGTCATATGTTGTTACCACTGAATTATAACTTTAATTATTTAAGTTAAGGTATATTTCATGTTTTCCCAATAATAAAACTTGTAAGCTTTTTGAAGGTGTTAAAAACTTCTGTGAAACTTATATTATCAATAAAATACCAGTATAATCATTATGCTTTTTAAATAAAATGAGATTTGATTAACATTTTGTGATAAAAATGGAAAAATTATTTTGAATATTTACCATTTTACAAGCATTTTTGGGATGGGGGAAATGGGTAAAAGTTAGGCTTAACAACTCATTCTAAAATTAATTGTCATACATGAATTTTTAAAAATTAAATAAAATGGAATTTTATTGCAAAATAAACATGCATTTATCCCTATTTTAAGTTTTGAAAATATATTTAATGCCTTTTAATAATTCTAAGGAAAATAGTGCATATTTTTCTCAAGTGTTCTTTTAAGAACTAACTGAATATATCGACAGCCACGTTGCAAAAGCCTGTAAGTGCAAAACCTCAAAGTTTTCAGGAGACTAAACACTGCATATTTTTCGTCTTTTGAACTGTACTTTTTCTGTCCCGTTTTTATTGTACATTAAAGGCAACTATGAAACTTTTCAAACAATTTTGGTTCATGTACTTACCTCCCCTCAGCGTCACTGCAACTTACAGAGTTTTGCTTGGTGATTGGGAGGTTCCCAACTTACAGGTTATTAGAAATCGTCATGGAGAAGTTTTGAAGCGTCTTTGGCCGATTTGGTGGCACTGAGATGTGCGCAAGGCCATCTTTAACAAGTACAACTCAAAACCTTATTTTCACCAAAAAATGTTCTTACAGGCTTTTGCAACGTGGCTGTCGATATGTTGTTTAAAAATATTCCCTTTAGAGCAGATTTATGAATTATAAACTATGTAATAAGAAAACTAGCTTAAGTGTTTCTAAATAATAAGAACTTCAAAGTGGACTATTTTCTTTACTTTATACATTGAAACAAAGTTATATTGCACAGAATAGCCATAGAAGGTAATAAACTTTGAAATCAAATAATGTCATGAAATCTGAAATGAACGAGCTAATTGGAGGGGTTGCAGATACGAAGAGCGAACTCAACAAAAGGTGGTTTAAAGAAAAAAGCGTGTTAGTATGAAAATTTTCTTAAAAGAGTGAACACATGGTTGATATCATTCTCCGCGTATTTTGATCGATAAAAGCAAACTATTCATGAAAATACCTTTCAACGAGTCTGCTCAAATAGTGAAAAAAATATTTTTGACCCAAAGTTGAGTTTGCTTTTCGTATCCGACACCAACGCCTTATACATTTATCAAACACAATACGAGATCCTTTTAAACCACCATGTTACTGTACTTCTCAACAATGACACTATGTAGCAGATGGAATACTTATTCAGAGTTTAATAACTGAGAGGTGTCTTCACCTCTACTAAGTGAAGAAGTCTATCAAACCAGAGTGTCCAACACATAACAAGTCTTGTCTCCGTTATAATTACTATCATCGCAGCTACTCGTCAGAGAGCTCAATCCCGTGTCCGAGCTCGAATCGACGACTTGACCGTCCCCGAGGGAAGGCAGCCCATGACACTCCCAGCAGTCCGGCGGACAGTCCGGCCGAAAGCGATCCGCCTCGCTCAGATCGCTCTCCAGCCGCGACACATGGCTCTGCTTCTGGGCCAGGATGCGATCGTACTCCCTCAGCACGCGGTCGTTGTGCTCGATGGCCAGCCGCTGGGTCTCGTTGAGCGCCGCCAGACACTCGGCGCGGATGCAGTCCTCGGTCGGGCCTGCCTGCCGGATCTGCTCGGAGAGCGCCTGGATGCGTGCTTCCTGCTCCTCGATGCGGGCGGTGATCTCATAGATGCGCTCGTAGAGGGCGGCGGCCTCGGGCGGCCCCAGGCAGGCCTCCTGCAGGTAGTTCTCTCCGTCGCGCAGCACGCGGTCCAGGTGCGCCGAGGTCTCGTACTGCTCGATCTCCGCCTGGCGCAGCTCGAGGCGCCGCGCGTGCTGCGCGAGCGCGAGCTGCTGCGCGGCCAGCAGGCGTCGCAGCTGCGCGCGCGCAGGCCGCAGCAGGAAGAGCACGTGCGGCCGCTCCTGCCACAGGCGCAGGATGCGGCAGCGCGAGGGCAGCGCGCGCTCCACGCGCCGCCAGCGCTCCACCAGGCGGAAGGCGCGCCGGCTGGCGCCGCCGCCCCACTGGAAGCGCACCACCGACCGCACCACGTCGCGGCAGGTGGTGCGGCGGCTCAGGCCGCCCACCCACACCAGGCGGCCCTCCACCCACAGAGGAATCACCGCCGACATCTGAAAGAAACAAGCCGCAATCAATAACAATAACCCCCTTCAATCAACATTAGAAGACTGGACATCCAAAAAAAGAGTTAAGCCTAAATAAAAGGACCTGATTATTGCAAACACCCTACAAAGCCAGCTTAGAAGGAAACGTTCTCAGGCTGAACTCACAAAAATGGACGAAAATTTCACAGGCATAAGAAGACTGTGAAAAAAATAGCTGCGGAATTTCATTAGAAGAGGAGTAAATTAGTATTGAAAATTGGGTTCTGAGTTGCCGAATCCATTCAGTTAACACCCCTTGGCGACTTGGCGTGCATTTGATGAACCTTTTTGATTGGCGAATTTAAACTGCTTCAGAGAAAACGCGGCCAGTTCATTTAAGAATTTGACTGTTTCTCTGCATTTCTCGCCTAGTATGTTTGCATTTGGCGTTAAAAAGGATGATTTTTAAGAATTTTTTACAGCTTTTCTACAGTAATTCCGCAGCTAATATATGTATGTGTTTTGACTCATCTACTAACCCCGTAAAATTTTCATCCATTTCTGTGAGTTTAGTCTGGGAACGTTTCCTTGTTAGAGCTACAACCATGAAAAGTGGTTCATACTATGCCCAAAAGATTACCTGACATTTGCACTTTGATCGTTTTAGATGTCCAGTCTTGTATCCGGTCAGGTATTAGACCTTATACTTTGTAGTCCAGTTATGTGTCAGACCCTATATCAATAGATAGACGAGTTCAACCGGAAGTTAACCAAAGACCCCGAGCACTTCTGGTGTATGTTCCATAAATCGTACTTTTGGCTTGAACTACAGTCGGAACTCTACGGAGTCTTTGTGACGTCACATAGTTTGAACTACAGTAATGTATCAGATCTTCTATCAATGAATACAGCTTCGGATTAGACTTAATATCGATAAACACTGCAATATACACCAAACTTCTAATACAAGAGTCTACGGAGAAGGTGCCTTAAAAAACTGAATTTACTCCCTTATTGGCTAATTATATAACCAGAAAAATAATCTTTAACGATAACAATATACATCGATGATTTTGACCAATAAGTGTAGACTCGGTTCTTTAGGACACTTTCTCCGTAGACTCATGTTATATTCATAAAATTCAAAATGTATCAGTCCTTCCTCATATCAAGAAATGTATAAACGTACCAAACCTCATAGTATCAATGAATACAATGTTGTGTCATCCCTATTATTTTCGTAGTTGTTAATGACAATTGTAATTAATTATTTAAATTATTACGAAAATAAAATTACAGATATTAGGTAACTCTTTCAAGCATTGAACGGGAAGAACCATTTCATTTTGCAAACTGAAGACTTCTTATACACAAGTGCTTTGCTATGAAATAGTTAAAATATATTTTTTAAAAGTTCTGGTTTGTTACTAAGATTGTATTTTGGCCAAAAGTATTATTTCTTTCCGACAGTAATGAAAAAAAGATGAAATTGTAAACTAATTTTACTTTCACAACCATTTACAAACACACAAAAATAAGGGAATTAAGTGGTTGAAGGCGATAAAAGTTGTAATGCATTAAAAACGCTCAATTTTTTGCAATAAATTTTCTTTTTTAGGATGGAAGGGAAGGTAGAAGGTCATCCTGAAAAGGGTACTGATTGGGATAGTTTTATCATTACCGTTTTATTTATTTTAATTGAACAACATTTTTTTTATTTTCACAGGGGATTCACGTGCTTCATGTACTCCTTTGGATAAGCCGCCACTGCAATTATGTATCGGAATTTACATTAATAACTCACAAAAACGTAACAAATCAAACCTCAGCTTAATGCATTAGAACTCCCAATAATTGATATTGCTTTATTAATTAATTAATCAGAAAGCCCATAATTAATCAGACCTTATAAGTCAATCAGAACTCGCATAGTGAATAAAACTTTTTGATACATCAATGGCATTTAGGAAGAAAACATTCTGAATGAGAAAATTTTAAAAGATATTATATATTGTTTTGACATTTTCCATTGTCTTCATACGAATATTTGAGTTGTTATCTCGATATGTTAAACATATTGTTATAACATATATTGCATAGTATATGCTATATCCTGATAACCCACATTTTGTTTATGACTCCTATTAATAATCTTCTAGTTTTGGTCCCATTAAAGTGAAGGAAATTTATATTCTGTTGCAAGGGCACTCTTGACTAGTATTATTGTTTTATTTAGTTATTATTTGTTGCATTTTAAACCGAAATAAAGGCACTTCAAAATCAATTTGTCATCAGGAAAGATTTCTTTACCATTGTTTTCTAAAAATTCTGTCTTATCTCAATTTCGTATTTTAAAAAGATACCTTAAAATAACTTTTAAAACTTCCATTATATAATAAAACATTGAATAACTCCCGAAAGAATTAAGTTAGTTATTATGTTCTTATAACCCTTGATTAAGAAATAATCTCTATTAAAGTATATTTTAGGAATGAACTAATTTTTAAGTATTAAAGATATCAGATAAATCTTCTGTTCTCAGGAGATTGTCTAGAGCTTTAACACTTTCTAAAACAACATTTTTATGATTTTCATTAAAAATATTAATATTTTTCGGGGACTATAATAATTCAATCTTTATTATTTCAATTAACAAATTGAAAAATTTAGAGATAGCAAAGTGTTACATTCTTAAAAAAGTAATGATTTACATATTTTTTTTTTATATATATATTTGATATATGTAATATTTTTCTTTTTAAATCTAAAAAGGATCAGTGACATTGCTATTTTTTGGGGATATGAAGCATTTATTACTTGAAATTTTTTGAAGGATTTGAAATTTCAGTACATTGCTTGTAAATTTAAAAAAAACTATCAAAACACTTAATCTTGTCAAAGATAACGCTAGTTTGATTAAGTGAGATTAACTAATTATCAATAAAATTTTTTAACTTAGTATTTTTTATTTTGAATAAAAAAAAATTAATAATCTGCCTATGAATAAAACAACTTGTATCTGTAAAATCATTATTCAATAGACTTTAATGCCTCAAACCTTATTTGAAATAGGAAGCTTATTTACTAATGAAAAATTATAATCCATAGAAAAGTTAAATTGAAGAGTTGAAATTAAATGCAAATAATTCCAATTTATGTTGAAAAACACTGATATTGCTTTTGAATTTTGAAATTCAACTTCTTCCGAAAGTTATAATAATGAAAATGTTTGCACAGAATTATTTAGAAATAAAATTTATTTGAAAAATTTGCTGTAATTTTCCGTTATAATACTCTGATTTTAAAGCCCATCCTTCTTATTCGTAATATTCATAATAATTTTTTTTTGCAGACTTTAAATCAAAATCACTTTGTTTAGTTATTTTAACTGTGCATTCTTTAATGATATCATACCTAAATTAATGTTATTATTCACGAAGCATCAAAATTTTCATCCTGTAACCTCTGTTTCGTTTCGAAGATTTTTATGCAAAAGTTTTATTCAAATTTATGAAGGAAAAAAACTGATGGATGTAGAAACATGGCATTTTGTCTTAGCTTTTTATAAGAAAAGATATAGTTGATCTCTAAAATCTTAAAAACAAATATAAAAAATAATAGAATAATTTAAAATAAAACTGTTTTAATATGGGACTGGAATCCGATTGGTAATTTCATGAAATAGCCAAAATTGATATAACATAGCCCACGACGTCCTAAAGTTAAGAAGCCGTTAAAAAATAAATGAATTCTTAATATTGCAAATACATTACAAACGTTTCTAGAGTATTTCAGAGAACGGATTTAGCATTAAAGGGTCACTCACTGAAATGTCCCTTGGGATAGTAGATAGTTTAAAAAATCAGTTATTCACCTCAAGTTTCACTTGGTCCCAAAGGACTTAGGAGTGGCAATTTAGAGGTTCTCTCGATGATTGAAATACGAATCAATGCAGACTTCACAAATCTGAGACAGTTTGAGTAGTTCTTGTTTGAGAAAAATTCACTTACGTTCATAAAAACATAAATTTATTGTGGTTCAACCCTTAAACCGTAAGTGTACCAGAAATCCTTTTTTTTTCACAATAAATAAATATACTAACTCAGGATTCTCCAAATTATGACCCGTAAACCAAAACTGGTCCTCAAGCCCCTAAAATCCAGCTCGCGACAGCAGGTCAGCCTAATCCCCTTTTTTCCGGCCTGCTCTGATTTATTTTAGGTGAAAATTTTAGTGAATTTTTAAAATGTTGTTTTGAACTCCGAGTACTAATCGAGAATATCTTGAATGAAAAGAATCACCCCTTAATATAATTAGATATACATAGGATAGTGAGTGAGACCCTCATCTGGAAAACTATATAGGGACCGGATAAATTTTTGTAGAATATTTTTTTTGTTATTAAGTTAATAAGAGACTAATAATGTTTTGCTGTATGTTTCTTATAACATGATAAAAACTTGAGAATCATAATTAATTGTCATCATATTTGTAGTAACTGAAATATTTTTTTAAAATAATGTTAACTTACTTTTATCATTTTTTACTGTAGTATTCAACGAGTGATAGTTGATATGATGCTAAAACGGTGTAAATTGTTTTACTAAATATTTCATTAATCATATGAAAAAAACTTAAGATTTAAAATATGTTTTTAAATTCCTAAAGTGCTGCAACAATATCCAATTGTAAATTTTAATTTTGCGATATTACATCTAATATTAGTTTGAATACAAAAATTGTGTGTAAGTATTAGTTAAAATTTGATAGTATTTGATAGATTTTTAGGTCTTGGCCCTCGAGTATTAAGGAATATGCCACATTGGTCCTTTGGGTAAAATGTTTGGAGAACCCTGTACTTAGACAAAACTCATTTTTAAATATTTTTTCGCACCATCAAGTGCTCTCCTAAATAATTTCATGTTTAGCTTTACAATTTTCCAATTTTATATGGAAAAAAAGAAAAATTTTATAAAGCAATTTATTGAGTAAAACCCAATTGTAAATATTGTAGTAAATTTCTCTTAAACCTTAAATATATTGTTAAAACGTAACTAACAAAATAAATCTTAAGGGTAAGTAACGGAAATTGCTTCTGATTTTTAGTCTACCAACTTTGTAATACCAATTTAAACAATCCAAAACATAATGTTCAAATATTCTATTTGATTAAAATACTGTGGTTCATACTGTGTTTTAACAGAAAATAATACTTTTTAATTCCATAGTACTAAGAAAATATTAAGTTCGAAATGCCATTTAATGTCATCGAATGGTCTGTATTTATAATACATGAATTTCCAAAAACTTTAATTTGTCAAAGAAAAATATTACAAATCTTTTAAGTTTAAAAAAATTATTTAAACAATAGACATAGACATTCAGCCTGAATATTTCATTTGTGAAATTCTTAGGGATTTGAGTTTATTTTATGTTTATGATAAATTCTTCTCGATTAAAAACAGTTTCTTTCTGTAGCCTATCTTAAAAATTTAAATTATCATTGCTGATCTCAGACATTCCATTCTACATTTAACATAATTCATACTATCGTCACGACTATTATCTAACAATATTTTTTCTTATCTTTTAACGTGATTTGTATGCATTGATATTATGATTTTGTAACCTCTCTATCTCGAGGGTACTTTGCACTCGACATGGAGAAATCGACTATATTTTTTATTATCTCTATGATATCTATTTTTCTAGAGGTCTTCAAAAAATGTTTTACTGTAATATTATTTTTATAACCACACTGTATGCTTGATAACAACTTTTCATTTCCTAATTTCGCTATCTCGAGGTTACTTCACCATTTATTTGCATGGAGAAATCGAAAGTATTCCACACAACATAACCGAATGAAATATTTCTAAGAATTCAATTTGGGTTAGTGGTCCACAAAGATATTTTACTGTAGCATTATTTTTAGCCCCGCAGTTTTTCGAATTAGAGAAGCTTTGCCTGGGTCCCCGTCGCTCCCTCTTAGCAGGCCTGTAGTGAAACTGAAATGCCCGGAATGCCATGCGGAACAACTCCAGAAAGGAGGTCACTGCGCGTGTAGCCCTCGGGCTTGACCTCATACTTGCTGTATTCACTTCCTCTGGAGGCAGTAGTCTGCTTCTCAGGTGAGAAACTGAGAGCGTTTCCTACGACCCGACCTGCACTTACGGGAATCAAGTTTGATTTCAGGAGTGTAAACTCGTTGAAACAAGCTTCACTTTCACTTCACGCGGCTTAAACATGGAAATCTCGAGTTTGCTTACTCGAAAAAGTGTCGTAGTTTGAGTTTCAGTGTATTCAGCTCGCTCTCTCAAGCTTGAGGGAGAGGGTTTTTGAAAATCGGAACAGCAGGATGAATCCAGACACTTTGTTTTTGCTTTTAATTTTCTTGCAAGTTTTTGTCATGGTAAATTCGTCCATAGGTTAATATTTTAAATTTATAAGCTATTGAAATTAACCAAACAAAATGCAAGAATATAGAAAATGTATTATCTGTATGAGATAATACACGAATCAAGGGCGAAATCTGGGGAGCAGCCCCCCTAAAGTTAAAAACTACATAGAAATTAATTAAATTTCCGGAATTTATCGAAATTCTATCAATATATTCGAATCTCTATACTTCTATGAAGAAAGGTAACAATCATTTTTGAAGTTAATTAATGAAAATAATTAAATAATAACATTTAAAATAATAATATTTTGAAAAGTTAAGGTGATATTGAGTTTTTGGTATCTCAGCACAACACGACAAAATAACTGAATGAGACAAAATATTAAATGTTCGTATTCTCCCCTCATCAATACCTATTTTAATGTCTTTAACAAATCTGAATAGGAAAAAACAAAGATTTTAACCAGTGTTTCGATTCACCCCTACCTGCGGAATGAATCTGAACACCATTAAAATAATAAAAAAGGTATTAATTTTTTTGAACATTTTTGTTTTTGCTCAAAATTGAAAGAACAGAACAAGGCCGAATATTCCAATAAAAAAATTTCACCACAAAACTGCTTTTATTACTTATTTTTACGTTGAAAGTTGAAAAGTGTTTCGATTTACCCCGTTTTACGGTAGCTTAAATATAAGGACCTCAAATTTAGAGAATCTAGCTTTTCTCTTCACTTTTACCTGCAACTGAAACTAACCTCCATTTTTTTTATTGAGAGGGGAATCGGATATAAACTCTTCATGGATTGTTAAATATTTAAGGTATGTCATGAATGTAAATGTACTGTCTTCGTGTATAAAGCTGTTCAATTTCTGTGATAGCAAGATAATTTATACCTACTGAACAATGATAAAAATAACGAGAGAAGATGGGGGCTTTGTAAAATATTATATCTTCTTTTCTTTGTACTGTTTTAATTACCTTTTTAAAATCATTTATGCCAATTCTAATTTACATATTTTATTCTTATTTATACTCGGGGAAATTTCGAAAATTGTTAAAAAATATTCATACGTACTTAAATACAGCATATTTATTAACCGGGTTTCATTCTGTAAAGAATGCATTAAAAGTTCCTCTACTTTTTAAACATTAAACAAAGCTAAGAAAAAAGTTGTAATGTAATTAATAGGGATTAATTCTACTTTAGTACTGATTTGCGTTAATAGAGTTTTAGATAGCTACTTCTTGGAAAAACCCTAACATTGGGAGACAATTGAAACGCTTACAGCACAACGGGCTAATTCCAAAAGCTATACATTGGAGTTAGCTCATTGTTGCTGCAAGTGCCTCAATTTTTAATTGATGAGAAGAATGTGCAAATATTTAGTTTGCATTGTTTCCCTTTTGAGTGTGTCACTCTAATGTAGACACCAGCGTGTCTTGCTTAATGCGCATTGTTAAAAGCTTCCCCTAAAAAGAAACTGTTTTTCATGCATATTGACTTATAAATCAATTGCTTCACTTTTAATTTTCCGAGTGATATTTATAGACGAGACACTAAAAACCTTGTTTCTTCTTTTAGTGCAAATGGTGGCGATAAACTCTAATAGATTTTCCCTCATTGTTTCATTTTAGTATCTTTTTCATCTCAGAGGTTCAGATGTGCATCGTTACCAAAAAATGTTGCAATCTAAAAATTAGTGTTACTTTGAAAAAAAAAAAAGAAATAAAATGGACAGGTTTTCTGAATGATCTGTATCGAATTCATTTGTATAATTTTGGTAATTTTGCTAATGTGAACAATTTAAACTAACTTTGACCTCGTGATTATCTTATTCTTTTTACAATGGAATGATAGATTACTCGATAAAACATCGGCTCGCATTGCGTCAAACAACAGATATGGTTATGGTTGTACTATTTACAAATCTGGTTATTTTTATGCTGCTTATAACTTAAGTCTTAAAGTTAAAAGCGGGATTAGTGTAAACTGTTTTTGCTTAGGTAATTCCTTTAATGAGTAAAGGTTATTTGAGGTATTTTTAATGCCTAAGTGTTTTTTAAAATAAAATTTTAAGTATACAATTTAAACGTAAATTTAAATTAATGTGATCTGAAATGTCTTTCACAAATGTTTTCCTCGTTGAAAAGGCATGGCAAAACTATGAAAATAGATAAATATTTCGAAATAAAAATAAGAACATTCTAATCAATAAATAAGGGTTATATACTGTCAGTTACCATCACAGCTTTATATCCAATCCCAGACACATTGGAAATTTTGTTTTTCCTTGTCCCAAGACAGAAGCAAATAATTGTTTTGTTTGTACGTGAATTATAGAGAAATAAGTTACTTGAAAAGGATCATACTTTTGAATTTTATTTATACTTTATTACAATATTGTCTTATGTATATTAGTACTGAAGTGTATAAATTTTCTAAGTACCCTTTATAAGTGCTTACTACGTAGTTCCCGGTTTTTCACTTTGCCCATAACATATACATAATAGAATTGTATCGAATAATAACATTATTCTCTACGAAAACTCAATGATAAAACCCCATACTAACGACTCAATTGTCGTGTTCATATACTGTCACGTTCCCAAGTGCAATATTCCTCAAATACTAGTTAAAAGGGTAATTAAATTCCTCCAAAGATGCGTCATGTGCCAGAAGAATAGCCTTTAAATAAATAGTCTACTCCCTCGAAGAAATATTAATTCACCTCTGTTGTCTGTTGTTTTAAATTTCGTTTTGTTTCACCTGTTTCTTGATTTGGTCATTAATATAAGTCTTATAAAAAACTTTAAAATTAAATTACTCCTGTCAACTGTCAAAAAAGAGACAAATTAATATGAAAAATGCAATTTGCTATCCCTGTTGAATTTGAACAGTTGTGCACATTTGGTGGGATGATCCAAAAATTACTATTATTTGTATTTAAAACTTTGCATTTAAGACCTAACTTTGATTATTACTACTATTAGCTTGCTTTATATGTGTGAAGAGCACCTATAATCAGTTTTACCATAACAAATCTCGTCCTCAATACAATAAAATTGCTTTTTAAAATTTCTTTGCTTTAAACACTCAAATTTATCCTTAGTAGCTTAAATAAGAAAACCAGTTCTTCCTTCTGAAGACAACAGTTTTCTTAATTTCTCTTCTGACTAAAAAGAACATAGACAATCCAAATATCCAATAGATCTATTCTATTATTCTTCTCTGAGTAGAAATTAATGCTACTCTTTTACTACTCTAATTGTATGTTTTCCCCTCTATCATCAACAACTTGGAACAACTTGGAAATGGATGAGGTGCGATTGTCTTTGGTTCGAAACATTTAAAATTTCAGCTGAATGCTTTCCTTAAGAGCGAGTAACTTCTGATGAAAAGAAGGTACTTTATTCGAACAGAAACAACAAAAGGGAAAACAACTCCGAATGAAATGTGATATGTCAAGGTTAATATTTTCCCGTTTCCCCCTTACTATAGTTATTGAATACTAGCTTTTGATTTAAATTGAAGAACTTATCCTACCACTTTTTTGTTGATCCTGGTTTGGGCAATTCCACGGGTAACTGACTGACATTTTTGAAGGAAAACCATAAGTATTTTGTAATTTACTTCCCAAAAATAAATTTAAAAAAAATATTTTCTGCCCAGTTTATTGCTTTCTTGGTATCTAAATCTAATGGCATAATGAAGTTTTCAAAAATATTTTTATTTATTCTTAAAAAAAATTAAAACAGCATGGTAACTGACTGACATTTGTGCTGCATAAATGTCAGTCAGTTACCATGTTGTTTAAAATTGTTTGAAAATTAAATAAAAATATTTTTGAAAGTTTAATTACCTTATCGCATTAGATTTAGATAACAAGAAAGTAATAAACTGTGTGGAAAATATTTTTTTACCTAGTCTTTTAAGTAATCTCCCTGGACCTAATTATGATTTGGAATTATAATAAATGGTGAATATCCTTCTTACCATGGTTTCTACAAAATTAAAGAAATAGCTTTTTACTATACATAGGTTTATCCTTTTTAAATATTTGTTAAACCATCAAGCCGCTAATGATTAATTTGTTTTGTTATTTGACTAGGGTATTATTAACTTTCGAATAAGTCTCAACGCACGAGCCAAAACTCTCCTGTCTGGAAGAATATCAAATTGCCAGTGTTGCTTTTGTAACTCTGAGTATGATAAGCTTCACCATCTCATCCACATTAGTATCAGATAATCCTTTCCCCATCCATCCAAAACTAGGAAACACTTGTAATCAAATTAAGGTCTGTGGTACGGTTTAATATCTCTCTTAATTCAATATCGAAATAATTAGACCATAAATATTCCTAGCAAGCTCTTCATAAGAAGTAATGGGCTATTTCATTGATACTGCCTAATTCCTGAAGTCAGAAGCTCATCAAGACTAGGTTAGGAGAATAATCTCCGATACCGATGCTTGGTTGTCGAGAAGTAAGAGGGGGATAGATGCGTTATCCCCAAATAACTAATAGAACATGTACACTACAGCATTAAAAACACTTGGTGAACATTTGAAGGGAAATGGAATTTATGAGAGTTATTTATGAGACTACTTATTTATTATTAAAATAGTAGGTATATCTTCGTTTTGGAACCAGAAACACTTATCTAAGAATGTATCGAGAATTAAGTATAATCTCTTTTCTGGTTTTTATTTTTCAATTGGCACCAAGAGGTAGAAAACTAAAGGCCTTAGAACCATTTTGTAACTACGGATCTGGTATTGTCTCATTTGAATATTTGGTCAAATTTTTGTTTGGTTATTTTTATATTTCAAGAAAACAATTGAAAGGGACAATAATTTCTCGTTTTCTGTTCTTTAACACGGTATTGAAATTGTAACATGGACTTTCTAATTAGTCTCTTGGCTAACGTCTGCCTTAAAAAATATTACACCTTAAAAAGTAATAATATTTTTGGGATCGTTTCCTTAAAAGATTATTTCCTTTTAATAGAAACATTCAAACAATCTCCCATCAGTTTAGCTTCATTACAGTATTTCAATGTTCTGTTTCATGGGAAGATAAAAACTGACTGTCCCTAATCAGATAAGAAAATTAGTCGCTTGTATTCAAAGTTAGAATGAATTCTCCTACAGGTTATTACATTTAATTAATTACTTCAACATAAAGAAAATTTTAAGACAATACTTATACAATTTCGTAACTTTATGGTATCCAAAATTACAAAAAAATTCTGCGAAATGAAAGGGGAATTTTTCAATGCTTGATTCGGGATTTTTATATCAAAAACGCACATAATGAAAAAACATTTTTTACTTTGAGAGAAATGCAAATAACTGATAAATAAACACTTATGGTCAAGTGGTGTAAAATGGGTAGTAGAAAAGGCTAAGATTCAACATTCAATAAATTTCGCTAATTTTTCAACTTTTATTACTTTTAAATTTGAATTTTCAACTTCCACATTTTATTCCTTGCGCGGGAGAAAATGAGTAGACATATGAATATGGTGAACGTTAGAACAACCCACATTTCTTTATATTAAATTCCATTTAAACATATGAAAAAAATATCAGTTGTGATACTATGCATTAGTACCATCAAATTCTGTTGCCTGAATTTTCAGAGCAGTGGGCCCATTTAAACCCTTTGAGTTTGAAAATTGTCTGATTTGGAAGGTGTTGGCTTTTTATAACAATATAATCAACTAAATAGATTTTTTTGTAATGGCGTATCTTTATTTAAGGAAATTTAATTTAAAACTTAGATGTGTCCTTAGATTACTGTTTTAATATTGAAATTGCGCTGGGGAAAAATATGTGTAATATTTCTTATTAATTAAAATCACACAATTAATAATAGTTTTATCTTAGTTGCTCGCTCACTAGATCTATTGAAGTGTTCAGCTTATATTTTTTATTTATTAAAAATAATATTATTGAATTCTTTTTAAAATTCTTCCCGAGTATAAAAATTACGAACCATGCTCCACGGATTTGTTTCTACACCATGATTAATTCTAAGAATTAATTCAAAAATGTTTCTTTCCGTCAATATTTCTCTGTGTATTTTAGAGCAAAATCATACATCTTTCCTACACTCATACAAGGGCAGATTAAAGGGGGGCGACCGCCACCTTAAGAAAAAAGAAATCTAAAGAAAAAATGCAAAATATTATTTTACTTCTGTAAAATGGATGTTTATATGTATAGTCCTCGAGGTGGGTATTCTAAAAATAGGGTCAAGGAAGCATCTGAAGGATCCGAAAGTCACTCTATCCCGATCTCAACTTTGTGGAATCATTGTAGGCAAAACCGCTTAACGGGATGTGCTTTGCTATATGTTCATAGAGGTATAAATATTGACAAAGAAAAAGTTATTGATGGGCATATTTAGAAAGGGGAAAGAGAAGAAAACATGTGAAATTTTTGTTTAAAAATGAATGCCATTGTTAATTATTCTATTGAAATAAATAGAGTAATTTGTAGTCTTTGTGACAAAAAAGCTGAGTAAATTGAGCCAGTTTTGAAAAAGTTTAAAAATAGGAATATATAGAAATTGATTTTTTGTTTTGTTTTAAATGTAGGGGAGAAGGGGCCCATTTGAATAAAGAGTATATTTTTGACTATTTCTTCATACATTTAGAAGATTTTGACACAAAAACTGATTTATTTATATTTTACAGCTCTCTTGAAAATTTGGTAGCTGTTTTAGAAGCTATCAAATTCATTTTAAATTAGAGTTTACATTTGCAGCAATCAATTGAGCTGAATATTTAGCACTTTTATGAAGGTTTTTCCTAAAATTTCAGAATTTTTACACTTTGAAAAATTCAATGAAAATTTGGTGTTGATTAAGTTTTTGATGAGGAAAATAGTACTTCGAGGGAAAAATCATAACTAATATTTTGCCCATTAATAAAATCAATAAGAATAAATAATTGGGGTTTTTTTTAGTTTTTGAGGAAATTGAGGTATCTAGCATATCAATAACCATCTCCTGAAATTGATGATTTGGATATTTTTAGCATGCTATCATAGTAAATACAAAGGATGTTTTGTAATGTTTCCTTTCAGTCTTTTCCTTCAGTCTTCTGTCACTAATACTTTTAAACGAAATATCTTTTCACTGGTTTGAAAAGAGCTTATGAAAATAAGTACTTAAAAACCTGACTAATATAAAAGAATAGTAATAAAAACCTTTTTTCACAGAAAACCATCTTTTTAAAACTTGTCAACTTCGATCATAAGTCAATACTAGGGAAATCCTAAAAGCTTTGAATTTTAAATTTAATACAAGAAATAATTGAACTAATTAAATTTTAAAAAAACTTGTAATACTACATTTAACGCCTAAAAATGTGTTCAGAATAAAGAAAAGGAACTAGAAGACATTTTTGAAATGTCCGAATGTGCCCCAACCTTTTGTGTTTAAATGGGTCCCATCTACCATCTCAAACTTTAGGAGTAAAAAATAGATATTTATAATTTAAATTGGGGGAAAAAATTTTACTTTTTTATTTTTTGGACTTAACTTTATTGATGTTACAATAGAAAGCAAGGTAAAATTTATACTTTAAAAACTTTCTTGATTGAATTTTCACACGAATAAAAAGAGAAGAAATTTTACTTTGCGTTTGTACCTTCCAAAGCAGGCAATTTTCAAGCAATAAGAATTCAAATGGGCCCACTGCTCTGAAAATTCAGGAAAAAGTTTTTCAGATTTTTAAATTGAATTAACATAGAGAAATGTGGGTTATTCTATAGTGTCCCCCATGTACAAATACGCCCCCTTCTCCCCTATTTTTGAACTTTTTATCAGTTTTAAGTTTCAAAACAGCTTAACAGTGTTAGTTTTAAAGATATTATTTTTTAAAAAGTATCACCCAGGGAGGACTTACAGTAGATTGAATATTCCATCTAGCCGCCTCCACCCAGAAAATTGCATTAATCCTTCACGGCGCTCATATTTAAATAAAAAGCCCGAACTTTTGTATAATAAGAAATCATCTTACCTTTGTGTTTATTCCTTGAATACACTATCATCCTCTTTATGCACTAAATACATTTGTCAACTGGTTGACACATAAATACTGAGACACTAAAGCGAATAAATGGTGTCCTACTTGCAGCAAAATGCTCCTGCTGATTTCACTAAAAGTTTATACTTTTTATGATACCTACGACTTCCACTGATATCGCACGCTTTCTGAAGCGATCTTGACCACTTTTGATAGCGATGTATCGCTCAAGTTTCAACCACACAGGTACCAAACAAAGAGAACGGGACTGACTTGACGGTGTCGGTAATTTTCCAACCTCATTAACAAAAAGCCAGAAGATCTCCCATTGTCATTGCCTAGTGTCTTTAATCACACGTGTAAAAGCAAATATGTCACGCACGAAAGACTTGACAACGTTACTGGGTTCCCGCTATTGTGATGGTCGCTCGTCGTGACCCTTACAGGCTGGGAATATATGGATGATGATACTTAAGATGGCTGTGCAATAGACGGAGAGAATCGTTATCAGCTTTTAAAGCTAATTGTATTGAGGATCATATTTTTGGCTTTCTGTTCCGTTATACAAAACTTCTTAAGAGTAGCAGTTGTTGACCAGAACCATCGCCATTAAGGATAAGGCATAATAGTCTAGGCAATCTGTAACTTAACCGGTAAAAATTGCAACATTTAGTTTTTCAACGGTTTTCAACTGGGGATAACCTCAATAATATATTAAAAATTGGACAAAATCGATCCGCGGGAAGTTTAATTTTTTTAATTAAAAATAATGTGCGAAAAAAAAATTTCAAAAAATCAAATAATAGAGATTAGACTTATGATATATGTTTAAACACTATCTTTCAATGCCTCACAGCAGTATTCCCCGATTATTCTATTTAAATTTTAAAGTAATTAAAATATCAATTTAAAAAATTAATTTGAAAAATTCGGTAATCGAATGTTTTTTCCAAATAAATTTAACTTAAAAAATTAAATTTTAAAATTAAATTAAGTACACAGGCTTGTGATACTAACTTAAAAATATCAATAAATTTAGAATTCAAAAACTCTATGGATAGCTTGTTATTATTTAAAAAAAAAACATTAATTCACTAAAGATGCGCAATATAGTCCAAAACTATTTTTTTTTTTGTTTTATCATTTATCGATTGTTTCTCCGGTCATTTTTTTAATATTTCACTTTTCACTCTTTTTCAAGTTTTATTACAAAATTGACCTGGTATTCAACACGAGCACTAAATGTTAGCCTTTAAACATGTATCACAAGCCTTTACTTAAAAATTTAATTTTTCTAAACACAAATTTTAAAATTATTTTTTATTACATTAAACATTTTTTGAAAAAACATTCTAGGAGCTAGAGAGCTCCTTTGAATTAATTTTATCAAAAGTGTTTTCAGGAAAGAAATAGGTGGCAATTCGTCTGAAGTTCTGAGCTCATATTTTATTTATATTTTGTCTGTTTTAAATTTTTTCACACTTTTTTTTAATTTTACCTCAAAATTGGATTGATGTTCGACATCATCATTAAAAGTTACCCAATGAACATATATCACAAACAAATACAACAAAATTTAATTTTTTTAAAATTTGTTTGAAAATTTAAATTTTTTAAAGATTTGTTATCTTTTGAAAATTTGAATTATTTTTAAATGATTTGATACCAAATATTGTTGAAATATTAACTGTTTGAACTTGATTGAAAATTTTTCCGCCTATTTTTATGTTCATTTTATTAAATTAATTAATTAGTTAATGATTTAAACATCAAATTTTTTTCCGGTTCTATAGTTATATGACTACAGTGTCCATGAAAATGACCTTGGCAAAAAACCTTGGCCTTAAACGTTTTTGACAGGAATTTTTAAAAAGTTGATTTTTAAGGTCAAAAAATTGAATATCTTAAATAAATTAAATTTTTCCGTTCGAATTTTTTTTTTCAAATTTTAGTATGTTATTTTTTTGTTATTTGTGAGTGAAAACCGTTGAATTTTCTTTTTCAGGTTTTTGTGGTTTTTAGGGGGTGTTTTAATTTTTTCGATTATCGAATTTTTCAAATTACTATTTTTAAACGGTATTTTTTTTTTAAAACTTAAATGGAATATTCGTATTCAGCACTGAAAGATAGTCCATAAACATGTATCACAAATCTTAATTTCTATAATTTGATTTTTGAAAAAAAAATTCGACTATTCTTTGAAAAATTAAAAAAAAATTAAACTTCCCCCCATCCGATTTTGTCAGATTTTTAGTACGTTATTATTAAGGTTATTCCCAAAAGTAAAAACAGTTGAAAAACCTGATGGTTCTTCGACTTGTCTATTTTGGTGAGTTTGTTTTTGTTCCTTTTTGTATTGGTCTTGGCTTGTCAGTTTTTTGTTCCTTTTACTGAAGTTTTGTGTTTTTGGGGTTTTAAGCATGGAGTATGCCTTGTGATAGGGGCCCGCGGGCCCGTTTGGCGCTGGGATCGCATCAAACTCACGCCAGGCCATTTTTTAAGCAAGAAGTTTGGGGGCAAATGCCCCCGCAGTGGTCTATTTTGCCCCTGCAGTTATGAAAGTTTGCCGTTTGCCCCCAAAGTGTAATAGGTAAATTTCTGAGGACCCAGACTTCGTAATGAGCGAGGTTTGAAAAAAACTGCCCCAAAACCAGTGAAACCATGGTCCAATTACACACAACTTGGGGGCTAATCCCTTTCACCCCCAATTTATGGCACTTTCTGTTGGGGGTCAGGGAATGTTGAGATCTGAGAGAGCTTCTTGCGGTACAAGTGTTCTCAGTCCAAATTCGAAAAAAGGGTGTCCCTCCCTTTTTTTCGTTTATAAAGTGTTTCGCTCCTTTTCACTCCTTTGGGGTTTCCCTCCTAAAAAGTCTCTTTTAATAAAGAAAATCTGAACCTTTTTCCTAACATTTTTGCTGTCCTAAAAACGCTTTTTTGCATCAAGTTTTCAAATTTTTCCCAAGAGAAACCCCCAGACCCTCTTTTAACTGGTATGGCTTTCCCTAGGAGGGGTTCCTGCATCCTTCTCTCGATGCCCCCTCAACGTCAATCTAAAAGAGCAGCGAGAGCATTAACGAAAAATTCATGGACTTTTGCCCCCGCAGTGAAAATTCCTTAAAAAATGGCCTGACTCACGTATTCCTTGTCACGTCACAAAAGAGGAGAAATAGAATCTCAATTGTCGAATCGAATCCTCTAATACCCCTTCGGAGATACATTGAATGAACACTAGGGCGGAGCGAAAAAACGATATTTTTGATTTTGATTAGAGCCTAGTGCGGAAAAGTTGTGTACTGGTGAGTTAGTCACGTGTGCAAAATTTCGGGGAAAACAAAAAATGTCCTCCGTCTTTAAAATGGCCTTGAAATTTCAAAAAAGTGCTGATTTTTTTACAAAACAACTAAAAAATCAAAAAGGAAACCCTCATATTTTGTTCATAATTTTTTTATGAAGAACTAATATAGTTATGGATATAATGTTCCAAGTTTCATTCTTCTATCCCCCCTCCTTTGGTAGTAATAATTTTTAATGTTCTAAGAACTTTTGTAAAGTTGTTTTTCCTGCATTTTTGAAAAGCTAATTACTCTAGAACTATACAACTTAAAAACCTGAAATTAGTCACATTTTATTCGTACTTTTATGCTCTTTCATATGGTGTGCATTATAACCTTAATCCTTTCCATAATAATTTCCCAAAACTTTGCACACATGAAAAAGAAATTTTTTTTTCCGTCTTTAAATCACTCTTAAAGTTTTGCAGCTTTTTAGCGTATCGTTCATATTATTGATTTGCGCCTTTTTTTACACAGCTCTTAGTGTGGATTTTCTAGAAAAAAACCCTCAGAACTCACCACTGGGAGGGTGGGTGCATGAAGAGTTCCACCCGTTCACACCCATCCATTCAACCAAATGGACACTTACCTACTCCTTTGTTTTTATCGGGTACGGTACTCACCTTTGGTTTCCAAAGGTGAGCATCGTTTTTCTGGACTGCGTGCGGGTTCTAATCATACCATCACGGTTATTTTCCCCACACACAGCTCCAGAGACCTCTGTTACGATTTTGATGAAACGTTCTACACTCGGAGTATGACAAGGATATTTCAAGATACCCAGATGTTGCACAATTGCAAAAAAATTCCCCACTAACAATCAAATTATTTAAATTTGCGTCAGATAAAGAAGCAGTTATTGTGGGTTCTGTACAATTCTCCCAATTAATTTGGTCTACATAAGTAGCTGCCTCAAAATTCAACTTCGGAATTATGTACTGTCGAATCTTATCCTTTTTTATTCTTTTCTTGCCTTTAAAATTCTCCGGAGTCCTATTTCTCGAATGTGTTGCTTTTCGTCAGTGATCATAGACAGGATTACTATAGCTTCTGGATGGCCAAAATACCCGTTTCTCTGGATAATTGGATCAATTACATTCTTTAACTCATTCTTGAGGTAGCGTGACACATTTATAGTTTTCCACAAATTTTGTGAACCATTCGTGCAGTGTGGATTCGATTTTATAGTAAACCACATAGGTGCGTATACCTTCATAATAAATTCTGCAAGAGTTCGAAGTTTGTTTGAAGGATCTAAAGAGCTAATATACAAACGTAATATTCGATTTGCAGTTGTTAACCAACGTGCATGGGACATTTTTCCTGGGTTTTTATGCGATAAACTGGATGAGCAGCTTCCATTTCTTACAGCTTGACAAATGTCCCAAAGATATCGCTGGTCTGTGCTGAGATTATTCGATTTTGGGAAATTCACAGGAAATAACTTCGAAACTCATTTCGGGCGACTTTTGCAATTTGTCAATGATTTACCGATTGGGCCAGAAAATGCTTTTGGGCCACTCGTAGCACCGTCCAAATGCTGCACTAAATGACGGAGTGGCAGTTCATTAGCATGTAACTTGCAGATAAACCAGTGTAAAGGTTTACCAAAGGCTTCTTCAAGACAACGAATTACGCCAGTTTTATATCCAGTATTAACAATTGTTCCATCGCACCCTATTGCTTCTAGTTGATAAATGTCAATATTCTCATTCTCCATGAATTGCAATATCATATGAGATATGCTCAAAGCTGATGACGAGGGTGGTGTTATGTGTCCAAGGTCCTGGTTTGGTCTGTCAAGATCCTGGTTTTTTAATCATAGTAATATGTTCTTCCAAGACTGTTTTCTGATACATCTTTTCTTCTATGCTCACTTGAATTAAAGTTTGGTCCTTCCTCCCGTCAAAATAAAGTCTTCAATGTTTGGGTCCATATGGATGGGTGGGCAGGGGTGGAACTCGCGATGCACCCACCCTCCCCGTGGTGAGTTCTGAGGGTTTTTTTCTAGAAAAAAAGCTAAGAGTTGCGTAAAAAAAAGCACAAATCAACAATATCAACGATACGCTAAAAAGCTGCAAAACTTTAAGAGTGATTTAAAGACGGAAAAAAAAATTTCTTTTTCATGTGTGCAAAGTTTTGGGAAATTATTATGGAAAGGATTAAGGTTATGATGCACACCAAATGAAAGAGCATAAAATTACGAATAAAATGTGACTAATTTCAGGTTTTTAAGTTGTATAGTTCTAGAGTAATTAGCTTTTTAAAAATGCAGGAAAAACAACTTTACAGAAGTTCTTTGAACATTAAAAATTATTACTACCAAAGGAGGGGGGGATAGAAGAATGAAACTTGGAACATTATATCTATAACTATATTAGTTCTTTATAAAAAAATTATGAACAAAATATGAGGGTTTCCTTTTGGATTTTTTAGTTGTTTTGTAAAAAAATCAGCACTTTTTTGAAATTTCAAGGCCATTTTAAAGACGGAGGACATTTTTTGTTTTCCCCGAAATCTTGCACACGTGACTAACTCACCAGTACACAACTTTTCCGCACTAGGCTCTAATCAAAATCAAAAACATCGTTTTTTCGCTCCGCCCTAATGAACACATTGAATGAACACGTCACAGCCAATCGCAGTTGTGATTTTCAAATTGTACGCCTACCCTTCAGTCAATCATAGACATTGGCAGTGCTGTCCTCTATCATATTATTATGATGGCATTTAGAAATAACGTTTTGAACCTTCTGTTAGGATCTTTCTCTGTGGTCAAATATGACGTCAATGTAATACCATGGAAGTAAAAGACACAACAACACTGACCGTAGCGCAACCACCTACCATTAAATAAGTCGAGTTCAAACCGGAAATACCATAGAGGGGGAGGGGGATATTGATATTTCGGGAGGGATATGGAATAGTTTTAATGGTTTTCTATAGTCAAAAAAGATATTTTTTTATTTCGGGGGGGGGGGGAAGTTATATCCCCAAATCCTCCCCTCTGGCTACTCCTCTAAGCATTTCCATTGAATCGACTCCGGAAAAGAGTGTCCGTCATTAGTAGTGCTTCTGGCGATAAGTTGGCACGTCATCGCTTGGTTAAAAGTTTCTAAACTATTACAGGCACTAGTAATTATTGCTTGATTATTACCACCGAGAAATATATCCTAACAGAGGGTCCACAAGGCTATGGCTGTACAGGTGTGAGGGCAGCACGAGAAACTCAATGATTGGCAGATGGGTAGGCAGTACATTTTGGTGGTCACAAAGCTGTGATAGGCTGTGACCTGTTCATTCAATCTGTCCTTTCGGAGGGATATTGGAGGATCAAGTTTCTTCTCCGCCGCTCGTGACTTGACGCGATCCCAGCGCTAAAATTCCCCCAACATGTACAATATTTCATGCTTTTTCGATTTCCATTACGACCTATGGCCGTGTACACTCTGTTCTAGTGATTATTACTCAAAATTATTACTTGGCCCCGTGCCTCAAAGCGTGACACCAAGAATGCACGCATCAGCAACACTGTACAGCATAAGAGCTTGGCAGAGGTCATCCTAAGACTGCGGTCTTTCTGGAAATTATTTTGGCCCTTCCTTATTTAGGGTTATCATTGCTCAATGCTCACTCCACCTTCACCTCTATCTCTCCTCTACCCGGTTTCTTCGTTTGAGGCACGCTCGTTGGGTCGCCCGGATCACAGAGTACTAGAACAGATGGTGGATTTACACCATTGCGACAAAAGTGATTATAGCGGTAGCGTTCGAGGCTTCCTATTGGTTCGTTTGAATCGCTGTTGGTCGCTATCGCCGCTCATAGGCGATAATGGAAATCTAAAAAGCATAGATGGAATATGTCTTGTGATAGCGGCTATTTGGCATCAACTACTCATGCTACACGTCACTAAATCACGGATTAAATTAAATTTCGTCACGGGATCATGTCACGAAAGGCGGAGATAAAAACTTGATCCTCCAATAGCCCCTCGAAAGGACAGATTGAATGAACAAGTCACAGCTTTGACCACCAAAATGTACTGCCTATACCTCTCTGTCAATCACTCCATTTTCAGAGTTGCCCTCTACTTTATGAGGAAATTTAAAATAGCCTTTTTGGACTACTCTGTGTTTTGGACCCTCTTTTAGGATTTTTCTCTGTGGCCCGGATCACCATCACACCCCCTACAGAGGAGGATCGTGCTTTCAGCTTTCTAAGGGCCCGTTTACATAGGCCAAAATGCAGGATAAATGCCGGAACTTTCGCTCTCCAATATCCTGCAATCCCCAAGTAGGGTGGGAGAAATGGAGGAAGTTAAAGTTCCACCTCGATTGGGGGATAAATGCAGGATTTTCAATTCACCTCCTTTCCCATGATACATTGCGCTTCTAGAAATCCGCCATCTTTGTTGATATCCCTTACTTGTTGAGAAAATTTATTATTTTTCGCATTAAATATTGTGAAATTAACTTTAAGAAACTACAAATCCAGTTTTTATCGACTATAGGATTTTCCGCCACAATAATAAAGTAAGTTTTGCCTTGTCATTTTTAATTTTGAATCGGAGACTTTTATGATTGTCTACCGAACATAAACACTATTATAATTCTAATTTTCCTTATTTTATGTAAAATTTATGTGTGCATATTTAAGTTTTCTTAGTAAATTGGAAGGATATTGTTTCCACTACAATAAATCTTTTGAAAATATGATTCTAAACAGTGTATTACTTGTATCTAATCTCAACCATGTTGGAGAAAGATGTTTTTACTTAAACTAAACTATAAATCTAATGCTAGGTTTTTGGTGTTTTTAAGTTTTGCAAAATCTAAAGCACACACATTAGTATACTTTATATAGGTAGTAAATGCTTGAAGTGGGTCTTTCATATGCCATGATTAATACAAAATTGAGCTTCACTCAGCTCTATAATAGCTTGGTAATGGTTATCATAATTTATAGTACACAGTTTCACATTATATAATGCCATCTTAACCTCATAACAGGGAATAAAGGACTCGTTAAAATTTACCATATCATTTTAAAACTAATGTAGTTCATTGATAACAACTAAAGTTATCTCATCCATGTAACTTCATCTGACCTCTCTCTTGATGAACAACATATAACTATAACATGGTTTGCCCTCTCACTTCAGTATTTCAATGTCAGTACTCACTGACATCTTTACTCTTCTTACTTACTGACAACTTCAGTACTCACTTCAGATTGTCGACAATTTTCATTTTTCTTAAAGTTATCAAGTGTACAAATGTGACATGCAGATAAAATTATACTTAAGTGTCAGGAAATTTGGGTTCAAATCCATCAAATGTCTCGTTCGATCTAAACCTTTATGTTTTTTTATATAGTGTTAATATTACCAGAAAAAAAAACAAAGAAGTTTTTAATAAGACAGAAAGAAGAAGAATAGACATAAGAAAGTTTTTTCAAAACAGTTTCTGTTAGCAAATGGGTTGACAGCTTAGTACACAATTATAGTACCCAAATTGTTATGGATACTTATATATTTTAACTTAATTTAAAGTTGCGAGAATTTTTAGAGAAAGTGTGATAAGACATGTTGAAAACTAAACAAATTATACCTGGTTTAGAGGGGTAATAGTCCTGATATGTTTTACTCATAGTAAAATTTCGGTTTGAATTTTGTAAAAACTATCTTGTTAATTTTTGTGAATTCTTATGTTTGATTTCAGAAGAAGGTTTCACATAAAACTGAGTGAGGTTTGTATTTGTATGTTTGTTTGGAACATCAATTACAAACTTTTCTCGGTTACCCGATTCATCAGAAGAGTGTCCTACTGAAGGATTGTGTTATGTATACAGATTTATTTGGATATTTCTAATATTTGGGTTTCTAAACAGCTTGGCGATATTAAGCGGGACGAATGCCGGAATATTGAACCAAAATTTTGCTATAATTTGTTCGTGTTCAATCTAAAATATTTTGTTTTTGATCTGGTGTTCGGATAAAACTATTGCCAAAAAAATGAAAATCAGTGTATTGTTGAATTTTTTTTCAAAAACGTCTCAATGTTGGGAAATTGGTTACACCTTAATAAACAAGTAACGCCCAAATTGTTATGTACTTGTATTGTAACTTTATTTTGTATTGTGAGAACTTTTAGAAGAAAGTGTGATATGACATGTTCAAAACTGAAAAATTAAAGTTACTTATCCATTAGCTGGGCGCAAGCAAAAAATCACCAAATATTGTAGAATGAATTAAGGAATTCTCTGTTCCAACAGTCACCTCCTGCACAAGAACATATGCCTCCGCCGCATTTGTTTTGTTTTTCGTTGACTGTTTTGTCATTTGCTTCGCTTGGCGCGCATTTGGTTCACATTTGGCGACATTTGTGCCCAGCTAACGGATAAGTACTAAAATAAAATAGTTTCTAGTGGAAGTCCTAGTTCCTAGTCCTGATATTTTTTAAGTCTTTTGTTATTTTTTTTATTAATTATGTGTTGATTTTAGGAGAAGGAAACTGGATACCCCTGGATTGAATTTACTAACTTTAAAAAAGTTGTTGGTCGACAACTTAAACAAACTGGGTGAGGTTTGTTTTTGAATGTTTATTTGAAACATCAATTACAAATTTTTCCCGGTTAACAGTCACATCATGGGAAAAAATTTACCAACCTATGTCTTTACCCCTTTTTATTTGTAATATTCATTCACCTTTTATTTGTTCATTACATTATTATTTTTTTAAAGATATTCATTTGTAATAAAATTTAGAACTGTATTGTGATTTCTTTGGTAATTAAATTTGTTACAGTACATACTTTTAATGTACAAAATAAATATGATTAATATAATATGTGATTAATATGACTATCATCGTTATGCCAAAAACCTATATTTCTAGAAAAATCTCTGTTTTCTTGAACATTAAGAATTAGTCTAATGTTAATTTCTATTCTTATGTTGAATAGTTCTTTAAAACCTTTGGTAAGACAAAAAAACTTTTAAAATCAAAAATTAATTTTTCCATATCATATAGGTATCACTACTTGGCAGGTGATGATTCTGTTGTTTTTGAAGAATTGGCACATGACCTTCAAAAAGTGTAAGGCACTCAAAGTTACGGTGTGTTAACAAAAAAGTCCCCTCCTTACTCAAACTTTAATTTCCTCGTTCCCAACCACCATACCTAGCAAAGAATTTAGAGAACAGACTATAAAATGCCTTCTTATATCGGGCTGTCACTATATAACCATAAGTCATAATTTTCTGTTTTTGGAGGTTTTTTTTATGTGTTACGTGCTTGATGTGAACGAAAACCTTTTATCTGAACATTTTTCACCTATCCAAAGTCGTAGTCATCAATTCAAATAAAACAATACAGTTTATAAAATAAAATTATATCTTTAAATTCCTTTTACCCATCCTTGAATTATTTAAAATATATAGAAATTGAAATACACATGCCAAATTGCATTGTTTGAAAAGAACAGAACAGGTATGTACAAAGAGTAAAAATTTTTTCAGTACATATTACCCACTTAAATGTATGTAATCAGATTTAAAATATTATGGCAACTTATTACATGCTGTGATTTTACGTATCACGTAAATATTAAAACAAAGAAGAGTGATATTCATTAACATTTCTGATATGTAGTACTATTTACTGTAAGATTTATTTTTCTTGCTTCTGTTCACATAACAAAAAAGGGAATATGGGTTAGGCAAGTTGTAACTTGATGCATAAATTTTTTTGTCTTCAGGTTTTTACTGTGTACCAATTCTTTTTGAACCCATGTGATCTACCACCAAATATACCAAACACAATTTTGAATTCTCTAAAATCTGAATTTGAGATTTATAAGGAGACACAGTTGATTTATTTTATTGAAACTAGTTGGATAATTCTTTCTTTCTAGTTAGATTTCATTCTTGCTGACAAAGGGGATCAAAGTATCCTCGAAACATTGTACAAATTCATTATCAAGGTTTGTAAATGCTAAAACATAATCAAACTCAAGATTTTTAAATGGTGTAACAATAATTTCTTTTTTTTTTATAATCTATAAAATCAGTCAGTTCTACACATTATTACAAACCAAAATTATACAAATTACACTTTAACACTAATGACTTCCTCTGAGGAAAGAGATTTTAAAAACTATTGAAATAAAATCCATCTTATGTGTTTTTGTTTTGTTTATATGCAGGTTCCTAACTATCCATGGAAATCTTGGAAAGTATTGCTTGTTAGAGCAATCGAAATTTTTGCTCTTGTTATCAGTGTAAAGCTTTTTATTAATTTAACATTAATTATTTTGTTGGTTATAAAAGTAATTTCTACCCTCTAAAATGTATTGATCTAATTCAGCATCTTACGAACTTAATATTTTGAGAATTGTGAAGAAAACCCGAATTAAAAGAATCGGGATACTTTATTAATCATCAATTCAAGTATTGGTTTAAAAAACCAGCATATCTTTTTGTCTTTCATATTTTTCAAAATATAAATAAACAAAACTCTAGGCATGATGGGATCGATTTTACGTAACAACTTCGACTAGTCACGTGATCAGTGACGTCAAATCCCTGGATTTCAAGAGTGGCTATGTAAACGGGTTTTTAAGCACATTTTCAGATTTCCTCCAAATCCCAAAATCCTGCATTTTACCCGGCATTTTCGGTGGGCTATGTAAACGGGGCCTAAGTAAGCACCGCTCTTCGCCTACACAAGAATCTGTAGTCCTTGTCAAAGTGATCTATTTCTCTCTTCTCATTGGTCAATCGAATTAATTTGATGACGATCTTTCTGTTTTCGAGAACTTCATCCAATCACCGTACAGATGAGGAATAACTCAAAAAGGAGTACAACATTTTTTGCAGGTTTTCATCTGTGTTTTTAACCGCCGTAAGAAAACCACTTAAACTTTAACTTCATCATATTTCAAGAGTTGTGATTGGATTTCCACAGTTGATGAAAAAGATCCCGCAAAGTTTACGCAATGTTGAGCGAAGGTGAATAGCAGACGGTTGGATAGTTTCACTATTCTTGATAATGATGACAGTTTGTGCATTTGTTAATAACTGGGATTAAATCAAACACGTACTATGTGACTGCATTTTTACAAGTTTCAAAGATCTTCTCTATCCTTACTTCTTGTGTGTGCATTGTTGTGACGAAAATTCTTAATCATGACGAATACATTTTCAAAGTTTGTTCAAAAAATTTCTAATGTTACTACAATTTCTCCAGACAAAATTAGCCTGTGCATGGTGAGCGGCGTATGTCTTCTTTATGCTTCAAGAATCGGATATCCGATGCTTGCAAAAACTGTCAACAGTCTGAAAAATCGTGCTCAACAAAAAATAGTATCGACACCTGAAAAAAACCAACTGAACTCTGAAGATGAAATCGATGATGATATTATGATCAGTAAAAGTGCTAAGGAAGCAGAAGATGTTAAGAGGCCGAGAAATATATATGATATCAAAAATTTCCCTGCCTTTAACAAAGAATTTCTCATGCAGCTGTCAAAACTTTTAAAAGTATTGTTTCCTAGTGTTTTCTCTATAGAGTCTAGTTTGTTACTCATACATACTTTTTCACTAATAATGAGAACATTCCTGTCTATCTACGTTGCCAAATTAGAAGGTCGAGTGGTTAAGTACATTGTTAGAAGAAACATAAGGATGTTTGCTCTACAGCTCTCAAAATGGCTCCTAATTGCCCTTCCAGCCACATTTCTGAATAGTTTAATTCGCTTTCTTGAGTGTCAATTGGCACTTGCCTTTCGAACTCGTCTAGTTAACTATGCTTATTCTCTGTATTTTAAAAACCAAACATATTACAGGGTAGGAAATCTTGATGGTCGTCTAGAAAATGCAGATCACTGCTTAACCGAAGACATCACCACTTTTACTCAGTCACTTGCTCATCTTTATTCACATATTACCAAACCCCTACTTGATTTGCTCATAACAAATATAACTCTTGTGAAAATGGCTAGTAACATGGGCTCATATGGGATAACAGGTCAAGTTTTTGCGTCTGCTGTTGTTGCCATAACTGCTTACATATTAAGTTTAGTTGCTCCAAAGTTTGGCAAGCTGGTTGCTGAAGAAGCCAAGCGTAAAGGATGCCTAAGATTTGTTCATTCTAGAGTTATTACAAATTCTGAAGAGATAGCATTTTATGGGGGAGAAACGGTATGTGTATATCAGTGGTTTCGTTTTCTTCATTTTTATTAAAGTTAAGGGGTAATCCAAAGAAACCGGACCTGGTACCAAAAAGGGCAATAAAATAGTGGATTCTGGCAACCCAGCTCTGCAGAAGTTGGAATTGCTTACTCGCCACTAAACGGCATTGGCAACACCAAATTTCACCAAAAATGTTACCCAGGCCCAGTTTCTTTGTACTTACCAAGTTTAAATGAATGAATGATCATCTTAAAAGGAATGGTTCATACGTATTATACCGTCTACCGTGACGCTGAATCCGAAAACTATATCAAAGCCCATTTGACTAATCTATAGATGTGCTGCTGAACGGTCGACGGGATAATACGTAATTACCAAAAGAATATTTCCATGTTGCTTTCATGGAATAATTTCAAAATTAATTGGTTTTATTAAAAGGACCCTTCCTCCAATATCCCGTGGACCCCCAGACAACTTTTTTTCATACTCTGTAGGCCCCCTCTCTGAGGGGTCTTATCCTTAGCCAAAAGTGGTATGGGTTGTACTGTACATAGGTTTGTTGTGGGGGATGTCTCAACATCTTTTTTCAGGGTTGGAAAGTTTCTTCCAAAGTGGAAAAAACCAGCCGGAAGAAATAGTTTTCTTTCCAGGTAGAAAAAACCTATTTTATTTAAAGAATAAATTTGAAAATTAAGACCATTGAATTCAACAAATAAGCTTTCATTTATAAGATATAGGCCTAAAGTTTTTCTAATAAAATTTTAAGTATCAAAAATATAATTATATGCAAGTACTGTACTGAGTTATAATTACACCAATGTTTTTACTGGGAGGTTTCTTCCCCAGTGGATGAAACTTTTTTTTTTCTTCAAAGAATTTGACACAAGTTTTAATTTTTAGTTATAAATGTACAATACAATCTTAAATTAAACTAAACCTTCAACAAATTCATTAAGATCACCTCTTA
Source organism: Tetragnatha montana (assembly GCA_963680715.1). Taxonomy (NCBI): domain Eukaryota; kingdom Metazoa; phylum Arthropoda; class Arachnida; order Araneae; family Tetragnathidae; genus Tetragnatha; species Tetragnatha montana. Next base: position 25,199,541 of record OY796684.1, read on the forward strand.
CTTACCTTGTTTTTTTTTATCGCTGGCCTGTGTAATTGTTATTTTATGTGTTGGCAAAATGCAATCTTGAAATATAATATTATAACAATTTTTAAATACAAAAAGGTAATGTAATTTCAATACCAGAAACCAGGGGTGTAGCCAGAGGGGCATTTAGGGATATCCCCCCCTGAAAATCCGAAAATTTCCTTTTTTAAACATAAGAAAGAAAGAAATTTGCTCCATATCCCCTCCTAAATTCCCAAATTCTTTCTTCCAAATTCACATTTTTTTTTTTGGCTGTGTCACTGGTAGAAACCCTTCTAGCTTCTAGCCACCATCTCCTTCAGTGGCGTATATAAGGGGGGGCTGAGGTGGCCCTGGCCCCCCCCCCTCCCCCGAAATTCAGACTAGGTGTACCAAAACTAGTTAAAACCCTATATTTCAGGGTCAAATTTCAAAAAAAAAAAATTCTGGGGGAGGCCCCCAAACCCCCCATTTGTACTTGGAATTTTATTATTGAAAACTTTATTATTATAAGTTAATAAAAATCCAAATCCTTACAAAAAATATAGGTCCAAAATTCGGACTAAGTGTACAAAAAACATGATAAAACCCTGTATTTAGGGGTAAAGTTCCGAAACGTTTCTGGGGAAGGACCCCCAGATCCCCTTTTGTACTTGGAACTCTATTTTAATAATTTTTTAAATATTAAGTTCATAAAAATGTGCATCCAAAATTCGGACTTAGTGTACCAAAACTAGTTAAAAACCTGGTTTTTTTAGTCAAACTTCCAAACATTTCCCCTTTGGTACTTGTATTTTTATTACTAACAACTTTTCCTATATTAAGTTTTTAGGACCTAAATTATCACCTAAAAAGCTACATTGACCTATTAATATATGCGGGGGAGGGGCCAGGGAGTAATTTTGGGCCCCTCCCGAAATAAATTCCTTTATACGCCACTGATCTCCTTTAAAAACTTATGAAACATAAAACCTAAAATTTAGTGCTAAAAGTAATTTCTTTTCAATAATTAAAATAACTTTTATTTTATAGTTTAAATTATGGTAGTCAATCAATAAATTTAAAAAATTGAAGAATGTATTTAGCTTTTAATTGGTTTCTTCCATTTTTTTTTCCAGTTTCTTCCACTGTCCTGGAAGAAACCCAACCCTGTCTTTTTTTATAGGTATCCCCGGACCTGGAAAAAGTGCCTGAACCTACGAACCTGGTTTGGGGGAAGCCCCTGCCAGCTCCATAGGAGCAATACATTAGGTTCGGGGGAAGGTTACAGCTTTTTCCAGGTCCGGGTATCCCCTATGAAAACTTTAATGTAAGTTTTAGATCACTCAGGTATGACTTTAATCTTGATGTAAAAATTTTGTATACCAATGGAGTTTAGGACAACTACCTGAGAAATTTTATGAAATTTGCACCTTAAAGTAGTGTTCAAGGAAAAAACATTTAAATTGTTGCCAAAACTCTGAGTGGGGTTTTCAATGCCATGCAGTGTTACATTTTGTATGTCCTCTTTCTATGAGGAAAAGACCAAACAACTTAATACTCCCAAGGAACGCAAAATACATTTGTTTCCATATCAACACCTTGCCCATTTAAACAATTAGATAATTTTAACTGGATCCTTTCATTAGAAAGTTTGTCCTCCCTATTTTATATTTTATTTTCCATTTGACTCTTTTGAACATACAATTGTGTGGCCATTTCAGGCGCGGATCCAAGGGGGGGGGGGCACTTTTCCAGATCATCACCTTTACATTTTGAGAAAAATGTCAAAATGTTGGGGATTTTTTAAAAAGTATCACTTAAGATCCCCTTTTGGTACCGCTGGGTGGTATGGGGGTCCTCCCCCAGAAAATGTTTTGAAATTTGACCTGTAAAAGTAAGGTTTTAACTCATTTTGAGTACTTTTTGGGACTTTTTTTTTGTGCTTATGAGTGATTTTTTGGGTCCAAGGGGGGCACCCCCCTGGATCCGCCACTGGGCCATTTAAGGACTAAATTGAGTGGCCATTCTAAGGACTAAAAATATTTCATCTCTCTCTCTTCACTCTGCTGAATTGGGAAAATAACCTAAATATCGTAGTGTTGATATCATGAATATTTTGTGCCCAAGCCCTCTTAAGTTAAACTCTGCCCCCTGACATTTGTTGGGTAAGTGGCTCTGCCATTAGCTGAAGATAAATTTAATGCATAACTGTGAATTTAACTTAGCTACCAGTCTATTCTTTGTTCATCACTTATTTTGCTTTTCTTACTGTGTGGCAAATGTGACCCACAGGGGAGGTCATACGGTATGGATTCGTGAGTTGCTGGTGAATCCGAGCTCTTGTGACTAGGTGAAACGCCTGGAATGCGTACCCCATGTTTAATTCTCCTGTGGTGTGATGAGAGTTATGATCATTTCATTTGGTATTTATACCTCATCTGAATAATCTGATTCTTTTAGTGGCAAGTAATTTCACTACATGTGTTTTAAAAGAGTAGATATTTCATAGATGGACTTGAGATACTTCAAGCCATGTTTTTAAAATTCAATTTATAATTGAATTATTACTTAAATAGTTATAAGAGGTTCTCATGTTATATATTCTATGACTTCTAGGTTGAGTTGTCTTTACTTCAACGGAGTTACAGGGCTCTTGCTTCCCAAATGAACAAGATTTACAACGTGAAATTATACTATATCATGCTTCAACAGTTTATGATGAAATATATATGGAGCTCAGCCGGGTTAATCATCATAGCCCTTCCAATTATGACAGGAACAACAAAACCTGAAGCTAGTAAGTTTAACCCTTTCTGTAATGTTTTTTTTTTTCTATTTCCATTACAAAAATTTCATTTTTTATCAAAGAAATATCAAATATCTTTTACCCTGATATAGAAAAATGCATAAATATTTGTCTTCAAGCTATACAAGGTGTTTCAAAAAGAGTGTAACAATAGGCTATTTCATAATAAATTATAATTTATGATGTATATATAAAATTTATCATAAAAGGGAAATTATTATTTCCCTTTAGACGCATACTTCCAATTGCAAATTTTCATTTTAAGAGGTGAAAAATTAGATGAGACTAGTTTCAACTCTATGGGGGGTCTACTTTATTATTTTCATCATTCCTTTTATTATTATTGCCTATGTATATTTGTGATTAATGTAAATAACATTTTGAAATCATTGTTATGTAGATGACAGTTACATTGATGGAGGAGTTTCCACTAGGACACAATATATGACAACAGCAAAAAGCATACTTATTGCAGGTGGTGATGCCACTCAAAGACTTCTTTCATCATATGAGGAAGTAAGAAAAATTTAGAATGATGTCATTAAGAATACTTCAATAAGAATTAAAGAGTCGAAAGTATTAATGCAATACCAGATACCAACTGTATCACTACAGTCAAATAATGAACCCCAAAACTTTTAAATTGGGAATGTTGTAAAATGACTGATTATCCTGAAAGTATCCTAAAATTCAATAGTCTGGCCCTTGTGTTATGTTCTTAATACTGATCCTGATATCATCAGTTTCTTGGATTGGATTCTAGGCTAATACAAAAGCAAAATGCTAATCTTGAGCATGTTCACTGTAAAATGATTGAAAAATGAAAAAAACATTTTTAATTACATCCTAAAATTTTTGCAAGGTCTGGAACAATTATGGACCCCAAATAATAATTCACTTTGATCAAGATTACTACTATGCCAGTTGTTGTTTTAAAGCCTGTGAAAGATCTATTTGTATTTTAAGTTTACTATAGCAGGTTATGATTGTATAGGAGTACTGTTCCCATTCTTAAGATGTTTTCATTTTTTAACTGAGTTTTAACCAAGTATCTTTTTCTATGTTTTTTACTTTATTAATTTTAAAATGAATGACTTTTTAGATCACAGAATTAGCCGGATATACAGCCCGGGTATCCAAAATGGTCCAAGTCTTTGAGGATGTGTCGGAAGGAAAATATGAGCGCACAATCACCACGAGTTCCTCTAAGTCTAAGAAAGCTTTTAATTTGCAAGGTCTTAAATTTAAAGATGGAATGCCTGAAGTTTTAGGTAAGGTGTTGGTAAGATTTGCATATGGTTGAAATATGCAATATCTATAAAAAAAATTACATATTTTCACTTTTGTGTCCCTTTAGTTCCTATTTAAATAAAGTTCAATAAAGGAAAACTCAATTTCCAAGTAGAACTGAGATAATTACCATTTTCCCTAGCTTGATTATATGCTTATTTTTTTTTCATAAATCCAGTTTTCTGATCAAATAAACTAATGATTGAACCCTAGAAGTCCGCTATTCTTACATATAGCAGATTCGTGTTTATGGCATGGTGGTAACGATTTGAACTAAATTTCAGTACTTATATTGCATATTTTGCCCACGAATAAGCCTGTTTTATTCAGATACAGCTATAAGTTAAAATTTAAGGACCTATTTAATTGTTCATATGATATTTTATAAGTGTATCTGCAATTTAAAAAAAATACTAGAAGGGGGAAATAATTAAAAAAGATAAAAAGATAGTTTCAAGTTCAGTCTAGTAATTTTTGAAGAGTGGCTGGCACCCATGTTAGAGACACATATTGAATTTCCAAACACACCAAAATAAATATATATTTTCATTGTTGTTCATATAGCAGCCTTCAATAGGTTAAAGCATTGCTGTTTTGAAAGGAACCACTTAAAACTGTAATTTCATGGTCTTTTAGGGTTTTTTTTTAAAAGTGCTTCACATTTTGTTATAAAAATGAAGATGGTAAGTTTTTTGCATCTTGTTTCCTAACTGGGAAAACAGGTTTGGAATGTGTAAGGTGCAAAAACCTCTCTGTTGTACATTATGTCTTGATATCCCCATTAGTATCTACTTAAATAATGTTTAGAAATGAAAATTTAATTCTTTAATCCCACACATTTAATCTTTAATTTTAAAATCAACTGAAATTTTTATAAGGGCCCTATTCAGTTCACTCATACAATTATGCATTGAATTGTTTTTGATATTTGCAATTCCCCTGTACAGAACCATATTCGCTTGCCTCGATGCAACCGAGCCAGCTTGATTGAATGTAGTATTTGAATAGAGATTGAAGCTATTCTTCGTGTTTAATTTTTTTGCATAAAAGAAAATGATTTTCTGGTGAAATAATTTAGAATGGAAATTAAACTTAGCAAACTAGGCATTTTGTTTTTAACTGATTTTTATTTATCAAAAATATTTTTAGGTGAAGTCATTGAAAGAGACGGAGTGATCAAGCTTGTGGATGTGCCCATTATTACACCTAATTTTGACATCATCGTTCGTAGTTTGTCATTTGAAGTAAGCTTCATTGTATTTATTTAAGAGATATTTTTTCTTGTACATTCATATACAAATTAAGATACACACAAGCAAATCCTATACTTGGTGCTCTTATGCTAGTGGCTCCCAACTAGTAGTCTGCATAAGGGCCCAGTAGCACACATAAAATGTAACAAAAAACTGTTTTTAAAGTAGTAATGTTGATTTAAATGGAGTGAGTATATCCTTATAGATTATCCTCAATAATGTTGAATGCATGGGGATAAAATCATCCTGTTACCAATTGTTGCAAAGAGTTTATATACTAGCAAAAATTATTACTTTTAAGTGCTAATAAAATTAAAATGTATTTTAATAATTATAATATGAGGTTATAGTTTCGTAACTTAGTTGTGGAAAATGAAATAGAGTAAAACCTTTCTTGAGCGACCACCTTCTGTTCCAAGAAAAATCTGTCGTTAAGAGAAGATAACCTTAAAATCCGAACGAGATTGCTCTACAACTTAAACAAAACATTTTTCGAATTATTATTGGTAAAAAAGCTCTATAACAATTGAATCATCAGTTTGAAAAAGGGAATAAGTCTCAAAACCAAATTATGAGGAAATTGTATAGGTAACAGAATTTTCTTTGCATAACCACTAAACTTTTACTGAAAATACAGGACCCTATTTAGAAAACAGAGCAATCATCAAAAAGATATAAGTATATTCAAAAATATTTTACAGTTCAAAAGAGTTGATGTACTTATTCCCTTTTTCAACCTTATAAAATTTCAAAAAATCTTAAAAACCACTTAATTACATTTCTGCTGAAGAAAACAGCACAAAAGTGAGAAAAAAGACTAATACAAATAAAATTCAAATTTAGTATAGGGTAGTTATTTTTCCCCTCTTTCCACTCATGTGTAAAGCTTGGAGATATTTTTTAAGAAAATAGTGGGGAAATCGCTGCCTTCAGAAACTGGTCGTTGTAAAATGGTGGTCGCTCAATGAGTTCTTACTGTACTTCAAATTTTAACATGCTGAAAAGTGTTTAGTGATTAAGGTTATGGGGGTCCACGTAACATAAATTTAATGAAGGGTAAGTCAGTTTTTCATGAGATAAGTACAATGCAATTAAAGTAACCTACTTTTATGTCCAAATTTAAAAAGGGAAATTGTAATTGTAATTCAAATTGTAGTTTTGTAACGTTACACTAAAAGTTTTACTGATATAAGTTTTCAAAAGTTGGCAAGTATACAAAACAATTAAGGCTGTCTGAATGGTGAGCAGACTTTTATGTGTTGGAAAACCCTGTTTTATGCAGAGCACTAAGTGGGGGCTCCACTGAGGAATCCTATTAGTTTAAGATCCCAGGGCCCCCAGACGTTACTTATCTTCTTCACAAATAAAATATATGGGATAAAGTAATGTCTTTGAGTGTGTGCATACCTGCTAGCTTGGTCCACTGGCCAATTGACAGGCACTAGGTGCTAAAGGTAAGTAAAAACAGGGCTCACTTTTCTCATTTTCTCAAGGTTGATTTTTACATAGGTTTTAAAACATATTGTTTAAAATTGATAATCAATACTGCCAGACACATGACATTGGCTACAACTTTTAACTGACTCCTTAAAGCTCACGAAAAAATAATGTAACTTTACTTATAATCTCAAGCTTGATTTTTATATTTATGATACTCAGAGTGAACTATTTCAATATTTTTGCAAGCAGACAGACCAATCGAATGGGCCAAACACTACCCCTAAAAGGTTGCTAATCATTTAACAATATGTTTTAAAACATATGTAAAAATCAACCTTGAGAAAATGAGTGAAGGGAGCTCTGTTTTTACCTACCTTTAGCACTTGGTACCTATCAATTGGCTGGCGGGCCAAGCTAGTAGGTATGCACATGGGTGCCACTCTTGCGTCTTTCTAAAAATTCTATGAATGGAATTCCGTCCGATGTCTATTACAAAACACAAAATCAGCTGACTGTCAGCGATTTGACTAAATTTCAATACTTAAATTGCACATTTTGCCCACAAATGAGCCTGTTATACTCAGATACAACTTTTACTTAAAATTTTAAAGCCTATTTGATTGTTCATATGATATGTTTTTCTGCCATTTTAAAAAATCTGCTATGGGAAAATGATTAAAAAGATAGTTCTAAGTTCAGTCATGTAATTTTTGAAAAGTGGCACCCATGGGTATGCACATACTCAAAGTTTATATAACGCTACTTTATCCTATAGGGAAAAGTAGTGTACCTCAGTCCTATACTGTTTTTAGCTCAACTTTCAGGTATATGGCAACACTAAATATGTAGTTTCCATCTTTACCACCTGAGCACTCTGTCTAGCTAAATTATTTTTAGGAAAGCTAACTGTTTTGGAAGATATACACTAAAAACTGATTTCACCCTTCAAAAGTAAATTTTCTATCTTTGCTATCGTAAGCTTTTGTTAAAAATATAAAGATATGATTTTACAGTGATTTTAATATGTTATAATGGATGTTTTAGCTATCATAACATGTGCTTTAAATGAAGCTAGGCGTAAAATCAACACGGTGGTTAGACATTTTTCAGCAGATGATAAGTATTGTACCTTGGGACTATTCAAAATACACTTAATTACCTTGAGTTACTAAATAATCACTATATCATAGCTGCCAAGTACTTTGATTTTATCGGAGTTACTCCTATTTTTGGTTTCTTCTCCGATAATCCGATTTTTCCTTTAAAACTCCGATTTTTTAAAAATACTTTTGTTGCAATCGTAAAATACAATTTTTATTTCCAAAAGCCTTAAAAGTTACTTCAAGGTGTCTACTGATTATGTGAAAGTCTAAAATCGTAAAACAGTCCGAAATTTCAATGAAAGATTGCAAATTTTCAGTTACGCTTCCGGACTTTTGCCTGTAAAGTTGGCTTTTCGTACTTCTATGGCAGGCTGAAAAAACAACTTGATGGTCGCGATCGCTTTTCTTTCTTCTCGTTGATGTCTTTAGCTTTAAAAGCTTGTTTTTGGAGAAAGTGTTCACTAATAGCTGGCAAATTAAAATAGTAAAAGAAAACAGAGGGAAATCTATCATTTGAATAAAACTAATGTTCTTAAAAGTAAGATGAGTTAAATATATCGTGACTGAAAAATAGGTGGTTTTGCTTTTATGTGTAGTCCGTGAAAGTACTCCTATTTTTTTCCTCCATCAGGTTGGCAGCTATGCTATATTGACTTTTATTGCATTGGTATTTTGATTTTAAAAGCAGGGTAGGTTTTAATTTCATGACTAACGCTAATTTTAAGGGAAATCTAGAATTTTGTGACAAAAAACAATGCTTTAAAACTTTTCAGTATAAAAGTTTTAAAGCATTGTTTTTTGTCACAAAATTCTAGATTTCCCTTAAAATTAGTGTGCTCCAACTAAATCTATAAGCTTATACATCTGGATGGTTCAATGAGCACTTGTTCCTTGAGTTTTTCCGCAAACATTTTATTAAGTTAAGAGGTGCAAATTAAAGTTTTTCCACATAGGTCTAATGTACAATACCGGTGTTGTACCTTGGACCTATTTTCAGTTTTTATTCTTTCATTAATTACGTATTGAAATACTTCAATTAAAATTCTGAAAAAAAAATATATGTTGTGTATGAAAGGCTAAAGTATCGAGGAGAAATTGTTTAATTAATTTATTTTCAGTAAAAAAGTTTTGCTGGGTAAAAAGTAACAAAAGGTCCAAGGTACACTACTTTCTTCTATATTTATTTTGAGATTATAAGTAATATCTGGGGGCCCTGGGATCTCCATCTATATTAAGAAAGAAATCCTCTCAACGTTTTTCAGTTACCCAATACCGAATCTGAGAAAACTGAGGGTTAAATAGAGTACTGTAACACAGTAGCGTATATAAGGGGGGGGCCGACGGGGCCCTGCCCCCCCCCCCCCCCCGAAATTCGGACTAGGTGTACCAAAACCAGTTAAAACCCTGTATTTTAGGGTCAAAATTCAAAAAAATTTCTGGGGGAGGACCCCCAAACCCCCCTTTTGTACTTGGAATTTTATTATTAACAACTTTATTATAATAAAGTTCATCAAAATCAAAATCCTACCGAAAAATATATGTCCAAAATTCGGACTAAGTGTACCAAAAAAGAGATAAAACCCTGTTTTTAGGGGAAAAGTTCCAAACATTTTCTGGGGAAGGACCCCCAGATCCTTTTTTGTACTTGGAACTCTATTTTAATAACTTTTTAAATATTAAGTTCATAAAAATGTACATCCAAAATTCGGACTTAGTGTACCAAAACTAGTTAAAAACATGTTTTTTTAGTCAAATTTCCAAAACATTTTCTAGGGGAGGACCCCCAGACCCCCCTTTGGTACTTGTATTTTTATTAATAACAACTTTTCCTATATTAAGTTTTTAGGACCTAAATTATCACCTAAAAAGCTACATTGGACCTATTAAATATGTGGGAGAGGGGCTGGGGAGTAATTTTGGGCCCCTCCCGAAATAAATTCCTATATACGCCACTGCTGTAACAGGGTTCCCACCTGTCCTTGAAAATCCTTAAAAGTCGTTGAATTTTTTTTTTGTTAAAATTAGGTCCTTGGAAAAATGCAAAAGGTCCTTGAATTTTGAATCCACTCCAGCCGCCTTTCGCTGATTTATCTGAATTTCCTTTCCGCATTTGACAGCAATGTTTGAAACCGTAAAACTATGATAGTAACGCCCTCTACATCGGTTTCGCAAGTGAACAAACTAGTAGAAAATTAAGTTGGAGTCTGTAGGCATTTTAAAAACAACTCCAATTGCTCTAGAAAGATTATAATTTTTAAGTGTCTGCGAAAAAAGGTCCTTGAAAAATTTTGTTGAGGTCCTTGAAAAGTCCTTGAAAGCCCTTGATTTTCAATGTTTTCAAAGAGTGGGAACCATGTGTAATTTGGGTATATTACCCACACTAGCATATAAACTGCACACACGCTAATTATCGTTTAAAAACTAATGCAACTAGCAAACTAGTAGCAAAAAATTACTAGAGTTATGAAAATTGTAGACTAGGATGAAATGTAACCAAATTTTCGTGCTTTATTTTAGATGACTTGTGACATGCATCTGCTCATCACAGGACCCAATGGGTGCGGTAAAAGTTCGCTGTTTCGAATTGTCGCAAACCTTTGGCCACTAGTTAGTGGTAAAATTTATCGTCCACATAAAAAAGAACTCTTTTATGTCCCTCAACGTCCATACATGCCCATAGGAACACTCAGGGATCAAGTCATTTATCCCCATTCATTTCAAGACATGGAGAGAAATGAAAAGTCTGATGATGATCTGTTTACAGTCCTAAGTATTGTACATCTAGAACACATTGTGTTTCGTGAAGGAGGTAAGATTGATCTAGTACATTACAGTGCTTAACAAAATGTTAGGTTTACCAACATTTTTCAATGCTTTAAATTAGGTGTGAATAAGATTCTCTCTTCAGTAATCATCATTATTATTTAGAAAGCAATTTGTTAAAAAATAAAAATTCATTTTTAGAGCTTGCAAGTTTTTATTTTGAGGCTATTTCCAAAAAAAGGTTTTGAAACAAAAGACCCATCTTTTTGAAATGGCTGTTTCCCATGTTTGAAATATATTAATTTAAAAACTTTTTGAATGTTATTTGATGGGTTGACCAATGTATCAATTTATATATGCCAGGCTTAAAGACAAAATTTGCTCATTAAGCAAGAGGAAAATGACCACAACTTTTTATAGCATTTTCAAAATGATAATGCTACAAAATTCAGGCTTCCATTTAGCCCCTTAATGTTACAAGTGGGGTAGATATGTTACTTTTCTGTAGATTCGAAGATTTCAACATTTAAAGAAAATCTGCTTTTATTGTATTTTAATCTTCAATTGATTAGAATGAAGGATTTTTTTTCTCTTTACATTGTGGGAGATTCCATCACCTGCCCTTTTCAAATCTTTGGCATCTCGTGGGCGCATCACCATAATTGGTTTCCCTTACCATACCTCATTCCTAACTTTGAATATGACCCCTTACTTTTCCCTTCAACAATTCTACCTGCGTGGAGTTTTAAATCTGATTAAAAGCAAGAAAATAAAGGGTCTGTATATAAAGTGCATATAATCAAATCTTGCGTACCCTGGTAGTTTCTTTTTCAATCTTGCACTGGGGCCATAGAATTGGTCAAAACCTTTCTAGTAGAACATTTGCTTCAGTTTTGCTGCATAACTTCATTTCACTTACACTCATTCTTATTTTAATTTTTCATGGTAAAAGTAAAAATGAAATAAAGCTAGTTCAGAAGCTTCTATAAATTGATATAATTTCTTCTTCTAGCAATCCTATGCCTGTAATAATGTTTTAAAGTTTATAGTGAAGTCCCTAATTCTATTATCCTGTTTGTTTTCAGGATGGAGTGCAAAAAAAAATTGGAATGATGTTTTGTCTGGTGGCGAAAAGCAACGGATGGCAATAGCTCGTCTCTTTTATCATAAACCACAGTTTGCACTTTTAGATGAGTGCACAAGTGCAGTGTCGATTGACGTTGAACAGAAAATTTATCAAACGGCTAAAGATTTTGGGATATCCTTATTGACGATAACCCATAGACCTTCGCTGTGGTGAGTTATGTGAACTTTATTTATACAGTATACTCTTGTTAAGACAAACTTTGTTTTGCCGAAAACCTCTATTTCTAGAAAAATATTTCATCCTAGAAATATTCCTCCCTCTAATGTTAATTACAATTCTTTTTTTGCTAAAACTTTTACCATACGAAGCACTATTTGGACAGGTTAAAATTATGTTTTAAAGGATAGGATTTTGAATTTTAAAAAGGTGAAAGGCACACAAAAGTTTGGTGTGCTATGAAAAACTTGTCCTACATCTGTCCTATTAGCTAATGTTTTCCCTAATTGGCTAATGGGTTTTTCATGTATGTTCATGTATGTTTGTTATTGAGTAACAGATTGTTTCAAATTTAACTGCCAACTTGAAAATGAAGAAATGTAGAGAATAATGATTTTACTGCTTTTTTGTATAAAAAAATTAATTCAGAAACATTCCGAACAAAGTTGTCTAACTACTATACTGGGCTGAACTTTTAAAGAAATTAGGAATCTGTAAGTTAACTTTTTATTTGAGGTCAAAGTTTTGAAAATTTAATGTTGAAAATAATTTTATTTTATTTCAATTAAATTATTTCTTTTGTTTTTCTAAAAACAGATTGTGTTACTGTTTTAAAAATAAAACTAGAGTTTATTTTGGATCTTCTATTATAAAATATCGTTGGCATACAAATGGAAGAAAGTCATTTCTGGGCTCAAGTACTCTGTACAAAGTAACACCAAATTTGGTGAGAGCCAATCGCTTTCTTTTGTGTCATACCAATTGATTGTCTTAAAGCTTGGCGCTGTTCTACCGCTTTCAAAAGATTCACCTAAATTGACTTAATGCCTTTCGCTTGTTAGCCGACGGTATCTGCTTCTGACAAAACACCATATTTTGTTGTTTTCAAAGTCTTATGTCGAATGCTTTTGTCAAAAACTCTATCTTGAAATTTTTTATCTGTCCCTTTGACTTCTTCATATCAAGAGTACACTGTATTTTTCTTTAAATTCTAACCCATTATTTTTTTATCCATTTATCCTTATCTTTTTCAAAGGAATTTAATTTATGGTTTTAAAAGTTATTTAAAATGCAAAGTATTGCTACTATTACTCATCTAATGTAAAAATGTAATGTTTGCAACTAATACTGTTGATCATTTCTGTGTAAATATGAAACAAATTTTAAAGTAATATTTTGCATGCTTAAAAGCTTATTATTTTGGGAGAAACACTAAAAAATATTTATTTTTGCAGGAAATTTCATACGCATTTGCTGAAATTTGATGGTGAAGGTGGTTGGTCGCTTGAGCCACTTGATGCAAATGCTAGGCTTTCACTTCGTGATGAAAAAGAGAAACTAGAGTCATCCCTGATAGGAATACCAGAAATGGAGCGTAGACTTAAAGAGTTGTGTACTCTATTAGGAGAAGATTCAGCTGTTATGATGGAAACTTCAGATCTGCAAGTAATGTCTAAAGATGGTTTTTCGGATACCAATGACTCTTCTTATGATTCACCAGTAATGATAGAAAATTTATCGGATTAATTACTTTATTTTGCATAACATTGTATGATGTGAAGAAAAATTTTATTCTTTATAATTATAATGGTCTTAAACTATGCAATTCATCTAGCACAGCTGCTATTTCAAATAATCAACAAATTATATATTTTACAGTATTGTATTATTTATTAGAATGTATATACTGATAATTTTACATTCCAATTTTTAAAACTTATTTAAGTTGAGTGTAGTTTGTTTATAAAGTAAAGACCAAATGGGAAAAAATATTTCCTCAAATTAATAAATCTGGTAAGTAGTTTTTCTCTTTTTAAAAACTATGCAAAAATCGTATTACAATATAGCTTTAATGTATCTATATTTGTATATTTATAAATATATTGTTATATAAGTTGTACAGAGGAGTATAGGTGTAAAACAACCAAGGAATAAACCTATTATATTTCAATCCTTTAAACTACTTTTATTTTTACAAGGATCTTGAAATCTTCTCTCATGATATTTGGAGAATTGTATTATTAATAGTATTATTCTATTTATTCTATTGAAAATTATATCACTACCACTATTCTGAGCTTTTTATTTACTTTAAGAGCTCTTAGTTTTATATGCTAATTTCTTGTTGTGTTTAACAAGTTTATATTAAGTTGGAATTTTATATTGTTTTGATTTATTGTTGGCTTTTAATTTGTTACAATCTTTTTGAATTTTACATTCATAACTTAGTGAAAAGTCATTTTACTTCATTGTGTATTGTTTTAACTGATTATTCTTATGACTCAAAGCAATGTGTTTTATTACTCAAGTATGAGCGTTTCTCGGCTATTTATATTTTTGAGATTTACTAGACAAACTTATAGTGTAAGAGCTTTTAATTCTGTATCAATTATTTCAAAGATATTAACACATGAAATTTATTAAGAAACTTTGCTTGTGAAAGTAATCACCAACAATTGTTTCCATGTTTGAAAAATATACAACTTTTCTGCCAATTGCTGTAACTTTTCTTTCACTCCCTTTTTTTACACATTAAATTATATTTTGTTTTATAGAAGTTTCTAGTATACTTTCTAGGTACTGATAGTGTAAGGTAAATTTTTATTATTACTAAGTAATTAAGTATTGTTTGTGTATCACAAGTTCAGTGTTGAGTAACTTAACATTATTTTTACTTTCACCCTTAATTATTAAGTAAATGTTTGGCTTTGTTGCTTCAAAAGAAGACCAGTACTACATTCAGACATTTAATATATCATAAAACTTTTACACAATTGTTTACATTGTTACATTTATAATTAATTTTTTATTTGCATGCTTGTTTGATAAAATGTGTTAAAAATTCCTGAAAACATTTCAATTTCTTGTAAAATATCCTAAAATACAACAATATAATAGTTATACAATCCAAATGGAAAATATTGTTTTTTGTTAAGGTAAATCAATACTTAACCATTTGTTAATTAAGAAAAAATTAAATTCAGATATTTAAAAAGAGTAAAACATGTTTAATTTGACTACCTATCTTCCATATGCAAGTCACCTGGGGTGCCACTTTTCAGGTTATAGAAATTTTTAAAAATCTTGAGCTCAACAAGAAAGCATAAAATCAGATCCAATTTTAAATATAAAAAATGCAGGGCTGCAGCATTAATAACATCTTTTATGAAAACTCCAGTCTCACCATCAGTTCTTAAAGCGCAATTACATAGTAGCTACATCATTCTGAAAATTTTTGCTGCCATATCTACAATTGCATGGTGTTTTCATACGACTGTAGTTAAAGTAATCTCAACCGTTCTGGATCTTTTTAGCAGACGGGTCATAAGTTTTGTATGAAAATTACCTTCTGAACAATATTTTTTTTAAAACAACAGGATTTTGGAGCATTCTGGATAAAAAGTTTGTTACTCTATTAGTTTTACAGGATTTTCAGTTGAAGTTAGTGGCACCCCTGATGCACAAAAGGAGCAATGTTAAAATAATAATAAAAACTCCTCTGACTTGCTGTAACTCTATGCCATATCTCAAAAACATAATGCATTGTAGGAAATAGCAAGGGAATTATCATTTAGTATTGATAGAATATAGTAATCTCCAATCATACATACAATATAAAAAAGATGAACTAAAAACAAAATTATTTTTTAAATATTTTAAGTAGCCTATGATTTTCTAAGATATATTTTCAGTTAATATATTAAAAGTAAATATATTCTCCAGAGTTAACTTATGCATGAATCACTTTATGGCACCATTTAGTATAAGAGAAGCATATAGAAACTGTTTAAAAAGAATTATCACATAAGGATTGTGCCCTCAAATGTTTTTATATGATGCCTGCATTGATTGTTCTTGATAGTAATTACTTTGTTTCTACAGGTATTTCATGCTTTACAACTTAATTTTGTTTTGACAGCAAATTAATTAAATGAATCAATGGATATGAAATGAACTTATGCCTGGAATATTCTAGCATTATAAAAGAACTCTGAATTTCTTTCCAAAGGTAATGGTATATATCAAAATAACTTTAAAAACCATTACAATTTTAAATTTTATTTGAAATTTTTACTGTAACAAAATGAACTTGGGCACTTCATCATATAAATGTGAAACTTATAATTAATTCACATTTGAAAAATATGGCAGCATTAGTTATTTTTATGTTACTTGAAATCAGTTGAACTGGTTTGTTTTGATCTAGTAAAAAAAATGGTGAATTGATGACAACACACACATCAGCTAAATTTAATGTAGTGTTACAATTATGATATTATGGATAAAAAGTTAATTTCTTTTCCTCATACCTTTTTAAAAATGAATGTGTGAACCTTCCTTTAATAATAGTTTAAAAGATACTTATCAATTGCTTTTCTTCACAGCAAACCAACATAATACACCCAATACAGTATATTTAATATTATAAAACTCAATGGAAAAAACACCCTTGATATTCTATCAATCTTGATGGCTTTTTGTCTACGTTTTTGAACTGGAGTCAGGCCATGGATTTTCGGCTGGAGATTGAAAATCCTTGTGCTATCCTATAAGAAACAAAATTGTATGCATTTATGAAGCTGTAAATTAAATTGCAACTAATATATATACTCAAATAATACCATGAAAAAACTTTCAAATATATTCAGTGATGCACATTGTGTTAAAAGTAAATAAAAATTAATAATTTTGTGCACCAAATTAATTTTTACTACTATAACTTGGCTTCACAATTTCAAAATCTTATCCTTTAATTAATATTTGGATCCTTATAAGGAAAGTGATGGAGTCTGTTAAAAGTTATCTATTAGTTCAATTTTGTTTTCAAAAAGAATGTGCTTTTTAAGTAATCTTGCACAACTGCGGGATCCCTTCAATCGTTTTAAAAGAATTGGCTTGCAGGTAAATTTCTGGTCAGATTTATTTAATTTATTATTTTCAAGGGAACTTTGTGCTTAAAACAGCCCTGCTCATATGGTGTGCCTCAAGCAATAAGACTTCAAAAATTTACATAAAAAAATCTATTATAAACATCTTATTAAATTCAAGTAATGTTTGTTGATTCTTTTTCTGAGCAATCAAAGTGCAAATTAATCACTAAGTAATTAATTTATTTTTGGCTGACTTACATTATTGATTTGTCTAAGTCCTTCGTATTCATCTTCTAAAACCACATTGACGAGAGCGTATTCCATGAGAGAAAGAAACACAAAAAATGTGCAGCTGGACATAAAAATATCAATGGCTTTGATATAAGAAACTGGCGGGAGTGAGGCTTGGCTTTTGGCATGCTGTGTGGATAGGGTCAGTAGGCTTGTCACTCCAAGAGTTACTCGAGCTGGGACAGCTTCAGGCTGGGATATTTTCAAAAGTTTGATTAAGGATATACAATACATTTTAAAAAAGATAAAAAAAGACTGAGCTTACTTTTATCCAAAATGACACCCAAGACATGATCACGATTAAACAAGTGGGAATATACGTATGAAATAAATAATATCCTAATCTTCGTTTCAAAGTAAATATCACTTGAAGGCATGTAAAATTTCCTGAAAAAATAAAGAAAGCTTTTTAACAATATGTTACTTGTAATTCAGAATTTTATTTCATCAAACAGATTTTGCGATCAACATATTGTTTTTTATTATTTTTGTGAAAATCTTTTCTTTCACCAATTAATTATTTTTTACCATACATAGGAGTTCGATGATACTTATATTTCCAATACTTTTCAAGTGACCCTGTTTGTACTGTAAAATTTACACCATGTAAAGCTGATTATTTTTTTTAAATTATCTGCTTTACAAAACTTGTGGAGGGAGGTTAAATGCACCCTAGCATTTAAACCTTTTCTTTGTTATTTTATTTATTATGTATATATATTTATATACGAATAAATACGAGAAAATACAGGGTGGTCCTTAATTCATGGTACAAACTTCTAGGGGTGTTAGAGTACACCTAGACGAACAAGAATTGGTATGGGAAGGGGGGTCGCAGATACGCCGTTAAAGAGCTAGGACCTAATGTAGTGCGAGTGCGTTTCAAAAGGCCGTTTTTAGAAGGCCCGTGTGACGAAACAAATCATAATAAAATGAAAAACATTATTGCATGAGGCACAAGAATATCCGTACTACTTAAATCCTCAATGTGATAGAAATTGGACCACTTGCTAAACCGTGGGGTGAGTTTTAAAACGTGCAATATTCATCTTTTAGCCAAAGAATGGAGTTCCCTTAATGGTACTTAGAAAAATGATGATCGGGGAAGGAATTTTCAATGATCATACGTTGATCATTAGAACTGTAGGTTAGGTCCTAGCTCTTTAACGGCGTATCTGCGACCCCCCTTCCTATACCAATTCTTGTTCGTCTAGGTGTACTCTAACACCCCTAGAAGTTTGTACCATGAATTAAGGACCACCCTGTATAAACAAAATGCATGTAGTATAACATAACTTAAAGCTCATATTCTATAATTTGACTGCGCAGTTGAATCGCGCGCGGAAAACATAATCGAAGCCCGTAAGCTGTGCCGCTGAATCCGAAAACGTAATCAATGTGCTGTGCTGCTGAATCTGATGGTTACTGCACAGTCAACAGGCTAATACGTAAGTATATCAATATTTTGAGTTTCAATTTTTTACACATGAGACTAATCATTCCTTACCTGTTGAGTAAACTTGAGTGCAGTCTCCTCTTTCGGTTTTCACTAAATCAAGTTGTGGCAATTCTATGTTTTGATCCACAACTAAAGGGGTGACTTCCTCCCAATCAAAGAGTAAATCATCTGTTGTGTAAGACACTGCATTGAAGAATACGATTTAGCTTAGATAAAATTAATAACTTAATATTGAATATTAATCAGTCGTGTTAGTTAAGAAGATGCAAATTAAAATTTAACATTTACTTTACTTTTGAATATAAGAGTGCTTTCACCGATCGTAGCTAATTCGGGATAGAATGTGCTATAACCTCCTGAAAGTTTTGGTTGATTATAATTTTTCATTACATTATTTCACAAAATTCCTGTCTGAATTTTCATTTGTCAAACCGTCCTAAGTTGGGTAACTAAAATTATTTTAAGTTCCAATTTTGTTCAGATTTCATTGAATTGTCATAATATTAAATTTATTTAGGAATTTGTACCACATATAAAGATATTTCAACTCACAGCTTTCCATCTGCAGAGAACAGGTCTGTGTGTCATGCGGATATGTAGCAAAGTTCATAGCACATGATAAAGTGAGAGTTAATCTATAATGAAAGAAAATATAATTGGTGGAGGTGAAACTTACAGCAACTTTTGTTTCTTGCGTTAAAAAATACTATTAATGAAATATTTTCTACTGGAAAAGAAGTGAACGAAGGTTTAAAAGGCCCATTTAATTAACTCCTTACTTCACCATATACAGAATGTCCTTGTTTTGGTAAAGCCAGACGTAATGATTGGGAATGGTCATGGTTTGGAATGTGACGGACTTGGCGTTCTTGAAGTAGGAGTCTGGCCTCCACATGTTTTGCAGCCACTGCACTTCCAGCAGCCGGTACTCGGAGGTCATGTTCTCAGGCGTCTCAGGCAGCCGAAGTCGGTGGTCCTTCCAAGTTTGAGCAAAAAAGATGTCAGCCGCGTAAGTCTGAAAAGATAAGGACTCCTCTCAGGCCACAATTTTGCCCAGGTACAATTGGTCCCCTCAACTATAAGATCCGGAAAATTCTCGACAATCATTGACATATGATCTTGAGATGATTTCCTTTGCGTTTTGGTTTGGATAAAATGATTCTGACTTTTGTTACTGAGCCTTTTTTCGGGTTCCGGGTCTCTATTTAATTTTAAGTCATTAAACAAATATAATGGCCGATATAGCTGGAGACTCATTTTTTATAAGGGCATGGTCACAAACTCGACAGTCAATATCCCGATAGGTTAAAATTAGGAATTAATGTCAATGTGAAATCGAGCACCTTAGGATTGCACTACGAGTTCAAAAGATATTTGGAATCACCTTTGAATTAGACTGAGTTATTTGATTCTAAGATGACAATATGAATTACCATTGAGCCTTCATTAATGGAGTCTAAGCCCATTACGGTGACATGAAAGGAAACTTTTGTAGCTTTACCTAAAAGGAAACAAAATTTATGTTAATCATCCATATTAATAATTTTTAGAAGATTTACTATTTACACTACTGATACTAAAACTTGTAATTTCAGAGGATTTGTTTAAAATAACAAAACAAAAAAATTTAAATAATGTTAATTTTTGAATCCAATTAAGTACTTTTTGAAAATTAAAGGTACCTTACCATCCTTTTTGGGAGGCTTCATTTTATCATACATTTTGGGATCTTCTGGAAGAATGTCATTGATACTGAGGCCTCCTTGCACAGCACTAAAACGTTTTTATAAATAAATGTGGTTAATTTGACATCCTTTTATCATAATGTTCTAATCTTAAAGTAGAGAATAGCTAAAAGTTAATTTGAAATACCGTAGAACGGGTTGAATCGGATCCCCTCGGAATATGGATATGGTGGATTTACACCACCGCGACATTAGCGACTAAAGCGGCGAACTGCGATTCAAAAAAAAACAATAGGAAGCCTAGAAAACAGTCGCTTTTGTCGCAGTGGTGTAAATCCACCATTAGTTTTTGCTTTTATAATTCTACTGGAAGAAGTGTTTTATAATTAGCATTATAATTGATTTAGTGAAAAACAAGAAAAAATGCAATGCAATTGTCACATTTGAGATTTGATTCAGAAAATGCATTATCTGCATCTAAGTTTTTGGGATCTCAACCCGACAGAATAGTAGAATAAGACAAAATATGAGCATGAAATTACGTGTTCGTATTCGATCCTCATCAATATTGATACCTATTACAAAATCTGAATAAAAAAATATGCGAAAAATATGCACCAAAAAAGCACCATTAAAATTAACAGGAAAAGGGATTGAAAATACTTTAAAACATTTTTCGGTTTTACTCAAAATTGAAAGAACAATACAAGACCGAATATTCCAATCAAAAGATTTTACCAAAAGAGGTTTTTTGTTGAAAGTTAAAAAGGGTTCCGATTCACGGTATGTTTAAAATCCTTAATAGAAAATAGGAAACCGAAAACTTTCTTATTTGAAAACAGTGAAAAATTGTTTTTTTACTTCTGCACATAGGAGAGCAACAGACCGACTGCTAGCCAAGAAGTTGGACGGAATCTGCACATCAGAAAGCGGCACTCGGGTCTAGTTCACAAGCCACCATTCAGAGCATTATTCTGTTGCTAGAAAAAAGAATTCGCTCAATTAGGGCATGAATAATTTTTTCTTAAATTTCTACCCTTTGAATCAAGAGCATAAAATTTTATAGTTTAGAGGACATTGTTTTTTAAACTTCACTATACCTCAATCTCTTCTGACCAAATTTCTGGATTTGACATTGTCAAGCAAAAGGACTCTTCTACGAGTGAACTGTAAGAGAAGCTGTATCTCCAAGAGCTAAATGAAGGGCTATTCTTTATTCTAAGAGTTGAGTTCTAAGAGTTTGACCTTCCTAGCCTGGTTCTAACATTTGTCGACAGTCTCCTTCATGATTTTCAACTAAAATTACCCTATTTCGCTCCACAAAATTCAAATATTGACCTCAAAAAATATTCTGGTTACCCCACAGGTTATATTTAAACCAGAAAAAAGACATCTGATTTAACAAGGCTCATTCAAGCTTGGCTCAAGCGGGTAAACGAGAAAATAAAACTCGTTGCGTTGCTTTTGAAATTGTCTCAATAATCGTGATTCAAAGAATTAAGGGACGTTTAAATATACGGCAATTTGGCGAAATCAGTTGGACAAATCTCCGCGATACAACTCAAAATGATGTCACATTTGTCCGTCTGTTATAATTTCATTGGTCTCGCCTAATTTCCGTACCGGCAATAGATCCGGATAAGTAAAAACCCTACTTTAAACCATTTTAAAATTACGACTTCTCTGATCTGAAAATTATCTTTTACGCTCAAAGAGAGTTATTAATCATTCGATTTAGTATTTAAGTGACTGTTTCCTTCCATTTCTGTTAATTTTAAGGCATATCAAAATGCTTTTTATTAGACTAGATCACTGGCTCCCACACTGGTCCAGGAACATGAAAATGAAAATCGAGGGTTCACAGAGGCTTCCAAGGGGTCCACCGGACTCAATCTTATAAATATTTAAAATTATAGAAATTTCAAAATCTTGTTCTTTTCTATCTAATATTTTTAAGTAGTGATATTTTGAAGATAGATTTATTTTTCCATGGAGTATGAAAAATGTCATCAAGGGGTCCACGGTGATAAAAAAAAAAGTTAAGGAACTCCTGGACTAGATGTAAAAAACCGTGTTAAATCCCTGTTTTTAAGGGTTAAATTTCTGAATATTTTCTGGAGAGTACCCCAGAACTTCTTTTTTGCATTGAGTTAAAATCATTCACAAAAAATCTCTCTACGAACCTGAATTTCTTTAAATATGTTATTATAAATAATTAATTTAAATTATACTAGTTAATATTTTCTAAAATCTTTTAAAATTTGTGTCTTCCCCTAAATAAATTTCTAAATTCGCCATTGGTGTAAATTGGGCTCAAGTTATCTGTTCAAGTATTCTCAAAGCACAAAATCCACCATCGGCAAATACCTCGGCACCAGTGTCTTTTGTGTCCGCCCCCTCAAGCCTGACTAAGCAGCCCGGTCTGAAAGACATTAATGAACAGGAAGTGCAGTTTGTAAAGCATCCCTGGCTGAAGGGTTCCGTTGGGCCCGCCAGATAAAAGGCTGAAGAGCGCAAAAAATGGCACAAGAGGGCCGAAGCGCTGACGCGGTCCCAACACGCCATCGCGATAGTGCACGATCGGGGCTCGAAAATTCTCGGCTGCGGAGGGCGAACCCCGGCACGTAGCGCAGACAAAGGACGTGGCTTATCGCCCCATCACGCGTGTTTATACCGACAAGACCCCATGCGCCACTTTTTGCGTCTCTCTAGACCAGCGTTTCCCAACCTTTTTACTCCCACGGAACCCTTTTGACAATGCCCAAGTTCCGCGGAACCCTAGCTTCCATGTAACAATATTTTTCTCACTATTTTTAAATTATTAAATAAAACGAAAAATAAGTAACAAAGAAATCAGTGGCATATATAGGAATTTATTTCGGGAGGGGCCCAAAATTACTCCCCAGCCCCTCCCCCACATATTTAATAGGTCCGATGTATCTTTCTAGGTGATAATTTAGGTCCTAAAAACTTAATATAGGAAAAGTTGTTAGTAATAAAAACACAGTTACCAAAGGGGGGTCTGGAGGTCCTCCCCCAGAAAATTTTTGGAAGTTTGACTAACAAAAACCAGGTTTTTAACTAGTTTTGGTACACTAACACAAGTCCAAATTTTGGATGTCATTTATATGAACTTAATATTTAAAAAGTTATTCATATAGAGTTCCAAGTACAAAAGGGGATCTGGGGTCTTTCCCCAGAAAAGTTTTAGAACTTTACCCCTAAAAACAGGGTTCTATCTTGATCTGATCATTTCACTGGTCCAAAAAATCAATTCGATTGACACTTAGTTGTGCAAACATTTGGTAGTATTAACTTTCGCAAATCTTCGTCGGTGGAAATTTTAAGTTTTTTGTAATCATCATACTGAAATGCGATAGGGTGCTTACGATTTTACATTATATTTTACATTAAATGCAAAGTAGAATCAAAAATTTAAAAAGTAGTTTAGAACACAAAATGTTTGATTTTTCATCTAAAAATCTGCTATTCTAATCGCCGAAAAGTAGATAACCCTTTAGAATTAATTAAAGATGCATTAAAATGTATTCACTTTAATGAAAACCTGATTTAAAAGCAACGATTAGCTACAGCCACCCACAAGAACGTGTCCGTAGGTACAACCTCAGGTGTTTTTGCATTCAAAATTCTATAAAAAATAAAAGAATTGAGATCTGACGATTTCTAATATCAAAACTAAAAAGCCAAAATCTCGGGGATTCGCCCCATATATCCCATTTTATCACATCATAACTATAGGGGAAGAAAAGTATTAATGTAGTGATGCACTAAAAAATACTTTGAGCATCTAAAAACAGTAAATTTATTACATAAAATTGAAAAAATTTTTTAAAGAGCTTATTTCACGTTAGCAACTAGATAGCATCTGTTTACATCAGAAATCGGCCACAAATTCAAATTTACATTTTTTCCCGAATTTAAAAATGCGGTGGCTGAAGGTACAACCGTCCATAGGTACAACACTCTCCCCTACTATATTTTTAGACCTGAATAATAATTTATATAATTTCAATTCACACAAAAACAAATTCAAGTGAATAAAACTTTATGAACCAATGAATTCTACCTTCATATCTCTAATTTATTTACACTACGTTTCATTCAGCCTTCAAGTTTTGGGGATGAGTTATTTCCCCATTAGTACAGTACCCTTCGAGCTATCGGCTACAATTAGCCGGACGCTCGTAGCAAGAAGTAAGTACAGTACCCGGTATAATTTCTTCCATTTCCATCTTGTACTCAGTTTAATGTAGAAAAAGCCACCCTTAATGAAGTCTTTAAAAACTCATCAGCAGAATAGTGTTTTATTACTTCCGCATTTCTTTGTCCATTCCATTGTAGTAGTCCCGTAATGTGAAATACCGCAGATATTTAGTTCATAAATACTTTATCACTTTTTGTCTGTTTATTATTTCTATGAAAGGTTATCCGATTTCAGACAATAAATTTTTATTTACCTCTGTGGTTGATAGTCACAAGCATTCATTATGGGCTGAGTGTTTTGTTTTCGGTGTTGTATTATGTTTCATAAATGTCTTTCTGCGAAACTTGAGCCACCACATTTCTTGTTTTGTCATTAAAAGCCTTTTTGAATCTCGATATTTTCGCACCGACATAGTTTTTAGTATAGAAAAGTCATTTCGAGAATAAAACCTGATTCTTCATACCATTTTGAAAGCAGATATCTACACAAAATATTAATAATAGAAACTGAAACTTTGATTAAGAAATTTGTAAAACCTTTTCAATTGAGGAATGTAGGATATAAATACGTTGATAATTTTATAGAAAAATTAAAGGATCTAACCAAAAGGATTGAACTCGTGTACAATGTACTTTTTTGTACCAGTAAAATACAAAAACTTCTAAGATTTTTTGCAATGAAAGAATTAAAAAAAAATGTTTTGTTTTTAGTTTGTAAAATATCCTGATAAAGTCTACTTTAAGAAAAAATTACTAAACACCTTCATAAAAATGTAGAGTTCCTAAACAGGTTTTATCGTTTTTCTCAGAGCAACAAGTTTGTTGTTTGACATATTTCTAAAATAAACTATTCAATTACACTTGAATTGCAATTACTTGCATTTTTACTTTTTTTTTAAGAATATCCAAAGGGTTTTATACAGAAATGTACTAATTAAATCCACGACACATTTCTAAATATTTATATTTCAATAGTTTTTTAAAAAATTATAATTATAGGTATTTTATAAAGAACAAGATTTTAAACACTATTTTATATGCTGAACAACCAATCATCACATTATTTTATAGTTTTTTACAGTGGGTCATTTTTTTTTCAGATAAATAGAATAAAAAATAGTACCAAAGAAGATCGGGAGAGAACTTTTTAAAATCAATTGCAATTTGTTTTTAATTTTCAAGGATTGTTTTCCAAGAATGCTTTTAATCATAGAATTTTATTGGGGAATATATGTTCGAGTGCTTATAGAGTTTTTCAATACTTTTTGCCATGGCATGAATGATTTGATTCAACTGTAACTTCCACCTAATCATTTGTATTTATTTTGCCAAAATGTGCTTTTAAGGTTTTCAATTAGGTAAGCTATGTTTGTTCTTTTATGTCTTAGTATAGTGATCCTATACTATACTAGACAGCAACTTAAGTTCACCCTACGACATCACTTACAAAGTAGTTCCCATCGCGGTGTCAGAATTTTGAGTGAAATAATGAACGTCAATTTAAAAATATGATTATTTTGTTAAACCCATGCATATATAGTGCTTTTCAATCACGATTTGCGTATGGAAACTCCTCCTAACAACCCAACAGGCTTTGTGTTTACCGATTTCTCCTTCCGTTCCGCATTTGTGACGTACTGGGTTCAAGAAACGTTGCTGTCGAGTATAGACAGCAACTTAAGTTGACCCTATGACGTCACTAACAAACAAAGTAGTTCCCATCGAAGTGTCTGAATTTCGAGTGAAATGAAGAATGACAATTTAGGAATATGTTTATTTTGTTAAACCCATGTATTTATAGTGCCTATTTATCACGATTTGCGTACCGAAACTCCTCCTAGCAACCCAACAGGCTTTGTGTTTACTGATTTCTCCTTCCGCATTTGTGACGTACTGGGTTCAAGAAACGTTGCTGTCGAGTATAGTCCTTCGTGTAAATCTATGCATTTTATTTGTCGAATTCCTCTATGTCACAAAACAGTTCTTTAATTGGGAATTTTTATTTTCATGCACCTTTATTGCACGCTATTGAATTTATGGTTTAGTCTAAATTACATAATCTAATTGGTTTCTTTTCTGAATTGGTGTTTAAAAACTTACAGCATTCTCGTGAAATAATAGAATAGTTGTAAAAGCCTTAATGAATTTTTCAACTAACAGTTTAATTCATAAACATGAAGATAAGTCTGAATAAAAATCAATGTAACAGCTAGTATTTAGATTTTTCTTAAGAAAATGATATTTTCTGTAAGCCATACTTTCACAAAATTCAATTAAAAAAGTAGAAGGAAGTATATTTGTAACTAGAGATTAAGCGCGTAGCGTATACACATCCATTGTCTATCAAATAGAACTCGTACAATTAAGTACTTTTTATATTGGACTAAACTAACTCAAAATATCCTTAAAGTAGGGTTTTTTTTCACTCATTGAAATTGTTAAGCTCTACATTTAAAAAAAAAAATTTATTCAGTGGTTGTGTATAAAAAAATTTTCGAAATAAAATATTCATAAAGCAACTAAAAATATAATGATTTTAACAAAACATTCTGTTAATTCTTTATTGAACACTTTTATAAAAGGAGCATTCTTATTTATTTTTAAATAAAACAAAAATGATTTTGAAAAGTTAAAACAGTTTTCTGCGTATTTATTTTGCAATAAATTTGTTATTAAGCTAATTTTTATACCTTTACAGTACTACTAAGTACGTAGAAATTTTGGTTTGGTTATTGTTTTATGGCGCAAGCAATTTCATGGGGGGATCTTAGTTTTTATCATAATTAAATAATTTTTAATTTTATCATAATTACGTTTAAAGGTGGAGTTGTTCCGCTGATCTACTCCTCCCCCCTTGAAGCCAGGCTGGATTCGCGCCTGGTTTATACATATATTTTGGACATTTGGGACACTTTAGGTGTCGGTGTCACTTGGGGTGAAGGGTGAACCACCTCTTATATATTCCACAAAATGTTTTCAAAAAATAACACCCCCTTGGATACGTCTCTGTACATTGTTCACACGCCTTAATTTTAGGGTTTGTCATAGGGGATTTCTGTCATAGTGGATTTAAGGTAATAAATTTGCCCCTTATATTACTGTCTATAAAGTTTTAAGTGTTTTCTTTTTTATTAAGTTTTTCTGAATAATAATTATTACTTCCATGCAAAAAAGGAAGTCTGGGGGTACCTCAGAAAGTATTTGTAAATTTACCCACCCATTTAAACAGGGTTTTAACCCTCTTTTTGCCCACATAGTCCGAATTTAGGGGATGGGGACCTGGGCCTCCATAGCTCCCTTTATAAACACCCCTGGATTTGAAACTGGTTCTTACGTTTTAGGGGTAAATGGGGAAAAGTTACGGGAACGATAAAGGTTGAACACTGAACATCACTGAATTAGAGTCAATTCTCTCATGTTACACAGTTCTCAGCGAGTCTTAACTTACGAGCACTCAGGATCAAGGAACGCACTTTCTTCGAATTCTGAAGCGAAGACTCACTTTTCTGGAAAGTCAAGTTCAGGACCCCTTCGTTAAGAGAAGCTTTATGAGAAAGCCTTTTGAGATCGTAATCACTTCTTCGGACGAGCCGCACGCAAGATTCACGACTTCCTCCAAATAAATATTTCCTTAGAACTATTAAGAACAGAAGAAATGAAATAGAAGCTAGATTCTAACGCTTTCTTGCATGCATTTTCGCACTCGATAGAACGACTTTTAGTTTTCTTAATCCTTTGACTTCTAACGAACATGTACTGCTTACATCTACCTGCTAACATAACAACCTAATAACGAGTGCGATAAAGGAATTGTTTAATATAATATTAAAATGTTAAAGGGATATTAAGAATTCAATCGTGATATTTTTTTTGAAAAATTTTAATCATTAACTACCTTAAAAAATGGTAGAGAATTTTTAAGTTATTATAAATTAACGTTTATATGAAAAATTATCGTAGTTTAAAATTAGTAGGTAACTGCAAATGTTGTTCGCTATTGAACTGATGAATAATATAAATTTTTATTTTGAATCATGATTTTTAACGTTTAAATTCTATTAATACTCTAGTTAATTGAAAACTTTTGAAAAAGAGATCCTTTTTCAAAAGTTTTTTTTTTATTTCCTCGAACAAAAACAGAGCAAAATGTTTTAAATATATATCCAAATGTAAATATTTCAAATATATTAAAAAAATAAAACATTTTAAATATAAATGGTTCTTGAATTTAGACAAGCCAAAAAAATATTAGGAGTAAATTTAAGTATAGTAACTATTTTAAATACTTCTATTAATAAAACAAATTTCCATGTTAAGGTTAAAATATTACTTAGTTTGTGTAAAAATTCAAATTGAAAAAGGAAAAACATTCCCATTTTCTCTTTTAAATAATTTCTTAATATAATATGAATATTCTATGGTACTGGAACGAGTAGTTTTTGTCTTTAATGTTTTATAAAATTAAACTCTCTTAAAATTTTTCTAAACTTACATAACAAGAAAAGGTTGAAAACTTTTTAAATTTATTTAGGATATCGCATGTTGTGGACTCTATTATGAAATACTGTGAAAATGTCCCTATTTACGTGTTTTTGGTCATTGTCCGCTGAAGTGCATTATTTGTAACTGAAAGAAGTAAAATAATACTCCTTTCTCATATATAAATGACCCTCAATATTCATTCAAAAACATGAATGGGTGATACAGGAAAAGAGATAACATTTTACACATTTTACTGAGATGAAAGATAAAGCACACCTTGCTAATTACTTCATTAAAGCTTACACTTCATCCCTTTCCTTGTAAAAAAAAGCTTTCTTATCTTGATATTGATTGATCTCACTCGAAATTCGGTTAAATACTAATATGGTTCTATGGAAGAGTATTTTAGAATTAAATTTCTTCGCGGTGTTTCAAAAGACAGATGAAAAGCGGCTCAGTGTTTTTATTCATAAAGATCCTTTCTTTTTACAACCACGTATTTCTCGGAAACACTAAGTGGATTCTGCTCTTTGAGATAATCGACGTAATCTTTGAATTTTCTCCTTTTCATTGACATAAAACAGGTGGCTGTGGTACGTTTATCCAAAATGTTTCAACAGCTCTCGGCTAACAAATTTTCAGAAAGGGTGAAATACTCATTGAATTAAGTGAACTTATGAACTCTTACATGGAAACGGATGTTTATTACCAGATTTAATTAGTTCTTTTTCAGTATTCAATTGATAGTAATTAAATTAATCTTGCTTATGCTGATACTCATGAAATAGTGTAATTACTATTAGTAGTCTTTTAGAAATTATTGTCCATATTTTCTGGATCCTTTGAACAGCTTTCATTTGGGAGTAATCATTGGTTTATGAGGATATGTATATTATTTATGAACACTTTTCGTATGTACCTATACAAATGTATAAATATTTTTTTTGAGTCCAATTTAAATTTTTTAACCCCCTTACTCCAGAAGAGTCACTTAAAAATTAATAAGATGTATCAACAGCTTTTATTTTCTTAATTTAAAAAATGAAATTACTCGCTCTCTCGGATAAATAAAGATGGATGGAAGTTTAAGAAAGTTATCCCTTCTGCACAGAATAGACCGTGAATTTTATATTCCTATGCAAATATGTTTGCTTACTATGAAATTTTGCACAATATTTGACTGGTTTCCCTTAGCCCTGGTTCGACTAAGGGCCGGATACGATGCAGCTTCACGAAAGTCTGAGGAAAAACATGAAAAAAAAATTGCCTGTTTCTCAGGAAACGAAACGCTTTTTTCAACTTCAAACTGTTTAATTCCCGTCAAGTGGCCAATTTTTTAATGATTAGTTTCATTCACATCATATAACCACTGCCCCCCCCTGTTTCCCACCCCCTTACTAACGTTTGTAGTTTGTCCGAATATTTGTCATATTGGGTAGATTTTTCAGAATTAAAATATCTCTAAACCCCATAAACTGATTGTAAACCCAACCTAACCCCCGCGAGGTTAGCTTCTCTGTGTGTAAACAAACGTGATCGCTGCGGAGTCCACGTCTCCCCTTATTTGGTTGATGCCCGTTTTCGGTACTTCGCTTTCGTCGTGCAGTTGGTTGAATTCGTCCCTAATTCCCCACAATCTCAGTTTTTGTTGTGAACTATGACATTCTGTTGAAGTAATCGATCGCGATCCGCTGAGGTCGTCCATTTGCGGAGGGGGAACTTCTTGCTGATCGAGGGGAGCCGTAAATGTGATTTGGAGGAGGGCCCGGCCACAATACCTCCTCCAACGGGAGGAAGTACTTGGGTTCCATCGAGGGCTATTGTGTGGAGATTAGGAGCCCGAAAAAAGCGCAATTAGAAATGAGCTCTGGGGAGTGGGGGCAAATTTATTCCAAGAGACAAGGAGATTGGTGGGGAGCAGATTTAACTTAACCTCATCTGAGTAAAAGTGGCGGACTTCTGAGTAGTCTAGTAGTCCAGGCAATCTGTGACTTACAGGTAAAAAATTGCAACATTTGGTTTTTCAACGCTTTTCACTTAGGAATGACCTCAATAATGACACAATCGGTCTGCGGGGAGTTTAATTTTTAAAAGATGGCAGAAAAAAATAAATAATAATAATAATAATAATAATAGTAATCGAGACTTATGATACATATTTATAGGCTATTTTTCAGTGCTGAATACAAATATTCCATTTAAATTGAAAAAAAAAAATTAAAACATCAATTAAAAAATAATTTCAAAAATTTGATAATCGAAAAAATTAAAGAATGGCTCAAAACCTCAAAATAACTGTAAATGAAGTAATTCAAACAATTTTCCCTTAGAAATAAGGATATACTTACTAAAATTGGAAAACAAATCGGACTATAAAGGCTCAATTTTTTCAAATTTTAATTTTTTTAAAACGTTTAAGTCCTTTTTAAAACTCCTATTAAAGCGTTTGAGGCATTTTGCAAGGTTCTTTTTCCATGAATATTGTTGTTATAAAGCTATATAATTTTCGATGGCCTCGGGGTTCAGATGTCGTTTTTGCGACAACCTCAGAATGGCCTGTGGGTGTGGGACGTTGGACGGACCACGGACATCCTGATGAAAGTCCAGCGTCTCAAACCTTCTTTTATATAAATGTAATTAAATGTTTGGTTCATAAAAAACACAATTGATGATTAAATCATTAGTTAATTATTTTATTAAAATGAACTTTGAAAATGCAGTTAAAATCTTTCAATCAAGTGAAACGGAAAATATTTTGACAATATTCAGGTAATTTTATTAATTAATTTATTTTAGGTAATAAATTATCTAAAAAAAAATCTTTAAAAATATATAAATCTTATAAAATCTTTCAAAAAATTTAAATCTTGAAGTTTTTAAAAAATTTAAATTTTGTAGTATAGATGCTTAAATTTTTCCGAACTTATTCTAAATTTCATTGAAAAATTTGCCTTATATTCGTAAAAAGCACTAAAATATAGCTTATAGACATGTATCACATGCAAAGATATTTTTAACTCCTCTGAGAGGGTATCCCCACCGAAATCAACAAATAATATTTTTCTAATTTTTCTGATGCTTAGGGAGCTTGATTGCGGTTTTCTCGTCTCTGTATATGTAGTTTATGATACTTCCGTATTTCACTCCTCATAATTGAATTTCACTCCTCCTAAAAAAGTCAAGGAGTATTTTCACTCCTCCAAAAAAATCCTAGGAATAACACTGATCACATGCCTATATGCTACAAAATTTAAAAATTTTAAGGAATCTAAATTTTTTTTGAAAGTTTTTTCGTATTTTTTAAATTTAATTATTTTTAAGATGATTTATTACCGAATATTGTAAAAATATTTTCTATTTCACTTGATTGAAAGAGTTTACCTGTATTTTCAAAATTCATTTTAATAAATTAGTTAATTAACTAATGATTTAATAAACAATTGTGTTTTTATGTTATATAGCTATGCAACTACAATATCCATAGAAAAATGGCCTCAAACGTTTTTAACTGGGGTTTTAAAAAGTTCGATTTTTGAGGTTAAAATCATAAATTTGAAAATAAATCTTATTTAATTAACCTTTAAGTATGATTCACGGATCTTCATCGTTACATTAAAAATATTCAAGCCGCATATTGCTTTAAGTAAGGTGTTCTGTATTTAAAAATCCATGTTGGAGTGATTAACATAAATTGTTCATTCAAAAAGGGATGTGTTGTATTTAAACCACGTTTTACTAAACAAATTACTGCATTCAATATAAAATGCATTGCATTTAATATTTGGATTTATTTCTAAATTATAATTGATTTAGGGATGCTGGCTGTGTTCTTCTATCTATTTATTCAAGAAAAGTTTTTGTTTAACACGGGGAGTGAGAGGAATTCGGCAGAGAAAACAATATAAAAACACTTAATCTAAAATAGTAAAATTTAAAGAGTTAGTTGTCTTTAAAAATTGAACAAGTCATAAATATTGTAAGCAAGCATGAAAATTCAAAATTAATTTCTCTTGTACTATAGCTTATAATCTAACAAGATGACTAAAATAAAAAATGAATTTTTATTTAAAAAAATATATACAATTAATTCATTTTAATGTGAAATATCATTGGCATAGACGTTTTTCATCAAGAAAACACGTTGTTTGAAACTAAATATGTTGTTTTAAAATAAAATTTATTAAATTATAAAAGACCATAAAATTACCTATAATTAAAAACGGTAAAATACTTTTAATATACTATAAAATACTTTTGCACAGAGCTTTTAATTTTTTTATTAAAAGATAACTATTTTATTGGGTATAGAAACAAGCAGTTCTAAACTCGTAGTAGTCCGTAAACCACATTAGTCTTGCATTTGTACTTTTAAGGACCGCACCCTTACCGTTATTAAAAATTTTTTAAGGCTGGCATATGCAACACAAGTCCAGTTATTTTAAAAAACTAAATATTAATGTTAAAATTTAAAAAAATATCTTTACATTCTTTTTTTAATCTTTGAAATAATTTTGCTCCATCCTTTTAAAACAATACTATTTGTCTTTGAAATATAAATAAATTTTTATAGAACAATGAAAGTCCCCTTTAATGTAAGAAAAATTTCCCAAAATGAAATTCTTTTTAGTAAATTTTATGGTTTTTGAGAACACAATACAAAATTATCCATTTTGCACTACTTTTCCTCCCTCCCCTTACAAAATGAATACAAATAAATATTTAAACTACTAAAATGGGGTATTAAACTTGTTACAAAAATAAAACAAATATTGATTGAAGAGGATCAGAGGGATGAAGAGGTTGAAAGGGCTGAAAAGGAAGAAAGAGGTGCAGAGGATAAGAGAATGAGAAAGGTGTAGATGAAAAGAATGAAGAGAATGGGAAAGATGGAGATGAAAAGAATGAGAAAGATTAAGAAATTGAATGGGGTAAAGAGGAATTGAAGGGGCTAAAGTGGATGAGAGATATGAAGAAGAATATAATGATAAAGGGAAATACAAGAGTTAAGAGGATGGGAAAGATGGAGAAGATATGAGGGGTGAAGATTTTCAAGAGGATGAGGGGATCCAGAGAATTAGAGGGATGGAGAGAAAAGATATTAAAAGGATAAATGAAATTCAGAGGACGGATATTGAAAAGAGAGATAAAGAAACGAGTGGAGAGTACCTAAACTTATTTGATTGAAATAGAATTTAGTCGTATTTACCAAAAATTACTTGTAAATTTATGCTATTTCATAGATAAAATTCAAAACGTGTGAATTATGAATATTTTTAAAAGAAATTTTCTTGTGATGAATTTAGGGTTTATTTTATAAATTAATTGGATAAACTGTAGGATACGAAATTTTGTAATTTATGAAAAATAATAGTTTTATGAAGGTTAAATTTGATTAGAAAAAGGATTTCATAGTTTGATTAAAAAGTTTTAAACATGATTGTAATAATTTCTGACCTGTGTTTGAATATTGATGTTTATTCCTTAGACAAAATGTGCGTTACCTTCCAATAAATAAAAAAGAAATATATTATAAGGCAGTTACTACTACTATATTTAAAGCTTCTATTACATCTATAACGGTTTTTAAATAAATATTACTAAATCTTTAAAAGTAAAGTTTTTAAATGCCGTGTGCGTTTGAAGTAGTAATGTTGAGAACAATTTAAATTGATTTTAAAATTTCATTATGAATTGGAAAAAAAGATTACAGCCTTGTGGTGTTCAAAATTATTATATTAATGTAATATTCTATAAAAATACAGCATAAACATATTTATGATCTGGATGGATATGATAATGTATCAAAGCTATAAACAATTATAAAACTGCTTGGTTAATAAATGAATATCCATTTGTATTGAATCATCCCTCCCAAAAAATGAAATGGAAATTATGTAAAGCCTAAAAACAGGGAAAACTCATTGAAAAAATTACGCTTTAAATTTTAGTTACAACTGACGACGTCTTTAACCTCATCATTTCCAAGTTACTGAAATTTTCCCATCCTATACGTATCCTAAGTTGTCCTATACATACAATCATAGTTCGAAACTTAACTCTTTTATTTCCCTTTTTCGGTTATTCTCCCTCGTAGAATATCCAATCACTGAAATGAATAACTGATGAATCCTTGCCATACTACCCATTACGAAAAGGCCTCTTAAAGTTGCGAAGGAATTGAACTGCTCAAATTGTTACCTTAAAAGTAGGCGGCGCAGCACAAATAGAGGTTGGTGTCCCTAGCAGATCTTGCTCCAGAGTGATGCCCAGAGGTGTTCAGGGCTGGTGTTTATAGGTCCCAACTAGAGTGTGCGTGCTTAGGGAAACATGCAAGATGTACCTTGGGGTTGAGTGGCTCTTCCATCATATCAATGCGTTGTTATACAGAGCAGGGTTCAGGGATTCGGCATGATCAATCTTGCCCCCCACGAAAACTCGAACGAGATTGCTATTTTTCATTGGGCTTAGATTGAGGGGGCCAATGTGTGTGGTATCAACATCCCACGCATGTTGTTGTTTTGGATGGACCGAATGTTTTTCAAGTGACAGTGGAGAAACGATCTGTTTGGAACTATCGGTCATCATGGATATGTTTGGTAATATGAAATTGAAAACAACAGGGTTGATGTTTTTCACTTAAAGCAACAGATTGAATCTTTAAGATTGATACTATGATGAAGAACAAAACGCAAATCTCGCATCAAAGATACCAAAAATAGGTGTTTATCCAATAGTTTTACGACACTTATCATTTATGTTTTGTAACATTTTTCCGAATACACTGTCAATATAGATTTGAACAGATTATTTATTTTGAGATTTAGACATTACATGCATACACATAAGAAGAGCACAAAACATAATAAAGGGGGGAAATAGATGAGAATAAAACAGAGAATAATATAGGAAATAATATTATTTGAGAGCACTAAAAGAGGATATCGGGCTGGTCAATGGTGCCTAGAGATATTCACTTTATCACGGGAACGATGGTATGCGAGATGACTCTATTTTTGTATTTTAAAGTTGTTAAATCGTTATGTCTTACTATAAAACCCTATAACCCGGATTTTAAATTCGGTAAAATTTTTAGCAAATTTATTAATTTAAATAAATTGACTAACTTTTAAAATTGGGATTTTAAAATATTTCTTTGTTAGTCATTAGGAAAAAAATTGTTTCTTTCTATATTTCTGAAAATGAAATTACTGGTTTTAAATTGAAAAAAGGATTTATTAAATAGAGAGTAGCAAACGAATAATTCCTTTAACAATCGAAATAGTAAATTTAGGCAGAGAAACAAGATTCGTCCAATTTTATTTTCGTCATGTATGGCCGAATTTCGTTTACTTCTAATTGCAGTTACGTAAATGTGACATATTTGGTATGAGCTGTTCTACTAGGGTAAATGAGGTAGGATTTTATTTCCAGATAAGAGGATTGATGTTATTAATCAGAAGCATATATTGAGAATACTCAATAGTTTTTAACCTTGGTAGTAGTTAAAAATTTATAATCAATTAGAATTTATTATTTTTTAGACCTGTTAAAATATATTTTCCCAGTAGTGAGTAATTTTACTGTTTATAGCACTATTAAATATGCAACGACTGATGTAAAATAATATGTTTATAGTAAATAGTTCTATTTCATGTTTAATATTGCTTACGGTAAACATAAATGTATTGTTTTGGGAAAACAAAACTTTATGGTAGTTATTTAAGTTATTAACACTTAATAACTTAAAGTTAAAGTTTAACTTAAGTAAAACTTTAAGTAACTTAAGTAAGTAAGTTAACTTAGTAAAGTTAAAGGTTAACTTTTTAAGTTTAAAAAGAAGAAATTAAAAATTTAGCTAATTGATAGTTTAAAATTATCTTTAAAAAATTCTGTTTTATTCTACAAAAAAATTAAAATTATAACACATTACGTTTCCTATCGAGAAAAATTACAACCCACTTTTAAACAATAATTCCAGATTGAAAAGAAAGCATGATAAAATCACATACTAAAAAGAAATACTTTTTACTCACATGTGCTTGCCACTCAGTTTTACTGATGACTTAGTTTTTTCCCCTCAGCACAGTTTTAAGCGATTCGACTTCATCTGCCTGAAAGAATAACAGATATTTTATTATCGAATAGCCCAATCTAAAGCTACTAAGGCCACTGGGAATATTAATCACGGTTTTGAATAAGGGGGTTATAAGGGAAGGCAGTATTCCTCCCATATCGAGGCAAGATCACGATCAGCTAACAATTTTTAATTTCACCAACTTTGAACATTTATTAATGCCAGAGTGGATTTTTAGAATAATCTAAAAAAAGATTAAGTGATTGATTTAGTTATATTTATTTCAAAAATTTTACGGCGTAGAAAGTATTCTAATAAAGCAGATTTTTTTTTATTTATGGTATGAAACACGAATATGATAAAATGATTCTATGGTATAATATACCGTCTAACTCGCTGATAACCGATTTTAACAAGTAGAGAAGAATCGAGTGAATGATACAAAAACCTGGGGATACATTTTTTTTTAAACCTAGTTATAACGAGAACTGTTTTTTTATTCAATCCTTTTTGTTATTTTTTCTTATAGCGATTCAATTTTTCAGATATACTTGACAAAAATCAAAATAAGGATAAATATAACCCATAAAATAATAATACAAAGTTAAAAAAATAACTTTGTCTCATTCAAACTCGCCCGTGGGGTTTCAATGGGACACCATATTAAATTATTAAAAGAACTAATATCTTATGCTGTTTTGGTGGTGTAATAAATATTGATATAGATTAAATAATTACTGATAGAATATAGGTAAAATAGAAAACAGTTCTACCTAGTTATGCTAAACTTAATGAGAAAAATACCAGAAAAAACTAATGACTGTGTCATTTTTTAAATATGTTATGTTTAAGGCAGTCTAATCACCTGACATATTGTTTACATCTGGCCGCTTACAGCTCTTGTATCTTCTATTTTACGAGGAAATTTCTACATTAAAGAAACGAAAATAATAATAGAAACTTACTTTTTAATCATACAATGAATATTTTATATCTGTAGACTAATTGATGGTTAATTTGGCGGAATTAAGAGTAAAATTTATGCTAATTATGTCACTGACTGTAAGAACATTGCGATATAAAACAATAGACAACTAAGTTCACCACTACATCGTATGTTGTATTTTTTGTTATATTACGGAAATTTTTTTTTAGGTAAAATTATTCGATAATTTTGATAACTGAATGAGAAAAATTCTATACCTGTGAATATGACTAAAAAGTGAAAAAAATGTCCTATTTTGAACCACTGTATTATATGTGTTCCACATTAAACTCTAGAGTGCAATTTTGATTAATTTATATTTTTATTATAGATACTGTTACAATTCACTCTAAATAAGTCTTAAAATAAGTAAGTAAAATTGCAAAATGTAGAAAATAAATCAGTATAACTTAGGATAAAGATTAGCTTTCTAGTAATATGGTAGTCATTATAAGAAAATTTTAAAAATTTACTTTGCTTACAGATTTTTGCATTTGCTGTCATTGCAGCAAAAGGGTAATAAAACTAATAATTACAGAAATTGTATCAACTTACTAGGATGTAGTATAAGCTCTATCTATTGACACAAAAAATTGGTTCCATTTAACTTATATTTTCAGAAACTGGTTCTATCCCATTCAACCCCATAACCCCTTTATTTCCACTTTCATTAAGTTTCATTTATAAATTAAAGCTTCGTTAATTAAATTATTAGTACGTTTAATTATTGAAATACTATAAAATACGTTTATTTATAACAGTTTGAAAAGAAAATAAAGAGAAAATATTACTTTTTAAACCAAATTAATTTAAAAAATGAGAATAAACATTGTTGTTTTTGGTTTCCTTTATAACATGAGTTTTGGCTATGCTCATGATATTATTGACAGACAGTAATAGATAAATACTTCAAGGTAGCGCAAATGTTTAAAGTTAAGAAAAAAAATTATACCAAAAATTACTGTGCTAATACCAAGATGATTGAATTTTAAATTTCCTAATAATATCAATTTTAAGTTTCAAAAAAGTATTGCTCCATTTCTGTTAAATGAAACATTAAGTGAATATATATTTAGATAGTTATATAACTATGAAATTAGATGATTCGTGGTCACTTTATTAAAATGACGTTTTTGAAAAGAACTAGTTTGAATGCTTAATCCAAGTGTCTTGTGAGGTTTCCTTCAGTATTGAATTCTATTTAAAAGAAATATTACTTACCAGGTGCTCTTTGAATATATCCTTCATGAACATTAAAGTAATACGAGTTACCTTTTCAATGGTTTTCCAAGGTATATATCCATAGTGATGACCTTTGATGTTTTGAACAAGTTTATATATAACTATAATATTTCTTACCTTATTTTTTTCTCTTAGCATGCGTTTACGTAACAAATGTAAACAGTTTAGTGAACATCACTCCAAACAATAGTCACCTCTCTAGAGACTATGAAATATTTTTGAAAGTAGTAAAGGTCGTTTTTAGAATGACTTTCAATTGTTTTGCCATGTTTTTGAAACTTTCTACTCCAGGATGCATGAAGTAATAATTGTCATATTTTTCTTATGAAAACATGTTTTACAAATATTTACATCAATTAAAAATTATAATTGATTCGAAAGAGCTGTCGGTTAGTCTAAAAAGTTTATTAAACATCTGTAAAAGAAGTAATGAAATAAGATCTTTAATATTTTAGGTACGTAATTTTAGTTTCCTGTAAAGATTAGAACTTGCTGTCTTTCATACGAATTTAAATTTAAAAAAAACTGGACGGCGTTAAGTATCCAAAATGTTATCTCTCATGTACCTCTACCTCTATTTTAAAAGCATCAAGTGAAGCATCAATTTTGGAAAAGCATTTCTAGTCTCCTGATTACCTGATATTATCTTAATGAACGGACATTTGTTAACTTGTTTGCTCATTAATAATATATCAGTTAGTAATGTCTTGCAATTCAAAAAATATTGCATTTATCTCAGTGTCATTTTTACCACTATACTGTTTATAGTGTGTTTTTATAATTGAAATTTTCAGGAGAATTTTTTAAAAAAGCTAAATGTATTAAGGTGTTAGTGAAGAGTAGTCTAATAAGGGGTTTATTTACTTTTTAAAACTTGAATAATGATCCAAATTATTGTCTTTGATCAAGCCTGTATGATTATTTTTTTAATATCGTTGACAAACCCCACGCCTCAACCTTTACAAGTTTAATTATAAAGATATCATATAAGATAAACTATTACCTTAATTTAATTATAAGGCCAAATAATGTTTCTTTGTATTCATAAATCTGTTATTTTCATTGGTGACCTTAAAGTTGCTACTAGGTGGCATGAGATTCAATAATTGACACATACCTGGTTGTTGAATTAGAAAATATGATCTAAGGTAGAAGATCCGATCTTGTCACCAACTTTTAAGATTCTCTTTTTAGGCAGAAGTTATTTTGAAGTCAGCAAATCTCTGTCCCTCCCACCTGGGATGCGCAGAGGAAGTTTCCATGACAACGAGGAGGGCACAACGGACTTCATTTGTCCAATGAGATTAATTTGTAAAAGTTGAAACTTGGAAAGTAACTCGCGCAAGTTTGGCATCCACAACATTGTGTCCTCAGCGGTTGATATGTTTTTTGTAAGACGGCACTCGGGGGGATTTCCGTTGGTCGAGTTTTTTATTGACGAAGTTATTTTCGGACTAGTGAAAATATTAAAAGAATTTAAGGGTGGTTTAAAAGAGTGGAATCCCCCAGGATTTAAAAGGAATTAAGGGTTTAGCTTTTCCGAGTTTGTCTTGCCGCATGTAGGCAGAAATGAGAATGGACACTCTCTAGAAAAGTCCGGGATGTTTCGTTCTCAGTTGCTCCGGCCTAGTTGGGATTCTTCTGTTCTAACTCTTTGAAAGTCTGTTAAATATGGCACAATTAAGCGTTTCCAAAACATAGGAGAACTAGGGGAAGAACGGGTATTTAATGGAAATTATAGTTTAAAAGTACTTAAAGGTTAATTGAAAGTAACTTTTTCTCCGAACACTTGAAATAAAGTCTTTAATAATCCCAAAAATGTAATAATATTGCAGTAACGCAAAAGATAACAATATAAAGGGTGTTTCAAAAGTCTCTTTCACGTCTTTTATTTGGAAACAACGTCTCTTAGGGTCATGGAAGTAAGGTCTACCACTAGGTAAGTGACCATGGAGAATACATTGAGATGACTTACAGCGTCCGTAGAGGCTAAATAAAAAAGTTAAAAAAAATACTTAAAAAAACTAAAGGAGATAGAGTGAAAACTTCAATACGAATATTATTGCCAAGATTAAGAATTCGCAAATTTGAAAGTTTTTCAGTGTTATTATATAGTTTTGTACTTTTATAGTTAGATAAAGATAAACTTTAATTAAAAACTAAAAAACCTTTCTTTTTTTAACTTTTTTTGAGGCCAGAAAAAGTGCTATTTTCACAATAGAAACGCAAAACCTACACGATAACACTGAAAAACTTGCAAGTTTGCGAACTTTTTCTTTTTTGAGGCTTGAAAGAGTGCTATTTTCACATACTAATATCTCCGCGAATATTCACGATATTTTCATGAATTTTTTCCAGTGAATTTTTCTCAATATTGGCAACAATATTGGTATTGAAATTTTAGTTTTTTAGCTAATTTTTTGAGCTTTTTTACTTCGCTGCTACGGACACTGTAAATTGTAAATCATCTCAATGGATTCTCCATGGTCACTTACCTTAATTTCTAATTTTTCTCTATTCATTTAGTTTTAAGATTCTTTAATGAGGAATATTTGAATTAGGCTTCCAATGAAAATTTGAAATTATTGTTTTATATTCAGTTACTGAAGCTAAATAGCATTAGTTGCCTAATAACCTATGAATATTCCTTGTTTTTATTTCATTGACTAGGGAGCTACCGCCCCCTGCTCGCTATCGCTCACCAACCCCCGTAAACTTCTTACGCAGGACCTTTTGGATTATTATGCAATCCTCACAAAACCCAGCTCACTGAACTTAACTGACTTTATAAAATATATTAATAACAAAATTAGAAGAAGAAACGTCAACCAACTCTCCAAACATACGTCACAGGTCATCTCCATAAATAACACTCTCTTAAAAGTTCGAATCTTTATTAACTCTTAACTTATCAATAATTTAATCAAAATGTTTTCATTAAAAAATTTCCGGCTCGTCTATTAATAACTATTGTTAATCAACATTCTGGAAAAAAAACGTACACCAATGAATCTTTTAAATTCAATATTGTACCGCCTAGTAACTCGTTAGTATACCTTAGTGTTTTATCTTCATATTTTTGTTGCAACCCAGACTTGTTAAACAGTACCTTTTAAGCTATTTAAAATAATAAAGGACAAAACCTACATGGCAATGTAGGTTTACAGGGTAATGTTTACAATTAAATTCGATTATCTGACTAAAAATTATAAATTTCAGACTCCGCCATGCCACACTTTAGCACGTGCGTCGCGGGTTAGCTGAAATTTTTCCTGTGGGGCTAAAAAGGTTAAAGATAATATTCTAAAACATGAGCATTTGTATACCAAAGGGATAGATTTAACGGGGGGATTTCCCCCTAATAATGCAAAAAATCGTTATAAAAAGATACAGATTATTTAACTCTTATTTTTTTTTTTACTTAATTTTCACATAATTCATCAATAAAGGATCTTATCCCTTCTCCAATCACCCCAAAATGATGAAAATATATAGAAATTTAAAGCATATATAGAAATGTTAAGTCAATGATTTTGCATTTTTAGGGGGGAAATCGTCCCTTAAATCTTTCCTTTGCTACAAATGTTCATGCTTTAGAACTTTTAACCTTTCTAGTGCAAATGCAATAAAGGATGCAAAAAATGCAATAAAGAAAATGTGGCGTTCCCCGAAGAACTGACGGTGAAGGGGGAATGTTTTGGAATCGTATTAAAATATATTCAGTAAATAAACATTCTTCATTTATATCCCATTTTTCGTATTAAAGCCTGTTTAAGTTCCCAATACTCGAAAAACAACCCAAATATGCAAAATCGCGTAACCACATTCTTTGAGAAACTGGTGAAGAATGAGCACTTATTGTAAATAGAGAAATATTGAATTGGTGAAAGGGACCAGGAACATTTTTGCAATAAAGTATCATATTCCACTCTTCTTAACTCCACTAAATGCCCTTCTATCAAGCTCTCGATACTCCAAATGCTTGAATTCTGAAAGGTTCAATTTTCCTTTCATAAGGGCTTTTCAATGAGTAAGCTTTGAATTTAGGAACAGTAGTGATCTTCATGCTTTCAAGTATTTCTTTTTTACTTTCAAGCTCGAAGCTGTAGTTTTTGGCTACTTGGTTATTATTAATTGGATCTTGACCACTTTTTCAAATTTTATGTGACTTGACTTTAGAAGTATTTTTGAGTATTTGTTAAAAAATTTTGTTTGAAAAATCCTTCTTGTTTCTTTTAAATCTCTTTAAGTAAAAAATAACATGCGTACTAATTTTAATGAGTGTTTTTTTAAATATATTTTAAAGGTGTAGCGTCACTTGGGGTAAGTGGGTCACCCCCCTCAAACTAAAATATGTGCAGGACATTTCACACTATTACTCACATTGATCATGTTACATTTTGTCACACTGATGGGTTTTGCATATATTAGAATTTTGTTTCATTTCTTTTTAAGATTATAGAACTAATGTAAAAAAAAATCCAGAATGATTTGTTTGGAGAGTTAAAGCTACATTTTTCCAAGAAGTGTTCCCAGCTAAGTTTTCATTATATTTTAATGTTTATTTAACTGTTGTGCAAAGTTTGACTTAAAATACATACTGCAATTCGAATTTTTACGAAATCTCTAATTTAAAAATGTTTAAGAGGAGGGGTCCCACTTACCTCGTAATTTTAGTCTAATAGGGGTAAGTGGTACCCTCATTATGGGGTGAGTGGGACACCCTAGACTCACCACTTTAATGTTTATTGAAAAATTTATAAGTAATTTATTGATATTTTAGATTAATGTTGCGTTTTAATTTAAGTTGTGGTAAGGAAAGTTAAATATTTAGTTGGTTTTTTTTATTCACGTTGCCGAGAAATTAATTAAAAACACACAGTGGGGTGGGGGGAATAGTTTCGATGGTTTCTTCATAAGTCTCCTGAAGTTACGAACCTGAAGAAAACAATCTGTAAACATTCTGTAATTGTAGTGTTCCAAAAAGGGGTCCCACTTACCCCAACCAACCCTATTAATTTTAACGTGAGTAGATATCCCGTACACGGATAAAGTTACAATAAAATATTTTGTACCGAAAACTTCTGTACTTTATCAAGTAAGACTCACTTACTCCCTCTTAAGTTGTGCTTGCTTTCAATCTAAATAAAGAGAGGGTGACCCACTTACCCCTTGTTATGGGGTAAGTGGGACACCCATCTCATTTTTTAAGAAAAGATAAGTTAAGAAATATATATCACT
This sequence comes from Tetragnatha montana, assembly GCA_963680715.1. Lineage (NCBI taxonomy): Eukaryota > Metazoa > Arthropoda > Arachnida > Araneae > Tetragnathidae > Tetragnatha > Tetragnatha montana. Next base: position 25,244,041 of record OY796684.1, read on the forward strand.
TTATTTTAGAACCTAATAATAAATTTTATAAATATAGTCTTAAAACAAAATATGTCAATAAGTTCAAATTTAAGCACTTCATTAATTTTTTATTAAGCTTCTGAAATGTACTGTCCCCCACTTACCCCAACCAACCCTAATTTAAAGCAATGTTCTGATAGGGTACAAGTGTTCCGATGCTTACATATTGGATAGATATTATTAATGTAAAGGACTGCATATCCTTTCAACACAAATAGAAAAATCATATAATTAATATCTTGCTGTAAAAATAATGTTGATAGTGCAGTAAAAAACAATTGAGCAAATAATATAAAAAGCGAGGGTATTTAAACGTAAAGAGACGCAATATTGACGTACGTTAAAACATATTTTGTAGCACTTATATAAATTAATAAATTTTGCTTTATCTCTTTATTTCATATTCTTCATCTCTATAAATTAATGATATTTATATTTATTTACGCAAATATCCAACCTCTTTCTCTTTCTTACATAGAGGTCTGAAAAAACGAATGAATATTATAAAGTACCTATTGTTTCATTAAAAACTAATACGTTTTCTTAACGTTGAATATTCTTCATTTAACTAATCAGTTTTCTTCATTTTTTTTTCCATCTTAATAAAAACCATAAAATATGATCAATAAATAGATTACTTATATTTTCTGGGCTTTTACCTTTCACTTTTTTTGACCCTTTGATTGTATGTCCAAATATTTCAAAAATTTGTAAATCGGTGAATACTTTTCCCTCATGCATTTATCGAAAAATATCGAATAAAATTTATTTTGAAGTGATAAAATTTATGCCTATATGTAATTTTTTCTTTTAGATTTGCAGTTCATTGAAAATATATAGGTGCAAAAATTAGTAACAACAATTAATAATGTACAAAAGAGACTAGTATAATTACTAGTATAACTAGTATAATTTGATTTTCAAAAATTTTCTTACATAACTCTTTAATTCTAGCTGTTAAATTCCTTATACTCGTGAAAACTATCATAAATGATGTGTATCACCCAAAAAATATGAATATATAACTGAGGATAGCCCCAAGAAAGCCCCTTTTTTGTTAGGAAATTTCTATCGACTTACACCCATGTCAAGAAACTCTCCAATCTAATGGGTAATAATGGTATTTATGCTGCACTATCTAATACATCAGGGCAAGAACAATGGCGAATAAAGAAATGATTTAGATTCCAAAGAAAGTTAGCAATTCACGTCGTGTGCAATGACTGCTTTTGAAATTGATAATTTACTCAAATTGATAACAGGACTCTTTGAAACGCTATCTTCATCAAATCCTTAAGGGTCTTCTAGCTTTTTACTTTCAATAACTTTATGATTAGTGTAGCCGGCTGTTGTTTTTCAAATCCTTAAGGGTCTGAAATTGTTCGATGGCGGCTAGACTAATTGAACAAGTAGTTGGAATTGATTGCAAAGCTTGAGGAGAAATGAAACCCAAGCAGGCCGGCTTTAGGCCCGAATTCGCCAAATTCTGCTTCTGCCTCGAACTACTATAAAATTTTTTATATTTTATTCATTAATAAAAACTTTACTAACATTTCACGAAATATCTATAACCTGTTTAAAATAAGATCTCTAGCTAAATGAAAATTTCGAATACATTTACTGTAGAAATACAAATGAGATTCTAATAAAGTAATGTCTGTATTCTATTGTAATACGCAGTTATTATTTTTATTTGAATATTTAATAAAAATCGGGATTTATATTTTAATGAACAATTTTTTATGACAGCAACTAATCTCAAAGAAAATAAGAAATGTTTCGTAAGAATTGTTCATTAGAGTGGATCGTAAAAACGAATTTTGTCAAACCAACTAAAAATCCAAAGATTAAACCCTCTCATTTTGTTCATGATTTTTTTGTAAAAAACTACTAATGTTATTTATAGATATAACATTGTTTTTTATCTCCTCTCTTTTGGTAGTGATTTTTTTTAACATCAAAAAAATTTGTAAAAAACCTTTTTCCTGCATTTTTTAAAATATCTTTAACTCTAAACTATAGCTTTAAAACATGAAATCAGGCTCATTTTGTTAGTAATTTTATTCTCTTTTAATTGGTGTGCATTATAACAACCTTTCTTTATTTTTTTTTTTCAAAATTTAAAAAAGTGAAAAAATGTAAAACATTTCTTTGAAAAAAAAATATTTTTGAAATTAATCCTGTTAAACTTCAAAAATCAACAGTTCAACAAAATTTCAAGTGTAAAATCAAATTTAATCATGTAGAAAAAAGATGAAATCCATCAAATATTCCTATCTTTAAACACCCCCTAAAATAATACATGAGCTATTAACTCATGTAAAATTCGTAAAATCCCTTGAGGTGACAAAATTTATTACTACCAAAAGAAGGGTGATAAAATATAAAACCTGGAACATTATATCTATAACATTAGAAGTTTTTTATAAAAAAATCTTGACCAAAATGTGAGGGCATAATCTTCGGTTTTTTAGTTGGTTTTGTATAAAAATCAGCATTGTTTCAAAACTTCAAGGCCTTTGCGCACCTCAAGATATTTTTTGATCCATTTTCGGTTTCACAAATTGATACAGATGGCTAAAGGCAACTTTTGAGCGCTATTACAAATTGAATGCATGAAAAAAAAAATTTCGGCCCGTTTCGTTCCTCTCTTATTGTTCATGTTATGGTTTTTATTTTGTATGATAAGGCCGTGCTATTAGGTTTCACTTCAATCCAAAATTGTCTATTTACTGAACACTTTTTCATATGAAAGAAAACGGGGGCTTTTATCATTTTAGATGCAAATAATAATAACCCAAATAATAAAATTTAAAAGTAAAATAAAAAAATTAAATAAAATTTATATTTAAGAGAAAAAATTTGAAAGTATAGTGGTAAAGGGGGTTGATTGATAGTTGATACAGTGAAATAAAGTTCTAATTTTTTATAGCATCTGAAAAAGATCACATTATTATTGTTAAACATCACAAAATAAAGTAGGATCAGTTCGGTACAATTCAGTCATCCAATTAATAACAAAAGTTTTATTTCCGTATTGCAGAGACCCTTTCGTATACATGAATGCCTACTTGACCTTGGCTACATGAGCAAGTGGTTTAATAATAGGAATAAAAAGTGCAATATTTGCGTTGCCTTTAAGGAGACGGCAAGCCCCGGGGCCAGGTCTCAAAATTTACTCCTTCAATCTATTCTGGGATCCGGTGTTACCGATCGTGACTTATCTGCTGCTTCGATTCTGCCATTAAAGCGATTCCTTCCTTAATACTTACTTGCGGCTTAAAGACTTTTGACATTTTAATCTGGTTCTTTCACAATGGCGACAAGAAATTCTCTTCGTAAGGCAGTCAGTGACCTCTGGTGAGACGAGCATAACCCAATTAATAGAATCCTGGTCTCGCAGTTAGAAAAGAATATTTAAAAAAAATCACCTATACAGATTTTCGGCAGCGTCCAGGAATAGGTCCATGAGGCGGAAAAATACTATTTGGCGAATCGTCGTTTTAAGGCCCAGCATGACGTAACTCAAATTTCGACGATTTTAAGTTGTGCATCAATCTGTATTCAACTTTTAAAACAGGATCACTTGAAACGTACGGTTTTGTGAAAATAGCTTTAGATCCACTTCTACTCCCAGTTTTGTTTTCGCGCCATCCATGGAAATGTATGTAAAAGAGAGCTAGTTTTTTCGTCTTCTGAAAAGTTTGGGAATTTGAGTGAGGTTATAATACGTCTTAAACATTTATTTACCACAATACAGTAGAACTCTAATTATCCAAACCTATTGGGACCTGACTCCATACGTATTATTGAAAATTCAGATATGTGTTTTATTTTCCGAAAAAGGTTCATTTTAATGAATTAGTGCATGTATGTTGAAAATTGGAGAAAGGGACTGTTTTTAAAGAAAGAGAGCTTTTACTTAATTAAATGAAAATGCAACATTCGGATCAATTCGGATAATCGGGCGTTCTACTGTATTAAAAATTTGTTATAGGATAAGGATGAAAATTTCAATTTTCTTTTTCATCCATTTTTAGCATTTATTTTGTTTAAGACCTAAGGCGACATGGTTTTCTAAAGTGTTATGAAGATCGACGGAGGATATTTGAAGCTTATTTAAAAGCTAAAATAGTCTAATAGTTTAAACTCTCCAAATACCTAATATACAAACTTATCATGTTGATACAGTGTCCTTTGTCTGCTTAAATTCAAAATGGAAATAATCGTGTAAATGAAATTAATCGTATGACAATTATAAGATTATATACTTCAGATAATGAGTAGGGGTGATTGTCTTTACTCATCTATTTTAATTTAATTTTTAAATCCTTACCGATGAATTGAGATAACACCCTAGGAATATTATTTTACCAGCTAAACCTTATCACAAACACAGAAATTCTTTTTTATTTAGATACTACTCAAAAATAGCATTAACTTTACCTTTACAAAAGATTAGAGCTAGTTATATTTTTATAAAGTATTAAGGTCATCACTACTTCAAATTCACGTTATATTTTTAGAGAATTTTACTATTAATTTGTGATTAAATTTTAGTTTGATTATATTATTAATGAATCAGATTGCACCGTTACCGAATCTAATCTATTTACCTGATAGAACCTTAAAAACTTGAAAGTGGTATACTTTGAATATCATTTTTATAAGATTTTTTATATTCAAGGAATTTTTTTAATTACTGTAGATTTTTTTATAACTTTTACTTTTAATAACATAACATTTATCTAAAATAATCATTGTATCTTTTGTATTCATTTTTAATTAATGTATGTAAAAATAATCTTCATAAATTTTATAATTATCACGTAAATTTATAATTTGTCTAAAAGTTACGACATCCTCCAAACCTACTACGTATTACTCTTGTTTGGTGTTAATGAATCAATTCATCCCTCTTGAATTTATTCTTAATTTTTAACAAATAAAAGCAAATAAAGGTACTTTAAAATACTAATAGTTTAAAAGCAAAGGAAGTGTTTTCTTAGAATCTTTTTAAATAAATAAAAGCAAAGAATGTTTTTTTCTCTTAATAATATAAATAACAATATACAGTTGTAATAAAACATTTTTTTTTTGCTTTTATTCTAAATGTTTTAATTGATAGAAATAAATAATAAATTTTGTCTTAATTATATTAAAGTATAAATTTTATGCTCATCAATTAAAGAAACATCAAGTTTTCAGAAATATATCAATGTAACATTTTATAACAAAATCATTTTGCATTTAATATTAACTTTCAGTGTAAGCAAATTATTATGATTTATTTTTATAGTATTATTATAAGCAATGAGATTAAAAAGTAATACTAGTGAAAATGCAAAATTGTGCTTTAAAATTAAAACTTTTAGTCAGAAAAGTCAAATTATACTATTTTTCTCAAATAACAAAAATAGTAGTAGTAAAAATAACAATAATAAAGGGGCTCATAATAATAATAATATTGCATAACTAAAACTTTAATAAATAATAGTTTATAGTTTATTGGTATTTTATTTTACTCATGATTTTCTATGATTAAAAACCAATAATATTTTTTTCAATGACTACAATTACACTCTAAAAACACCTTTTTCAAACTGAGTAAAAAATACTCAAATTTGAGTGTGTTTCAGAGTCAAACTGGCTCCAAGTCAAATTTATTTAAGTTTGATACATATATAAACTCTTCTGAAAATGTCTAGATATTCAAAACTGATGCATCATGTGCTCATATTTTTGAGTAGACTCATGTTTCAGACATTGTATTTGTCAGTCCCCTCAATATCAATATTATCACCCTAGAATAGATCAGTGGTTCCCAACCGGTGGTCCGCTGTCCGTGAGAGTCTTGGAAGTGGTCCGTGAAGGGCCACTATACCACACAAAAAAATTTCCAATAAATAATAGAAATTTGAATGAATTGAACAAGAAAAGATTGAATATTAAACTTTCGGCTATGTGATTTCTGGGGATAGGTCACCACTTTATTAATAACAATTCTTTCTTCTACTGTAAATAAATTTAAAGGGAATTGAGGAGTTCCAAAAAAAAAAGCGCAATTTAGTAGTTTTTAGAAGATTTACTTATCATACAATAAAAATTACTGTTTCTCGTAAGATGTAATTAAATTTTTCTTAAAATATAGTTAGATAAAATTCCATGCTTAATTAGAGTTAATAAACTTTCATCTTGAAATTTTGTGAAGATAAAGATTTTAAGCTACAAGGGCTAATCCGCTATAATATTATTTAATATAATAAGGTAAAAGAGTATTAATAGTAAAAAGCGCACGTTTGTGCTTTTTAAAATTAAAGAAGTTTTTTTTAATTAATAAGGTCAAATAACATTATTCTTAAATATATTAAACAATAATAATGATGATGCGAGGGGTTCTTTTTAATCTTAACATTTTGAAAAATGTTATTGCTTTAATTATATTTTCAATACATAAAAAAATATACAAATAATGATGCAAGTTCTTTATTTTAGTCTTTAATTTTTTATCAATGGAAGCAAATAATATTTTAAAATGTTATAAAGGTACTTTTTTTGCTTTTGATTTTTTCAAAGAATAAAATTAAGGTAAATATTTTCTATTTAATTATCAATATTAATTAAAACACTATCGATATTAGTAATATTAAAAGTTTTTGGTTTAAGTTTTAATTTTTAATTGATACATTCAAATAAATTTTTCTTAATTTGTACGATTAATAGCTATTAGAATATCAATAATAATGTCGATGCAAGTGTTCTTGTTTAATTTTAATTTTTTATTTTCAAAAAAGAAAAGCAATTGAATTTTTAAATTATATTAAAAGCAAGACTAAAACTACGTATAACTAATAATGGTGCATTTTTTTTTAATCTTAATTTTTGATCAATAAGCGCAAATGGTATTTTTCCTCGGTAATAATCATAAAGCAAGTATTTTGCTATGAACCATACTTTTTTAAATCAATAATTTTTATTTTTTTGTCAAAATCAAAAACCATAAAAACACTTTTTGGTTAAACCTATTTTTAATCTACAAAAGTAAATAATTTTTTCTTTAAATGATTAAATCTTTTATTCTCAGTCATTTTTAAAACCAATTTTTATAACAAAAAAAGTTATAACTAACTCAAAAATGAAGATAATGCATAGTTTTGCTTTAAATCTTAAGTTCAATGTATAAGTTCTCAATGTAACAAATGTAACAGTGTGTTCAAATAACATAGTAAATTATCTTGATAAAAATAGGGGAGAGTGGGGTAAAATAAGAAACATGCAAAATTCCACAGGATTTTCTTTTTAGTTTATGAAACGGATTTTTTTACAGAATGTTTATATCATTATCAGCTTTCATTGAAAAAATAATGCACCTACTAAGTAAAAGCGGAAAGAAATTATTTACTTGTATCTTATTACCCCCAAGTGACTGTATCTTGTTACCCCAAGAGGGGTAATAAGAAACAAGCCAGTTATTTTTCTAATTAAAACAATAAAAAATCAAATGAAAGTGTTCATATAATCTATAAAGTGTATTTTATAACCCCAGTACTTTTCAAAAATTTTCATGGAAAATCTTTTGAGATATGCTCAGTTAAAAATTAGGCTAAAAAAGTTACAAGCTGAAAGTTTTCACAACCCTATATTTATAAGTATAGCACTTCAAAATCATGACAAAACAAATAAAATTGCGTTTCTCTTATTTCATTTTGTGAGACTTAAAAGTTATTCCCCCCAAAAAACTCAATTATTTTTTCCCCTTTCCTTCATGTCCGAATGGTTCAGGAGGCTTATGAGACCCGTCGAGTTCCAATGTTCGATATTGAATGTTAATAGAATTACTTAATTTTTTTTTTTATAAACATTAAAGTGGTGAGTAAAAGTGTTTCTTACTATCCCCTTGTTTTCTGGAAAATTAAGATAAATTTAATTGAATTTAACTTTTTAATTTGATAAGTAAAACAAAAACAATAAAATGTTGAAATAATAAAGAGAAAAATACGATAAATAATTTTCAGGGATAATATTCTAGTGTTTCTTATTACTCCAAAGTTTTGTTTGATAATAAAATGGTACATAATAAGAAACGGGGTGCACTTAATTTAGGTGCACTCAATTCAGTGTTTACGAGAAGTGAACTGCTATAGGTATAAAGTTACTTTTGATACTCGATATAAAGCTTATAGCACCAATTTCAAGTTTCAGTACAAATTTAAAAGGTAGTTATGCATTAGACTGGTGCAGTTGTGACCCGCTTGATTTACGTTTCAAACCAAAGTAAAAAAATATCTAAGTTGTCATTTCCTCTATAGTTAGAATAACTAATAGGCTTCATATAGAAAATTCAATATTATTATAGAAAAATTACGCATTTGAGGTTTTATATTTTTTGAGTTTTAGTAAGAATGCCATGCTTCTACACTTCTACAGGCTACACGGCCTTAAAAAGTGGTGTCTAGGCCAAGTAAAACAGATATGCTCTACCCGATGAGACTACTTTCAACACCACTATAGTGGCATATTTAGAAGTTAAAACTATTATTTTAAAAACTATCAGAGATACGAGACAAAAGTCATTGATAAAGTTGTGCAACAGCATCGTTTTATAACGAAAAAACACCTTGTGCAGAAAAATCCTATGAATAGAACTCCTAAAACAGTCAGCGTAGTTTTAGTTTTATTACCTAAAACGCTCCCCATAATTCAAAAATGAGAAATTTTCCACTTTTATGATCCAAGACTACTTTTAGTCATTTACTTAAGTCATAAAAAAAGAAAAATTTCTCATTTTCGGGTTATGGGGAACTTTTTAGGAGAGAAAAAAAACCCTTGAGAGTTAGTTACCTAATTGCACATGTGTTTTAAGGGTTCTGTTCAAAGCATTTTTCTGCACGAGGATAGATCTTATCCATTTTGCTAGCCCTAGGCACTACTTCTATGATAATAGCTTTAGTTTAACAGTTAAAGCCGTGATATGCGGTAGCACTGGACACCCTGCATTGTTGAAATATGTACTTAGTAGTTCATTAATAATGTATTTTTCATTTATTTTCAGGTGTTTATCTAAGGATTTAAATCTTCCCCATCATCAGGTATCCCAGAATTTAAAAAAAAAATTATTTGTGTTGAAAATAAAGCATTTTTTTTGAACCAGGAGTGTTTATTTCAGCAATAAAACACATCAATGTTTGGTGTTAGTACAGACATATTTTAATTCAGTTTCTAATTTAAGCGGATCCTGGTATTCCCAAGAAAATTTAAAACCCTTTGAATACAAATTGAAATGGGGCTTAAAGTTAAAGAAACAGTTTTCCAAAATATTGAATACAATATGCTGTAAATTTTATTAAGAATATTTCTCAAATGATTTTTACTAATGAATTTCACAATCACTCAATTTCACAGTCACCACTCAAAGAATAAGAAGAAAATTTTAAAGTAAAGCATCTTTCCATCTAATGTAACGCTGAAGTTACCACTTAAAAAATTATGAAAAATATGTGAAGTTAAAGCGAAGCCCAGGGGTTGGGTGGTGGGGTTTGGGATGGAATCCCTACCACACCAATCAAGTATTCTTGAAGATTCTTAATTAAATTCATTAGTTTTCGTCGAAGACAGAAGGAGTAGACTTGGATTAGACAAAATGAACATAAAAGTCTTGAAAAATAGTCAAAAATAGTATTATTTTTAAAGAAAATTACCGTTACGGTTACAGTTAAGAGTTGAAAAAAAAATCGTTATGACCCCCCTTGAATAAGCAGGAAAATTTATAAATACCCAACTGTATTTATTTCCGAGTGCTATACCCGCTGAGAAGGCTCAGATTCGATCTGAGGGCCTTTGGGATGGCAGACTGGTGTGCTAACCACCAAGCCATCCGTTCCTGCAGTCACTCAAGTTCTCGAGTTAATTTAAAGTTGATACTTAACTATTTTAAAATAAAATGTCCACAGAGGACCACACTGTGACCCGGATGACAGTGCGCCATTTGTTCCTGTACTTACGTGTTTACGCGTTATTAATTTAAAATATTAAATTCAGAAATTTCAAAAATACCATAGCGGGCGGTGGGGTTTGATCCCAGGACCTTCTGACTCAGACAAATACGATCCTTCGTCCCACCCACTAAGCCATTCGATCACATGCTGCTGTGAATTTAAACTTTTAGCTTATACGAAAACCTTTTAAACTTTTTAGGAAAATAATTTTCCCATTTAAAATTAAGTACTTAAGTATTTATTTTAAATTAAGTATATTTTAAGAAAAAATTAAGTAATATTTAATTTAAATTTATAATTTACTATCTTTTGAGCAAAAGGAATTTCAAAAGATGGGATCGAACCGACAACATCAGACATAGCCACTAGAAGCTCACACAAAGTCCCTGACTAAACCAACCAAGCCATCTGGGCATGGAAACACTTACGTTATTTCTCACTTTGTATTAAATCAAGACCCTCTATATAATGGCCTCACAACTCGGACGGGTGACGTCACATTTTCCGCCACCTTTGACGTCACATGCAAAACGACGCCATGTTTTATAATTCATTTTCCGCCACCTTTGACGTCACAGTGACGTAGTTGTCAGGCTTTGTATATAGAGGGTTTTGATTAAATACAGAACGTGTGAATTCAAAATTAGATGTACTATTTATGATAAAGGTTCTGTTGAAATATCCGAGATTTGTAGTTTTTACAAATTTATTTCTCAACTAGGTGTTAGCCGTAATTATTTATTTATGTTGTATTCACTTGAATAAAATTGTAATTCGCATTAGAATTTGACTTTAAATTTTATTGTGGTTCACAATTTACATTACATTAAGTTCACATATACCTAAGTAAATACACAAGACACTTTGAATCAATTTACATCATTAAAAAACGTGTGCAACATACAAAAAGCCACTTTCACATGAATTATTCCAATAGCCATAACAGAATACAAATAGTAATGCTTATGAAAAATTGCAGAAGATAATATGAAGTGAAGTTCAAAAAAAAAACTTAATCAGTGTTAATAATGAAATGATGATCAGTGACAACAAACAAATAAAATGAAAACATTACTCAAAACTTCATGTACAAAACTTCATACAATGCTGTATATATAATTCTATCTATTACATATTCTAAGTATATAAATATCGGTATATTTTTTTATATAAACAGTGCTTAACAGTACATAAAATTTAATACACAAAATTTAAAGAATTAAGCTAAAGGATTTACAAAGAATTTCGCGTACAAGCTGGGGATCATCAAATTAAATTGACTATGTAAAAAGGTATAAAATTATGTGAAAGAGCAAGTGATCATGTTTGGCTTAAGAACCAAAAACTTTTATCAAAATAAACATGTCTACAAGTTTACCTCTCTAGGGCATAAAAAACCATCAAAAGCTACTAAATGCACTTCTAAAGCTTGTAAAATACACAAAAAATAAGTCAGTTTCTTCAAAATCATATAATACTTTCAATAAATTTCAAAAAATATATGCTGCAAAAAACAATGAAGTAATTATTTCCTCAAGGCACTTAGATATTAACAGCTGTTTGATTCTTCTTTGCATAGGGAAATAATTTTCATTCAACTCTGACAGCATACATTTTATACTTCCACAGTTTGGACTCTTCGGTTTATGTTGATGTTGGAACAAACTTGACCGATGGACTGGAAGATGGGGTCCAAAAAGGTTCGAACAATTCCACTCCAAACCTGCAAGATAAAAACATAGAAACTTTTAAGAATTACTTATTTCCTTCTAAGTAAATATTCTTGCACAATAAAAAAAAATAGTAATATTATCTAAATTTAAGTTTATAAAATTAAATTTGTAACAAAAGCCCATCTTCATAATAGCTATTTTCTTATTTTCCCAAATATAGTTAACGTAAAAAAAAAGTGTTTGTAATTATTCTGTTTCATTCTCTCTTTGCTCTTCTCCCGTTTAAACTTATTTAGATTTTCTTGGAACCAATATCAATTAAATAATATTCTCGAAAATCTCGTCTTTTTACACTAAATTTTACGTCGTATTTTGACGAAATTTTCAATTTCCTAATAAACGTGTAATAAATATTTTCCATATAAAATTCTTTAACGAAACTATAATGGATAAAGTCACCACTTCAAAATTAATTTTTAAAGCTAAGTTATGCCAAAATGTTCATTGGGTAATAAATAATGGTTTTAAGACATTTAAATTTAATTAAATCAGATTCTCTTGAAATACGAGAGCTAAAAGGAAAACTCGAAGAAATGTTATGGCTTTTGAAAGGATTAATTATTTTTATTTCTCTCTAATTAAATAAAATAGTACTTGTATTTAGTAAAGAAGAAATAGATTCTAAAATATTAATTTACATGTGTTTTTTAAACACTTGCATCATTAATCTCTTACTTTGTTTTTAAATTTTTGCCACTTTTCAAAAATAAAAATGTTGATTAACAATTAATTTTTATTAAATGATCCAAGCTGCTCCCTAGATTGATTCAAGTGGAGTCCCATGTACCTTACGTCTACGGAAAAAGTGTTTAACACAAACAGGGCAATAAAATATTTCATTATTTTTTTTAATTCTAGGAAAGTTCAAATTCAACTCTTTAATTTTAAAAAGGCAACACAACACAATGAGTGCAGGTAATTAATAAACAAAAAGAGTAATGGGATATCTCCATCAAATTCAAGCCTAATTGCAGCCTTTCAGGGGTATCACATCAGTTTCAGAAGAACTTGTGGTGGAGTATACAGGGTGATTCGAAATTACTTGGACAAACTTCGCATGGGGGTAGAAGGGACCTAGACAAGCATATTTCGCATAGGAATGGGGGGGGCGTAGATGTACCGCTAAAGAGCTAGGACCTAATGTAGTGCGATGGCGTTACAAAAGTACGTTTTGGCAAGGCCCGTGTAACGAGATAAAACATAATAAAATGAAAAAATTATTGCATGAGGTACAGTAGTATCCATACTACTTACACCATAAATTTGATAGAAATTGGACCACTTGCTACACCGTGGGATGAGTTTTAATACGTGCAATATTAATCTTTTAGCCAAAGAATGAGTTCCCTTAGTGGTATTTCGAAAAATGATGAAAGCGGAAGGATTTTTCAATGATCATACAGTTTCAATGATTAATGTATGATCATTGAAAATTCCTTCTCCGATTATTATTTTTCTAAATACCATTAAGGGAACTCCATTCTTTGGCTAAAAGATTAATATTGCACGTTTTAAAAGTACCCCCACAGTTTAGCAAGTGGTCCAATTTTTATCAAATTTATCATGTATGTTGTACGGATACTGCTGTACCTCATACAATAAATTTTTTCATTCTGTTATGTTTCGTTAAACGGGCCTTGGGAAAACCGCCTTTTGTAACGCCCTCGCACTACATTAGGTCCTAGCTCTTTAACGGTCCATCTGCGCCCCCTCTAGTTTTTCAAAATATGCTTGTCTAGGTCCCCTCTACCCCCATGCGAAGTTTGTCCACGTAATTTCGAATCACCCTGTATAGTCGGCTTATTATAAAGGCACAAAGTCACTCTTGGAGGAACATTTGAAAAAGGTAAAACGACGTCCAAAACCGTGCAAATTCCAAAAATCTCGCCAAATTGAAAAGCGATCAGTGTGTTGGATCCAGATATCGCCAAATTTGGCGTACAGAGTAGTTGAACCAAAAGGGACTTCGAGCCCTTCTCCTGTAAGCCGACGATATGTTGAGAAAGAAAGACTGTAGTAAAGGGTCTCTTACCCGGTGCACGATATGAAGGAGAACGTCGAAGATGCGTAGGGCGGGGGAGACAACCCACACGGTGAGCAGGGTGAGTAGAGCAAAGAGGGCGCCCCAAACGATTCCGCAGGGCACGGACACTATGGCTGACAGCACGCGGTACACCCACAGTCGCACTCCTGTGAAGGCCACAAAGGCCAGCCGCCAGGTGCCCGCGAAGCCCTGGCTTGCGTCCGGCTCGGCCAAAACGTCCTCGAACACCACCTGAAACGAGAAAGGATTTGAGAGTTAGCCACAAGGACTGAGTCATACACAAGTTGTCTTAATTTTATTTATGACCTTTTATTAGTGCGTAAGTTTTTTTTCTAGTACTACTAAATACGGGAGATACTGAAATCGTGGTGGGATATTGGAGAGGATGTAGTATGTAGGACTATCTAAAAACAATTGAGATTCCCCCGGAAAAGGGTTCCCCCTGAGGTTCTAGAGAACGGACAAAAGTGGCCAATATAGCTAGGAAAAATGTTTTTTTTTTGGGGGGGGCGTACTGCTGCGGATAAAATCAAAAGAGAAGCGTCAGTTATTGTGCTTTAACTTGCTTATAAAAAATTGGTAAAGCTTTTGTTCTTTAAAGGTCGTCTTCAAAATGCAAAAATTAAAATGCGACAGTTTTTATTGTCGCATTTTAAAGATGAACTCTTATGGATAAGAACTTTACCCAGTTATAAATAAGTCAAAGCGTGATAATTAGAACTGGGACATTATTTCTACTTCTTAACTTTTGCTCACAATAACCCTCAAGATTGCTTCAGTGCCCCTCTTTCCTGGGTGATTCTGAATTGTCTTTGAGTAGTCTACACCCTTTCATTGAGCTGCTAGGTTCCTTTGGGAGACCATTTATGCTCCGGGAACCGCTGGTTGGGAACCACTAGTTATAAGGACGAAATTCGTCGTTTGTGAAGATTGTGTTGGCATATCTGATCACAGCAGTGACTTCAAGAGTTAACCACGGTTAAACACAAGCAACTAGATAAGTTAACTAATTTTAAGAGTATCAATTTTAGTTATGAAATTAAACATCAAAACAAACCCAAACATTGCAGATCGGGACGTAAAATTTCAACGAGAACAATTAGAGTCTGCCTATTTTAGGAAAACGCCCGACAAATAATGCTAAATTTTGGCAACTGAAAGAGTGCGTTAAAAATATCAATCCGGCAATAAACAAAAACTTTTTTCCCCAACAACTCCAGCTTTTTTTTCTACCAGCCATCTCGAGCCTCTTTGCAAGGAATGTGCAGCGGATTCCATCGACAGAGGACAGATGATAGCGATGACACGCCGTTTCGCTCAGCCTCAACTCAGGCAGGAAAACAAAAATAGCGGAAAACGCATTTTTCTCCTCGCATTGCAACTGGCAGGGTACAGCAGAGAGCCATTCCAGAAATGTTTCAATTCTTCTCAGGGGTTTGGAATGGACCGGAACACACCCGAGCCACGTTCGGGATGAATTTCTCCCATTCTTTTACAATTTTTTCGCGTTCCTTTATTTAAAAAAAAAACTAAGGTGGAAGATTTCGACTCATTCGAGAAACTCAGGAAATCTAAGTTTGCATGATTTGATTAGCAGCTTAGAGCTAGCACTAAAGTTATAAACAATTGTAATAAAAGAGAAATTTAAGCAATTTATAATTTGCACCACAATGAATTTTTTTGTCTTGACTTGAAAGGTATTGAAAGGTTTTACTAGAACACAGATAACATATAAGCTCTATGAAACATCAGTCATCATTAGTGTTTCGTGCATCACTGGGAAAAAAAAACCTGTACAAGACAGTTACAGTGGATAGCTCCAAGAAAACATTCTAGTAATGATACTGCCTCTCAAACAAATAAAATTCAAGTAAGAAAGGGATATTTTCCTCAGGCCGATAACTTATTTATCAATATTTATGCAAGTTATCCCTCTCCTTATCATTTTATTCCCTTATTCTGTGAATGATTCTACAAATCATACGCATTTCGACTGAGTTGATACGGGGGTTGAAAGAACTATCATGAAAGGTCTCTATGCTATCGCTTCTCCATTCCACAATCAGCCCATATTGATATCTATGAAAACAGAGCAGCCAGAGTTCTCAGCGGTGTGGTACAAGCGATAAGGAGCTGATTGACGCTTGCCTTTCCTCCCTTCTGGGTTTCAACATCATTCGACCCCATAGCTAAACATAACCACGACCCTCCAGTACTATCCAATACAGATATTATCTAAAAGGGTAAATATGTGAAGAAAAACTTTAGGGGAAGACTTCTAGCCGATAAGATGTCTCTGGATAATTGTATGGTTACCAGATTTGTTAAAATGTTGTTTCCTGAACGTAAACTAAGTTGACGAGGCCACTGGGAGTCTAATCTTTATTGCAATGGTTTTTAGCAATCATGAAATTCAAAGTCACTCAGTCACTGAATCATTGTGGTTGCTCTTTCTGGCAGGGAAACATTCCTAAACATGGTTCAAAATATTATATGTATTGGTCATATAAGACAATTAATTTGAGAATGTAACACACACATCATAGAAAATATATAGATACGACTGCTAAGAAAACGGTTAAGCTAAATTTCGGTTAAAGCGGGAAAAAAAACATTTAATTGATGAAAAGTATCAAAAAGCATTTATTATTATACGCCACATTATTTAAAAAAATTAACTCATCATTAAGAAAAATGTTTAAAAAATTCAGTAATATTTCTGTAGAAACCTTGAAATTTCACGATTTATTGCTGCGTAACTTCGCCATAATTTACTTCGTAAATAAATTATTCACGGAAGTTAAAGAGGAGATCCAGTTAGTAAGAGAGAATCTACTTTAATGATAATGTCCACAAAGATTCATCCATAAATATCTCAGTAAAGAAAAGAAAAAGGTTTTTAAATAGCAGCACATTCCTTCCATGTTGGTAAACAAATACTCCGTGCCTTCTCCCAAGTCGGCGCGGGTATGTTTGTTTACTCAAGCTCCCTCGATGTGCTACAATTGTCAGACCCCAGGAGGAAAGCAAGTTAGCTTAATTGGAAAAAAAGACAACGTAAAATTAAATGCACATGATTAAAATTTAATTAAAAATAAACAGCTGTTTCGGGGATGCTTGTGTGTCAGTGTTCGGGGAAGTCAGTGTGTCAGTGTCATTTGCACAGTGTGGATTTTACATTTATCAAGTGAGCTTAATGTGTGAGAAGATTAATTTATGTAGAAACAACCTGTCCAAATATTAGTCGACAGACTAATTTCATTATTCAAATAAATAAAATTTTACAAAGTAAAAGATCTAACCAATTATTCATCCTTACTATTTTTTACATTTTATTTCATTACTTTGCGGGATATTCATTGTGATATTTTGCATCCTCCATAGCTCTTAAACCTTAATTTCCTTTAAAGGTCATTTAAATCTCAAGGCTATGTTTTGATTTGAAGTCAATCGGATGTGGGAGAGAGGCAGAGGGAGAGTCAATTACAGGGTAACTCTGGGATCCCTTCATTTTCGACCCTCAAAATCAGGGTTTAGAGAAATGGGGAGGCTATTGACAAGGGGGCACTGCTCCCCTTTTGGCCTTTTCCCTCCCACTGTTATTACCGAATATATGCAACTCCGCATCCCAACCGCAGTCCTCAATAATTAGGGTTGGACATAAACGGAGTAGTAGGAAGGCTGCTCCCACCAGAAGAACATAATTGGAGACGAATGAATAAAAAAGACTCAATCGAATATAAATTTACAGCCGCAGAAGAAACCCTCGTAAAAACAACTCGGGGGTGCCGAGCAACGAGTCGGGCCGGAACGTATTTTTTCCATTCGGATTGGGCGGTGCCAGGAATGTGGGGCAGATGCCAGCCGACGAGGGACCTTCCCACGGCGGGAGAAGGCCACCATTGTGGCTCGGGGTCAACGGTCCCCCGGAATGCACCATTCTTCCTTTGGCCCCACTGGTGATTGGGGCCGTTTCAATATTTGGTGCAAAAGCGAAAGCTTTGGAAAAGTCTGAAGTCGAGTTTCGTTTGGGTGCGTTTTGAAAAGCGGGGTTGTTTCTCTCGGGGGAGAGAGGGAGAGTTTTTTTCTAACATTCTCTCCCCTCGGGGTGGATGAGGGTAATCGTTTTCGAGATCTTTTTTTCAGAGCGTGAACCTATTGTTGTGTCCTGCTTGTATGGCTGTTTTAAAGTGGAAGGGAGTATGTTAATGCTAAGGGGTGATAGATAACACACTATTCACATTCTTTATATACATTTTTCTAAGAGTAAGAGTGATTCAAACTTATGGCTTAAGAAGAGCGATTTCAGGCGTCTCTTTTTTAAGGTCAGCTCTTGGCATGATGGAATTCGTCATTTAGAATTTTAGGATCAATAGGGTATTAGGAGTTATACCTTAAAACATTTAGATTCGAATATAAAATCTGGGAATCATATTGTTTTATCATATTCTGGGAATCATTTTGTTTTATCATATATTGGGAATCATAAATCATCATATTGTTTTTAAATGAAAAATTACCTCAATATCTGATGATCATATCTGTAAATCATTAAATTTGTTGGGATTCAATCTTTATTCATAGTATAGTTTTAAATTGATTCGTGTAATTTCATAACCTGAGCATAGTTTGTTTTTATATTTGAATTATAAGTAGGTATAATTAAATATAATTCTGTCATTTTATAAAAACCTTCTTAGTTGCTCATTTCTTCGAAGGAAGGATATGCCAGCTCCCATATAAAAGTAAAACATTCAATCTTAAAATGATGAAGTTTCTCTGATAAAAACGGGTAGATAATATGCTAACTCCTAATTAAATCGAATAGGAAAATATCCTACTTGTATTTGATAAGATCAGAGCTGAATATTCGGTCAACAATAAGCTCTCATTTTACAAATAAAAACAATATTTTTTAATAAAAAAGGACATGCATAAGGACGACCCTATTAAGGGAAAAAGTTTAATGATATTAGAGACTTTTTCGAACACCTAACACCTGTTTAAAAAAGGAAACAAAAAATATAATCTAAGAACGTCTTCCTACTCCTCCAGACAGGGAGGGCTTTACCCTCTCACTATTAAGCCAAATAATCAACACTGAATTCCGTCAAAAATTCTTAGCCACTTGCTTCAGATTCTTCTTTTAATCGAGGTCAACAGGG
Source organism: Tetragnatha montana (assembly GCA_963680715.1). Taxonomy (NCBI): domain Eukaryota; kingdom Metazoa; phylum Arthropoda; class Arachnida; order Araneae; family Tetragnathidae; genus Tetragnatha; species Tetragnatha montana. The sequence goes on from OY796684.1 coordinate 25,262,999, forward strand.
AGAACGACCGCTTCTTTCATTGTAAATTGCTCTTGCTTTCGACCGACAGTTCTACTCATTGATAAAAGGCTATGTGCTGCTTGCAATAGAAAAAGCACAAGAAAAATAAATCTCAATTATAATAAAATTACCAAGCCCAAAATGTACCTCTACCATGAATAGCTTTCACAGGAACTCGGGATATTTGAGAGTTAAGTCCTTATCAAAGTTCACTTTAAATTCAAATAGTTATAAATGAAATATGATTTACTATGAGTTTCAATAAATGCATATTGTTTGGTAACATTTAGTACAAAAGTTAGCCAAGTACTTGTTGATCCAATAAAAAGTTACACATTTCATATAAATATTTTTTAAAAATCAGTTTATAGAGTTTGCAAAAATATCCTTAAATAAGTATGAAAAAAAGTTAACTTCTTAAGTCGAGTTAAGAATAATTACGCAGATTTTAGTTAGTTCTACGTATTTAACTTTTTAGTGACTTCATTGAAAAACAAATTGACCCAAATGCTTTAAGGTTGAAGCACTTGAAATTTATGTTAAGGTCAAAAAATTAAGCACTATTCATATAGAAGTGGACGCAGCGTAAAACTATTTGGGATTATTAACCTAAATAATTCATGAAACAGCAGATAAAGAGATTAAACACTAAGCACAAAAGTATTCAGAACTTATTTCAATAAATAGAATTCGTTTGTTTCAGAAATAAAATAGAAAAATGGATTTCCTTTGAACTTAAGTATTCAATGAGAAAAGAACTTATCTCGCACTATCAATGACCCTAATTAGAGAAGAATAAGAAGTAATTGCGAGATTTTCGTAAAGATGACAACAAAGAAGTCATTCTCTTTAGGCCATATTCCATGAAAGAAATACAAAATCTAAAGAGTGAAAACATAAGAGTAAAAAGAGTACATTTATGTCATTAGGTATTATACCTGAGAAAACAATTCAAAACAATGCCATTACTAATGAGGCAGATAGACAAGAAAGTTTTTATTATGGTGTTCCGAAAGAAGTCTGGTGGATTGTAAATTGATCTCTTATTAAAAAAATCTCATCTCTCTTTAAAGACTTAAGTTTTGGGATCATCATAGGTTACAGTCTCTTCAGACACTAAAAGCATTTTTAATGATATTTAATTACAAAGCGATTACTGTGGATGTATCTCGCAAGACAATGGTTTCGTCTCATAAGGTAATTTATAGCTAATGATTTTAATCCGTGCCAAGATCTCAGGTGGTTTATTCCACGTTATGTTCTATGATATTTTCTAGATTGGATAGACCTTAATACTTTTTCGGCATTTATACAAAGTTATTGCTCTGAATATGAGTACACTGTAAATCTTGTTAACTAAGTTAAAAAAAACATGCAGAATTCTTTTTATAACAGTAAACTCAAATAACTGTTTTGATTATAATTTAATATAATTTTACTAGCATGAATTTTGAAGGGGCACAAAAAATAAACGCTGAGCGTTCCAAAATTACTTGAGTCAGTTTTATGTCAAAAAAAAAATAGTTGAAGTTGATTTAGCATAGCAGGGGCAGAGGGCACAACTACCCCCTCCCCAGGAACCTGACAAGAGAGGCGAGAGAACACTGATGGACATCGTAGATAGAAGAACTGGAGGTAGATCTTAAAGATATCTCGATCGTAATTTGGTCACGTATCTGTTCTCCATTGAAACCTACAGCCCCCACCGATGCCTATTGGTATGTATTTTAACAAAGGAAATATTTAAAACGAGCAAGCTTCTGGTCGGAAAGGATGGTAAAGAATAAACTTTTTAAGTTTTTTCTTAGAAATGTGTGATTTTCAGCAATATTTATGCTTAAGACTTTTCTTGTGATGCTTATGCGATTTACAAAAATTTTTGATGGAGTCAACTCAGCTAAGTTGTTTTTAAGCGGGTCAAAAGATTAAATATCACATGAAATACGACTAATTACATGCATGTCAACGATTCTCCAATTTCTTCAAAAAAGATAATCGAAACTCTTTTTTAATTGTCTCCAACACAAAACTTCTTTTTAAAAGGATGAGTATACATCTTCAGGGTATTTCACTCTAAAAAAAGTCCAATTGACTCCAACCACCCCACACTGTAACACGAGATGTTTTGGTACACATTACTTCACTATTTCTTTCAACCCATCTCATTTAACTTCAGTGGGAGAAACAAGACGCTCTCATAGATTTTTCATGCACCAGCTTCTGTTTGAGTAGGAGTATTGGAGAGGAAGAAAAATGTTCAGTTAAAGAAAGCATAGCATTGACACGAGAGCAAATTGACAGGGGTGACTCCTTGTGTGTCAAGGAATATATGGTCATCGTCACTTTTCCTCCAATTTATTTTTCAGCCACAAGGCTCCAGTCTAATTGGTTTGCGGGCCTCTAAACTGTTAGGTGGTAGACGACTTGAATACTTTACGCATTAGCTCAAATGAGCACTTCCCTTCGCTCAGGATTCTCCAATTCAGAGCAGTTTAAAAAAGCTGGCACGTGGCCTAATTGAGGGTATTTCTGATGAGTATTTTTTGAGATTTTTAATTGTTTTTCTGTCGTTTTGGGGAAGTTTAACAACGACCTAAGCGCTATGTGGAGTTTCCTCCATTTTTGAATAAATAGGGTTCTAAAGTTGATATGCTCAAACAGCGCAACCGAGTACGAAATTGGGTTTACATTAGGTTGTGCTGTGAGTAATATTAGAAGCAGGGTAAAATATTCATAGTGGTTACATAAATATTAGATTAGTTTATTTTTTTAGTTATAGAGCCTTTCTGGATATTAAAAAAAACGAATTAATTTCATACAGTTAGAAATATTCAGATAACTAGAAATTGTAACCCAAAGTGAATATTTATTTTCGGCATACGGTATTTAGCTTAAAAAGTCTATAACATAATTAAAGAATAATATCCCATCCCAACACTCCATCAGTAAGCTCCCTTGACCTCATAAGGCTAACAGAAAAACTAAACATTAAATAACACAATATTCTTTAGAAAGTTATTCACTATATACATTTTTGCTTCCACTATACTAGAACATAGTTTGTTTAAAAGACTTCGTGTTTAACACGGATACACTATTGTCGGAACAAAAGCAAGGGCGGCAAATTTATTCCGGAAAATAAAAGCTCTACGGTTTTGTGGAACACTCCTAAGTACAAATTATTGTCGTTGACTCATTCGTTTGCTGGATATAATGGATGTTCCATTGCAAACAGCCTAGCTGACAGCGGTAGCTGAATAAACACAGTTGTGTTTATCCACTGACAGTGAGAAATCATCGAACTGGTGCGTGAGAGTTGCGTGAGAACAGAGATGAAAAAAAAATTTCATATCGGATCCTGATCGGTCAATGATACATAATCGAGATGTCAGAGGGGTGGAAGGATCAATTTGTTTACAGTGAAATATCCCCATGATATATCGAGGATTATTTTTAGGTGTGTTATATTCAAGAGAAGGTCCGTTTTTTAAAGAGTAGAATATTTTAGTTTTAAAAAGCTTATTATCTTATTATAAATAACGCATAAAATATGATCCGATGAAAATACATTTTTGATAAAGATGGAAGTCTATGTAACATATATATTTTTATAAAAAAAATATTAAAGTAGAATCTATTTTTCATTAAAATAATCTTTCCTTTACAGAGAGAGAGTAAGTACTATATAAATATCATAAATTTGATAGAGTATTTGTTTTGAAATATTCAAGTATAGTATTCACTGTCGTTCTTCGGCACAGCAACGAAAGTTGTTGAATTAGCCGAAGGTTGATGAACTCAATGAATAGTATTTCATGAATGCAAAAACTTAAGGAAATTTATTTTTAATAAAAAATATTTATCCCTTAAATTAAGAAGAAGGAAGTGTTAGCTAAAACAGACCTGTTAGTGGGAATATTTTATAGTATGATGGGAAAAGAACACAATATATTCAATGAATAATTTTTGCTTAATAATCCCTCTTAGAATTTTGTCCAACAGAATATATTCACAAATTAATTAGAATTCTGTGAATTAGAATTTGTGATTTTGGGAGTATATAGTATAAGATTTCACTTCATTTTGAATACGCAAACATCTGCAGAATTTATGGGGAGAGAGAAGGGACACTACTTAACATTCAATAGTAGATTGAGAGGAATTACTCAGGCCAATTAAACACCATCTTGATAGACATAAAGAGTCATAAAGGGTGGGAATTTAACAAACCATAACTCCTAAACCTTCTAAACACGTCTCTGCCACCACTGTCTTAAGTAACAGAGCATCCTTCATGGACAACAGGTAAGCAAAGAATCCCAGCACATTTCAAAAACTAAACCACATAACTGTCTCTAGTCCATCTCAGTTTCCAAGAGAAGACGATTGAGGGATCAGGAGACGACATCTGGATACTCAGAGCTGTAATTTGACTCCTACGCTTCGACTGCTCCATCCATCATAACCCAATACTCCCTCTCATATTCGGCTCTAGGAAACAGGTGGGGGAGTTAGGAAAAAGTTTTTCACACGTGAAATCTCTTCACTTAACCCTCGAAATAAATCTCTCGGAAAGGGGACTCGGACAAACTTTTTGAGTGGGAGGCCTGATAATGCATGGGAAAAAAGAATTTTTTTCAACTTTACTTTTATTTAATTTTAATTATTTTATTTACGTATTTGAATGAACTTTTATATAATTTTATAATAATTGTATTTAACTTCACCAAACGCAAATCTGTTACTTTATGTATAATATAAGCGTGTTTGTGTTCCCAAATAGCGCAGAGGTAAAACAGTTATAATTAAGTTTTTGAAGGAGATAGGAAATAAAAGTTAAAGAATACATTTACTTTATACACTGCAATATTAAAATGACATTGTAGAATAAAAATATGATTAAACAGATTAAAGTAATAATATTAAGCATAGAAACGTTGAGTTGAACGTGATGCTGACAAATTTACATAGCTATGAAATTCTGTAACTTTCTTGTATATGGAATAAAACCCAGAACATGTTGCTTTATAATTAAATTGAAATTAATAAAAATATACTATTTATATGTCACTTTAGAATTAACTAAAAGATCGGTACATTAAAAACTAAATCGGAAATAAAAAAATTACATCCAATTTTTTTTAAATTTTAGGTATTCTTGAATAGTAATTGTTGGTGAGAGATTTTAATTAACTGAAGCAGTTTGATGATCAATATTTGTTTACTATTTTTTTCTTCCTCCTAACGTAAATGTTAGATTTACTACGTATGTTACAGTTTAAGAAATCTACTCTAAGAAATTAGAAGTTTCTCTCCCTTTTTTCTAATCCTAGAATCATTTAAAAATACTTCTCGAATGTTATACTAACCAGAGCTTATACGTGTCCCTCTTTTCCCTATTTAATGGGAGATAAAAATAAACAATATACTATATGTTCTCTTAAGAATAAAGATTATAATTTTTTTTAAAATATTAACCTAATGTTGAATCTATCCTTTGTATCCGGAAGGTATCAATTAGTAAATAATTTTCATTTTCTCATGTAAATAATAAAATTGGATTAAATTTTCGCCCATATTTGAAAATTTTACTTTCACCCTTATTAATTGCTACGCAAAACGCACACCACTCCTGAAATACATCTCCGTCAACCCCGCGCTTCATCTTCGCAAACGCCTCTTGAGAAACGGCTGGCTGAGGAATGGAAATAGCAAAGAGGCCGCTTTTTTATCTTCCAAGGGGCCAGCTCAGGGGGCGGACTCTAATGAGGGTCCCGGGGAGAAGCTAATGGTCCCCGAGGAGGTTTGCCAGCGCACGGCTTTCGAAATTTGACGACTTCTACCACAGTTGTAAAGTATCGAGGGATGACAGGTAATTCCAAGTATAGACGGAAACAATGTTAATCCCCTGAGATGGCGTCAGGTAGGGCAAGATGAAAGCGGTTGCTTTGAAATGAAATCGTTACTATTATTTCGTCCAACGGATTTGCAAAGAGCAGAGTGCAAGAGATTTCCAAGGCGCGGAAGGAGTTTCAGAAGAGAGTTGAAAGCATGGAAAGTGGGAAAACATAAAGAGAATTTGAGAAATTGACACAAATATTTGGATGTAATGATAATGTATGAGAGTGGAGTTGGTGAGCAGAATATCGGAACATAAATAAAGAAGCTTTAGTGAACATAGAGTAAATATAAAGGATTTTCATATGTAGGTCACAAAATTTGAAAATTCAGACAATAAACAAATACTCTGCCTGCATGCTAAAGGTTTAAATACCTTGGTGTTATGCAACATGGGGCAGATATACGGGAAAAAAATATTTTTTTAGATTAGTGAAAATGTTCAATTTGAAATTCTCCTAGTCGATTTTACTTGCTCTTCTATGTATCCATTTATAATGCTGTTATTAAAAAATATATTGTTATAGATAACGCCTATAGTTATTTCTAAATAATAATTAAGGTAGGTAACATTTAAAATTGAACTTTATTCCATAAAAAACACAGTATATACTCCGAAAACCAAAAACTTAGTCATTATCAAAAAAATAGCCTCTTTGTTCTAATTCTACTATACTGTTTTATACTTACAACGAATTTCTGCCAGTCACTAAAAATAAAGCTTTAAAGCATAAAGCAAAATCCGGTCTCCACCAATTTTATATTATACGGACATCAAACTGGTTTCCCTCCTTTTTACCGAATTGCCATTCCTTAGAACACTATTAACCTTTCATTTCTTCATATGTCCTGATTCATAATTTTCCAACAGTTCCCTACGGTAAATTATCTCTTGTCTTAGAATAGACATATATTTCTTCATAGAACCTTAAGGTACGTTCTAAAAAGGTCACTAACGGACAAGACTTCAGGCGCTATGATTAATACTGAACTTTTGAAATGAGAGGAAGGGAATTATTGAACTCTTAAAGTATAAGGGAGAAGATAATTATTAACTCGAAGGACGGAAGAGTACATTTAGAGATTCGTTATTCTTCAAGGCTTCGAAAGAGAATTATAGTACAGGTGAAGATTTCAACCACTAGAAAGAAAGTAATTTCCGACTTGTAAGAAGTAAGTACACGGATGAAGTCCTTTAGCATTGTATAACTTAACAGGGTCAGTTGGCCTTGAGGCAGTCGTCCGAAAAGCACTCAATGGCCTTCAGATTTTATGAGATAAGACAAATCGAAAAGCTTGGAGGATCCCACACCTTGTTTCAACTCAATCATAGGGGTTGCGATCCCTTTATGTATAGTTGTTAGATAACTCAATAAAAAATAATGATGTCTGTTGCCTTCGGAAAAGTACAATGAAATGGCATGTTTCGAGTCTTTCAAGAAAGTGAAAATGTTTACTCTTTATATCGTGATTTTCTAACTAATGAGAGGTAAAACTGTAAAAATTATTAAATTATGTGATAGAAAGGAAGTTATTCATAGATTAAATGAGACTGAGATTAATATTTCCATTTTATAGCTAGGTATTTCTTTCATTTTAAAGTAAAATATTTGTATATTTGTTTGATATTTCACTGCATAAAGTTTAAAATGAAATCGGAATTATTGTTTTCATATATAACATAAGTAAAACTTATACATCTTATTATTAACTTCAATTATTTTAAAGTGTTTGTTCAAATCTTTGCCTAATGAACATTAACTTGACATTGGGAGAAAAAAGTAAAAGCTATCAGTAGTATGGTTAGTAGTAGGGCAGTATCAAAAGTATGGTTATCATGATATAGAATGTAAAAAATATGTTTCAATTATACAACTTTTAAGAAAAATTAAAAAAGAAAATCTTTCAACAAAGGATGATAATTACGACTATCTTCTTTGCAAAAACGGGATTTAACGATGTTATACACTCGTTATAATTACCACAAGAAATTTTTTCCCTAATAGATATGAACTATAAGTAAAACTTTAAGATCGTCTAGGTTTTAACTACTCTTCTTGCATATAACCCTTCACCCATTGCACAAGTTCGTTTAAGAAAAGATAAACTACCCGAAGAGCATTAATACCACATAAACATCACATTCCCCTATGTTTTTCACTCATATAATGGATCTCAGTGGTCCATAAAAAATTGAAAAGAAGTTCACAACTTATTTCAAATTAAGAGCAACAAGCGAATAATGAATAATAAATCCATCAAATTAAATAACGAATGCATCAAATTAAATAATGAATCCATCATTTGTTTCAAATTAGAAGCAATCCAAAAGAAGGAATAAATTCACAATTTGTTTCGAATTAGAAGCAATAACTGAAGGCAATCGAAAGGCAACCAAGGAGGGCCCATCCCAATCAAGTCCTAAGACTAATGACCACCCTATCGGCAAAAAGACGTAATGAGATGGCGAAGTGAAAAACAGATGACTCTTTTTAATTCCTCCCTTCATGAGTTAAATGCTAACAGCTGAAAGGAAGAGTGAGTCACAGCTTGGGAAGAATGTCGCATGACCTTCAATCTTGTGGTTGCCCCGAGCACAAGTGGCATTGTGGCCTCGTGCTATTACAAAGCCACTGCTGTGAGGCTTAAAGATGGATAATATCTGAAGAAGGGGAGTGGGTCGGCAGCTGTGTTTTTAATCGTTCCATGGTAAGAGTTCCACCGATGTCTAGGTTTTCACCGGAATGGGGCCATGTTGCCGTCATCAACAAGACTTTGGACAACAGACGTGTTTACTACCTGCATCATCTAGTTCCAGTTTTATCCAGATCCGTCGGGTCAGAACATCATGCGATGGGGTTAGTTTTGGCATAAATTGAATGGAAATGAGTGGTTGAAGGTTTGAAAGGCGCCGGAATTGTATTTGTAAATATTTCCAAGTTGAACGAGTCTATTCGAGGGGAAAGTGGTTTCTCTTGGAACCATGTGATGAGTTATTTGTTTCTTAATTAATGCAATGGGGTGATGCGGCTCATTGTAATTCAGTCGATAACCGATTGAAGATGTCAGGAAAATTAGGCTTGAGATCTTTTTTAGAGACGAAAGGTCATATTAAATTTTGTTGATACTGTTGGAGCCCAAGAAGGAAGTTAGGGAATATAATCGATAAATACATCAAAATCCCGTCTCAAAAATAGCATTAATTTGTTTATGATTTCCATTTTTCCAAGACTGTCTGGGGAGAATTAGCATCTCACTCATTCAAGGATTTTTAAATCTGCGTGAATTAGTGCGAATTAAAGCAAAGGAAGTCCTATAAAGAGACTTATCACCAGTCAATCCTTTCTCTATAGAAGAAGCCAGAGAGCAAAATCTTAGTACAGTGCTTTTACATTTTAAAAATCAGATTTCTTTCTACTCCGTTTCTGTATGAGAATTTAGAAAATTACATAGTCAATTGGAAACATATCATATTCAAACAGGACACTTATAGCATAGAGGCCTCACAGTCACAGACAACATTTCGATCAACTGCGAATATTGTGAACTTAAGCACAATATTTTTTAAAGCTTAACCAAACTTAAGTAAAACAAATAAAATGCTTACATTGATATGGTCATTGACATTTCTGTCATCCCTGTCAAGTAGATTGAGCCCAGCCGTCAACCTATCAGCCAAGGAAGATGTCCTCTTGTGAGACTTCTCCTTCTTTTCCTTCTTCTTCTCCTTTTTTTCCTTCTTTTTCTCTTCCTTGGAGTCGGCTGTCTTTCCATCGGCCTGTCCCTCCTCCTTCTTCTCCTCATCCTTGTCCATGTCGTCTCCTCCTCGGGTGTCCATCTCGATGGTCACCTTGCTGTCCCCTGCCTTTAGGGTGACCTCTTCCTCATCCAAGAGTGGAACGCTGGATTCGTTGAGGTTCACTTTGGAACTGGATCGGGAGCTTTTGTCCTTGGTGCTGTCCATTATGTGTGATGTAGGATTTTATCTGAAATGAAGGAAAATTGATTTAAGTGATATGGTTAAATATAAGTACCGCAAACATATTCCATGAGATTGGGAACTTTCATCCCAGTGCAAACTTTTTATTGCACAGTCATTTCAATTTATTATTGTATCTGAATACGAATGTTAGTACTAAACGACATATCACTAATGATTAAGTGTCAAAGAAAAGAATACCTAATTGTATTGACGTTAGTTCTTTTTTATTTTCATTGCTCTAAAAATTCCCTTTGATCAAAAACCGTACAGAAATGGAAATTTTTAGAGAAAATCTTCATTTTATTTCACTGATTTTATTAAAAATATACAGTGCTACATTAGTGGCAGTTATTTATAGCCTTTTCAAAGAAATATACAGGGTAATCAAAATTAAACTGTAATCATTAAAAATCTATAAAACAAGAACCACATTTCCAAAAAAGTGGCCGATATTGGTTCTTTGGGGATCAACGAAGATTTCAGGGGAGCAGGGGGTAGATCACTTTATTTTTTCAGGAAATTATGTTTTTCATAATAGTAAAGGATGTTTTAACAACCATTATGGACAGCCAAAGGTATCTAGCGTGCCCATCCCAGAGTCTCCCAACTAAATCAGTCCATGCCAAGGGGCCAGAGATATTTGGGGCATAGAAAGTTTAAATAAATTTATTCATCTTTAATTTGTAAGAAACAAAGATGTTTTGGGAAGATATTTTATTTGATAAAATAACGTTCTCATATATTCCTTATTAATAAATTGTTGGGCACATTTATTCATCGTAACAAAAAATTTTTTTTCAAAGAAGTAGTACATTTTAACGGTGGCTTATCCTAGGAAAAGTTTGAAAAACCATGGAGTAAACTAAATACCTCTTACAATATCAAAACTAACAAACAGCGAATCTTGGAATCAATTGCAATAAAAGGCCCTCAATAATCCACTTGATATTCCTTTCCCACGATGAATCCATTGCAACCACAATTCTGGGGGATCGCAACGATCAAAGAAAACCCTTGGCTGTTCACACAGAATATAAGACAAAAACATGCTTCTGGCGTATCAAGAAGAAAATGAGGGGTTTTTTTCGTTCTCAGCTGTCGATCTCACTTTTCCTCCCACAACCCATAATGTCCAACATTTCTCCAGTTTCTGAATAAACAAATTTGTCGCACAAAGGGACGCAGTGTGCGAGAGTCAGCGATAAAAAAACCCTTCCCACTCACAGCTCTCACGGGTCAGCGGTTAACTTAGTAGCTCTGTGTTAACCGAAACGCCACCAGCCTTGCCTCATCCACAAGGTCTCTCAAGTACCAGCCTCTTCTAATAGGGACCCGCACCCATTTGCACCTATAGGCCACTACAGAGGAGGTAATCCTCGTGAGGCCCGTATACTAAGTGAGTTTGGTATATTTGGAGGTTTCAAAATTTTGGAATCGTTGCTAGACTTTTTTTGACAGGTTTTGAAATGGATAATTAAATGAAGACAACGTGAATTGAAATGAATTGATTGATTTTTTCCAAATAAGAAACTGTTTACCTGAATACGAAGCTTTGATATTACCTTTTTAAATACCAATAAACCAACACTGAGTCTCACTTATAAAAAATAGTTTTAGAAGCTATTTCAGCTATCGTATTTCTAAAAGTAATAAAACTGGATTTCTAGTAAAATGTTGCTTTATACAATGTTGAAATATACCTGAGGATAAGTTTAAAAGATCAAAAACTAAGAATTAGAGTTTAATAGTATTACAAATCTTCATTGAAACAAATGAATTTTTTTGCATGTTTTTTTAAACCTTTTCTATCCTTAAAAACAAAGACACCTGGTCCCAGTCACCCTGATCCGACACAAAGATTTAGGTAAGCATTTATATTTTACAATCTAAGCACGATGCTATTGACTTGCATACAGATTTACTCTATTACATTTAGATCCAACCAACATTAAGTCGAGTGAACTGGTACTATGAGGGAAAGGTATAAGAATAAAAAAGAAATCAGGAAAGCCTGAGAAAAGAAAACACGCAACTCATTTGTAAGTCATTCACAAACTGAAAAACCTTTAACATTTGTCATACCCATACCATCTAACTTTGCTCATGACTCATGTTATCATCCCTAAGGTTACCACCTGAATTTAAATTATTAACTTTTCTCCACTAAGCCACACCCCCTGAAAGCAGTGAGAGTAAGTGAATCATTACACATCCACTTTCTCTTTGACCTCCATTCATTAAAAACAAACGAGTTTGGGAAAGCTTTAACGCGCAATTCTAATCTAGGGGACTTAGCATCCAAAAGGTATTTTGATTCCTTTAAATTAGATTATCAACAGTTGTTGTTTTATAATTTATTGAAGTTTCGAGTAGTACAAGGACTGGTTAAGTAAATTAAATTTGAAATTTAAAAAGATAATGATCCTTTTTCATTAGTTGGGTATGTTAAAGCATCCTGTTTACAAATTTTAATATCATTACTAAGCACTCGAGCCTATGGAGAGCGTTGGAGATGCAGTACTTCAGATTTATTTAATCAAAATATTTTTGCCGCAAAACTATTTTTTAACTTTTGAGGGAGGGCCCTGAACATCCCCTTTCGAGATAAAAGTTACTTGTATCATATGAAATACTTAAATCAATATTTTTTTTATTTGATCTTCAGTTTAACAGAAAAGTGCCACGCGAAAGTTGAATGGGAGCAAATTTACAGTCCCCCTTTTTCGGAATAAATCTTTACTAAATTAATCCAGGAAGTCATATATCGCGTTTTTATGATTGCCCCTATGTGAAGTCAAATTTCCAACTGATATAAAATCTACCATCTGTGACATGTTGTATGAGACAGCTAATTGTAAAATAACTCCAAAAGGAAAAGAGAGAATCTGAATCATTGATTCTCGTAAAACGATATTATTTTCGATTTTTATGATACAGAAGGGTATGCTCCATAAATTTTAAGCTGAATAAAACAAGCCGTAGTGTCCATATTCCAGATCCCTATAACTTATATCCCCTACCGTGAACTTTGTTTCAATGGAATGGCATACAACAGGAAGTTAAAAAAACGCGCACAAGGAAAATGAAATGGAAATGAACCCTATAAGATCAGAATGATTCACAAATGACGATACACCAGTTAGAATATTCTGACAGAGCAGTTGAATCAATTTTACGCTTTGTTTCCAGATCCAAAACTGTTGTACTTACAGCTGCAGTGACACATCAATAAATCTCTTCTCAGGTCACCTAAGACAACCAAACTGTAAACGGCGAAGGTTATTTTATGGAATAAGTGTATAAGAATGGAATATTCCAGCTCTATTTCGGTTTAAGTACTACTTTGCATCTGATTCCTTTGAATAAAATTTTACACAATTTCACACACGTGTATTCAAATAGGGCGTTTATAAAGCTGCGTTAGGCTCAAAAAGTGACATTTATTACTTTGGACTCAGTCAGAGAAAACCTATTCAATCTTCCATTCTTATTCTTGCTTGAAACCTATACAAACTTTTAAGAAAGAGTGTAAGCAATTACGTATTACCCCAGGTGACCTCAGAGTAATGACCTTTGGTGTTTCATAGAAGGGGTAAAGAGATTTTATTATTTTTTAATAACTAGCGTAACGTGTACTACTGTAAGGTCCAATAGAAAATTTCAGATCACTATAACCGAGCTTTCTTTTAAAGTGCAGTTAGTTCACTATAGGCGTATAAAAAAGTAATAATAAAAAAAGGTGACAGTCGGGAGAAAAATTGGTTACTATAACCAAGAGTTCGTTTTATTCCTGTTTTTTTTTATCGAGGGTTTAACTGTAAATACATTAGAAAATAAAAAGACAAGACATTTTCAAAAATTATACTCCTAAACTTTTAGGACCATTTAAGAAAGAAATGAAGAGAAATAATTCATTGACTCCTTCATAGTCAGCATGAAATGAGATTCTTAGAGATATGAGATCCATTATTCTCTAACAATAAAATTTGAAACAGATACGCAAGGCTCAAGATTTTAACTCTCATCTCAAGCCGCTGAAAAAAATATCAGATCTTTGCGGCTTGACACAGGAAACAGATGGGCAAACTAAACAAACACTGCCTTCAACGAGGGACCTCAAAACAAAACATTCTGCAGCACTTCGTCAGCTTCTTCCGAGCCGCCATTGAAGGACTGCGGCCGCATTGTATCAGCAATTATTACACTCCCTTCCTAATGAGGTTATCACGTGGCGTATTTGGGAAATTATGGCGACCCCCTATCCGTGAGTCACCGGGGAGGAAATCATAAATCGCTTTTGCTGATATTGTCGCTTGTTACATGAAAAAAAAAACCGCACAGAACCAGAACTCTCAGGGGACGTTAAAAAAATGGGTGTCCTTGGGATTCGGGCTTACAGACGGCCAGGCTTATTGTAAGTTGGAAATTGAGTTGAAATTCTGGTATAATAGCGAATGAGAGACGATTGATAATAAGGTTTTTTAGAGTGCTGATTCCATAAAGAGGAGGCAGGGGTCAAATTCCTCTAGCTCATAAGTTAAATTGGAGCCTGAAGGCTCTTGAGATCTCGATTCATATTTGATTTTACGTGTGTGTATACCAAACCAAGGAAAGATAATTGTTAGCAGTGTGTTTATTATTAATAACATGATATTTATTAATAATGATATTTATTATAACATGTTATTTATTATTAACATGAGCAATGTAGATATATAATAAAGAATCTTTCTATGTAAAGTTTTTTGCCTATTTTTTATAAATTAGTTTATTTTAATAAATGCTTTTTGAAATAATTCATTCGATTGAATTGGAAATCACTGTTAGTAGCTTAAAATATTTAGGTAAATTTGGTTTAAAACATTTGGATGTCAGATAGAAATATGACAAAACGTTTTTCTAAATGGCCTAGTCCTGTCCTGAGTTTAGAGTACAACTGGAGCATTCACAAAGAAATCCTTGAGAAAGATACTTTACCTCATATAACGTAATTAACATTCGAACGATGAAATATAAGCGAGTCTTGTAAAAGCTGTTAACCTTATAACCTAAATATTTCAAATTGTATTTCAGTTTACTCTGAAAGTTAGAACCATAAGGACTAAAAAAGTAAAGAATGATAACAAAAACCAAATGACAAATAATTCTAAGCAAGCACTTAAACTTCTGATATACTAATTCTGGGTAAGAGAAGTGAATCGTTTACCATGAACAAAGCCATACTGTAAGAAAATTAGACACAAGGTTGGGTCAAGTAGTTTTGTGGATTCATTTTCAAGCCCTCAAGGATGATAACTATGAATATGAAATGGAATGGAATATGACCATAAGTTTTTTTATGTTCTTTGGAGAACCACGAGTAAACTAAAAATTAAAAAAAATATATTAAGTTGTTTCAGATTTCTTAAAAATTTATGAAAATGAAATAAATAAATAGACAAACTTTCATGCAAGGCTTAAAATTAAGGTTTAATGATTTTAGAAGGCTTGAAATACCAACGTCACGTATATAAATTGAAACAATGGTTACCAAACAGAAATTAATTTTATTTTAGAAGGAGTTTCATAATTCTAGAGAACCGGAGCAGAGAGAGGGATCAATATTTAAACGTTTTTTTTTAAATTTGTTATAATTTAAATTATAAGAAAATAATATTTTCCTCTGGTTAAAGTAAGGTAATGAGAGGGAAAAGAATGTGGTAAAATATGTAGAACTAATAGTTTTAAATCCCTTATAAAAAAACTTAGTATGAAAAACAGCTATCATTAGAGAACAGTTTGTTAAGTTTGATAGTAATTAAAAGTCTATTAAATAATGAACCAATGAAAAAGAAACAAGTTAAAAATATTTTTCATTGTGGAAAATCAACATGAAAAGTTAGAGCTTTCAGAAAAAAAAACACTGATAGTTTCAATTTCAATAAAACAAAGCAGACAATTTAAAACATCCGAGTTAATGCCTAAACTTTTCTATACTCCCAACTAATTAATTACTCTGAAACTAAAAACTGAGAAGTCGCCAAATGTGACAACCTAGTAAAACAATGAATGAATCATCACCGGGCGTTCTTTTAATTCGCCATGCCCTCAGGCCACAAATCATGCGCTTCTGCTGAGCAGTACTAACAACCGTTCCTTTCCCACGTTACTTACGGAACTCGCAGTGAAAAAAACTTTCCCGCCTTTTTTACCTTTCCCCCCGAGTCTATTAGGAAACGAGCGTTTTCTCCCAGGCGCTACTTAAAATAACTGAAACGAAAGAAAAAACAATCTTCAAGATATAAACAAGGGTAAGAGGCAATTATTTTTGTTGTTGACATGAACTGCGCAATATTATACCTATTACCTTTCGAGGCTGCTTGGATGCATAATTTTTAGAAAATTATGACCCCAAAGTCTCGTTTGTTTTGATAAGAATAAACTATATTTCTTTCTAAAGAGTGTATGTTTGTTTGAAAAATTAAATACATTTCTAAACCTAAATGACGAACAAATTACCGATGAAATAAATTACTACATTCAAAATACATATCAAAAGTTAAGCACTCAAATTAATTTTATAAATAAATGATTTACTCTCTTGCAAGGACAAAGATCTTAAGGATTAAAAACTAGCTTATGATAACTTATGTCAATTATTAATATCAAACAATATTTTTAACACACAAATTAAAGTGACACTTTAAACAAATATTTTAAAACTTAGTTTTTATAAACAACCTATGTTGTATTTCATACAAATGAACTCATCATTTAACTGCGAACATTGTTTAAGCAACATTACTCATTGATACTGTTTTGGGTTTTTAAAAAAAACTGAAACTTGAACCTGCCGGTACAAATGCACTCAGCAGGTGCTACATGAGCGGCCATACAAGTTAAGTGTACCTTTCCAACTATAATGTTTCACCAAGTTACGGCTGGTTGATTTCGCCTAGGCATTTATATAGGCGGCCCAGTGGGAACCATGCTATCTGAAGTCCATTGGAAACTATGGCAACCCTTCCATAGAGGATTTGCCTAACTCCACCATAGCACGATAGAACATTGAAAGAACGACTTTTGGTCAGTGATCCGTGGGGCAACCCTTGGAAGTTTACTACTTTGTGGGTCACGAAGTCGGAACATAAAAAAGGTGGGACGAGGTATTCAAAGAGGGATTCGTTATCTGAAGATTCAGAGTGCAATTTGAGGCATCAACTGAACAAAATTTAGTTTGTTGTTAGGAGGAGTGTCACGCTTTAGTGATTGTGCAGGTAAGTTTTACAAAGGGGATGTTTCCGTCGAGTCTGGGAAAAGACCATGACCATGACTACATTCGCAAACGCTGTGCCACACTTTACTTGAAGCTCAAAATTAAATATTTCGTCATGGCCTTTCATGTTGGTATGTAGTTTAGATAATGATTGAAAAAATACTTCATTTACCATCTAAGAAAAATAACGAAATGGCCTCAAAATAACGATTTGATTAGATGCAAACATAAATTAGAAGCTTTTATTTAAAAATTAGAATAGCTCTGGGGGTAGGCATATTATTTTTTCGGTTGAAGTTCAACCAAGAGGTCGATCTTATTACTCCCATCTTGTTTGCATGCAGTCGTTACGTCCGTCCGTCTCCTGAAGCAACGGGAGCAAGGTTTTCATTTAATATCTCCTTCATACTTAATTAATCGACAAGGGCAGTCTTACTTAAGTTTCATTAGACACTCCCACACGTGGCTGTAGGACAAACGGAGTTAGATTGGAACGACTGGAGACTTATGTTGATTAATTTAGGGCACAAAGATCAGAAATCTGCTTTCTTAAGAACGAATACCTAATCTTGAACCGTCAGAGCAGCTAAATTAAAGGAATTATATCAAATTTAATACATGTTAGATGCTTTTAGACATTTATGAACTTCTACAAGCAATGCATAATGAAAATTATATTACCTTATCAAAGTAATCACGGGATAAACCAAGCCTATTGACTACGTATAAAAATATGAAATGTAGTACGTTACCTCCAAGATGGACCTTCGAATCCTGATCTGATACTTAACGAACAAAATTTCATGATATCGAATTACCTTTTAACATACACATTCTTTTACTGGTTGTTATTCATTCCCAAATCTGGAAACTCAACTCTACTAGAATCCGATGAAATATTACTTACCTTTTCAAATGTTTAAGTATATTTTCAGGGATGAGATAAAAAAGTTCTAAAAAAATTAAGCTTAATATTTAAAATAAAACAGCAATTTTAAGGTTTGAATATTTAAAAAAAACGCATAAGCTTCCTTATTAATTTTATCACCCTAAGTATTTACAAAAATGGTCCCTATATTTTTTTTTTTTAAAGATTGACTTTAGGGGTTCATGGAATGAGAAGTACAGCAGTAAAACAAACCAATGTGTATTTTTAAAATTTTGTAATTAAACAGCATTATTTAGCATATCAAGTAACTGGAAAGAGTAAGGACCTCCAACTTTAATTTTCCAAAAACACTCCCCAGAAAAAACCCGTTGACAAATTAAACTCCTGTATCACGGATTTTCCTATTCAGATTCCTATAATTCCGCCACCGCAATGCATATCTTCAGCTGTTCACATAATCCCGTAACAAATCAAAGCTGTCTAGTGACTCTAACCTGGGAGAGGTCATTTCATCTTATGAAAAAAAAAAGTTCTGTTAAAGGTTGTTACTCGTTCCTTTAAAAAATAATGATAGGCTGAACCGGATCTGCGGGTAAATGCATTTATTTGCATGCTGAAACCGTCTTTCAACTCGTATAATATTTTGCTTTTATGACTCTTTTAACTAACCTTTACGCCCCACATCTAATAGGGCAGTGTTGTAACTTTTAAGTGCATTAGCACTAAAGATTTGAAGATCAAGTACCAATGAAAATAGTGGATACTCGTTCAAAAAATAATCTTTGAGGATATTTATACAGAGTTCATCAATTTTATCCAATATAAAATTTTTTGAGTGACTTAAATTGAAAGGGCTCTTAGTTTGTACAAAAAGTTGTTTATCTACCCCTCTAATAGGCAAAAAGTTGCATCTTCCTATTGTAAATTTATATTTAAACCCATTTGCTATGGGGAAAACATGTTTGTAGAAAATAACTCTTTAATTTTTTAATATATGACTTTTAATCAACGATAGATTAAAACGTTTTAGGGTGTGAAAAGGTGTTAATCTCTCAACAAAAGGTAGTATTGAACTGTACTTTTAACTTGTGTTATTATATTAAAAAATACTAACTTCGTTATGAATATAATTATTTTTCCCAGTTTTAATCTTGATATTATCTAGTGTTTCGTCCATTTGATATTACACTTCTTCAAGACTACCTTAAATTTTTGCGTTTGAGGCATGCACTGTCTACCTGAGAATGCATTAAAACAATGGGTTTTGTTACAAGCTTCAAATCTGGGAACTAAAATTAAATAATATCTTAAAACAAAGTAGCTGAACAGGTCGTCATAAGCCCTATGTTGCTTTTCGTGCAGTATGTGACTTCGCGAAAAGTGTCTTTTCGACCTTGCGATGCTACTCCAGAATCTCGTAAACGACTTCCTGAAATTGAACGCCTCCAGAAATTAAAAGCGTTTATTTATAGCGACGAGTGATGATGGATGCGAAGTGCCTAATTGCGGCTGCAGGGGAGATTCAAGGGAAACGGAATTAACGAGTACTATCAAATGGGAGACATCGTGTCAAGACAATTGCTTCAATTTGTTGGAATCGCCTACTCCTACTGAGATTTCGGCCCAAGACGGATAGGCTCCATTCGAGCCAAGACAGCCTTTCCCCTTAATCCAATCCATAAGGAACTCACTGGGTCCTTAGAAATTCAATTTATATCAAAGAGGACTTTATTAACAGAATATTGCCAAAAAGGCACTAACAGGACAAGAATCACAACTCAACTTCTAAACTGGATGACTGTCAAAGGTGTGTGGAGAGGTCGTAACGCTGATTGGTTTTTCTTGAGGCTTTATAAAAAACTAAATCGGGTCATGCTGTAACAATATTAAGCAAAACATTTGGATTCTCGGACATTATAGTCCCAACGAAGAACCTAAGGGGCTATGGAATTTTTCATGATTCCAGAAGAAAACAATTTCTTAAACCAATTAAGTTTCAAAATTATCCTTGATAAAAAGTTTAATATCAGAGTCTTATCCTCTCCCCAGACAAAAATCCTAGATTTACTAGTGTATAGTCCGCAAATTATGAGGTGGTATACCATCACACTTATTACAGTGTTTGTATTTAAGAATAAAGAAAAAAAAATTATATACACTTTTAAATAGTTTGAAATTTCTTAAAATAGTATGGTAATAGGAAGAGGAAATCATATCGAGGCATTCAACGTTTGAAAAATAATTAACTAGATCAGTTTACATGGAAATTGTAACGATAATCACTAAGGCATTTTAGTGATAAAATCCTTACACTTCTATTAATTATGCGTTATTAATATTTTACATAAAAATTAAAGTTAAATAAGTGAATGGACCCTACGTGAATGGAGAGAGTGGTAGTATATAAATTAAGTTTGGAAAGAGGGAATGCGAAGCTTCATGTGAAGCCGAAGAATAACCACGAACAGTTAAAGACGTTTGAAACTTCCGCCAGTGTTCCCTCAACAGGTTCTAATTTGTCACGGTAGAATAAAGCCATATCCTGTGTTACCGGCTACTTTCACGGAGAAAAGAGCTCGCAGGAAAAAAAAACTCCCGCCTTCACTCACCCAACCCCGTATTTCCCATCCATTTCGTTGACCCTACTCGAGTTTATTTATTTGGAAAAGAAACACTAGTTAAAAACTAGTTCCCCTCACACTCAAAGATGCCTCACTAAAAAATTAAGATATCCTTTCAATTTGTGTTTTAAAAAGATAATATGAATATCACTTGGACAACTCTTACTTTTTTGAATTAGGAAAATATATAGTCATATAATGCCATCTAAGCATGTATGTTAGAAAATATAAAATTATATTGTATTCAAACATTTGTATTAAATAGCTCATTAAGTCTTACTACAAGTATCTTACAACAAAAAAAACTTATATTAAAGCTAAGTCTAAAACTCAAAACTTCAAAACCAAACAAGAATTTAGACGAGGTTTTTATTTTTAATCATTACTTTCATGCGCTCTCTTTGATTGTACCCTTTTACAAACCAATTTTTAAAATCAAATTCATATTTTCTCGATTTATTTAATAAATTTTTAAGTTAATATAGGGAATGAACTCAAACGTGGCTTTTAAAATAGTTCGAATATTGGAAGATTTAACCTCTGTTTAGAAACTTATTGGGAAGAAAACAAGCAAATCACAAATTTAGATAGTGTGATTCAAGAGTTGAATACTCGGTGATATTCAACAAATACACAAGTGTCATAAAAGCACTCTAGTGGTCAGATATGCGAATTACATTAATTTGTACTCTCTTTCCATAAAAATAAACCTCTTTTTTTAATATGATGAAAGCGAAAAATCTCATTTTTTGAGTCGTGCCGGTCTTCTCGATACATCTTCAAATGCTTCCCGTTCCCCGTGATCAGCGATATTTTTGAGTGGGAAACCTCGGGAAAAGGAATGGAATCCTTAAAAGTGATGCTTCATCCTCTGTGAGGATTCTATGAGAGGAGTTCCTCTAACTCGTAATTGAATCTTTTGGACTTAACGCATAAAAGGTTTTATGTTTAACGAGCATGTAATTGTTTTAATATTTTCATGAGTGATTTTACACGAATTACGTCCAACACATATTTTAATACATAAGGAATGGAATTTTATAAACCATAATAAGCATAGTTTAATAAAATAATTTAATAAGTTTCCCAAATAATTTAAAACAAATAATTTCTAAATGAATAAAAAATGATAATTTTAACTGAGTTAATGTCACGTTTTCGTTTCAAATTATTCATGAATTGATGATATACAAAAGTACCGATTACATTGTGATTTTAATAAAAACTATTTCCAACCCCTATTGAATATGAAATTATATAGATCTTAAAATTTATAAACTAATCAATTTTTAAAAAATAAATTGGTGTATTTTTTGCGTACTTAAAAAGTTTAAACCAAATCAAATACAAATAGGACTAAACCAAAATTTCTAATACTTTACCTTATGATTAAGAGTAGATTTATAAATACAAATAAATAGCATTGATTAAATATAATACAAGTTTAAAATTAATTTATACATGATAATCAAAATGGGGAAATGATAGCCTAAGAATTATTACTTTAACACATAAAAATCGTTAGTCGAGGTTCAAGAAAAGAATAATCTGATATAAAGAAGAGATGACTTTCACAACAAAATTCATTCGAAAAAATATAACATAATATTCAAAACTTAAAATTGCTTTAATTAACAGCAAGCCGCACTAGCTAAAAAGCATGCATGATAGATGGTCGACTTTTACCCCATAAAAAAATGTCAACTTCCCAGTGGAACTGTCAAAAGGGTAAATACATACCTCAAAGACTGGAGAGAAAAATAGGAGTTCGCTTGAGGGGTAGCAACCTAGCTTTGTGAATTTCAGGGACTCAAATAGTAAAGTTGTGAGCGGGCCTCGCTTCAAATGGCTGTGAGTGAGGCTGGTTGGCCACCCGATCTGGCCAATCAGCTTTCGCTAGCTCCCCGCTTCTTTCCCCCTCTCCTACACACATAACGATAATTCTATCTCTCTTTCTCACCAAGTTCTTTATCACCCCAAAACTCCCCCCGTTGCTCATGGACCGTGGGTTCGCGAATCCCACCCATGTTGGGGCTGTGGCGTGTTTCTATGTACCCTTATCGATGCATTGGAGAAGAAAATGAAAAGCATCCGGAAAGCGGGTGGAGAGAAAGGATATTTGGGAGTTGCTCTCTCGGGCTCTTTTGAGATGCATACACACTTTTATGGTTCTAAGCATTTTATTATCGAGTATTTGTTGTAACATAAGGCGCAGATGAACTTAATCCCTCGCAACAAAGCACAAAACCCAAAATTTTTGGAATCGTAACACAAATTAAAGCGGGCTGTTTTCCCTCAGTACCGAATCTAGAATTTTCATTGAAAGAGAAAGAGGTATTGTCCCAAAAAAGTTTGTTTTTCAAATTTAAAAATAGTTATGAAGTTGTGTTCTTCAATCATAATCCTGGGCCCCCTTTTTATTATCATTTTATTATGAAAAAAGGCGATTTGGTACACATTGATATAAGATTTACATTAAACACTGAAAATTGGTTTAATTTTACGGGGCCTGATAATGCACTCCTCCTCTTGGATTCCTGTTCTCCTTAGGAAAAAAGAGATATGATAACGAGGGAAAATCAAACATTATAATTAAATTGCCTGTTTAAAAAAGGGAATAAATACCATTCCAATTTTTATTCTAAAAAAATATTTTGATGAACGGTTTCCACAAAGAGAACTTTTTAATTACTGATCTGAATGACACATTTTTGGAATTAAAATGTCCGGATTCTTTTGAGAATTCCGGGTAAGTTGATGTATTTTTATTAAATTATCAATTCTAAATTATTTCCGTTTTATACGGATATGGTCGCAGTTAAAAAACAAGAAACTATGAATTTTAAAATAATAAAAAAAACATACTTCACTGTTTTTTTAATATTCAATTACATTAAATAATTTTCTTTTTTAATAAAATACGAATTTAAAAAATTGAAGTGTTAGGGGGCTTCTTCTTAAGGATAATTTTTTATACTTTTGTTGTTCGAACTATTTTAATTAGATTTTAAACTTATTGATGCACAATTAATTTCTATTTTTATTTATTTTTTATTTTAAAATATATTCATAGGTTTATATTTATTTTTATTGTTGTGGCAAACTAAACATTACAATAATGTTTTGCAATGTTTGCAATAAAAATACGCTTTACATCCTCTGAACTCTCCCTTTTAAACTTATCTCTTATATGTGCTATATGCGTGTGGTTTATGAGGGTTTTATGAGAAACTGAATGTAAAATGATTAAAAGTTTAAAGCATTACGCTTTTATCAATACAATGAACTATCAAATAATTTACGTGATTGAAAGTCATAAAGCAACGGCTGTTTATTAAGTAAAATTTTGGAAAAAAGCATTATAATATGAATGATCGTTTATACTATAAAGTTAATCACTCGTATTTTGAGGTTTAAATGATAAAAGATGTTACTTAAAGTTATGCATAAATTAGGTTATTCGTTTCATTTTGCGTAAGTAATTGTGTTGCTGGCTAAATAACTATTTTAACCAACCCTTGTGGTAACATATTAAAGGAATCCAAATTTTATTTTAAACTGTCGAAAATTGAAACGGTTAAAAAATTAAGTAAATTTTAAAGTTAATGATCCCCTTAAATTATGGTAAAAAGCGTATAAAATTCATCATTGTGATATAATTAACAAAAATGTTATTAAAAGTGTTATTGAGATTATAGTTATCTTCCTACCCATTTATCCCCCGACCGACTTCTTAATTATCATTATTAGTGTTGATCTAACATCTCTCTATGTCTGCATGTATTGCAAACTAAATTAATGGTTAGATCACCTATATGAGGGTGTTAAATTGTTAAAGAATTAACTACCTATTTAGAAATAAAAATGCATTACAGAAATCTTTATCACAAACATAAATTTGAATTTTGACTAAAATATCTATCTTGGAATTACAGAATTACAAAAAAATAATAATTACTAATTATACTTAATAAGTTCAAAATACTCAGCTTGTTTTCTGCGTGTGATATAGTAATTGTTTATTTTACTAAATTAAGCTTTTCAAACTTTACATATATTCATTGAAATGAAATGTAACATATACTATATTTGCTGGGATTTAAAAATATTCAATATTAATAGCTAGTAAAATTGTGATGTAGCTACTACACACATAAAAATATTAAATATTCAAAATTTATACCTGGTAGAATTGTGCTGTAGTTACACACATAAAAAAATATTAATTTTGATTTGGAAATTGGAATTGGTTTACTTTCTAAATGAATCGTCAGTTTAAAAGAGAATAAGTCCAAAAAAAAAAAGGACAAATTGGCCTTTTATGCTAAAAAAAAATCTCCAAGCTTCGCTCTGCACATGAATGGGAAGTGGGAAAAAATAACTACCCCATATAGGCAGATATAGTCCCTTGAATTCAGCGAAATCGATGCCTTTCTTTTCTTATTATTTGTACTGTAAACTAAGCCAAAATAAAATTTGTTTGAATTCAAAAGTGTTTTTACTTGTTTTATCTAGTGAATATTTGATTGCATTGATATTTAGTACTTACTCCATTTATACTACCTTAATGACTCAGTTTCATAATACTTTTTAAATTTTATTTGTCTCAGTCTTTCTATCTTTCTATTTCTCATTTTTGTGCCGTGAACTAAGGAGAAATATAATTTAAACGTCACTTTAAGAGGCTTTAAACTTAAAATGTGTAAGATAGGGTTAAAATATTATCTTAAAAAACAATAAACTTTAACAAAATAACCTATATTTAATACTACAATTATAATTTTTATTAGGTTTGAATTATCCTAATTATTATCACGAAATTTTGTTTTCGTTTATTTTAATGAGTAAAGATAATTCAAAATCCCGCTAGTCATTTGATGGATAGGTTGTTTTTTTACTCAAGTTTAAATTATTCACCATCGCTGTTGAACGGCGTACGCCCGTAGGCTAACAAACACGAACTATCACAAATTAACCTTGATGATGGTAGAAAAATGAAGAGGAAATGCAGTTTGAGTAAGAAATGAAACCAACCCATTGCAAATTAATAAAAAGTGAAGCAAAAATAATCAGCTGTGATAAACAATAAAGCTGCTCAGAATTTCAGTGGCGAAAGTTAAAATTAAAATTTTGATGCCTTGCGATGCCACTATATTATATATTGTATGTGTATTATCTATATGTGTATGTGTATTATCTATATGTATATGTATATATGTATGTTTTTTCATTTTTATTGTTTTCAAATACAGCTGCTCTAGGTTGCCCATATGGGTTTCTGACCCCTTGGCAACTCATATGTCTTTCTGTTGTTTTTTTCTTATATATGTGTCTGTTTGTTTCAATTATTAATGTGTATGTTGTTGTTGTTGTAAAATAATAAAAAAAATATTAGAATGTTAATGTTAGAATGATACAAGCATGGGTTTAAGCTTCTTTTTAAACCTTTACTAAGTGTTGCAGTCGCCTAAGTCAAAAATACATTAATTAATCTGTTATGAGCAGCCCCAAAATACCTTCTGAATAGAAAAAAAACCCCGAAAGGTGCCGTTACAGAAAACCTTCAATCACTCACAATTATGTTAGGTGGATTTAGGCCATTATCATCCTAAGCAGCTAAAATATGAACGGGTTTCAAACCTAAAAGTCTTCTGTGGGTACTTGAAATCCTTGTTTAAAAAGTTATAAAAAGAAGTTAAGGCACCATCGTTCAAACTTTGTTTATTAAATTATTAAAATCTTTTCAGTGTCTCCACTGCGTTTAAATTTAATGAAATTTATTTTATTTATTTGTTCGTATTTGTAAGGATATTTATTTTAGTGAATTTTAATTTTATTTATGTACACAAATAGATTGAATTGGGCAGGGGGCTAAGTTTTGAAAGTTTTTAAAAATTTAACACAAAAATAACTTTTATAATAACTTTAAAAATATTTTAAATTATTATTATTATTATTTATTTATTTATTATTATTACTTTTTTAATTTAGGTCTGTTTTATTCTTGCTTTTATTTGTCAAGAGTTATTGGTAATTTTACGGTTTTGACATACTATTTTCTTTGAAACATCTTTAAAATGGTCAACTTGTATAATCCGTTAATAACCGACTATTGCTATAAAATGAAATGTTACGAACAGAATATAATAAGGGAATCTCTTTCTGCATGTTGTGCCTTCCATACCAAATTTTCTAAATCCAACCCTTATTTTAAAAAAGGCTTTGACGTCTGCTTTTCATGTTCTGTGCAAATATTGTTCGTATATCGTATTATGATCCAACTTGATTCTTGATACATAAAGCTTAAACCAACATAACCTTTTATACAATTAGATTAAAGGGTATGTCTGAGATCATCTTTTATGTGTGATTTTAATATTTTGTGTCTCAGACATTATCAAAATGATCATAACCTCAAATTGTATTATATTTATAAGGTAATTCAAGAAGACCGTAGATCCATTATGGTGCCTTTTCTTTTAACTTAATATGAAATCACAGAATCGTTCAAATTAACATAAATCAATTTTCACGCCCTTATTTAATCATAGGAATCTTAATAGCATAAATTAGTTGAGCTTAAATGAATTACTATGATAAGAATGATGTTTATTCCTTTACAAAACATTAAACACATTTAAACTTGTTACACTGAAATGATAAAATTAATGTTAATAGCTTATTATATAAACTGTTCATACTATAGTAATAAAATTGATGTTAACAAGTTTAGAAAAGAAGAGGAGTAAATTGTGTTTTACCTAGATAATAATCAAAATTATAGCTCTTGATACTTTTTGTTAAACTAATTAAATGAAAATATTTTATCATTTATTTAATTTTTAAACAATGTTTTGGGTTTTAAATAAGAGAGAGTCGAACTTGAATAAAAGAAATATGAATGCCTTTTTTATAAAAGGATTATGAATTAGTATTACAAACTACTTAATTTTACCAGACTCTTGACTTAATTCACTATCAAAATCAATAGATCAAATTTGATCGATATTTTCTTTTATGAATGCTTTTTCTAGATATTTTATTCGGAATAACTTCACAAAAATGTCTTGTTGGATTTTAATGAGATTCTATTGGATGAAGGGGAAGTGATGAGATTTTGATTTCTTTTTGCCCCAGAGGGGGTGATTCACTCCGTTTTTCTGAGAGCGTTTTTCAAACCTATTGTTGATTTTCCTGACTCA
Source organism: Tetragnatha montana (assembly GCA_963680715.1). Lineage (NCBI taxonomy): Eukaryota > Metazoa > Arthropoda > Arachnida > Araneae > Tetragnathidae > Tetragnatha > Tetragnatha montana. Next base: position 25,290,846 of record OY796684.1, read on the forward strand.
CATGAGTGGAGGAATTTGCCCTTGAACATGAGCAAATGTCGAAGACTGTGATAACATTGTACCCGAAAAGGAAGAAAATTTATCATTGTACTGGGGGATAACCATTAAGATCAGGCTTAGAAGCGATATCTACATTTAAAGGCAGTTTTGAACGGGTCACGTACTACATACCATACATGATATTTGATAAGAAAAAATCCTAACATTTTCATTTATAAAGGTTTATAATTTGTTTACCTAGTTTTTCGGTAAAAACAGTCAAAACGCCTGAGAGGAATCACTCCCCGATTTTTTCACTATTCTTTTTCAACTTGAAAGAATGAACACATGGAAGTTTTTTCTCTCAATTTAAGTTTTTCTATTCCCTTAGTGTTGCCTTTCATGGTTATTTGATAGTATCTACTTACTACTGAGGACATAACCAAGTTTGTAGATATAGGTATGAGAGCGAACAATTATTAAGAAAGAAAAAACATTTAATTATATACCTGCTTTTTGCACATTCTTTACCTGTTGTTAAAATTTTATTCTTCCTTCAGAATAGGGAGAGAAAGTTTCTTGCTCATAATTTTGCCGGAGAGCAAAGAATTCATCAAATGTCTCATACTGTTGTCACATAATTAGCTGGTTGTGTAGATTTCAATCCCTGTTTGAGTTTTTTATTGTCTTAATATTTTTCGTGAGAAACGAGGCATCTTAATATATCTTATGAATGTTTCTCATTTAATTTATGAGCAGAAATATTTAATTTATACTTAGCACTTGCACACTTATATCGAAGAATGCAATAAATCCACAAATACGGTAATATAGCAATTAAACAATATCACAAATAATTATAAGATAAATTAGACGATGAACTTAATTGATTCAAAGGTGTTTGTTTTGCATGTAAGATTGAAAATTACTGTTAGTATTGAGAGAAGGATACTGACTACGATTCTGTTTCTGCTTAAATCTGTAGAATGACCGAATTTAAATTTGTAATCTTCCTACAAAACAGAATAGTGATCAAACATTGCGAAGAAAAAACACAAAACGGAGTAGGGAGAAAAGATTATCTACTCAAACTTGTATTTAAGTTACCCAACTTCATAGATATTGTAGTTTAGTTATGCAACACATATCACTTGCCCCATACTGCCATACCTGTGAGTGCAAAGCATATCTCCATAAAGTAAAAGACATTTTTTCTTTTATGCTCGACTCAATACTATGAGTGCAATGGTACCCACTGTCGAGGACATAAAAAATCGCATATACGTAAAGAATTTGATTTTCTGCAGTCCCCTCAAGGCAATCCCTCCCTTAATCCACCCTCCTTTTTTCGCACCCACTGTACGTCTACCCGGCCCCAGATCACCCCTCTTTGCCCCCCTCTGTCTGGGGAGTCAGCAGCGCAGCCCAAAGTGAAAAAAATCTCTCCCAAGTAGGTCACATTCCTGTGATTCTTCGCTTCTAAGGCCGTCATAATGAATTGATTAAAGGTTAATTGGTCTAAATGGGCGTTATTATTTCTACACTTGGAGTGCTAAGTGTTGCTGCTAAGCACTGTTATGAAGGAGAAAGGGAGACGTTTGAAAGAAGCTCCTTTTTGAAAGGAGCGTGGGTTTTTTTTACAACTTTTGAGAGAGACAATGAATATTGGGAGTAGGTTTTTCAAGTCACTGTTAAATTCAGTAGATTCTTGAGCGATTGATTCGCCCCAGATGAGCAAATATCACGGATAACCAAATTTTGATAAAAACTTTGGAAAAGGATTGAAAAGAAAAAAATATTACAAAACCGATCATTAATAATGTAATCAAAACAAAAGTAAGAGAATGTAAGATTTAAAGTTGTATTTAGATTTTCATATGTTTTTTTAAAGAAAGAAATGATAAAAATCTGTTTCGTATAGTTTGTAGAAGTAGAATACTTTTTCATGTTAGTATCCTTTCTTTAGGAAGGGTCCCGGATAACCCACCCCACAACCCGAACATTCCGATGCTGGTTAATCGAGACTAATACGTTTTGTTAAGTCTATAAAGTTATCAAAAATTTCAAATTATCAAAGAAAAGTAATCACATTTTAAATGAATTTTTTCTCTGGTGTGTTTAAAAAATTGATGTCATGATTAAATTTATAGGATAATCCTGAGCCTTAAATGTAATATGTTAAGGTAGAGAGAGGATCCAATGGGGAGCGTCACTAACAAACGATTGAGGGGACAAACCCCAACAAAAGTTAAAAGCTGATCGATTTAAGGAACAAATAATGCTTTTTTAAAAATATCTTGACTACTACTACACTGGAATCCAATACTATAAGACTATTTGTAAATGGTATCAGTTCTGATGCTAGTCGGTTAATCGCAAGGAACAGATTCCTGGAAGGGTTCTATGGTCTATGGCGCATCATGATATCTCGTGTCACGAAATTGTTGTGGATAACAAGCTTCACACATGAATTTTGGTAGTGGTACTGAATATAATCAAGAAATTTTTCTAATGTAACTTTGCAACAATAGTTGTTAAGATATTGTATACAGTAGCGTTCATAAGTATTTTTTACAAATAGTAGGAACATTTTTCAAAGTTTGAGAATTTTAACTTGTTTAATAAAATGTTTTCTTTGCGATGTTAGTAAATGAATGAAAAAAAAAACCTCTAAAAAAGTAATGCTTTTAAATACAAGAGTGAAAAATATGAATTTTTTTTTGTATTAGACTTAAAGAAGACTCCATTGCGTGACAAAGTCGGTTATCGCTGTATGAAGAAATTATGATACGAATTCTTTTTTTTTTTGTTTTTTTGTTTGGGTATTTCTAATGCTTTCATCTCCAATTAGTTTATAAAGTAATTAGAATTACATTTCAAAGGCTTGATATTGTTTTTAAAAGAAGTAAATGCTGCATCAGAAAAGTATTGTTCAAGAAAATTATTCTAGAAAATGCACATCTGTAATTTCTAATCCTGGGGACTCATCCCATTTTATAATACTCAAAACAGCTCTTAAACGCCTTATATGATTGATTAATTCACTTCTGGAACACAAAAATATATAGTCAGATTTCCTCCCAAAAAATTGTTTTAAAAAGTAATTCAGTTTCTACACCTTGATGTCAGAATCATGTTTCTATCATGTTTCAAGAATCAGAGATACAATTCTGTATTGCCAGCTGCTGTGGTAAACTAGCTTCTATGTTCTACATTAAAATGCGTTTGTTTTTCTTATTATCATCTTTAAATTGATGTAAGCCAAGAACCATTCAATATATAAAGACTTGAAATTTGAAACACGTATTTTTAAATATTTTACTTTAATTTTGATTCAGCATAAAAGAAAATTTTATTTGCTATATAAAATACGAATTTTTAAGAAAAAAAAACACATGCAAATTTCAAGAATTTTTTACTTACTCGTTTATATTTTTTTTTAAATATTAATATTTCTTAAAATGCTGAATAACAATTAAAGATAATTTATGTTTCTGTTTGATGGAAAAACTTTGAAAATTGATTAATAATTATTTAGAATTATATCAATTTTAAAATACCCCTCTTTTTTCAACAAAAATTGAATTTAAAAATATTTTTGAAACGTTATGAGAAGTGATTTTTTACATTGAATTTAATTGTTAATCTTTAAAAAATTTCAAAATTTTAAACCTGTAAATAAATTTTTTCTGAAGTGTCCCGAAACTCCTTAAAAGAGACATTTTGCAACTGTTAACAAAATATACAACTTTTCAATTTCATTGAGTGTAGGTAATAGAAGAACATAATTGACGAAACCCCTTAATATTTTTGATGAGACTAATAAAGATGTTATATTATTTTATTGGTTCAATTAAGGATAGGATGTTTTCTTGACACCGTGGAAATAATCCTGCCTACAAGTTTTGTCAGTACATTCCAAAGTAATACAAATTAATTATTTCTGTTTTTTTTTCAGAGCTAGGGATGACTGTTTAGTCATTCTTAAATAGATTTAAAGACTATTTCACATATTTAAAATTTCTTGTTGTTTTGTGTCTTTGAGTGTTTCTTTTTGACATAAAAGGTAGATTTTTAAGATTGTCAAAAAACTTTTTAAACAATGGAGCCGAAATGACGCGTTTCAAATCCAATATAAAAATATTTAATTTATATTTGAAAGCACTTGTTTGAAATGTCATTTCGTCCATATACTACACAGTCTTTCAAAGAAAGAAGTTAAAACTCTCTAAAAATTCTTAAAAAATACTTTTGGGCGTTACTGTATACCTCAATGAATAACTTTGATAAAAATTTAATTTATTAAAATTTTATAACGTAGTAAATTAAAAGCTTTATTTATAACACAAGTTAATGAGACACTATTCTGTGCATAGATTATGTAGTTTTAAAATATTAAAAAAAAGCTTTTTCAATGCGTAAACTGAAACTTTGCATTATTTCTTCTATTAAAAGTGAAGAGGGAAATAAATATCATGAAATACACAATGGCTCTTGAAACCATTGGAGTTAACATGAGTTCACAATAACGGTCATCCTTTCGGTGTTTTAATTTTTAAACCAATTAAAACTGCGTGTAAAAGTAACAATTTTTCTATCGTAAAAATTCACTTCAAGAACCTTTTACTTCCAGTATGCTATTTTCTTATTTAATACTAACCGAAGAGTTTAACTTCTGTGTTCATGCATCTTTTAGTGAATTTCTAACTTTAATAACCCTGTGGTTCATTAATTTTTAGTAATACATTGATTGTGTAATGAATTTCTTATTCTTTACGCGTTTATTTTCATTAATGTGATTTTACATACGAGTTCGAAAATTTACTCGAAAAAGCGGAAGTTATTCAAAACGCCCTTATTTTTACTACATTCACTGTAACATTACTTTTCAATAGTGATCTATTTTACTAAACAGTTCTAAATCACTTCATCAGTAAAAATCATCCTCAAACCATTGATATTTAAGAATCTTAGCCAGTAATACTATCGTAACTGAAAAACCATAAGATAGATAACCCCTCTCTTTCGGGGTAAAGAGTAATACCTAATCTCTTATCAGAAGGGGTTTTAGGATATCTTGTCAACCCGATAGTCAAACTACTGAAAGAATGTCAACATACATGTTTAAACAAACTCTATTGGAGACCTTGAGAGAAATATTCAGTATTATAGAGTAATAGATGTCGGTTGAGATAAATGGGCATGTTTGATTTGCAATACACACGTCTTTTCTTATCCCTAAAATTCTTTGTGATAGCACTTGGTTCACATAAGCTTCAATAAACGATTGGTTACAACGATTCAATTACTTTCAGATCTTTTGAAGTTTTTTTTTCACAAGCCATTAGCTTTTTAATGACATATTCAAGAGATACAAGTTAAGGGGAATTGTCTTATTGCAGATATAAATGCAAATTTTAATACAATAAAAAAATAAACTTGATGAATTTGATCCTGCTAAGGATTCACAGACTGTGCATTAGAATCATTTTAGAACAAAATGCTTTCAAATAGATTTTTTAAACTTTCCTTTTAAAAATCAGCATTTGGCTTTTGCACTACTTCCTAAAATTGTAATTCCTTCCTTACTTAATTTAATTGATGAGGTTAAATCCCATTTTATGGATACATGAAGGTGAAATTCTAAAGTGTAATAAAATATGTAAAAAATATAATAAATATTAAAGTTTTTAAAAAAAGTATATACTTGTTTTTCTTTAAGCTTTAGAAATACTTCTGATATAATTTGGCCTTGATAGGGATTTTTTAACACATAGATTAACGAAGATCCACTGATCAAATAAAACATTTCTCGTTGAATAAAACTCATGAATTTGAGTAAACTAGTTGAAACTAGCATAGCAAATATGGAATTATATCTAGGGAGAAAATAATACTTTTCAAACAAAAAATTTCAACATAAAACTGACAGGTTTCACGCGACAAAAATTATTTTATTTTTTGGTGCACATTATTGAGAAAAAATCATATTAAAACGTGATTTTTCTTTCCTGATCGCCAAAAGATGATCCGTTTTCGATAAAAAAAAACCACTGCCGGAATTTTAAAAGTGGAAAATAAAAACTTTTATCCGATTTCGGGTTTTTCCGTCGTTATAATTATGAATTTGAAACATTGCGATTTACTAAAACTGAAAAAAAAACCTTACCTTTTTTCTGAAAGATAACCCATAGTAATCTCTGTTACTAATGATTTTAAACTTAGAAAGTTGAAGAACTAAAAGATTCTAGCTATACTTTTCAGTTATATTATTTTACTGGTGGCATTTCAGAAAGAATATTTTCATGCCCTTAAAACTCAAATATCACAAATCTGCAAGATCTGGACCCCCTTCTGGCCTGGATTGAAAATTTGGTTGCCAATATTGAAAGTAGTTTAAAAAACTCAAATATAGGATTTTAAGTAACCTAAACTTAATAACTAGAATTCATGTTTTATTTTAAAAAATATCACAGGTCTGCAAAAAAAAAACCCTTTTATGATGGCTGTTTGGGTTATTCCTCCTGATACTTATGGTTTTTGGTGCGCTGAATCCGAAAATGGAATTATTTTTTTTTTCGAGAGACTTCACATTTTCTAACAATTTGGCATTTTAAGTTTTATTGGGAAATACTTCAAAATTTTTGGAAAATGGACTCATTATAGTAATTTTCTAACTCAAATTTCTCAAATCAAAGAACCTTTAAAATGTTTTTTAGGCGTGGTTAATCTAAATTTGACCTCCGCTGTGTCATAGGACTTAACCTTTCTTGAGTCTTGACAATTTAAGTAAATAAGGCAATTTTTCAAGAAAAATGAAAGCATATTTAGAATAATTAGTTTTAAACTCAAACTTTACCTGATAATCATTTTTTGATGTTTTTGGTGTGTTGAATCCGAAAATAACTTCTTTTTAATTTTAAGGCATCGCATTTAAAAAAAATAAGTAGGTACAAAGGGCAATATCATACAAAAAATGAGAATATACTACATAACAAATTCCTAATTGTTTTATTCAATGTTTTATTAAGGACATTTTTTAAATGTTTTTCGGTACTTTGAGTGTAAAAATGACTTTTTTTTTTACCTTAGAACTTCACGTTTCCTGAGAATTTTGAAAACCATGTAAAATAAGTCAATTACCTCCATATAAATGAAAATAAGCATATGAAGAAATGAATTAATTTATTTTTCATGATAATCAATTTATAACTTAATTGGGTTCATTTATAATTTTCATTCAAGTGAGGCTTCTTTTAGCCTTGTGAGTTGCCTTCTTTGCCTCACATCAAGAATGTCTCTTCGCAGTATACATAAAAAATACGTCATTATTGCACTATTTAACCTTCCGTGGTTAACGGATATGGATATAGAGGTAATTGAAAAGGTACAGCACAGAGCTACAAAAAAAATTAAGGGGATAACACATCTGGATTATAATGAACGTTTGAGCAGGCTCAACATGTATTCACTGGAAAAAAGAAGAGAGAGGGGGGATTTGATTCAGCTATTCAAGTTGGTAAAGCAAGGGGATACGGAGGGCTTAAGTTTCAGCAAGGATAACAGAACAAGGGGCCATGGGTATAAACTAAATAAGACACATGTCAATCGGGATTTAAGGAAGTACTATACTACTTTAATAGGGTAATTGACATATGGAACGCGTTGCCAGAAAATATAGTTTATTCAAAGGGAGTGTTTGAGTTTAAGAGGCAACTGGATAGGCTGTGGGAATTGGGGAATTCATAATCATAGGACCAGCCTTGTTGGGCTATGAGCCTGTAGCTGGTCGTCAGTTTTGTATTTGTATTTGTATTTGTATTTGTGGGATTTTCTATCCCTCCCTATAATATCCTGGTGAAATAATTAACTATGTTCTTTACTCACAATGTAAAAAATTTCAAAAAATGGGCAAATTTCAAAATAATTTTGCGATTTGTGAGAAATTCTGACGTATTGGAATTTTTTCAATATTTTTTTTTTCGTTATCAGCACATCAAAATACATGATAAACAGTTTTAAAACAGCATTTTTGTTGCAGACCTGTGAATTTATAATTACACGAAAATTAAATAAATATATTACTGATCGGTTCTTATAATGATAAGAACCGATTAAATTTAACTATAAACCTTATTGAAACTTTGAGATTATCATAAAAATTCATTCATTTAAAATGTTCAGTACTTTGAGCGTTTAGCCTGATTAGGCTAAATGCTCCTAAAATTCAATGTTACTTATCGTATCAACATACAAGGCATCATAATTTTTAGGTTTAAATGACACAAGGCAATGTTTCTATTCATAAATTAAATTTATCAACCTTACTTAAGTAAATATTTGGAGTTTAACGATTCAAACTTTTAAAATTGTATAAATTTTTAAAATATTACATTATAATTGCATAAGGATCGCGCAAAAGTTAGATGCTCCATTATAAAAACAGAAGTCCCCTTCAGAAAGTTCGAGGCAGAGCCATACAGGAATACAAATAAAGTGAATCAAAAGGGACGCTCAGAGATATGGACGGTGAAGAACTTTTAGTGACCACATATGGTCAAAGTGCACTCTAACAGTTTGAATTAAACTGTATTTTTTGTGTGTGTGAAGAAAAATCATTTGAGTGAACATAAGTTACCACTACTTTTTGAGGAGGGTCATAGTTAAAATACAGTAATTTAAATAATGATTATATTTAAACATTGTAAGGTTTTCTTAAAATATTTTAGCATGGTAAATGAGTTATCGCTTTTGAATTTTGTTGCGACGAATAGATACAGGGTAAGGGTGGTATGTGAATGAGAATATTTTAAGCTAATTGGCCAGCTAACTTCTTTGGGTTGGGAACTACTGCTCTGGCCAACTCATGAATTTACTCTTACTTTTTTGCCTTGAATATAATTTGGAATTTGCAGACTCGAGGAGTAATTAAGCATGTATTTTTTTTCTACGTTTTTTAGGTAGATCATCAGAAAACTTTGTATTTTTTACTGCCATCAAGTGAGTTTAACTTTCTTCTCTTCAATCCAGAAGTGTATTAAGTCAAAGGAAGGGCCTGGGCCCCTTGGGGAGCAATATTGTATTTTCTTTTTGTTAAAAAAATTCTTCTTTTAAATAAAAAATTACCTGTGGAGTAGAGTGTTTTGAAGACAAGATCAGGTAAATTTGAAAGTTGTGTAACTTTTAATCAGATGGGATAGTGTTTCCCAAACTGCGGCGGCGTGAAGTGCTTTAAGGGGCGCCGCGAACTGTAATGCAAATATTCATTCCTCTTCTAATTAAAAACATCATCCCATACATTTTAAATTTTAAAGTCTTGAATTAAAAATCTAATAAGTATAAATTTTTATGAGAGTGTGTTGTGAGGTTGTCCTACAGTTTTAAATCAGTAAGATTTTTAAAAAATCTTTTCATTCTCTAAAATGAAGAAATTTCCTTGCATATAACTGCTCCTATTTATCTCAACTAAAAAAATCTAATATTCGAAGACGTAAAAAGCATTTAGTAATTAAAACTTTAAACAAATTTTAGAGGGAAATTTTAAGATCAATTTATCAATAGAGAGTTCAGCTGATTTTATCATCATTAGATGGGAAATTTATTCAAAGATGGTTGGTTATGAGGGGTGTTGATAAAAATTGATAAAAAATTAGAGAAAAGTTTAAGACATTTGAAAGTCTTTACATTTCGTTTGCTTTCAACTTAATGGTATCACCAAGTTAATGATGAAAAAATGGTTTAATAACGAAGTACAAAATGTAATTACGATACAAAATTCAAAATTGTTGTAAATAAATATACGTAATATATGTTCGAGGAGATGGACCACCGGCTGACAATAAGTGAGCTTCTCCCTTCCACATGATTATATTTTTTTTAATATTCTTATTTTTTCATTTTCTTTAATTTGCTATTTTTAAGCTATTTCGTGGAAAATAATAAAGTTTTTACTTAATATCTTGTAAGTAACAATACTCTAGCTGATTAATTATACTTTAAAATAGACTTTAGAAAAAACAAGAAAACCAGCACGCTGTGGTCAATTGGTCGGGCAGTGGTTTGTTGCTGCTGACATCTAGAAAAATACTTTTAATTTTTAGAAAAATTAAATTCTTTTATTTCAAGATTGAACACGAGCAAGCACATAAGATTTCATCCTAATTTCCATATTTTCAGTAAAAACAGGATATAAATGAATATGAATTATGTTTTTCTTACATAAAAAGGAGTTTAATTCAAATAAGAGAATTTTTACAGAAATCGAATTTCTTATGGGATAATAAATATATGGATCAATCTCTTTATGCTTTTTTTTTATCAATGAATAGAGGAATGGCTTAGTTCCGTAATCAAATTGAAGTTTGAATCAAAATAAGTTTTATTTTTCTAAATACTAAATAACCTGAAATTTCAAAATTTGGTAATAGGTTTTAAACAATTCCAATATTATATTTTGAGTACTATATTATTACAGAAATGACGAAAATCTGGACTCTGATTATTTTTACACCATAACTACATAGTTGTATTAAGTATATCAAATCTAAAAAAAGAAACCGAAGAAACTGATGGGTAGTGTAGATAGATAGTCTTTTCCAAACTTCAGCGGTGCCAATTTTAAAGTGGTGCTGCCATCTTTTAGAAGAATATGAAACATATAGTTTATGATTTGGAGGATTTGTTAAATTGCTTATAGCTATAGTTTTAAAAAATTTGCTTACATGGAAAATATCTAAATTATTCGAGGAGACAAATATTTAAGTTTACAGTGTTACCATATGTAGAAAATTTTGATTGATAACTTTAATTTTCATACCATTTATTTTTTACTTTTCTTAGTTCACCTTAGTTTTCTTAGTTTTTAGGAGCGCTAAAAACCATTTTAATCCATGACCCAGAGACGATCAAACTTTTGATGCTTTTGAAAAAGTTATTTTTCAATGAATCTTGTCTACAGATAATTAATGGAAAACCGGTGGAATTTACGCTCAATGAATTAATTAAATTAATTAAAATTGGTAAAATGGAGGACTAACATACAAACTAATAACCGCAGATAATATTCTGGCATCCTTCTAGCAGAATTTTTTTAAAATAACAAGTGTATAACAAGGTTTATAAGCGGATCCTTGAGATCAAGCACACATACTGTCGTACCGCGAGGAGAAGAGCTTTGAACAGGGTTGCCGTGAGTAGACGAGTTCAAAAGAAGAGGGAAGCTGGTATGAATTGAACGGTAATATTTGGCTTTTTAAGCGTACATTTGGCGACTGAGAAAATGCATTTCGCGAATGAAAATAAGATAATCATATTTTATTAAACTACATTAAAATATAGATTATCTTTGAAATTCCTCGTTAATAAAAATCGAAAATACCTTTAGGCATGAAACCTTTTGTACGTTTAGTATGCTTTTATATTGGCTATTTTGAGTGAATTAGTTACATTTAGTTTTATATAAAATAGCTCATATCAATTAAATTAATAATTTATAATTTAATCACCACACTTGAAACTTAAATGAGGCGTTAGAAACTAACTAAAAAAAAATTAGAAACTAACGTAAAGAGACAAAATATAAAAATATTTATTAATTTTTTTAAAAATATTTTATAACATTTAAATACAATCTAATGCAATTCATTGTCACTAGAACTGCAGTCACTGTCAGTGTTTGGCAAAGATTCTGAATCGCTGTCCGACAAATTAATCACTAATTCGTCTACAATATCTTCGATCAACCCATCTTTTTTCCAATAATCGCTTTCTATATTTTGTACGTCCTCTTAACTGACGACTCTGAAACTCCTGTTGCTTGGGCATTCTTGATGGTATTTTCAATAGGCACTTTTAGAGAATTCGTGCTTTTTCTTCTTCAAAAAACTCCGTGACATTGTGAACTATAGCACGTGATTGAGAAATCAAAGTCTTTTCAATTTTGAATGTTGTCATTTTATTAATTATAACTACATAATAAGATAAATAATAAGAAACTTGAAAGTTTAAAAAAAAGATCAATGGACAAGGTGCAAAAATTTAAGGCGCAAATAAATACAAAAATTTCTCAAATCAGATCAGATCAGATATGATCAGACTAGTTGATGTAGATCAGATCAAATAAAATTAAAGGTAACTAAATGATAAGCAACTTGAGCGTTTAGAAAGAAAGATTAATGAACGCGGTAACTATAAATCCAAAATATTATAAAATATCCAAAATAAAATCATATAAATTGTTGTAAATCACATAACATATCAAATTAAATAGATCAGATTCGGTGAAATATTTAAGATCAGTTGAAAAAGATCAGATCAGTTAAAATATATCAAATCATTTAAAATAGATCAGATCAGTTGAAATAGATCAGATCGGTTAAAATAGATCAGATCAGTTAATATAGATCAGATCACTTGAAAAAGGTCAGATTAGAAATATTTAATCAAATCAGATGTAATGCGAAAGGAAATTTCAAAATTCGTTACTCTAGAATCGAAAGAAGTACACAGCTGAAAAATAGCCACTCAGATTTGGCTGGGAACATTTATTTTAGCGCCAAATGAATTACCATCACCCCCAAAATTCAGTGGAATAATCCGTTTCTATAACAACCTCAGCATCATTGCATGACGTCAATAGCTCTTCTCCTCGCGGTACGACAGTACCTGAAAATATATGTAACACCAACCCAACCCAACAAGTAAATTCTATTAATAAAATAAAATTTAAAAAAAAAAATAATTTTTAAAAAAATTTAAAAAAATTAAAAATCTTAAAATTACGATATAAACTTGTTATACGGGGTGGGCATAAGTCAGTACACTTTGAAAATTCCATAAAAACCGTGGAAAACGTTCTTCAGTCTCATATCATTCTGAGGTCACAGAATTTTTTTTAAGGCAATACAAAAATTCAGTTCAAATTTATGTTAACAGATGGCGCTAACATAATTCACGGGGTTCCATGTTCAGTTTCGAAAATAACCCGACATGATTTCCAGCAGAAGGACTCACAAATTGCATTGAAAAGATGATTGATAAACTGATTACATTGAGAACATCCTTTGCTTTAAAGAAAAATTATATAGTATCCTGAATACAAAATTTCCCCCACGACCCTGCGACTCCGTAATGATCTGATAAATATTAGAATGATTCCGTGTTCGATTCCAGAGAAGGAATCGAACACAGAGCCCAGTGAATTATGTTGGCTCCTCTCATCCCTTTAAAAAAACCGTGACCGAAATGCCGAAACTGAAAACTAGAGAGCCTACTGAAAACCATTTTTTATTCCGATTTTTCCCCGGTTTTTATGGAATAGTGTACTGACTTTTTGGCCACCCTATGCTTAGGTTATTTCGATTTTGATGCATTAAATATAATATTTTTTTCAATAAAACTTGTAATAGAGTTGAAAATTTTATTTTTGTTAATTCATAATTATGTAGAACTAGTCCCTACACCTGGAACAAAGTGCGAAAAAACCTATCAACTATCAAAACAGTTTTCACTTAGAAATGGCCTAAATAACAACATACTGAAAATCGCACTAGGGAAATTAATTTTTAAAATTTTTATTAAAAACAGGCATTTTCAGACACACACACACACAAATATTTTACGTAATTTTTTAGTAAATGGCATGTAATACGTGTATTTAATGTATTTAGGCTATTCAAACCATAAGACAAGCATAAAAAATAAAGCGTGCTTGTTTTAAAGTTTTAAGTAGCAGAAAAAAATGACAAATGACATGATTTTTGCATATTTTCATAAACTTTAAGTGCAGTGCGCAAGCGGAAGATTTAAAGATTAACAGATTTTTTTTTTGTGTGTGTCGTTTTCTTCGTATTACCACAGTAGGCAACTTTTCCGTGTTAATGCGCTTAAAAAAGAAGCTGTTTTTTTCAACACACCCTACTACTCTCCGTCCCTCCAACCCATGGGCTTCTCTTCTCTTCTACATCCTCTCAAATGACTGTAAGGAGATCTCCATCGGTGAGCTTCTATTTATCTGCTGTATGTCTTCTAGGGATAAAGGGACCCTCCCTCCAGTCATGGGCTTCTTTTGCACCTCTGCATATATTCACTAAAGATCGTCAGTCAGTAGACACTACCGTCAGATACGCAACATATGTGAGATTCTCGTCTCTTCTACATCCTTTTTAAGGATCATAGGGAGCGCGAGCGGTCAGGGAGTACTTAACTTCTCTTGCTGTTCTTTCTGAGAACCTAAGGAGGCACTCCATATCCGTATCCATATCCTCTCTATTTTTTTGCTGGGTGGCTATGGTTTATTTTTGCTTACAGTCAGAATTCCTTCCGTTTAGCAGAAAAGAGTTTCGGGAAAACATAAATGTGAGTACAGCTTTATTTTGGCCTGCCTGATTCAAAATGGGAATTAATGTGGTTTTTTTTATTGATTTTAATTAAGCTTTAACATTTAAGGAAAATATCCGCATAGTAGTCAGTTTTGGTGGTACGATTTTCCGTGATGTCCTAACTAGTGGGAGTGTGGGTGGGTAAAGAATTTGAGAAATTAATTAGAGGTACTTACACAGAGATCTTCCATTGATTCAAATTATTGATTTTTATTACATACATATTACATACAAAAGCTATCGAACGACGCAAACGTCTTTACCTAAAAATGAGGTACGGTGTGTCGCGTTGTGGTGATACTGAAATTTTTTCAGAGTCAGAGGTCGACTCGAAGCATAATTTGTTCCTGTTACTTATTATTTGACGAATTCAAAGCGTGAATAATAGTTTGTCTTAGTGCAACGTGATTTTTTTGGAGATTGTTCGGTCACACCAACAAACTGGAGGTAGAGGGCGACGAAAACGTGAGCACGCATGGGGAAAGAGGCGGAAAAGAATTCAAACGGTCTGCTGACCACTTTGAAGAAGACGACGATGTAGAGTTTAGCAAAGACAAAAGGGCCAAGGAAGACAAAATTTACACAAATAAGCTACCGATTGAAGAAAAAGTTAGAATTGCCTTTGAAAATGGCGCCACGTGTATAAAGCTGGGCTTGAAGAGTGCCAACTCCAAAGAGCTTCCTATTAAGAATGAGGACCTAAACAAAGAGTTTGCTGACTTATTAAACCCAGATGATGAAGTCTTTCTTACAAGAAATAAAACAATTATTGTAACTGCAAACAGCTTGAAATCGGCAATCAACGTACTAAACAAAAGAGAAATAGTGGGAAGAGACATTGTAAGCTTCGTATTCGAAAGCTCAATCACAGTACAGTATATCATAAACGGAATAGATCCGAAAGCTTCTGTTAGCCATATAAACGAAAGGCTCCAGGCACACGGAGTAAGAGTGAACAAAATAGTTCGTTTCACCAAAAAAGGTGACAATGCGGCTTCTCCCACGATCTTATTACAAGAACTTGGAAGAACACAAAGGGATCAAGTCAAGTATGAATACGTAATATACAACGCCCAAAAATTTATAGAGAAACCTAAAATCTGCCACAAGTGTCTGCAATTCGGACACTTTAAAGGTAATTGCAAAGAGCGAAACATAAAGTGCTCAAGATGTGGAGAAAACCACGAAGCTTCCGACTGTGATAAAGCAAGCCAACGTTGCTTCAGATGTGGGAGTAGTGACCACGCAGCACTAGATATAAGATGTCCGATCGTAAAGAGAGAAGGTGAAATCATAAACAAAGCAAAATCCGAAAATATTTCCATTAGGGAAGCCAAGAAATCCTTGCCTCCAAGGAAAAGTTATTCCGAAATCGTGAAGTCAAACGAAAATTCAAACCAAAGGAAAGCACCTACGATCGTGGGAAGGGAGCAAGGCCACATAGAAAGCCTAAATAGAAGAATCGATCGACTAGAAGAGGCGGTTGAAAACCTCACAAAAATCATATCTGAGCTGCTACCTGGAAAGGTGTCTGATCAGTCAAAAGTTCAAGCTGATCACGCAAAGCTATTCGAAGAACTAGAAATAAGACTAAATAAAACGATATCTACCAAAGTAGAAGAAATTTTAGATCGGGCATTAGCTCAAACTCTGATTAAAGCCTCAAATGTAGGAAATCCATCCGAACCGGAAGAACATAGGAAAGAAAACCATAAGGAAGGAAAAGGCAGTGCAGAAAGATTGGAACAATTGAATGAAAAAATTGCTAACGTAGTATACCTACACAAAATTAAGGACTCGACCAAAAGTGAATCTAGCTTGAAGAGCTCACTCAGAAGGGATGAAAATCCAGGGAATATAAGTCAAGATGAAGACGATCTACACAAAATCAAAGACTCAACCAAAAGTGAATCTAGTTTAAGTGGCCCATCCCGGGGGGATGAAGACCCAGAGTACATAAGCCAAGACGAAGATGAAGAGGAATTAGTCCCAGAATCATTGAAATCGAGATTGGAAAAGCTGGATAGGAACTGCCGGAACTTAATCAATACCTATGGCCAACAAATGGAAGACATCATCTCGGAAAAGCTTTACGGGAAACAATATTAAACCAAAGACAAAAGCTTACACTTGTTGAGTTTTCACGCCTGAGAAAGAAGAAAACTATAATAAAATAAAAATCGGAAGAAAAAGACACGGACAAATCACAGAGTAGAGACAAACTTGCTCGGTAACAAAAACTAAAAACAACAAATTACATTTTAACTCAATGAAAAAAAAAAAGGATACCTGGTATAAGCGCATAGCAAAAACCAGAGCAACTAAACCAACCAACCAACCAACCAACCAACCTAAAAATGCTAACAGAGTTTTACTCCCTGTATGTAACATGTAACTACCGATTGTCTCGACCTCTTTCGGAGAAACGATCTCTACTTAACTGACATTCACTCTCTATAGATAATATGTGCAATGTTGTTGTTCTCTTGTAATCCAAGATGGCAGGGTGGTAATGGTGATGTCATTTATCTGCGGCCTCCAAGCTGCATCCGCAGAATGCTATCACTGTATTGTGCCAAAATTAAAATAAAGTTTTAACAAAAAAAATTACAATGGACAGTAAGGACTACGATCACATTAGGAACATGACCCTTATGTTCTTTTTAGATCGGCTGATGGACAAGGGTCAGCCTCGAACACTACACGATTTGTCATGCCAATTCGGTACGAAAGGTTTTACTAAAGAAATGCGACAAATCGCTGGTGGAAGTCAGTCCGGTCTACGTAAATTTTTGGCACAATACCCATCCTTGTTTACGATCAACGATGACCAAGTTACGGTAACCTGCTACTCACCTGAAAGTGACGATAGCAATGGAAAAAACAAGAGGGATTATGCACACGAAGCTGTCGAATACTTCCGATCTAAGCTAGAACAGTATGGGAATGCCGAAGTACCCATAAAATGTCTTCTTGGACATCGATCTCAAGCTACTCCGGAAATACGGCATATATCCGGACAGCATGGAAAAGAGTTCAAAGAATTTCTAGTAAAATATTCAGATGTATTTGTCGTGAAAGACGACTATGTGGTTCTGAAAAGTGTACTAGAAAATTTGAGTAATGATACGACCCTGATGATCACTAAAGTTCCCGAAGAAGAGCAACTAGATCCCCAACTTACTAACCAGCTGACAAATTTCTTTGAAAGTGTTTTGAAGCATCGAGGCCCTTTACCTGTGAGTCAGCTGTTTGCCCATCTCACTGCCTGGTTCCCCAAAGATATGTGGTCCAAAATGGTGAATAACCCCCAAGATCTCTTAGCCTTTCTCAAGATGAGCTCTCAAATATTTCATGTCCAGTCAAATGTAGTTTCAGTAATCGAAAGAAAACCCAATGCTGTCCCGCCCCCCAGTGCTTCCACTCCACTTCCACAAAATCCACAGATGCCTAGTATAAGCCCCCAACCTTCTGCTCCGCCGTCCTCAACTCAATCCTCTCCTAACAGTGGAGCTGGTCGATATCAGGACAAGTCTCAGACTTTTCAACAGCGGTTGAAATCTCAGATCATGAAGGCTGTTGCTGATAACTCTGCAATTGACTATAAAGATCGAATGGTTTACAATGCGAACGCTCCAAACAAGGAGCAAGTGGACACTGCTTTATCAAGAATGATGAAAAAAGTGAAGATAATTACGAAAACTAAAGAATGTAACTCAGTCGTTAGATACATCATGTCTTTGAAAGAAAAGGTTATTTCAATTGATGGCGAAGGAGTTAATCTTGGACCTTCTGGCCCTATGACATTGCTTCAGTTTGCAACTGGGGATGAGAATGTGTTCTTGTTTGATCTCTTGTCATGTCCACAAATGATGGATGATGGTGGTTTAAAAGAAATTTTAGAGTCTGAAGATGTGTTGAAGGTCAGTTTTTGTCTTTTTCAAATGTGTTTAAATTCATGGTGTAGTAAAAATTTAAGGAGTGGTATCTCTAAAAACAACTTAGAATGGGATCACACAAATGCATTTCAAAGATGCAACTATGAAAAATGAGATATAATAGGGTTTTAGGAAAAAAACTGCTTAAGAAACAAAAATTAGGTGTCAGTTATATTAATTTGATGTAAATTCTAAAAAAATTAGGATGTGTCTGTCCTTTACGAGCTGTGTGTTAAATGCAATGTTAGTTTTATTGGAGGAATTTCATTGTTTATCTTCAAAAAAGATCATTTTAGGGCAAATTCTGTTAACTTTTAGGGTATTGTCATAGAAATTAACAAATGTAAAAATTTTATTTATATCCTAAGCAGTTTTCCTATAACAGTATCTTTTTAAATGCTCTAGATTTTCTGTACTATCTTTTGTATAAGTTTGTTGCTTGTAATCCCAAACAGTCCCTTAGTTTTCCATCTAGGTATCTTCTAATTTAATACATTAGTACACTCAAATTACCCTGTTGGTAAATGTTAAGTTAATGTCCTATTATAATGTATGTTTATCATAACATAAACATATGATGGGGTATGAAGCCATGGACAGGTAATTATACCGGGAAAGTGTTGTTTAAGAGAAAGGTTCAATAAGTTATCAAGTACTAAGTACTTAAACTATCAAATCAACATCCTTCTGATCAGAGTTTTGGAATGTTAAAATGTTTGTCCTACAGAAATATCTTGAAAAACGTCTATCAATTTTTGTTTTAATCAGTAGTGAATACTAATTATTTCAGATGTTTACTTCTGCTAAATGTAGAAATTTAGCTAGTAAGGAGTGTATATCTTACCTTTCTTCATGTGCGGATTTAGAATGGAGATTCGGTATATAGCTTATGGTCTCTCTAATCTCCTTTAATTAAAATATCCTTTAGGTAATTTTTTTAATCAATATTTTGATATAGGAAGAAATGCCTCTCTATGTGTTTTCCATCAAGCTAGCCCAAAATTGCCTATCTTATAAACTTAAATTATTTATTCTGTAGGATGGAAGTAGCGCAATAATGCATAAAAATCTTTTGCAAATAAAAAATTAACTGTAGGGCCTTTGTACTTTTTGACTATATTAGTATACAGTAGATTTGTTCCTCAAAAATTTGCTAAAATGATAATGATCCTATGTGGTTAATGTTAAGTTTTTCCACAATAAAATTTAACAACTAACAAATTATAGAAAAAGTTTAAACTGTTAAGATTCATATAATTTCTATTAAATTTTTGCAGTAAATTTTACAACATTGTTCTTTTTAAAATTAAATTGAAATTATATGTTTTAGGTTGCTCATGATTGTAGAAATGACAGTGGTGCTTTGTATCATCAATTTGGAGCTGTGCTTTCAAATGTGTTTGACACTCAGGTATATATTTTTTTCTCTTCAAACTCACACAAGGACACAATTTTAATCTTGTGTATGACCATCTTTATTTTTGATTCTTTGACAGGCTGCCCATGCTGTTTTGCAACAACAGGATGCTGGAAAGCCTGTGTATAAAGTTAAAAATATTTCTCTGAATACTCTATGTAGTACTTATGGTGGACCAGTAAACCCACGCAAAGATCAAATGAAAAGTCTTTATAGAAGAGATCAAAAATTTTGGAGTCGTCGGCCTTTAACAGATGATATGATATTTCATGCTGCATTTGATGTATTTTGCCTTTTGCCTGCTGTATATTATAATATTAAAAGGTAAAACTTAAGCTTCAACCTTAAGAAAAATGACAGAATTTTAAAAATAAAAGTATTTCTTTCATAAGTAATTTTTTTTTGTAAATTTTAATTTCTTTTGTTAAATTTCAAACTATTTAACCCTTTGCTACTGTTGCCTCTTTTAGTTTTTGCCTTTTAGTGTTTTTAATTTTTATTAATACTAAAATGTGAACTTAGTGTAATTACTTTTTCACTTTCTCTCTAGCTTGTTAAGGCCAGAATCATTTGCTATGCTTGATGAATTGTGTTATGAACAAATTATGACATATATTCGTCCCGAAGAAGTTAAGTCTTCCAAAAAACAAAGAAAAATAGACATGGAAGTTCTTGACCTCAAAACAAAGTTAAACTCAGCCAATTCTAAACAAGTTGTACTTAGCAATCGTGAAATAAAGTTACTTAGGTAAGTAAACTTTTTAAATACAGTAGAAATCCAATTATCCGAATCAATTGGGACCGGACCCCATTTGGATGATAAAAAATTTGGATAATTGGATTTTTTTTTAAAAAGTGTTGATTTTAATTAATTACTGTATGTTTGTTGAAAAAGGGAGAAAAACTATATTTCCTATAGATTTTTGGTGCTTTTTCACATCAGGGATTAAAATTGATCATACCACTCGGTAAACAATGCAAGAGCCATCCAAACTTTGTATTGGTTTTTATGAAAGAGAAGCTTTTTCACATATTTAAATGCTTTTGGGCTTTTTGACTTCCTATGACAGTATGTTTCCGTCTCAATATTTTCTCTGAAATTCTGAATGCGATTCACATAGTTGGAGTTCACTGTATTTTCAGTCCTTCAGATTTAAGTATTAAGTAAAAAAAACATCCTTACCTAGTCTATTTCTTGTTTAAGTAACATTTAAAAAATGTAGTTAAAATTTCCTTATCCAAATGTTCTAAATATTAATTTGAGTTTGAATTAAAAAAAAATAAACTTTTAAATAATATATTTTGGGTTTTTCAGATTATTTAATTAGGGTTTGGTAAAAGTAAAATAACATATGTATTATTTTATGCCTTGTAAAATGTGTTTTTTTTTACACTTATACATGTATTTTGCAGATATCTTGAGCTTAGTCCTCAAGATCGTGCCAAAATTGAAGGTACTCCTAAAGTAGCAAAGAAACTTGAAAGGTTGCGCAGCAGGGGAAATAGCAATGATTCTGGATCTATGCACTCAGGTTCAGGAAATGCTGAAGATGATAATTTTTCTGAAGACAGTAGTGTAGATGGAACAGGTGATTTTGATGACCATCTGAGTAGTAAAGGAGAGTATGACATGAGTGAATTAAATTATAGTTCTTTATCTGATCCACTTACGTCGTACACGTCACCAGCACATTCTTTATCTAATTATCGTACATCGACTCCAGAACTTATAAATGGTAACATAGATAACTTCAACAGCTGGTCACCTGGAGGTAGTAGTTGTAGTGGTGTGTATTGTTGTGCTTGTGATTGTCACAAAAGGCTCCCTATGTCTCCAAAACCCTTGAAATTACACAATGCTCAGTTGTGCAGTTCTTCCTCACAAACTCTGTCCACTGGCGATATAGTTATAACGAAAGTGTTTTTTGAAGACAATGAAAGAGTGAATGGAAGCAAAATCTAGTTTTAATTTTCAATCTGATTAACAGTTTTGTTTCAAGACACATTAATGTGGAGTTATTTTATTTGGTAGGGGGAATATTTACTTAACAGTTTTGTGCATGTGCCTCATAGGTTTTGAGACAAAAGTTTTTTTATGCCTAGACCAGAAGTAAATGCAAACCTTACAAATATTGGAGGGTAAATTATTGTTTACCTTTCACGTAATATAGCTTTAATTCAAAAATATTCTAACTTAATTGCATTTTACTATTCATAATACTGTACTTTTTTTTGGTGAAAGGGAATTCATATTTTACTTTGGTTACTATTTCACTTTTTATGGGTAGGGTGACCAGATCAATGTTCGTAAAAACTGATCATAATAGGAAATTATAAAAATAGATCTCAAAATTAAATACTCAACTCACATGTCGTACTTTGTTAAAAAATTTTAAACTACTATTTCTAATATAAAAACATTCTTACAAAAAGACAGCTCAATAATGGGGCATCTG
This sequence comes from Tetragnatha montana, assembly GCA_963680715.1. Taxonomy (NCBI): domain Eukaryota; kingdom Metazoa; phylum Arthropoda; class Arachnida; order Araneae; family Tetragnathidae; genus Tetragnatha; species Tetragnatha montana. The sequence continues at coordinate 25,313,014 of OY796684.1, forward strand.
CTGAGAGGAAACTTAATTTTCTGTTTGCTGCAGCTGTCTCCTTGTAACCAAAATAGACTGGGGACAAAAATGAAAGATGAGAAATTCCATATGGACTTCAGGTTGCCCAATACTGGTGATAGAAAAACATAAATATTACAGATATTATGATGTTCATATACTTAATAAGCACTCATGAGGGTATTTACATAATTATAGTGTATAATTTTTACAAACATTTATCATTTTACCTTATTATTAATCAATGAGATGTCCTTGGACAATTTTTGGAATATTCTACTTTCCTTTGTTGATGGGCTTCAGTGAGGCAAGAGGGGTACATGAGTTTTTGAACACATAATATTGTTTCTAAACTACAATTTTTATCACTTTCCTTTAAATTAGGTTACTTAATACAAAATCTGAGAAAAATTATTACAATAAATTTACATATTAAAGCTAAGTTTATATAATATATAAGTACTACTAAAGTGTGCTAACACCCTCTTTCACTCTGAGGTATGAAAACTCTAAATTTGTTTTAGAATTTTTAAAAGCCCAGTGAGCTAGGTTTTATAATTTTATAAACAGTAAATATTACACATAATAAAAGCTTTGGAATTAGTCACTGAAAAAGTCCTTTATTCAATGGTTGGAATTTGTGATGTTTTATGAAAATTGGATTTTAAGTTATGTGTAGAGATGCATTTTATTTATTACAAATATTGTTTTTAACGCATCCTAAGGATGTTTTTTGCATTCCGTGATTTTTTTAGATACCATATATTAAATTATATATATATTAGTATTTATAGATGTCCCTTACTTTTCACTACTTAATTCATTGTCTGCATCTGAACAGGGTTTTTGAAAGAATTGTCCTAATTTGATGATTTAAAAACAATGAATTTTCTTTCTTAAAAGGTCATCAAATTATACTTTGAAATGTATATTTCTTTTAATTGATATTTATGCATCTTTATTTTAAAAATCTCAATTGAGTGTGCTACAAGCAAAGGGGTAAATGCTACCATGTGTGATAACTTTACTAAATGTAATGGCATTGAAATCTATGTTTGGAAATATATTGAAAAAGAAGTTTTACTTTCAATTCAATCATCCGAGTCTCTAACTTACCAGCAACCCTTCCATGCCATTTATAATCTGTGATTATTACTTTCTAATCAATTATTTATGACTTTTTTACATAATTCTAATAAATTGTTTTACTTAGGGTTTTTATTATGTTTTTTTTTATTATAGTTGGGAATAATTAATATAAAGGCTTTTAAAGTAACCAGCTAATTAAAAAATAATTCTATGTTAAAAACATTTCAGACCACAACACATCCAAATGCTATGGCTGACAATACTTTTTTTGTTTTGCAATTCTTTTTTGTTCAGTCCTTACATGACTTATATTTTTTTGTATGGCATAAAATATATTTCATTCCTACTTATACAACTCCAAGAAATTTCTTTATAGAATTTAATTTCGCCATTCCTATTACTCACTCAAAAACTGTTTAAAATTGGTAATTTTCTTATCAAGAACACATACAGGGTTTGCACAGTCCAATATAACTCCTTAGCTTGCCCTGTTCCTTACAAAAGGTATCTTAGAGTACTTACATTACTCATTATTGTCCTTACTTTTCAGAAGTACATAGGTTTTTTTTTCTAAATGCCTGATTCTGTTGCTCTCTGTTGAGAAACATTCTGTGCCATTGCAAACATGGTTTAGCTAATGAGAAATTGAGTTTAGTTTCTCAAAATTGTGGAAACTATAGTATAAAGTTAAGATTTAAAATTAGCTTGTCCTTTCTAATAAAAATAGAACTATGAGGTATTGGGACACCAGATCACTCTTAACTATTTTAAAACATTTTTTTTTAAACATTGCTAATATGTGAGCTCAACAATTTTATTCCTATTTGAGACATAAAAATGTATTTAAATTCTCTTGGTATGTCGTTGAAAACAACTTATTGACAGTTTTAAATGACATTCAAGAAGGTCCTCAAAAAATTCAAGCATTCATATAACCTCCTTGAAACAGTGTTAATTTTACACTTCAAACTTCTGAGCAAACCCTGACATAATTAGAAAACATTCACCAATGCCTACAAAAAAGTTAGGTATGCTTTTTCACTTGTACCCCTTGGCTTTATAACCCATTCAAATGATCTCATGTATATTATATTGTAGTATTTGAAAGTTGTTTAAAATTGATGTTGTTTTATTTTGCTTGTTTATGAAGTGAAAGTATTTTTGAAATATGACAATTAAATTCATACAGTAACCGGGTTTTACAAAATAGCATCTTAGCATATTCTGTGGTCTGTTTATTTGAAGTGCTCATTAGAGTTCTTTAGTTGAAATGTGATTTAACTTAAATGAATAGTTTATGAAAACACCTTTGATTTTATGCTGAAATTTGAATTTTAAATTTGTTTGATTCGGTAAACAATTATATTTGTTATTTTTTGTACATACATATTTGTTGGCAGCTATGCATGTTTTCACAGCTTTTTAATAGTTAATTTTTAATACTATTGTCTTTCAGAATTTTGTGATGCCTGTTAGTGACTAGCAACTAAATGAACCAAGAACAAAAAAAATGAGAAATTTTCATTTCATGAAAGCTTGAGGTAATAAATACTTCAAATTTTGAGTAGTGATTGAAATTTAAAAAAACATTACCCATACATTTGCTTTTGTTTCAAAATTACTATAATGAATTGCATTTTGCACGAATAGGTTTTGAAAAATCTGTATTGTCTTGGTTCATTTTTAGATTTTTTATGCATGAAGTTAATAAATTATTTATATTAATTTTATTGAGGTTATGCATTTGTCTAATATTAATTGTACTTCAAGATAAAATAACTTGCATGGTAGCTCTTTTAATCTTTAATTTATGACAGGGTTTAGGTTTTATTTATTTTATTGTGTTATGACTGACAATGAATATAGATTGTGACCAAGAACTATTATAAAAAATATATGATCAATTAGTGTAAAAAGTAACAGGTTATTCCTATCAATCTTTTGTAAAGTTTGAAAGTAATGCCTATTTACTATGTATTATAAGTTCATATTACATTAAAAACCAATTTGGCCATAGTGCCATAAAGCTTAAACTAACAAAGTCTGCTTCTAATGAAGACATTTTCTTAGATGCATTTAATTTTAAAATAAGTGTTTTTGACTTGGTAGAAATAAAGAAATAATTACAGATGTTTTAGGAAATTTATTTATATTCAGAACTATTTATGATGGTATATTGAAAAAAATCTTGCATGAACTTTGTTTTTGATTAAATAACTACAATAAATAATCTTGCAGCTACATGTGTATATTATGGCTTTTAAGTAAATTGCCAATTGTATATAAAAACTGCAAATTGATGAAAAATAAAATGCATTGGTTATTAAAACAAACTATTTTATCTTAATTTTCAATTTCAAAACACAAAGCTGGAATACAATAAAAAATGTAACTCCTTGAAACTACATTACAAGTTTTTTTTATATATTTGAACTGTGTTTGTAACAAATGTACTAGCGTTTTCTATGATACTTTACTAATGTTTATAAACAACCTATTTATATGCAAAATACTCACATGCTGAAACCAAATTTGAACAAGTTTATGTATAATCAGTGGCAGCTCGTCCTTTGGAGCATGTGAACCCCCTGTGAAAATGTAGAACTAAAATCGAATATAAATATATTAAATCCTTCTAAATTTCTTTTTCATACTCACAATCATCTTTCTACCCCTCTTCCTCCGGTCAGTATGAAAAATTTAATGTGCCAGAATTGCAAAAGTTTTAATCAAATAAAAAATAAACTATCTTTTCCATTCCATTTTCACATGTGCTGAAAAACTATGAGAATCCGAAGAAACCTCGACTGCTTGCTGGGAGAATATTTGAGCTTAATACCTTGCATTGTTTGTGAGGTTCAGCTTGCTTTTTTGTGGTCCTTATTTTTTTTCGGCTATTTAGAAAATGAGATGTATAAGTATAATCTTCTGTATAAGAAATCTAATGTATAAGTAGTTTTGAAAATATAATTATAATCTTATATCATCTAATTTTTAATAATTAATTTGTTATTGAAATGAAATTATTATACTGGCATTAAATAAAATTACAGTTTTTGAACTGAAGCATCTGCATTTTTCACAATTGTCGCTGGATAGAAAAAATGAAATTCAGCATTTAAAACCAACACCTCATCTGAACATACTCCTTGTTACCAAAGGAAAAGACAAAAACTTTAAAAGCGAATTTAAGAAAGATATTTATGACAAATGTAAATGGATATGCAATATCATGGATTCTAAGGAGCACTATGATTGAGGACCGAGTCAATGATCATGCAATGATCTCAGTTGAAAAATATAGGTAATATGCCTGATTTCAATAAAAGTGTCACAAATTATTTTGCCTCAAAAAAAGATAGGCAAATAGACTTCACATATAAAAGTTGTTTTTGAAGTAGGGTCACTTGGGGTAAGTGGGACCCCTTTTTGGAACAGTACATTTTTGAAGGTTCATAAAAATTTTTTGAAGAGGTTCAATTTGAACTTGATGACATATTCTATTTAAGACACTATTAATAAACAAAAATTTATAATTAGGTTTTAAAATAATGTTCTACATTTTTCTTAACTGGTCTTTTTGTAAAAAATGAGACGGGGGTCCCACTTACCCCATAGGAAGGGGTAAGTGGGTCACCCCCTTTTTATTTTGATTGAAAGCAAGAAAAACTTAAGAGGGAGTAAGTGGGTCTTACTTGATAAAGTATAGAAGTTTTAGGTACAAAATATTTTATTCTAACTTAATCCATGTACGAGATATCTACTCACATTTAAATTAATAGGGTTGGTTGGGGTAAGTGGGACCCCTTTTTGGAACACTACAATTACAGAATGTTTTCTTCAGGTTCGAATGGTTCGGGAGACTTATAAAGAAACCCTCGAAACTATTCCCCCACCCCACTGTGTGTTTTAATTAATTTCTCGGCAACGTGAATAAAAAAAACCCAACTTAATAGTTTACTTTACTTACCACAGCTTATATTAAAACGCAAAATTAATATAAAATTTCAATAAATTACTTATAAATGTTTCAATAAACATTAAAATGGTGAGTCTAGGGTGTCCCACTAACCCCATAATGAGGGGACCCACTTACCCCTACTTTGCTTAAATTACGGGGTAAGTGGGACCCCCCTCTTAAAAATTTTTTAATAAGAGATTTTGTGAAAATTCAAATTGCAGTATGTATTTTAAGTCAAACCTGGCATAACAGTTGAAAAAACATTAAAATATAGTGAAAACTTTCCTGGAAACACTTCTTTGAAAAATGCATCTTGAACTCTCCAAAAAAAAAATTATGGAAATTTTTTTACAATAGTTCTATAATCTTAAAAAGAAATGACACAAAACTCTAATATATGCAAAACCCATCAGTGTGACAAAATGTAACATGATCAATGTGAATATATGTGAAATGTCCTTTACATAGTTTAGTTTGAGGGGGGTGACCCACTTACCCCAGGGACCCACTTACCCCAAGTGACCCTATTATTAATTATGCAATGGATAAGAGGTATTCAAAAAAATAAAAGGCTTTTTTAATCAGAAGTGCTTGTTTATTTCCATTAAATGCATACTTTTTAAAAATAAAAGGGCATGAGTATAGAAATTAGGTTTTTAAAATTCCTCCCCTGAAAAAGATAAATTTTTACTGAAATAAGTTTGATTTATGTATTTGTCCAATATCCCTTCTCTTTCTAGATCTAGAGCAAATTTTAACTTTTATAAAATAGGTGTGAACCCCCTGTTAATCAACTCACGAGCCACCACTGTGTATAATAATACAAGAATGGTGTTACGACTTTATTTTGATGTTTGTTTGAATTCTCAATTCTGATAATGATATTATGATAGTGAAATGAATAAATATCATACACTAGAGCAGTTGAACCAACTTTAAAATTATCAACTTTGTATGAAAAAATGAATTATACTACATAAGGTTTTTTAGAAGCACTAATATTTTCTCTGGGCGGATTAATTAAAATTTATTTCACTAAGTTTGAATACAGTATATTCTCAAAATCAAAGTCTATAGAACCTAAATAAATTGAAAATGATTATCTCCCTTTACACTTAATGTTTCTTTTGATATTTATGTCAATTTTTAAGGCCCTTAGACTTTGAACTATTGAGAATTTACTGCATTAGGGTATTGACAATTATCCATAGTTGTTTAGTCCTATATATTAAAAAAAATATTAAACAGTAAAGCAAGCACAAGGGTCATTTTTCAATCAATTTTGGGGTGGAAAGAAAATGTAATGAGAAAATTGACAGCAAAACAAAAACTTAATATTCCAAGTGGACTAGTTAGTTACCATGAATAACATTTTCCCACTTAAGCAAATTTGAAAGAGATTTAATATAAAAGTAATAGTCAATATACATAATATATGAGCCATGAAATTTAACTTAAAACTTTCCTAAAAGGAATACTGTCCTGCACATCTTTTGAGTTTAAAATATTTACTTAAAACCCAACTGTACTAATTAATACCTTCTATTTACAGCAAAAGATCTTTGGAAAAATGCTGCAGCTATGCATTCTCATAATTTAGCTAAGTAACTTTTAGAGCTTAAAAATAGTATTACTTTTCATAAGCTGGCAGAAATCTTATGAAGAGAATGTAGAAACTAAGTGCACAAAATGAAAAAAAAAGTCCAATCCTTGAAGTTTCAACAATATAATTAAATTTTGACTTTAACACTAGCCTTACAACCAATTTGATTTTTACAACAGTGCACATGTAGAAACTAAAAACATTGACATAAATGTAAAAAATATAAGAAAGACATTAGTGTCCATCAACTAAACTGATGAGAATGAGAAAACAATATACTTCACTTAGAATTATACAATAAGATTTTCAGGTATGAATTTACACTTGACATGAGTAAATTGAAATAATCAATTATAGTTCAAAGTAAGTTAAAATAAATTCAGTGTAATAAGCTTTAATAATTCACTTTGTCACAGACAAGATTTCAAGCATATATACAAAAATCATATTATTTAAATGAATTTCACAGGGGAAACAGCTATATAATAACTAAAGGAAGCATTTCATAGCAGTCAAATTCACAATAAATAACATTCAATAAGTACATAACAATAAAAATCTCTGCATTTCACAATCAAGCAGGCAATAAAAGTAAAAATTTCAAATTTAATCAGTTTTTTAAGTATGGATGATGTCAGAAAGATGCGAAGGACAATATTTGAAGCCATAATGTTTTTCAAGAAACAATGTTCTGACTAAATGTTATGCTTGTGCCTGTTCAGTTGAGGTTATGTCTAATAAAATTTAGCTTTGGACGGATCTAGTGTGATTTTAAAAGTTGCAAACTAGAGGTCAACATGAGATTTAGCATTAAAACACCTCTGCTGCACCTTGAGAGTAATTTAAAATCGAAATATAACTGCACATTGAAGTTGTTTACTAAATATTTCAAATTGAAACAATGAATTAAAATAGCCTGTATTTTAATTTATTGAAAATAGAAAACTTGCTAAACACCCGTTTTGGTATGGTGCAATAAAGTGTAAAAAATTACTATATATTTTTCATTAAAACAACACAATATTTCTTTGCACATTACACAAGTTAGGAAAAAGTGCATCAAGATAGTTGCTATTAAAAATTTCTACGAACATAACAAATATCTATACAAAGTTATACAACGCATCTGCTAATGAATTTAATTATGGGGTGCTCTCTTTCCTTTCATATAACCTGTCCATCTATCTGAAATCGATTTTATGACTGGGTCACTGTAGATGGTGCTGAGGAACAAAAGTTGATTGATGTGAGTGCTATGGTAGTCCCATCGTGCCAGATTGGGTGCGACACCAAGGGTGAAGTGCCGCAGGTCATACACTGATCCAGAACCAGTATCAAACAAAGGCAGCATTTTTTTCAATGACACTAGTCCATTTTGGAAGAGTTTTCCTGCTTCTCGGCAGAGGTCATGAGTCCCACTTTGCCGCACATCATACAGTCCGAAAAGAGAATATATAAAACCATTGAGCACATATGAACTTGGTGTTGTGGGATATTCTTCATACCACACATACTTCCCTAAGAATGTTGTTAATATTCCTTTATGCTCTGAACGAATGCTAAATAGTTTTATAGCATGTAATGCTGCTTCCAAATAATGGAGATCACCAGTTACTTTGAATGCACGAGTCAGTAAGGACATAGCTTGACCTTGAGCCATAGCTGAATACCATCCAGGGGCAAGTTCTAACATACCATTAGATAATTTGCGAGTTACCATGTTTGGCCACCCTCCATTCTTATCTTGATGATTCACTAACCAATTAGCTGCAGCAAAGAAATGAGCCATATGAGCAGAAGAACTTAAACTAATGTTATCTATTCTCCCAAACCCATTGAGAATAATGGAACGGACTTGTAGATTTTTGGGTTTGGCCACTTTTCTTTTATTTTGCATAGATGGTAATCCTTTGTTTAAGTCAATTATCAAATCTCTAGTTAAAGTTTTCCATTGAGCAGTAGTTCCGATTCCATAATATACATCAGTGTCTATCACAGACATCAGAACATCGGACATAACATAATGAACTTTGTACAGTGTATGATCTAAAGGATTATTTAATATGATAGTTAAGGATGCATTGGAGAATAATAATAAATCACAGTTCAAGGTTGTTTCTTCAATTCCTTCATCTACAGATAATATTTCTTTATCACCACCTGCAAAATTTAAAATCAATCAGTATGTATCTGAACAAAAATAACTTAAATTGGAATTATCTCAGTATTTTTAAAATTTAGTAGTTAATTTACACAAAAGGAAACTTAAAAAAATTCCTAAAAATTTTAAAAGGTTTTTTAATGAAACACTAGCATATGTGATTTATCATTATAAAAAAAATTAACCATAATTTAAAAATTAAATTCAAAAGAAGGCCAAATACACCAGTTTACCTTTGGTTTTAAATTCTAAAACTAAGCTTTCAGCCACATCATCATATACTTTCTTCAAAGTACTTCCAGTACGATCAGAATGTAACCATTTTCCATGAGATGTAGTTTCACCATCTTCTATAATCACAATGGATGGGGGAGTCTCAGTTAAGTTTTTACTAAAGTGACTTAATCCAAACTGAGCTATTTGGATAGGATAGTAATGACCTCTAGTGTCCCATTGTGTTGATACAGGAACTCCTGAAAACATTTATAGTCATTATAAGATTATGCCTTAATGTGCTTAGTTATTTAACTACACAAGGACATCTGGACCCATTAAGTAAACAAAATCCGGGTAAAAAAAACCTGAAAGTCAGGGATAATGAATTTGAAATAAGACTGATGGAAAACTCAGCTTAAAATTTTGTATCAATAAATAAAAATAATTACATGCAAAGAAGCACAAAGTTAAAAAAAATACAGAATGGCAATCCATAGTCTTTTTATGTTTTCCTAAAATGTGTGGGATGGATGATTTACATCATGAGTTTTGCAACTGAATAAAAGAGAATGAATTTTTTAGTAGCAACTAGAAATTAAATCAATTAGCAGCAATGTATTAAAGAACTGGTGTGGTGAGGTATGGAACATCCTAATAACAGTTAATGCACAATATAAGATACTAACACAGAGTATGGATTTGTAGAGGGATTAGATTAAAATATTAATTTAAAGAACAGTGTTTATACCTAACCTAAATTAATTAATCTAAATTTGTTCGCATTATATGCTGTAAACAATTTTCTATTACCAAATAACTTAGTAACTTTTCTATTATAAATAAATAAAATTATACGAATATTGTTTCTGAAGACACCAAGATGGCATATTAAAATTTTGTTTTTCAATAAGTAGATAAAAACTTTTTACTTATGAAATGTAAGAAAACAATAACTAAATCAACAGAAAGTAAAATTAAGACATTTTTCACCACTCAGAGAGTTAAAGAAATATAAAAAATTGAAGCCTAACCTTCAGTTCCACTGATGCACTTCACTCTGTCTCTCACTTCCACATTATAGTTCTCAAACCAGAGGAAGACTTTAGCAGGGTCATACTTCTCCCGAGGGAAGTACACCTTTGAATAGCTATGTTGCCAGTCAAGTCGCTCAACCCCAGCATGCTTTACCACTTTTCCATAAACATCAAAGTATTTTCGGACAAAAGAAAACGGGACGAAAATCTCTCCTTCTTCCCGGCGACAGCTTACAGTGTACTCATCATTAATGGCACAGTCAATATGGTTTAGTGGTGGCTCTTCGTCTTCCTCCGCTGGAAAAGGGTCTGGCTCAGCCGGTGGCAAACAGGGTTTAGTAACAGCAGTCACTGGGCTGCTGCTACTGCAACTCAGGTAGTACGAGATAGAGGACAGCGAGACAACAGCTGTGAACAAGAGTAGCAGGAGCTTCAGGCTGATCCGAACCCTCATCAGGGAATCACTAGAAGGGAAAATTATTTTAGAAAAAAAAAAAACCTGAAGCAGAAAAAAACATATTTTAATAAAGCTGATCAAGACATAATAAAATTTAAAATGATTGAATCTTTTTTACAGCAAAAGAAAATAAAAAATCCAATTATTCCTACAAGATTTAGTGATGAGAACAAAGTATAAATACAAATAATCATCAGTAAATTAAATTAAATAAATTTATAATTGCTTATCTAAAAAAGGTAATTGTATTAATAGTATGCATGAGTAAAAGAATTAAGTTATATGCATTATTTGAAAAGGTTCTATAAATAAAGTATTTAAGCTGTTCTGCTTGAGAACTTCAGTTCTAACTGAAGTTCACTTTTTATAAAAAAAAATTAAAACATCTTAAATAAAGCAACACTACTTTGCACTTTACAAAATAAGACAGGTGTATAAGACAAAGTGTTAGCTTTTTTATAATAATTACTTTAAAGTAATAACATTAAGAAGGGATAGTTCAATTTCATAGACACAGCAGTAAAGTAATACAAGTGGATTTGTTTAGAAATTTTAGTGCCCATTTATATTTAAAAAAATTTAAAGTCTTTAATTTCATTTTATAGCTTTAAAAAGAAAAAATGTATCTTCATGTTTTAAAATTACGTAAATGTTGCTTTCCTAGTAACAAGTCTTTCACATAGTCCATTTTCAAAACGTTTTCCTAATATTTTTATCTCTTAATTATGGTTTATCATAGCCAATCTAAGATTTTAGTCTGGAGGCTTATCTATTCCTTATTTGAGCACCCGCCTATTATACTTTCCAACTTTCTAAATTACAAGATAGTAAAATTATCTCTAGAAACCGAAACTGGACTTTTCATAATATTAAGATAAAAAGATATGGTAGTAAATCAATTACTAGAAGGATTGTCAGATGGCACCACGAGCGTATCGTTAAAAAGTGAAATCAGCAGCTCTCATCAGACTGAAGATTTCTTTTTACCAGTTTTCACTGATATAACAAAGATTTATGAAATAAAATATCCAGAATCTAATATTTATAATCTACAATAAATTTATCAAAAATAAACAAAATCGGGAAAAATATTGAAAAGCCACATTAAAGATTAAAAATTAGTTCCTACTCATAAGTCAGTAAAAATCAGGTCTTACTCCATTTTTTTTTTTTTTAAATTTGAAAATTGCAAATTTTTATCACACATGTTAATTTGGCAAAAGACCTTATAGTTTGATGAGAAAAAACTGCTAACTTTCGAGAAAACGTGGTAAAATCTGGAATTCTTTTTTCTAGCATTCTCAAAATTTTCCTGCTCGGTTAATAAGATACGCTCCCTGTTAAAAGTAGCACCCCTGCACAAAACTACAGTTTATTGATTCAAACTCACCTTTGGTCACTATTAATGCTGTTGGGAAGCAGACTAGAGGCAACATGAAGTTTGATCTTTTTATACGGATTCATCCAACAACTTTAACAATGGAAAATAATTTTCTTTTCACTTGGACGACATAACAAACAGATAGGGTAAACATCTTTACGATCTGAAATGAAAATTTCAAGAATACAGATCTTTCCACTTAAGAAATACATTAGTACTAGCGAATTATTGTTTAAATTAAACTTATATAAAATAAATAAATTCTTCAGTATAATTAGCATTCACAAGATTTACATAATATTGAGTCGTCCATTTAAAAAGAATTAAGTTCAAAATTCAAATTTTGAGAAAACAGGAAAAACTGTCATGCATATTAGAATTTTTAATCTATAAATACAAATTCGAATAGATAAATTTAGAATTTTCTTTTACAGAACATCAATTCAAAAACTTTGTAGATTATTCCCTTTTTCATATCAAGACTGGAACATATTAAGTTAAAATTTTCAACTTTAATATAAAAGTTGTGCAAAAAATTGTTTTTAGCGCTTTCTTCTTGGAGCGAATCTCCCAAAAAGGGCACTCATTTTGTACTCACTTGTAGTTATAACCCGAAAAGTAATTTTTCCATTTTTGGTTTTTACTCCCGTTTTCAAACCGACGATTTAATTAATGCAACGACGAAATCCATAGCATTGAGCACATAGAATTGAACCAGAAGAAATAAAACGTGAAATACTATATGCAATAAGCGTTTGACCAACAGAAACTTTTATTCCTAAGAATGAGATAATAACCCTGGAAAGAAATATTACGTTCCATTCCTTATTAAATTAACAAGTAAAAATCAAAGTTACCTACTTTTTAAAATTATTGAAAGAGAAGGGTTTATAGACTTCTCGGTCATGGGAAGCTGAAGATAAGAATTTTCACGACAACCGAATTAAATTTTTAATTATTAGGTTGAGGTGAATTCAGCGTTCTTCAGAACGTAGATACAAAATTTATTAAGAACTCCAGTAGCTTTTACACCTATAAAATAGGGTACTAAATTTCTTTACAGATATTGAAAATTGTGCTTAATCCTTTCCTGGATTCCTTGCGGCACTTCACTAGAGAACCCCTGACTTTGACGTAGGATGATAGAGAAGAACTGGTCCTACAAAGGGTTACAGTTCATAAATAAATAAAACAAGGATTACATCAGAACTGCATTTGAATGAAAGGTGAAGGAATTCAAGGGAATATGCCCTTTATAAGTACTAAAGATTCGATGAAAGTCGTTTAAGGAGTTTAAGGTTGATTTTAGTTCTTTGCCTATGTACTATGCATTTATGCACAAAGCCCATAAACAAGCAAAAACTCATTTTAGAAAACATCCTTAAGGAAATTAATTTCCGATGGTTGGGCCTAAGTTATTCCATTTTACGGTAAATTAAAAGTTTATCATACAAAACTAAAAAAACAAAGAAATAAAAGACTGAACAGTGATCATTAATGATAACATACCAACTTAAAAACACATCAAAAAAGTTTGAGAGTACAGTTTAAGAGGAGACAGAGAGACAGTTTCCCGTAAATGAAATAATCTTATTGTAATAAACATCGAAATTCGATGGTAGCAGAGTCAGCACGTAGTATATTAGCTGAAAGTGGCAAGAAATCGCGACCCAAGCCCACACAATGGTTCGACACAAAGCCAATCAATTGGGGAGGGGGAGGCAAACAGATTGGCCCTCGGCGGCACGTGCTCTAAATGCCAGAGAGGGTAAAAATCTTGACAAGGGCCACCATTCATTCACCCCTCGGGGATATTCATGGGAAAGATATATTGGACGGGCATTAACCTGGAAGAAATGAACACCAGCCACTGAAAAATTTGCGATAAATCACTGGTTTCCAATTTAAAACTAATTAATTTTAGAAGAAAGTGTTAAAAAATGTATACAAGGTGTTCTGAGAAGTCCCATCAAACTCTGCATAGCCAGATTCCTTGAGTGGAGTACATGAAAATGCCAAAAGAAATTTACATCTACGACCCAGAGTTTTCGAGAAAATTGCGACAAAATAACGAAGTATGACGTCATATCTGGTTTAGGAAAAAAAAAAATATGGAAAACAAGAACATAATTATTAGTATAGTATTAATTTCAGACTAACTTGTTAAAAATATCCACTGTCATCACTGTACGTCCTACAATTAAATAATAGTTTATCGAATGGGACTTAATACTTTTCTAAAAAAAATATTAGGGGTAGAGGAACAGTTCTAACTAGCACATTTAAGTCAGACCAAACCAAGCTTGCAGGACTCGACGGAAGGTAATCTGACGGACTGCTGATTTTGAACGGCGTTATGAAGATATTTTGGTAAATGGAAAAATTAAATAAAATAAAAACTTTGGTGGGGGCTCATTCCGATATTCACAGAGCAGAAATCGACAAAATAAACTTAAAACATGTTAGGTAAAAATAAATAAATAACTTAATCTAAATGTTTTACTTAAGCTTAATAAAATATAACTAATTTCTAATTTGATAAATTCTATCATTTAATTTCAATTTTTATAAGTAAAAATTACAAAAGGATTTATCAGGTACTGCGCGTAAGAACTAACTCAAACGTTTCCAGAGAAAGCACTTTTTATTTATATAAAACAGTTCTTAGTGGTTCGACAAAAAAGCCCATAAGTCATACAAGCTTACTTAAAAACAAGAACCTTAAAGTTGATAGTGATCTCCCCCCAAATGAATATTTAAAAGGAAGAAACGCAGCGCTTCTATAAAGATTCTTTTTATACAGCATACCTTTATAAAAATTTCATTCACGATCTGGATGCAATATCCCAAGCTCAGCGGAAAGATCAGCCTCCGCCTCGAATATAAAGCTGGAAATTCCGAGATTCGAATTGCTAGAAATTTTAGTTTTGGGATCAAGGTCTTACTCCTAGCAAGTCTCAGCAATGAGGAAAACGCGAAAACGAGAGATGATATTATAGAACAAAGATTTTTAAACCTTTATGATGAAATTCTAAGTTTATGAGATTATAACGAAGCTCTTATCTAAGTTCGACTAAATACTTTTTAAAACTTAGACTACATTCACTTGTTATGTTTGGAGGGTTAAAGTATGTATTTTTAGTACAACATAAGACCTTTATTACCAATAAACCTAAAAAAATATTTTCCTCTTTAAAATTTTATCCCTCTTTTTGCTTTTTTGTCAATTATTAAATTTATCAATCCTCTATGAGACAGATGTCAAAGCTTTAATTTAGGATTTCAAACTTTAAAAAAAACTTGAGATTGTGACTACCTTTAGGGGAAAGGGACAATTTGTGAAGATGAAGAATTGAATATTACAAAATTTGTGCTGCATTAATGGATTACCCTTAAACAAACATTAAAATTTTTTAATTAAAATAAATAAAACTAAATTTGCACATATGATTCAAACTGTATGCCCTTGCCCATCCCCATGTAATACAAAGGAACAAGAAAACAATACAATGTTAGTTCCACGAAAATAACCAATAGTAAGAAACCTAAACCGAGGAAAAGCTCTTAAGAAGCCCTAGGCGCATAAATACGTTGGGATGCGTTTCTTTATAGGCTGTATTTTCTGTTTAGTTCAGGTTCCCTGTGATCTCAAGGGAAAAGAAATGGCACTACTTTCGGTTTCTTCATCTAATCGGGACAAGGAATTGAGCAATCTCGGAAAAGGATTAGGTACATCGAGAATATCAGAATTAAGTACTTCCTTTCTTGGCTGGAAAAATAAGACATCTGAAAGGTGCCAGTCATGGGAGAACTTAGGGGGCTTTGTACCTCAACTTTATCAGGATATTTTCTTGTTCACTGCTCAAAACAATTTAAGGATACTAGTGGATTTGATACATACTGGTAAGCAAATGAAAAATGTGCAGTGGTTGAAGCATTTTTCATAAATTCCGGGTTATTTAAAAGCTAAAACCATGCAATTACTAAAAGAAGAAACCATCCACTGCAAATTTTTCATTTGCTTTGCCTAATCAATATGCATCAAATCCACCAATATCCTTTAATTGTTTTGAGCAGTGTAATTCCCCATAGCCATGGAGGAATAGAATGTCCTCCCAGTGTCCTATAAATAGGACACTGGGAGGACAATTTAGAAGAATTTTGAAACAGCAATTTTGGAGGAATTCATGTTTTGTAGTTGGGCAAGAGAGAATGTGAGAAGTAATCTTTTACAATAAAGGATACCACAAAGAAGCTTCTTGAACATTTGAATACGTATATCCAAATTAGATGCCTCAAAGCATCAAGAACTCATAAATCCTGCCTGAATTTTTTAGAATTAAAGAGTTCCAATTGCAAAAAGCAGTGATTTTGCGTTGAATAACCTTATTGGCAAGCTAAGGACAGTAACATTAATGCTTTTCTAGAAAAACATGATTTTCTGAGGGAAAACCACGTCAGAGCCACAGATACCAAGCTGCTTTTCCAGCAACACAGTCGGTTCGCAAGTGGGCTTTTCAGTCGTGCACGCACGTTCCGGTTATTTGATAACACTAGTCAACAAAATTAAACTTTTTTTTCTGGCACAAGAGCAAAATGGGATGATCCTATCAGAACTTTTTACGCTGAATTCAAAAATGTTACATTCATGTGGCCAAAAGTAACCAGCAAGAATTCTAGCTCCTTACACCCCCACTTTTGTCTAAATATTCAGAAACAAACATCTCAAAAGTATCCAACAGAAATTATTCCCATGGTAAAAAATCATACCCTAAGATCCGTAATGATGGTAAATATAGGACATGTGATTAAATTTAACCCAACAAAAATTGAATGGGGTACAGAGACATTCCACTAATAAAAGAGCTATATACTCTCAGCTCAGAGAGCTCTCTGTGTTTCCAATATGAGACCAGCGGTGTGATTTCCTAAGAAGAGCTGCGGTCTTTGTCTTAAGATTGAGTCCTTTGAAGCGTGATAAAGAGGCGATTGATCTGTGTCCTTTGAATTTAAAACATTATGTCTGTAAAAAGATGAAAACGAAATATGATAGTTGTACTTCTCTTCACATTGAGATCCTTAAGAGCGAAAAGCATGTATTGCTGGATGAGAGTCTCTGGCCCGAGGGTTGCATTGTGTCTAGATTCCACGGCAGACTAACACAAGATCAAATATTCACAGATAATAATGTTTAGTGCTTCCTCGGTTTCCTCTCTTGATGATGCTCCCGTGGCTTCAAAATTAGATTGACTATACAGTATTAAACCTTCCCTGGTGACACCTCCTCTGAACTTCAGAAAAACTCAGAACAAAGAGAACTTCAGAACTCAGAAAAAAAATACAAAAAACAAATATTAAAATATAAAAGATTTTTTCTTATTTTTATAAACATACAAGACAATTTCAAGCGCTTATCTGTAGATATACCAATTGCTTTCTCTAAACCAACTTTCAGCAACTTAATACCAAGTCAAACAATCGACTGACTTGAAACTCAGTTTGGGAAAAGCTGGAATAGATGAGGATTCCAGTGAATCGTTTTCGGATCACAAAAATGGGCGTCGCAGCGATCCACTCCGTTTCAGGTCGCTACGAACGATCAATTTGGCCGCTGACAAAGTGACAAAATTTCGCCCCCAGGCGATCCGTTGCCAAAGCCGTCTTATTTCGTATGCTCCCCACAGACAGCTAATGCTACCCCATCACGTGAGCTCTAATGCGAACCGTTTGACCATACGCACGGTCTTCGAGGGTGGAATTGGATGTTCGGTCCGCACGCGAGACCATATTTACCCTCATATACATTCCAATCGGTCATCGCTCTCCCCTCCCCCGAGAAAAAACGATCCCGTCAAAAAAGTGCAAAGCGCCGGGGTGATTGAAAACGGTTTAAAAGCAAAACAAGACATTTATTGTGCTGAAATAATGAATACGGAGCTCGAGGTATATAAATTTTGAAATTCCACATCACCCTACCACGCGCATTATCTCGCATAGCCGAATCATCGAGTAAAGATTTCTAATCACTTGAAATTTTACTATTTTTTGTTAATATTGCAGGATTTTATCCAAATGAATAAGCATACACTTGAATTAAAAGACAGCGTATAAATTGATTGGAAACAAAAAGTATTCCAGCTACGTGCTACATTAAACAATCTGACCACTCTTAAAGCCCTTCCCTGTATTAGAGATTCAATAAAGACAATTGGTTTTGAAAAAAAAAATCCTCAAAATGACAAGAGTACCGAATATCATTAAAAAACACATATATTATATTAGAACATTAAAACAAAGAACATTGCCTGGACCAGGGATTACCAAAGTGGTGGATGGGGTCTTCAAGGCCGTGAAGCCCAAGATGGAGGTTTGGAGTGCAAGACTAATTACAGATCTAACAAAACTTACTTTATCATTCTCTTTTTGTATACAAAATGCCATAGAGGGACTTTCTGAATCCTTCCAAAGATATTTTTTTAAATACACGAGAAGGAAAGAAATCGTAGATACCTTTTGCAAAAGAGGTCTACTTGATCTTTAAAATATAGATTCGTTCGATTATAAGTGGAAAAAGATTTGTGAACGTTTCGTATCTTTTTTGTAAGGAACGGTGTAGAGTTGAGGATCGATCGATGGCAAAGGTAAAATTCGTAAAGGGGGTCAATGCTAAGAAAAGTTTAGGAATCCCTGACCCAGACGGACGTTATTCTCTCAAAACGTAACCTTATTTATTTCAGCTTACCGTATGAAAACTAAGCTGAAAAAATCTTACCGAGCCAAAAGTGCAAGCCCCCTCGTAAAGTTGGAACAGAAACAGTCTGCATTAATAAACACTAGAGAAAAACCCAGTACGGAGTCAAAAAAAATTGCATCAGCCCCATATATTTAATAGTCTAGCCGTAATTTTATTGTTACGTTAACGGAAATGGTAGACCCAAAAATCTCAAGCGAATAAAGACATTACTCCGGATGAGAACTATAAAACCTAGTTACTCTCTATTCCCCAGAAGCACTAACATAACAGTCAGAAACTTCTTCCGAAATTACATCCGACCCGTCATAGGTCACTTGTATTGACCCCATCAGTTAGGGTTTATCTGGTGGCATTTGCTAGCCTCCAATCATCACTTACGGGCGAGGGCTGTTCATGCTCATTAGCCACAATTTCCGCTTTGGTGCGTACATCTTTTCATTCAAAAGCATCGCTTCATCCTGTGGACCCACCTCTACTAAACAAACCAATTAAAAGCGATAAGTCACAGTAAAGAGATCATTTATGAATTAATGTAGCAGCGTATTACCCCAACTCTTCAGAAATCACTCTCTATTCATTATTTGTTGCGTGTTTTTGGGGTCGTGCTATCATGGTTTTCAGAGTAAATAAAATTGAGGTGCCAGCAGGAAGCACCTTAATTATAGTATTTTAAAACGCAGATGTTTTTTTTCAAATCAAAGTTTTATTTCAACTTCTCTCCCTATGCTACCTGATTGACAAGAGTTATATGTATAATAAGATGTATATATCTTCGGAAGAATATCGGAAGAAGAATTCTACCAATGGGGCAAAGGGGATCTATGGTTTGGAAATAATGAACAGGTGCAATAAGAAAGAAACACGCTGATATAAATATTCCTCTTTTTACCGACTTAAAAAAATGGTTTTAAATTTGATACGCGTTAATTTAAAGTGGAACGTGAATTGAATCGTCAGTTTAAAAAAAAAGAAGTCCAAAAAATGGCAAATTGACTTTTTTGCTCAACACATGATTGGAAAGAGGGAAAAAATAACTACCCTTTAGAGGTAGATATAGCCCTTTGAATTTGGCGAAATCGATGCCCATTCATTGTATTTTTGGATTAAATTTGAAATTTATCTTATTTTTTGTGCTGTTAACTAAGGCAAATAAAATTTGTTTACATCAAGTGAATGATTGACTCCATTGATCCTTAATGACTCAAATTTCATTATAATTTTTTATTTTATTTGTCTTAACCTATCGTTCACTTTTGTGCTGTGAACTAAGCAGAAATATATTTAAATTGTGTCGATTAAAGTGATTTTTAGGATTAAGAAAAAGGGAATGTTCATGAACATTTTTAACTGTACAATATTTTTGAATATACTTACATATTTTACGATGATTGTTCTGTATTCTAAATAGTGTCCTGGAATTTCCAGTAAAAATTTGGTGGTTATACAGCAAAAATTCCATTACTTACACAAATATTTTCGATTTTCTCAAAACTTAGTTCTGGAATTCCCTTTTTCAAACTGCTGATCCAATTGCAACCACTTTAGATATAATATCAGTCATCAGAGTAAAATAGCAATGATTAAAAAACCCACTATAATATCTATTTTTTTTCTTTGAACTAATTTCATTTGTGATTGGCATATAATTAGGCAATTTTAATTGGATCAAACACAAAGAGATTATGAATAAAGAGCAGAAACAAACTCCGCTGTAAGAAACCCTATTAACATGAGACGATACAAACTACGAAATTTTGATAATTAGATTTTATTCCAGCATAAAAAAGAAGCCGAAAAAGTTAGAAATGAGGGAGAGATAATTGATTTAAGTGGTCTGCGCGCCATTAGAAAAGTTAAGCACGGTACGACTCGAAACATTTGCAGCATGCACATCGGGGGTTAATTTAATGCGAAGGGGAAAAAAACGAATTTGAAGAGCAAGACGATGCTCAAAGAAATTAGATAAATGTAAGAATTATGTTACTTCTAGAGAATTGGAAAATAATACAAAAAATATAAGTTCGATGCAGCCTTAGGCAAAAGATAAATTGAATCCGAGTTTATACTTAAAAAATAGAAATACGTTGTCCATATATAAAGGATGAAGTTCTTTATTTTATTATAAATGTACACTTAGTTTTAAAAAATGAATAGAAAAGCAAAGTGCAACTTGAGTAAAACCAACGTCTATAATTCGAAGAAGGTTCCCTTTAACTTCTTTTTAAATCACTGTGTAACTTTTTTCATTCGAAGTTTTGAATAGCTCGAACCTTTTTAACAGTCCCTTCTCGCGCAAAATCAGATTGTGCATGTTGCATTGTAACATATTAAACATAGCAGCTTGTTTCCAAATAGGAAGACAAATTAACGTGTTCCGTTTCCGTGTTCCTTCGGAAAAACAATATTTTAATCAAATTTGATATTTTAATACAGCTACCTCTTTTTTATCCATCGCGAAAAAAAAATTACATTAATTTCATTACGGCAACTCCTTTTGGATTCTAGATGCACCAACGGGTACTTCGAAAGAGAATTAGCTTTAAATTGAAAAAAATGTAACACAAGTCGTTAAATTGGACACTTCAAAATTACTTGATACTCAAGTATCCATCCAACCATCACTACATCTCACAAGTCTCATCTGAAACAATTCAGAAGTTAACTAAATTTAATTGGACAAAGCCAGCCACCTTGGCATACTTAGGGTCCAGCCACTTCGCTGAGTGAGGGGATGACACTGAGAAGTCATTCATCATATTCATTTTAATAACTCCCCTCCGGGTAGGTCCCCAGAGCGGCGGAGCCTTCCCTTCTTCTTTCCAAAATGACTTCCCTCGCGACCACGCCTGGCCTTCATAATGGATGGTTGTCACTCAGCCATCTTGCCCCGGTCAGCGGAGATTAGACGCGGGACCCAATCAAAGGGATATGCAATCATCTCACCTATTTTACCTACAAATGAAGGTCACCTATCAGCATCTGATGGGTCCTTTCGCTTTCTTTTCCATTGGGGAGACTCGGGTTGGTCGGCATGGTCAACGGAGAAGACCAACTCCTACAATAGCAATTAAATAACGCCTGAAAATACAGACGAACGCCGCTCACCACAAGATTTAAAAAAAAAATACCGAAAGTAGTTCGTAAAGGGATATGAATAACTTGTACCGTACGGAAAATATTTGTAAAAATCTGATATAAGAAATTTAGGAGGGGATAAATCATTTTAAAGAGCACATTGTACAATAACTCACTAAATCCTATCTCGGTAGTTAAATTTAACTAGTGGGTAATGCTTTCTCTTTCTTTTTTCCAAGCAGGTAGATTTTGTAGATATTTACCTACCTTTGCATTACAATACAGAAAGGCGGTCGCGCAAAACCAAAGCGATTGAAAGGATAAATTAATTGGGTAACTTCTCTGAAGGGGGACACAATTTCATTAAACCAAAGCTTTTAAGCTAAGGGCTTTCCAAATAGCACCGCATAAAAAGTAGGGGACCGAAATGTTATTGGAGCCATCCAGTGGTTCATCATTTCATTAAGAGTTAAAACGATGGCAAGAGAGTACTAGCGGAGAGAGGCGCCCAGGCAGCAAGCAATTAGGCTTAACACTTCCGCAGTTACGTCGGCGCATATCCCACCGAACAGATTCAATAAAAGTAACACGTCCTTCCCATCGGTAAATCCGAAGAAAAATAATAACGCTTTTCCGAGGAAAAAGTACGAAGAAAAATATTTTTGCGTCAAGCGAGTCACGCGACGCGCTCCGGAGAAAATTGCGAGCGGGGGTCCCGAAGAAAAATCTGGAAAAGGAACGGAGACGAGTTTTTCCCGAGTCCCGTTTCGTGAAGGAGAAATTATTCTTAAATAAATACGCGCTCTCAGCCTGGAAACAATTTGGGCGGGAGAGACGAGGTTCTCTTTTTACTTAATAATGTAAGAGGCCGGCCTCAAACGGACAGTTTAAAATTTAATGAAAGGAGAGGCATTAGAAAGTCAAAACGCGGAGATGGGGATTTCGCAGCGCTTTAGGAGGGAGGGGAGATCCAGAGGGGCCTGGGATGGGCGAATAATACGGCAAGGCAGCTAGGCTAATAAGGAAATAGCGGACTTTCAAATTTGGCTGATGCGTCTCAGAATGGGCTTCCTGCAATGAACTAGATGTGTTTATTCTATCACAAACATTTGGGCGTAGCAAATGAAGGGGACACACCAGTTTTCAAAATATGTTGCGGAAGCTTTAGAAGACGATAGACATTCGAGTCGTTTGATGGAGGTATAACGCAGAATCGACTGGGTCCAAATTTATCGACCCTGTACAGGAAGTTTACCATTTAACCTCAATTAAGACCTAGTATTAATCCAGGTCTTGAAGCTTCACATACCTACAGAGATATTAACCAGTTCATTAACTATTGAATCAAAGACAACTGTTATGAGTCTTTCAAATTCATTACGATGTTACCAGCACTAACATAACTTGGGTGACTCCCACACAACCGCGGTCGTTACAATAATGACCCTCGTTGGCCCCATGCAAAATTTTTTTCTTCCACCGGTTGTTCAGTTTGCTGCGTTTACAAAAGAGGAACAAAAAAAATTCTTGTATAATTTATAGCTGACTAAGCCCAATTATAGCGTCTGAAACTAGTGAAGAACCATCGGCAATCTTGTGCGTATATTACTCAAATATGCATCATCTTTTGTGTTTAGGGAACAAGAGACCTTTAAGCAAAGCGCAAGCGAAAAGATCAAGCAAAATTTAACTTCATTAAAACAAATCTAATTTGAAAAGAACGGCATTTTTCACTTTTGGCCGAGTGTTTGCATTAATTAACTAAGCCCATCGATCTGTACTCACACGCAAGATAACTTCATTTTACATTTTCCTTGAGGATATTAATCGCAACAATTTGATTAATTAAGATGAGTATCTATAGAAATAAGATACAAGGTTGACACATCGTGAGGCATAAGAAATGCATTATTAATTATTATGAAAATAAAATTGCCTCGTCGCAAAACTCTTCTCAGTAAATAAGATTATTTCTTACCCGGTGTTTCTACTATTCCCAAATAATTAAAATGATAATTAAGAAACCGCCAAAAGACACAAGTAGTACTTATGAAACATTAAACAAAGCAATTTCAAGACAGTTTTTCGCGAAAATTATCTTCCCCGAACAGATTAAAACGTCTTTCAAGACTCGAAGCGGGAAAAAAAAGAGCTTGGTTATTTATTTTATTTCCCAGCGCGATGGACAGAGTGAAAAATTATCGGCGCAGGTTTTGAAATTTCGCGTTTTAACTCGCGTCTGGAGATTCATGAGCGTTTAGGGAAGCGGGAGATAAGATAATTCGTTTCTCGACGTCGTGTTTTGTTACATTTTCTTTAAACTTGCTGACAAACATCCCATCTTTAAACACGTTGGTGTTTACTGTAAGACTATTAAGATAGGAATTAGTTTTTTTCCGCTCTCGATATACAGATAACAAATAATGGCACGAAAGGTGGTTTTCTTACAACACTCACAGATGTAAAAATGAAGAGGGGAGCACATTTCAAAACATGGAGCTACGCACTCAAAAGTTTTAATAGTGACTTAAATGGTTTGTTACTTTTTAAAAATGTCAAAACTGACCATTACGAAGCTAAATAACGTTTAATGTTTTGAATAAATGCAGATTATTTTAAAGATGAAACAAAAATAGCTTTTTAGATAAAAATTAATATATTTATAAAAATTTAAATTCGTTCAATGGCAATTATGTATCTATATTCATATAACAAAGCTCTCTAACTCTACCTTGAACTAAGTTGCAGCAAAATTACAACGAAAAAAAAATACCAACCAAACCTTTCTCAAACGGACTATTAAATGCTTGAAAATATATTTTAATCAAACTTTAACTTTTCTTATTCAAAGTTGTTCGTAAGACCTTCGGGATTTATGATACAATATTAAACAGTTAACTTATCACAAACACATCTCCCTCCAAAATTCCAATTCTTCCAATTGCAACTAAGGCAGTCTAAAGCCGCTACGAATCGCAGTAATTAGTCTACAGGTAAATGAACTATGAATAAGCCCGTCCGGGGCTAGAACGCTTATACCATTCAATCAAATGAAACCAGTGCGGCAGAAACGGTGCATCTCATCTCATCTCATTCATAACTGCATAACGTTGAAGCTAAGTACGGGACAATTCCATAGTAGCTGTCAGACTTAAGCGAATCGACCCAACATACAGGTTGTTTCAAAAGTCCGTTTCACGGCTTTAATTTGGAATCAACATCTCCTAGGGTTATGGAAGTAAGGTACACTCCAAGGTAACTATGCTGAATCCAATGAGATGGCTTACAGCAACCATAGCGACTAAATAAGAAAGTTAATTAATAAAAAAAAAACCTAAAGGAGATCGAACAAAACTTCAATGAGGAAATGGTTAACATGACAAACGCACAGAAAAAGGTTTTATGAAAATATCTCCTCGAATATTGAAGATATTTTTATGAACTTTTGTACGCGTTTGTTGATATTGCCAACAATTTCCTCTTTGAAGTTTTTGTTCTATCTCCTTTGGTTTTTTATTTTGTTTCTAGGGGAGCTGTAAGTCCTCAATGTAGTCGCCTTGGCCAATTACATAGGGGTACACCTTTCTTCTATGACCGTAGGAGACGTTGGTTCCAAGCAAAAGTTGTGAAACGGACTTTTGAAACATCCTGTTAGATCTTATTCTACTCTAAAGGCATGGAAGGTAAATTCACAGACATTTTGGAAAATTATGTGGGTAACAATGACGAGATGAAATATTTTTCAAAGAAAAGTATCAGAATAGTTAAAAATACCTCTCTAATAATACGTGTTTTATACTTTATTTGCTACACATTTAGCAACTCTAATTCCTTTACTATATCGATCATATCAAGGTTAAGGCCGCGCTATTTTAAAATTTAGAAATAGCGAGCGAACATATTTTTGGAAATCGTAAGTTTTGTGTTACATCAAGAAGATGAGTTTACACTATGTAACAACTTGTTTTAAAACCACGCTTTACATTTTCTTTTAAGATACACTTTGAATACCCAATGTCGTATTCGAATTCTGCAAATCAACAATTCCTGCCACGACAGCTAAGAAAGGGGGCCTCTAGATAAATAGGAGAAGCAATAAATTAGAAAATAGAATTAGGAAAAAAAAAATTAAAAATAGAATCATGGGTTTTTATTGTAAACGGGATGAATCCGGTCCTATAACAATAAAGAAACCTGTAAGGCATCTTCCATAGAACTAGCTCAAGGACTTGAATGCGTAGGAGATACTTAGCACATCAACATGCTAAGAGGATTAGCACTTGCGTCCTTCGCATCACAATTTTGCTCTCAGACCACTATTCGGGGATGTCTGTATAAAGGAGCCGAGAACAAGGGACGTGGGCAGCAAAATACGACGAGGTATGCCAAAGACAATCGAGACTGAAGATATCAGATAGCTCTATTGATGATGACTGGATTGGCCACTTAAGAGTTTAGTCGGGTTGAAATTTGTTTAGTGGCGTAACGCCCACTAATGAATAAATGAGAACACACGAAAGTATGAAACAAGTATACATAAAATTAAAGTATTAAGTACGCAATCAATAATAAACTATGCAAAATTTAACTTAAAGGTACATGAAAATGTGAATGGGAAGAATGACAGGGTTAGTTGATTTAAATCAAAAGTGTTAAACCAGCTTTAAAAAAAGGTTAAACTAAAAACTTTAAAAATGGTTTGCAAGATTATTTGCATTACAATTTTTAAACTCTGCTAAATATGTAACTGGGAGAGATAGGTTAAAGATACTCAACATAACATTGCTTGCAATTTCAAGAACAAGTTTTACTACCGTATACTAACCCTTGATGTGTGATGAAAAGGGGTAAATATCAGGATTCGGAATCAACAGTTATGATAAACTAAACAAGAATTAAAATCCTATATTTTTTTACCTGGTATCAACTTTTTAAAATCTATTGATGATTTTTATCAAAAGCTTATTTTTATATTTTTAGTGATGTTTTCCAATCAAATTCGTATGCATTACTATCAATAGTTAGATTATTTAATATTTATCACTAATTAACCATTATTTTAAAGAAATAAACATACATTACTTTGATGAGTGAGAGTAATTTAACTGAATAAATGTAACTTAAAGATTGATTTTAATTTTTACACAAAATTCAGACATGGTGTTTTAGTAAAATATCATCTGTGTCATGCTTTTTTTTTCAAAATGTATATTTATTTCAACAGTTGGTAAATAGTTATTGAAAGATGGATAGCAATTTTGGAAACTAATAGCAATTTTTTTTTCATTAAATAATGCATAAAATAGATTATAATATATTAAATAATGAAAAATTATTACATCGCATAGAAATTGTAATATCAATGTTTTTTGAGCATTTTCAGAAGGCATGGAACTGTTAATTCACTTTAATAAAAAAATTTGATTTAAATAAAAAATCAATTTAACTTTAAAAAAATTCGATTTAAATAAAATAAATCAGATTTTTAAAATTTGTTTTTAAGTAAAAAAAAAGCAACCCAGGAGAATGGATGAAGATACTTAAAATTTTAGGGTACATAATGTGTTAAATTGGAAAGAAAGCAAAAATAAGAAATATTTAAAACATTGACGAAAGGTTAAAATTTGATTAAACATGAATATTATGATTAAGAGAGGATAAGATGATTGGCAAACTCGTTGGAGTTAAATATGAAATCTTTGCTAACTTAAATAGTGAGAAATCAAAATTCCACTAATCACTAGCAGTTTGATGAATTTTATAAAAAAATATTTTAGTAACGGTTACAGGAAATGGAAATCGCATATTTGTGCAATATTATTTAAACAGTAATGAAATTTAAATTACGTAGTTAACATGAAATAAAAAACGTTCTGGATGTCTATAAAGGAGTCTATTTTGGTTTTTGTAAAGAGAAGTAAAGATCACGCTATTATTGTGCCTTTAAAAGAAAAAAAATCGTAACAAACACGCTATTTTATCTATGAAGGAAACTATTATCATAAAAAGAGGGAACCTTGATATTATTCTCCTTTGATGCTTTTATATTGTTTTTTCGGTGACAACGTTTTATACCTAGCGTAATAAAATTTCACTTTTTCAAAACATTACTTGATATCGATCTCAGGAAATATTAGCTATCACGCAAGCATACAGAAATATAAACAGTTTTGATACTAGTCTTCTCTAAGTAGATTTGATATTAAAGTATGAAGAAACATTTTGGCTAACAGAAAATTTTTGAACGACATTGCATTTGAGAACAAAGAGCTATAAAAGATATTAGTGTTAAATTGTAGATAATGTTACAAAAACGTGTTCATTCAATAAAAATTCAATTTTATAGCAAATATCAAAAAAAGACTAGAAAAGCGGCTAGATTCAAAGAGGTCAAATATCAAGCCGTGCAAAAACTGTAAAATATGTGTCAACTAATTTCTTACAAAAATAAGAATCTACTGAAAAGCTAGTGAAATAAATATCCACTATCCCAGTGTTTTCTATCGTGTGCAGCGAAAAGAAATATCAGCAGACAAATAAAATTCAAACTATAACACATGCTTAAACGATTACATCTCAGATGACATCCCTCCACGATAATGAACAAAGTTTTAAAAGAAAAAGAAAAAAAAAACGTGGAAACGCACCACCATGTCACCACAAATCTTTCAAACAACTTTCATCAAACTCAAACAAAAACACACATGTTCGTAACAATCACATTCCAGCCAGGCATATCATTCACAAATAAATAATAACCATTGATTCGAATGCCAATAACATCCGAACATGCACCAACGTTGTCACACAGACTTGGACAAGGCTTTATAGGTAGATTTTTACCTTACAGATAGGCGAAAGTAACTTATGCCGGCGAGATGCCCCTGACGTCCGCTTGCTTCTGTTGACAGTCCATTAAAAGCGGAGCGGAGCAGGAGGATTCTTCGTCCAGCGGTTCTCTACCCACTGCGCATAGGTGGCTCGCAAGCCTTTGCACGGAATGTCATCATTGCTTTGGCGGGTGACCACGTGCATCCCATTTCCGCAAACACACATATCAAGCAATATGGCAATGAACCTGAATTGCACCCCTCAAAACCAACCAAAAAATCAAGTGGAGAAAAAGTTTTACATTTTTTAATGTAACTAAAATGTAAGTCTTCTGGGAAAAATATCTAGATCACAAAAAATGAAAAGGGGGTGCTAGGGGCTATTTAACGACTCCGAAAGAAAATATTTGCATCTATAAAGTACTAACTTAAAACTAAAAGAAAACCAAAAACAATGAATCATAAGTAGAGTAAATTTTTAATTTTGAAATCATATAAGGTGTAATCTGTAATCCTTTTAGGGTGAATATTTTAATTGGTACCGGAAAAGGTTAGAGTTAGAAGGTTAGAACCTATTAACAAAGATCCTAAATGGGTAGGCGATGAAAGGGATTATACTATATCTGTACAGAAATTCGTTAAACTTAGAATTTTACTTTTAACATTCAAGGATATTTATACATTTTTTTCCTCGATATTTTGAAGAATTTCAAAGCAGTTTTTAACTTTTTAGGATTACAGACGAAACGGTTTTAGATCTTTAGCAAACGAAAATTCTGTATGAAATGATTTTAACAGTATAAGGTTTTTATGTTGCGGCAAAAAGTACTCACTCATCAAAACATATAAAAAGGATTTTCTAAAGTTAAAAAGGTTTTTAAAGCTAAATGGCTTTTAAGAAATAAATTGATTTTGGTTTCAGTATCAAGAGGATTATGTAAATATTTTCGAAACTATTTTTAGTGCATATAACGTAGATAAATAAAAAACAATTTCCATCAATGCTGTATGAAAAATGGAGTGATTCATTTCGTGTTCTTTATTTTCAATTTTTATAATGTGAAAACTTAAAGGTTATGTAACTGACATAACAACAGAAAAAAGGTGCATAATACCAAGAAATCTATGGGGTGTAATTGATAGGAATCCTAATTACTAGGCCAAAGTAGAAAAAGTACTTGGCACTAGTTTTCACCTGTTCGTTA
The DNA here is from genome assembly GCA_963680715.1 of Tetragnatha montana. NCBI lineage: Eukaryota > Metazoa > Arthropoda > Arachnida > Araneae > Tetragnathidae > Tetragnatha > Tetragnatha montana. The sequence goes on from OY796684.1 coordinate 25,342,780, forward strand.
ATTACACAGGGACAACGTATGAATTAGTACATGAAAAAGCTCTTTCTATAGGTAGAATTACCATATGTTCTGGATTAGACTCAGTTAACCATGAGATAAGAGTCTGTGCCGAGCCAACTTACATGTTGACTGCTCCCTTTTTCGACATTCTGCCGTAGAACGAACATGCACCCGTAATTTTCTTTGTTTAGAATCAAAAAGGCATGTTAGAAGAGTGTAAGGTTTCACATAAAGAGTCTCCCTCCAATATTATACAAAAAATACAAGGGACCGTATGCAATACAGTAGTAAAGTATTTCATATTTTAAAATTCACAACAGGAAGTAGGACGAAAGCAAAAAGAAATGTGTTAGACTCCGCCACATGGTATTTCGACGGGTAAGTTGGTTGAAGATCTCGACTGATAATAATGAAGTAAGTGGTGGTAATCCAATTAAAAAAGGGATGAAAATAAGCGTAGGCGGTCACACGTGCTTCCGGATGTATCACACCGCACGGTGAAAATGATCTCACTCAATGAGTCTTTCATCTTTCTTTAAGAATTCAAGAGTCAATTGCGCGTTCCTGTAGTGGTCGAGTTATACTGTTTTCCCAAAACCTAACTTAACTATGATCTACTTAACCAGACTCCGGTACAAAGAAAGTCCTTCAATGTCGAATTATTCAACTCTATACAGCAATAAGGTAACATAACTAAATTACCATTCAGACTGAGAAATTTCAACACAAAGAGAAATATTGAAGAATTTCTACTTAAATGTCATCCGTTAGAGAGAAAAACTGTGCCAAAATGTGTAATAAGGATGCAAAAAATGAGGATGAAACATGATGAAACCCAGCACGTTAACTTAACTTCTACTCAAATTATCCTGTTTTTGAAGTTCAAAATTCAGACAACCCATTTAAATCAAGATATCTTTTTAATGTATTTTTTAATTAAGATAAAAATACGTTAGACAGTTTTAAAATGAATCACAACTCACTTTCAACCGTCAGAAACAGTCAGTTTTTAAGTTTTACTATCACAATTTGTTTCCATATACAAAAGTTTTAATTTAACTCAACTTTATTACACTGTAACCACCGGGTATAATGGTAGAATGGGATAGGTTCAGCGCTTTCCACACTTAGCATATCTTTCCACAGAAAGAGATTTCGGACATGGTGGAACCTTGACCGACAGTGCACCCTGGGAAACCCCACAGAGAAAAAGTGGGACAAGCTTTCAAACCAGTGTATCTGTACTATAACTATGATGGTAAAAGAACTTTAATGAAACAAGCAATGAAATTGATGAATTTTGCATGTTTCTTATTACCCCACTCTCCCCTAACTATGATATTCATACCTGCTGCGATATCAATCGGTTATGCACACGCGTCTTTATTATCACAGTGAGACTCATAAAAAAACTACTAGATGAAAAATAATTCAACAGCATTTAATTAAAACATGTACATTGCAAACTTCCGGCTTTACTACTATCACGACGTTTAACTCAAACTTAGACCTAGTTAAACAATGTTCCCAACCTTAAACACGCAATTCAAATTTCAATTTACGGATGTATCCTTCTTGCATTCATTGGGTTGAAATATGCTGTATATTAAAACGCTTTTAAAGAAAGTCTGTTCCTAACCACGGGAGAATGCCATATGCTCTCTTTCATATTAAGAAATCCGAGTCACGCACCCTAGAACATAATTTCAGTTTTCCAAGAGGGGCGAGCGCGGTTAAGGGCTCTTAATACGAACCCTTCTCCCATTGATCCCCAGTATAGAAGCTTTTTAGTGTGCGTGACGATGCTATATGACCTCTACACAGATTTGATTCAGCTTTCGAAAGAGGGCCCCGGCAAATATTCTGGCCAGGCCGCGGTTTCTTTTCATGTTGGACGGCTGACAGTTTTTCAATAATTTATTCCGGCCTTCTTTCGAATTTTTCTTTCATTATTCCGTCAGAGCAGTGTCGGAAACTGCCTTGAAGTAGTGGGGGAGGAGGTAGAGGTTTTCCCCTCATCCAGCCATACATTTAGATCTTTGAACATTTTTAGAATATCCGCTGATCACTAACGATTTAGAAAGGCCAATTTAAAAAACACAAAATTGGGAATAAAATGTGTGTGTCTGGTCAGCATCATTTGATCAAAAGTGGTGGTGTATATTTTTAATAAATAAAGGTGCTTGCTGCAACAAAGCTCGTTGTTGTTGCAAAAGCCTCAATTGAATCGTCATCGTCAGTTTGAAAAAGGGAATAAGTCTAAAAACCAAGTTTTGAGATAATTAAAAAAAAAAAACTGTATTAGTTAAGGAATTTTCATTGTATAAACCACCAAATTTTAACTGGCAATTCAGGACCCTATTTAGAACACAGAACAATCATTGAAAAATATAAGTATGTTCAAAAATATTGTACAGTTGAATAAAGTGATGAACTTATTCCCTTTTTGATACTTATGAACTTTCAGCTGAAAGAAATATTAAAACCATTTTAATTGGAAATTGAATTAAATTTCTGCTTAGGTCAAAGCACAAAAGGGAGAAATAGATAGACTAAGACAAAAAAAATAATGAATAGATCAACGGAGTCCAACATTTACAGGATAAAAAAAGGTAAAAACATTTAAATTAAAGCAAATTTTGTTTTGGCTTAGTTTACAGCATAAAGAATAAGAAAAGAAAGACAAATTAACTTAAATTTTGAATTAAATAAAAAATGCAATGAATGGACATCGATTTCGACAAATTCAAGGAGCTATATCTGCCTATATAATAGGGAGCAGTTATTTTTTTCCCTCTTCTCACTCATGTCTAGAGATGCTTGGGGATATTTTTTGAGCACAAAAAGTCAATTTTTCATTTTTTGAACTTATTCCCTTTTTTAAACTGACGATTCAATTGACTTTAACCTAAAACTAGACCGCTAGAACACAAGTCACATTTTTATCTGGGTGTGAGTGATTTTCTCTAGTTAAAAAAAAAATGGAATCACGAGTTATCCCCGCGTAAGGAACAATCGATAAATAAAGAAATGACGGTTAAGACAGCTAATTATTCCCAAATCTCTCTACAAAGGTGTATTTTTAAAGATAGAAGTAGGGCAAAAGAAATACTGAAATTCCTTCATACAATTGAATATAGGAAAATTAAAGGAGTCTTTTGAAGGTCTTTAATAGAGGTTCTTCATTATCGATTGGTGGATATTGTTTTAGAAAATATCTCGTCTTCTAGGATGGTTTTCGTAACGGAAAACTACTTTGTGTAAACGAGTTCATTTAGATGAAATTTTTTGATAAAATGTTAGTTTCTTTGATGTATTTCCAATTGAAAGGTATAGTATACATTTTCTACAAAATAATGCAAATTAAGTCTACCGGACGTAGTTAGGGGGTCTTCGGTTAAAGATACTCGGTGAGACAGCATGCACAGGCGAGTATCGCATATTGAATTTCGGTCACATGCAAAGATGCATAAAAGAAGGAAGCCACTACGAAAAAGTAGGATCAGAATGGACTTGCACGAAAGTGTAACTTGATAGAGACGTTTTGCATTACATTTGGTAAAAAGTGGTTCAAGGAACTTTTCGTAATATCCATGAGACTGCGAGTTAAGAACCACAATATTCTCCTGCCAGTGAAATAATTTACAAGGTAACCTTTTAATAACAAATTTTGAATGAGAAATAAAGAAAAATGTTTCATGTGTATGAACAATTTGTATTCGTATTGTGTAATTTATTAAGAAAGCAGATTTTATCTCACTCGAAAAACATAATTATTAAGTAGATGTTTTTGGGGAAAAGATGTATTTTACCTACCTGTATGCAATTTGTTTAGGTTCAAAAAAGAAATGTTCGTTTTTAAAGTAAGTATAATTAAACAACTTCAGCAAATGCGATAAAAAATAAGAAATTATCAAGCTAACTATTCAATTAAAAATGTGTTGGAAAATTATATAGTGATTTTTTTTTATCTAGCCTAAACAAATAATAAACATAAATTTTCAAGAATAGAAATCGCGTTATCATTAAACATACATTTTTTTCTATTTTACGCCTTTTTAGAAAAGTCACTACCACTAAACTTTTTCTAATATACCGTGCTACCTAAATGCTAGAGTGCCTGTATGGGGAAGAGTGGCGACAATTCAGGCTCGCGCACGCTCGGAAGCCCGTTGGGTTGCCAAAGAGAGATACTAAACTTAGCCATGCTGGCATCTTTATCGCTCCTTTGGCATACACTCACGGCGGTTTTCAACACTAAAATTCGGGATTTTTCTTCGGCGTTTCGTTTTCCAATTCCCCCGTGATTTCTTTTTTAAAAAATACAATTAGGTTTCAATTCGCAGTTTGGGGTTAATTTAAGAAGTTTAAACTTCTGGAAGAGTATTAAAAGTTTTTGATAACTTAAACTTAAAACATTACTCAGAATTTAATGTTTTTATTAGTCGAGATTTAGGGCAACTTTTCTGCAGAAATCTTTATTATAAATGCTGAAATATAACTATTTTTTTTTTTATAAATAGGGTCAAGATGTTTAGCCTACTAAGAGCTTAAGGCCAGTTAGAGCAATTTTATTTTCTTTAATCTTTGGGTTATAAATTATACTTAAGGAAACTCAAGATTCTGTTATTCAAATAACAATCCACGAACTAAACTTAGAGACATAATTAGTAAAATTTCAATATGTTCTTTAAAGTAAAAAAAGTAGTAAAAACACAAGTCATCTAAATTTTATAAATCAGTTATTTTATTTAAAAAAAAGTCGAAAATTTTACACAATTCATATCAAATAAGAGTAATTGTTAAAATGTTTAACTCTTTATTTCAAGGCACAACAAATTTTACATAGTTTTCTTCTTTCCGGATTCTTAGGAAAAACTTTCAGAGCAAAACCCTGCTCTGATCTAATTGAGCAGTTGAATGCTGAACAACCAGGTATCTATTAAAATTAAAGTAGATATAATAATTAATAAAATAAGGTAACATTAGATTTTAAGAAATGCAGTTTTTACGCTTTGAAAAAGAAATTTCAAAATTGATACTTTTGTATTTTGTATTAATGCAAGCATGCTGAAGAAGTCTGGCATTTTTGTATATAGTTGATTGAAAATTATGCAAAACAACAAGATAACATTTATGGAACTGTGCTAGCAAATGAATATACAAGAGATTAAGCAATTATAACATACTATTTACATTTTAAAATAAAACTTTAAAAAGCTAGAATTTTAATCAATCAAGCTTACACAAATGAAAAATTTCAAAAATTAACTTTAAAAGAGTAACCAGTTCAAATCTGAATTAATTCTCGCAAAGCAATAACCAAGTATGTAAACAAGGATTGTACACATTGGCGATAAAAAAGCAACGCCAAACCTCTATACTACATGGCCGTTGTTTACAACTTTAAAAAATGCATTTATTTCTCATTTATGTGACATTAAACAACAAAAACACAATATATAGCATAAATGATCAATTGTGAGTGTATTTAAAGATTTTACAGCAGTTATTTCTCGTTAAAAACGTTACGATTACTTCATCGACTGCTTCATAGCCAGCGACGTAAAATAATGGACAAAAGCAAAATAATAAGACACTTTAGGAGATTAATTTTGGTTAATTATTAAACTTGAAACATTTCTTAATGAAAATATCAAGGTTTCCAAATGATACATACCTTTATTTGAAGAATTTCGGCGATTTTTTAGGACCTTCTCGCATCTCCCATGTTAAGTCTATGGGAGCGTTTACCAAAGTGCCTGAGGGGGTAAACGACCAATCAGATTTCTCTTTCGGTTGGCGCCACTCTTCACTATCTAGGCACTCTACTAAATGCTGGTTAAACGAAGTCCAGACCCATCGCTTGAGATTTAAAAAAGCCTTATAACACAAGATTGATGCGCATTTCCAATTTGGAGAACGAGCAATAGGGTTCTTCCTTTTGTCATGTCAGATACCAGGTATGTGGAGGTAAAATTCCACTCTAGAGTTGTTATCAAGTAAAGAAAAGGCTACACGCAATGCTAACTTAAAACACTTCAAGGAATTCGATAGGATTGGAATAATAGCGTAGGGCACTTGAAGTAGTATTTAGAAGTATATTACAGGAAAAACTGAATTCTGAACTGAGTAATGCATAAATCAGAAGAAAACTTTTTTCAAACGTAGCTTATAAGAATGGGTGTAGGAACTGCGGAGTATTTACACTGAACTTATAATAAGCAGATAGGAACTGGCTTATTGTGAAATGAAAATGTTACAATTAGTAATATGCCCACGCAGTAGAAAGTAAAGATCGAATTACAGAGAAATCAAACAAGTTGAGTCTAAATCTAACTTTCGTTAATATAAACAACATTTGTATAAAGTGATTTCAAATAAATTCAGGAAAATTAAGCCACAGAAATATTACATAAAGTGTTGACTATCCCTCATTTTTATGGTGATTATAGAGAACTCTCTGTCTAAAAAGATATTCCATATAAGAAATAAAAGAAATGTATTGGAAAATGAGTAAATGTAGTCAACTATATTTTTACAGGAAAATAAACTAGTACTTTCAATAAACAAAAAGTTAAAAGCAAAATTCTTAACGATAAAAATTTCTTTTCAGATTTACGTTTCAGAAATGCTAACCAAAAAGACAAACAAGTATTTTCGTAAATTATCTCTTTAACATCAGGCAATCTAATACAAATTTCTCAACTGGAAAATTTGGTGGGCAATATACACACTACACTCCAGATTCTCCATCTCCCCAGAGTGACACTTTTCTCGAGAAACGGCGACGTTTCCATAGAAACCTATTGAATAAATGTTTCAAAACTTACCCAGAGGAAGCAGGGTAGTTACGAAGACGCAGAAAACTTCATCCTGGGCTGCGAAAACAAAAAAGAAATCAGTACACAGGCAATGAGACAACATAAAATAAAAATGACGCAACATTAAATGTTTAAAGCCTATCGATATAGTCTGAGAAAAAGAGTTCAAGGCAATGCATGCATCTTCTTAGGTCACCTGATTCACATATACTTTATGTTATTATAAGTGTTAAATTTTTACAAGTAAGATTTAAAATGCAAAAGATAAATTTTGAAGTCAAAATGTTTATTTTTCTTAAAATCTAATTGAAACTTGAAAAAGCTGTAAAAAAGGGGCCGCGAATTAAGGCGTTTACTGCAAGTGCCTCAATTGTAAATCAGACGACGGCGACGTTCTGTTGATGAAGAGATTACTGATGAGATGAGCCACATTCTCTATACAATACATTTACTCTTGATACCCGCATAATTCCAGTAATTTACTTATGTTTGGTAATCAAGGTTCTTGATTTCGACTTGCTGGTTATTTCTTAGTCTTTTCAATTATATTATAGTTTTCTCTCTCGGACGAGTCAGCAAAGGAGAAAAGTAAGTAATTCATTTTGTTTTTTCTATTAATATAATACCAACACACATTTTATACTTAAACAAAATTTATATCCCTTTCGCTTGAATTTAATTTTTAGTTTCACAAAGATAGGTAGAAAATATTTGTATGTAATTTCAAACCATTCTGTTTGACGGCATTCACCACGCACCTCAAATTAATATTTACACCGCCTTTAAGTAACCAGATCTGATCATAATACTTAGATAATATGCGATTTATTTAATGGTTAAAACATGAAAAAGTACAATTGTCCGTCCAATCCTTAAAAGTACAAATTGTCATGGTTAAGTATAGACATAGGCATGGATATTTTAAACGTGGTTATTTGTTTTTCGACCAAAATCTAGCATTAATTTATCATTTAACAATCTAAGAATGTTTAAGTTTGTTTAAATGACAATGTAAAAGAACTAACATTAATTATAATTAGCATTATAATAACATTAGTAATTATGACCATTGCACAAATCATAATGCAACAATCACCAACAGAAGAAAAAACCTACTAAAAGCAAAGTAGTGCCAATTTAATTTTTTCTCTTTTGTTTAGATGTATAAATAGTAATTTTTATAAATGATTTCAACTGTCTACACTCAAAAATTATGGTCAGCCAAATAAAAATGCTAATATAGAAATCATCGAAATAAATTAGATAGTGTTTTTTAGATGTAACTTTGTGGACAGTAAAATAATTTTGTTTTAAAAGCCTACAAAATTAGTTCAATATTATGATCTCTATAGATTTGATGTCCCCTTTTAATTAAGTGATTCATAGATTCAAAATATCAATGACATGGATGTAATAAATGACCACCGGCATGGAAATTTTGAATATATTACTATCAAAATAGTATTAAATACTTACCATTTAAAACAAATGTATTAAGAAAAAGGCTTCAATTTTTACACATATTCTAAATTTTATTGAAAAGTTGGCTGGATATTCGTAAACAGCAATAAAAAATATAGCCTATAGAGAGGTATCACATGCCTATACTACAAAATTTAAAATTTTTAAATTTGTTCAAAATTTAATTTCTTAAAAATATTTTTTGTTATTATTTAATTAACTCATGATTTAATCATCAACTGTATTTTTTTATGTTATATAGCTATATAACTACAATATCCATGGAAAAATGACTTTGGCAAATGCCTCAAACGTATTTAACAAGAGTTTTTAAAAAAGTCGACTTTTGAGCCTAAAAACATAGAAATTTGAAAAAATTTAAACTTTTTATTGTCTGATTTTCGTCAAATTTTAGAATGTCATCATTTATGCTATTTATTTGTAATTGAAAACCGTTTGAATTACTTCTTTTTCAGTTATTTTGTGGTTTTGACCGATAATTTAGTTTTTTCGAATATCGAATTTTTGAAATTAATTTTTTTAATTGATAATTTTTTTTCAATTTAAATGGAATATTCGTATTTGACACTGAAAAAATCAATAAACATGTATCATCAGTCTCGATTACTATTAGTTAATTTTTTTATTTTTTTTTCAGGGCAATTTAATTTTAATTTATAAAATATGCTGAACATTTGCAGAGTGGAATCAACCGGTTTTGAAATCTACCCCATTAAATCTATTAGAAATCATCAAAAAAGTTTTCAACTTGGCACCCAGACTAAAACGTCTTTAGTCTTGATATTCGTACAAAACCTTTTAAAAGTATGGTTTTTACTATGGCCTGATGGACCAAACCTTTAAAGAATGAGCTTTTCCGATCGCATATAAACTGTTTGTATGTAATTAAATAAAAGACAGCAGTCCCAAACAAGCTGCAGATGAGACGGCATGAACAAAATTCCCCGCAGTTACGTCACTTTGACTTGTTTCTGCACTAAAGCTCTAAAATTTAACATGTTGAAAAATCACTTTAAAATCACGTTATTTTTATTGTTTCAACACTAAAAGGGGCGTTTACCCCTTCAGAATCCCATGACACACACCACTAACTCATTTTTGAAAAAAGTGGTGTTTAACACGTTTCAGAAATAAACGATTCATACAACGGCAGCTGTCTCAAGACGGGGCTTGGACTAAGTCACACTGCAACACCCGACATTCATCTCCGTTACATTTCATTGCATACGACCGTTATACCTGCGTGCCATCATCTTTCGTACCGAATCTCATTTCCATGCGTCTGTAATCACTGAGTGCACGAGAAGTGCAAATGGATGGAGATCAGAGACGATAAATGGCACGACTGTCTTGATGGATTCAACACACTCATGATTTATAAACTCCTGGCGGGTTGGTTCTATGGGGAGAGGACGGCCTAAGATTTTTCAACACCAGAGAGAAGAAAATGAAAAACAGGCTGCTGATGCTTTTGTCGGGTTATGTCCATGGTGAATGTGAAATTTAGTTTCAGCTGCTAAAAACGTAAATCTAAATTTTATTTCCTGTTTCAGACTATTACCTGTAGCGTTGCGAGAAAGTTTGAAATGCTATATTTTATAAAAAGAAATATCCCCTAAAAATATCTAATAGAAGTATCACCCCTTTCCTTCGATTATTTTCCTTAATTATTTCATTACTTATTGTTAAAGTTTTAATGGAGTTTTTAATAACGAGCATGCAAAATATGCTAATTTTTCTGAAGTATGCTTAGTCAGATAGTACAATAAATTGAAATATAATAATATAGCTGGTAAAGCATCCCCCTCAAGTTTCCTCTAGTCTCAAAATATATAAGCATATTCAACTCTTAACAAATTCTTTTCAGAAGGAAAAAAATTAAGAAAAAGTGACGAAATAAATAAATGGAACAAAACTTAAAGCTTAATGGTTTAAAATCTAGAGCCATTTTAAGGTTTCTTTGAAAATAATTTCATGAAAAGAGAAAACAATAAAACCTTACAGACGACATTCTGGAGTGTAACCAACTTTCCCATTAAGAACATTTATAATTTAAAGTGGGAGAATTAGAGAGAAACCTTTACATAACAACTGATAATTCTCAAGCAAGGAAAGTAACTTATTTGTATAGAATCCGATGGAAAAGAAACATGGCATACGAGACCAAAAGTGTTTTTACGTTCTATTGATCCGAAGCCATTCATAGGTATAAAAAACCCGAAATTCACAAGAGGATACAATCCATTAACAAATCAGTGAATTACTCTCTCCCTTGATAATACAATCGATCCAAATGAACTAAACTGTTACCGCATCACTACAAATGTTAGAAGGTCGAGTATACAAACGCAAGATTTTTTCCAGTTGAATAGGAGGAGCTTATAGTTTTGATTACTTAGCTAAAAGCGTGCAGTATACTTTACTTTAGGAAAAAGAACTTCAAACCGAGAATGATATTTCAAACAAATCGATTTACTCCTCGGATCTTGGATAAAAAGCTACTCTCTTGTAGATATACACACTAAGCCCATCAATCCACATACTTAAACTGTTTGTTTTATTCAAAATGAACTTTCAGCAGTGAAGTTAGAACTAGAGAGACAATATTTGATACGCATTTTTGATTTCACACCATCGATATATAGTATATTAAAATATCAAGGTTATTTAAATCAGTATTTTACCTTTGAAGATGCTTTTTACGTGAGAATAACTATATCTTAGAAACACTATCGCTGTTAGTAGTACACCCAGATTTTAATGAAAAATTTAGCTTGTGTTTTTTTTTTAAATAATTTTGAATTCAAATGAAGTTCTTTCAGCTTTGTTGCAAAATCTCTTCCACGTGACTATGTTGTAAGGAAGAGGGGACACATTTGAAGATGGTGTTAGAGTTAAAAAAATTTATAGATAGACTTTTATTCACTGTTGGAAAAAAAACAGGTTTGTTAAAAAAAAAAAACATTTCTTGGTTTAAACTGGGTTTTTAAAACAATTTCCCTCTAATACATGCATGAAAATTTTTCTGATTAGGTTCAGTTATGGATGCAAAATAAATTTTATTGAACTTTAAAAAGTTAAATTAAGAAAATCCCCAAGGTTTTTTTTGCTGCCTAAAAAACAAACTGGTTTTATAGCACAAAAAGATGTGGTTGTTATATGTTGCATTATTATACATTGCTTTTGAGGGAAAAAAACAACAACTTTTTCATGGCATTCAATTCAATCAAATGATAATATCGCTGTTTTAATAAATTAAAACACCAGGTTGGTTTTTTAAATAAAATAAACCATTCAGCTCTTTTAAAACATAATTTTTTTTAAAGTGAAATAAACCACTTGGCTCTTTTCAGACATAAAAACCAACTGCTTTTTTAAATTAATTGAACTAAACCATTTGGATCTTTTCAGATATAAAGAACCAACTGCTCTTTTAAATTAATAAAATAAACCATTCAATTCTTTTCATACATAAAAAACCAACAAATAGTAATTCCACACAACTTCAGCTTTTAGTGTAACTATTCGTTAACAAATAGTCGGTTGAACCAATTGCATAATAATTATTTCGTGATGCAAGTAATTTTTAGAATGAAATATTGTAACATGACTTCGAATTAATTGCCATAATTATATTTAAGATAAATGTATTTTGCATGTTTCTATCATCATAGAAATAAATTCAATACTAATTTTAATGTCCTTTTACATTTTTAATTTATATATTTTTAAGCGAAACCCTCCTCTCCCAAGAAACGTAATCACAAAAAGGGTTAGCATGATTTAATCTTACCCCAATGTTTAAGAACCTAAGTGTTTTTTTTTTGTTTCTCTCCCAAGTTCGTGTTAAGTGATACTGCGAAAGAAACATTATGTTTAATTTATGAAACAATTTCTATATAGTTTCTGAATGACAAATTCACCACATAAATTAACTGGCTATAAGAAGAGGTTATTTATTATACATTGTTCAAAAATGGCTGGTTAACTTTATTTCATAAAAACCAGTTTTTTATAATTGTAATATATAGAATTTATTGGTCCATTTAATGAAAAAACACAACCATTTTTAATTCTATTTAAACCCGAAGTTTTAACATGCTATAGAAAGCAGTTGGTTCATTTTATAAAAACCAGTTGCTTTTTCAACGCAATGATCATGAGATATATTTATCAGCTAGTTGGTTTTTAAGCTGCATTATAAACTTTAGCATCATGAAATTATTATAATTCTAATAAACAAGAAGTAAATATTTAAAGTAGTTAATTAAGCTAATTAATAGTATATAGCTGAGTAAAAAAGCATGGATATTAGACATTTATAACCAAATATATTTAGAAAACATATTTGCATTTTCATTTCAAGAAGAGAAAAAAAATCTGATTAACTTAAAAATCTGGTTTAAGCAAACAAAACCCCCACTCAGTTAATTTATTTAAACCTAATTTTTTCCAACTCTGTAAAAAGATAAAATTGAAGTTGGTTAATAGCCACCAAAGTTGCATTTCTCTATTCCTATTATTTTACCCAAGTTTTTTGTTTACGTTAGCATTAAACTATAGAGGAAAACTGTTCAATAAATCTAGTTGATCCAACTTCTTTTGTGTTTATATAATAATGTTTCTTATACGAGTTACAATACATGAATTATATAAAACTTCCCATCTTTTCCCGTAATGCTCCCATCTTTTACAAAACACAGAAGTGTTTTACTGCCTTTCTAAAATTATTATTTGTGTTTACTAATTTTTACAGAAAACGTACGATAACTTATTTTTCTGCAAGTAGTAGCTTGGTCGAAATTTGATGCATTAAAATAGTCTCTATTCTCCCCTATTTGTTTTGGGGTATAAAAGTATAAAAAGTGGGTGAAAAAGACATTTTATTTGATATTGAGTTTTAGGACCTGAGGAATTTTTTATTTAGGTAATTCACTCATGAACTAAAATATTGAAAATAGTCAGATTATTAGATTTACAAAATTTTGTTGAAACTCCATACTTACTTAACTATGATTTAAACACATAAGATGCAGGGAACTCATACTACCAAAGAGCAGATTTAAAAAAGAATGAAGATGAACTATAAACATGTTTTAGTAATTTCGAAATTATAATTAATAGTTACAAACAGAGTGACCGCCCTACATCCTCCCCCCGCTGTATGGCTTCAGACGCAACAAAGGAATTGCTCTCATTATCTCCAGACATGCAACCCCCCCTAAGAGAATAGTTAATTTCCAGCCTACACAGACATTGTAGCACGGAATCCCAAAGTACCTGAACCTTTATAGGAGTCTTTGTTGACCAGCCTAAAAGACTATAAATTTCGGAACCCAACTTATAAGAGTGCTATACAACTAAAAATACTCTTTGCACTAAAGACTGGTTGATGACTGACCTCACGCTCTGGGAAGCTAGATCAAATAGGAGGAAATATGAAGGGCCATCCCCTTAATAACAGGTTTCAAATTGGAAGAGCTTGAGAACGGCCTTGAGACTGCAGGTACGTCCATCAAATGAGAATGAAAAGGTAGCACGGCAGCAATAAACTCCTATATAGATATTATCATGCAAATTGGAATACGACAAATTAAGAGATGGGGAAAACCAACCGTAAATAGTTAGACGCAATAAATCACTGAAAACTACTAAAAGTTAAAAAATAGGTGGTATAGTTTCCCACAAGAGAATCCCCCTTTGCTGTAAATGCAGCTCCTTATAAGGATAAGGAACCTGCGTTAATGCTCTCATATCGAATATATTTAATGTCCCTTCGCAGTTTTATCAAGATTCAAAAGTTTTTAAATATTAATTTATTTTGCTAATTCAAGACCATTTTGTTAAATACACATGTTACTGAAAAATACTGAATGAAATGGACACCGAAGATAATGACCAAATGACTTCATAAATAAATTGTTTAGAGAAAATTTTTTTATCATTACGCTATATTTCCGAAACATATGTTTAGTGTTCAAAAGTTTTTAAAACTGTCTATAATACGGACTACAATAACAACTAAGACCATACAATATACTACGGGTCAGTACAGTAAAATATAAATGATACATTAGGTATTTTAATTTTGTTATTAACAACCTCACACGTTAGGTTTGACCTCAAACATTTAACAATTTCATATTTACTACATATAACTAACTATCCATTATAATCAATTTCAAACAAAAACTAAATCCCTTCAATTAATAAATAATAAAACGTGATAATTTAACAGAAATAACGTAAATCGTTTTTTATTTCCTCCTGCTACCGACACCATCCCTGCATTAACGGGTAAGATGAAAAAAAAATTAACCCTTTTTCTAAAATGAAAACTTAGTTAAATAATCTATCAACGCAAAAAAACAGTCTTTCTTCGTCAAAAGTCGACAAAGCCTAAACAGCGTAAACTTTCGTCAAGATGTTCAGCATCATCTCTCATACCCTAAAAAATAGGTCCGAATTAATTTCGCAGCCATCGCGGGGGGGGGGCGTTAATGAGAGTAGACGAGCATCAATCCGCTCCCATTGATCACTCAATCAATCAGCCGCTCGCCCGACCTCCCCCCTCAACACAGAATCTGGAAAGAAATGTATTGGCAAAAAATCGATAGCCGCTGTTGCCTCTGTCCCCTGCATCACAAAGGGGGCAAACAGAGGCTCAAAAACTGAGGAAGTCTTTACAAAAATAGACAAATCTTACTGGACAGGATATTGTAGGTATCGTCTGGATATATAGTACTTACTGTACTTCGACTTGCTTTGCGATAGATATACTAAGGAATTCTAGAGATGTTTATGGTACCAGAGATATTAAAGACTGTGAAGTTAAAAAAAATAACTTGTTCTAAAGGTATTTTTCCCACAAAACTTTTGGGGCGCCTGATGAACTGATGAGACAGAATAATGAAGGGGGATGTTTGAAGTTGACTACATGTGCATGTAAACGCGACTCGATCGTAGCGGAAGCCCGGTGGCGTAGAGGAAGGCTTCGCACGGGCAAGGCAAAGTCAGACCTTCATCCCTCCGGAGTGATAAAATGAGCACCAAATTCACTTGGGAAAATCAAGAGGGAGAGAGTTAGCATCAAGCTAGCCACTCACCCAGTGATGCTGGTTATACTGGAGTTTGAAGGTCCAACGACCTAGGTATCCCCCTTGATTTTTTTCGATCGTAATTCGTAGCTATGGAGTGGCGAAAAATTTCTTCCAGAATGATTAAATACTATGTAATCGCGCTTAGAACCATAATGGGACCGAATTCTTCATAAATTATGTTATTAATACTGCAGCCATCAATCAAATCAAATTCTGCCCGGGCCTAGTGGCCCATCACAGTTTCATTTGCCTTTGGGCCTGGGGTGCTTAATACTTAGCTTGTGTCCAGGTTGAGTGCTAGCCCGACGCTGGACCCCCAGTTGATTCCTCAAGCTAGCTTGATGCTCATTTTATCGACCCTGGGAGGATGAAGGCTTGAGTTGACCCATGACCAGCTACCCAAGCAGAAGCCGCAAGGCATCGAACCTGGGTCGGTAATGCTCGTAGCCAGGCACGCTGACCACTACACCACCGCCGCAGCCATGCACATTTTTTAATTGGACCAAATTTTGCACTGTCTTGTTCAGCTCGAGATTTTCGAAAAAATTCGATAAAACCCGTAATTCATGCGGTTAAAACTAATTTTTCCACATTAAGTTTATAATTAATGTGGAAAAATTCAAGCATTTTTATTACTTTTGTTTTAAAGGCTTCACTTTTTCAACATTAATTCGAAATTTTATTGAAAAATTGGCTTGATCTTGATATTCGGAAACAACATTAAAATATAGTCCATAGACATGTATTACAAAATTTAAATTTTTTTTTAATATTTGTCATTTTTTAATTAAATTATTTTTTGGATGAACAATGAACATTGTTAAAATATTTTCTGTTTCACTGATTGAAGAATTTTACCAGTATTTTTAATGTTCATTTTAATAAATTAACATCAATTGTGTTTTTTTGCTATATATAACTACAACACCCACGGAAAAATGCTCTAGGCACATGCCGCAGTCGTTTTTAACAGGAATTTTTAAAAAGGTCAATTTTGGGGCCAAAAAAACTTTGGGGGAAAAAAATTAAAATTTTTTACTGTCCAATATTCCTCCAATTTAAGTATGCCATTATTTGGCCATTAGTAAGGGAAAACTGTTTGAATTACTTCTTTTGAAGTTCTTTTCAGGGATAAAATCGAAAAAAAAAAAGCAAAAAGTCTGAAAAACTATTAGTTTCATAGATTCAATATATGTTTTTAATAAAATTTTAGTTTGAAGAAAAATTCTGAAAATCTCACAAAAATCGGAAGAATCTCATGCCTGTATTTTGTGGTTTTGAGCAATGTTTTAATTTTTTCAAGTATCAAATTTTTGAAATTAATTTCTTCAATTTATATTTTAATTGGTTTTAAATTTAAATGGAGTATTCTTATTCAGTACTGAACATGCCTATAAACATGTATCATAAGTCTCAATTACTATTACACTAGATTTTTTGAAAAATGTTTTGCGCATTTTTTAAAAATCTTAATTTATAAAAAAATTGTCAACATTTGCAGAGTGGCATCAACCGGTTTTAAAATCTACACTCAGTGGCGTAGCCAGAAAAAAATTTCGGAGGGGGATATTGATATTTTTTTTTGGAGGGGGTATATGGGGTATTTTTAGTGGTTTTCTATGGTCAAAAAAAAGAAAATTTCCAAGTTTCAGAGGGGGGGTATATCCCCCAATCCCCCCCTCTGGCTACGCACCTGTCTACACTATTAACTACTAAGTACTAACTATTAACAGAAACCGAAATTTTTTGGATTTACGAGATTTTTCACTTTTTGACTTAACACCCTGACTAATATACAACCCTTATCTTTAAATGGGTGGAAGAGAACAAACTAGTACTTAAAATGCCTTATTTAGTGAGTAGCGACATTGATAAACATTAGAATTTTCCACATTAATATTTTAAAAGATAAAATTAACTTGTCACTCTTATTTAAAGTTACTGCTTGCCAATGGCAAGCAAAATTGTTGTGCCCTGCACAGCATAGTAATCATAAATTTCAAATTACTGTAATTTTGGATAAATAGGCTGCAGTTTTATTTGAATATAATTTTTTTTACTGTTTTTTTCTTCAAAAGTTTGTCTTGTAAGGATTGGTCCCCTCCAAGTGTAATCTAAAAGGTCTCAAAATGAGTAAAAAACAATACCTTTAAGGGTTAAAATTCCCAAATGTTTCTGGGGAAGACCCCTAAACCCCCCTCTAAACTTAAAAATTTATTATGAACTGTTTTTCCTTGAGATTTTTGTGACTTACAAGGAAGTGTGCTCTTTTGGTGTAACTTAAAGGGTCTCAAAATGAGTTAAAACACTATTTTTTGGGGCAGATTTCCAAAATTTATGAAGTAGTAAGACCCCGACTCCCTTGAAATTTTACCGATTACTATACTATTTTTCTTTGCAAATTCTGCCACTCTTGGGTGTTAACCAGTCTCAAATTGAGCTAAAACACTATTTTGAGGGAGAAATTCCCAAAATTCATACTCCTAAGAGGGTACCTCAGGAAAAATGTTGACTCAACCCTCCCTAAACAAAAGTCTGGTCACAGTTTATGGGTTTTGATAATGTTTTCAGATTGAGCGGCACTGTCCATGTGCAAATACAAAAGTACCAAAGCTAGTCTTGTTTAAACTATAACTGAAGTGTTTACAAATAATATTTTTACTTTTCAACCTTTACTACATGCAACTGACATTATTTAGTTCATCAATTCACTTAACAATTTGAATTTAAAACATTATTAATCAATCAAACTTTTTCAAATTACATGTATTATACCCATCTCTATACTTTAAGTTAACTGTAAAAAATGCAATTTTAAAAATTATCATTACGTTCACCCATATCTGCTAATTTTTAATTCTGGACTGCAACTCGAAAATAATAACACACTAACCATAAAATATAAACAAATCACACATATAATAATTAAAAACTAATATTTTGCTAAACAATAATTCTATAATTTATAGCAATAAAAGATAGAGTAAGTACAGTAAACCATAAAACAGTCAAACATTTATTGAGGAAAAAAATGGTTCACACTGAGGAAATTATCCTAATTTCCTTCATACAATCATTGTCAAGTTTGGTTTTCTATTATTCTATACATAATATTTTAACTTTGCAAAAAACATTGATTCTATACTTTAATGAGAATAAAATGAAAACAGGTCTAAGCGATTCATTTTATCTCTACAATAAAGTAATTTCGAAAAAAGTTTTTAAATATTTCAACAGTATACTGCTTTCTCAACTAATATATTAAACCGAATAGTTTTATCAGTGTATAATACTATGTACAAAAAGTTACCTTTGACTATAAAAGATCTAATACGATATTTAAATTTTATAAACATCATATTCGCTGGTACAAATACTGATGGTCGATGCAGAATTTCTTAGAACATAATTAGTAGTCATAAATAATATGTATGGTAAGGATACAGAGTTTTTAAATTGAGAATCAAACAAAGGAAGAAATAATCAAATCCAGGAAGATTAGAATTAGTACACACCGAGGTAGAAAACGAAACTTAAATGTGACTTACCATAAGAAAACAAAGCCGACTTGGGTCAAGAAATATTTATCTTGAAGTCTATCTCCTATTCCACAACATCCAGTTTCCACCAATCCAATGGATTGGATTTGGGATTTCAAGAATGTTGGTTTATTGCTCCAACATATTTCAAGATCAGGTTTTTTTACCTGTCCTGTTTAAAAAATATTTTTGTATTCATAAATTCCTGAAAAACTTTCTTTATATTTTAAATCTACAAAATTAAATTTATATACTTTGAAACTCCTCAATTTGTTGATATTTTAGTTTACAAAACAACTCTAAACTTTAATCACAGAGAGAGCGTCAAATTTATGTATGTGAGTGACATCTAGCGAATTTTACTAGAACTTAAAACATATGAAATGATTTCAAAATAAACAAAAGTAGAAGAATATCCCTGAAAGTTCCGATATTTGTTGTAAACAAAATTACCAATCATGGCTATTAGATCATGTCGAAATTTACGAATTTTGTTCAAAAATATTTAAAATCTGTGGTGTGTATGAATATTTGTTCTGAATTTACTTCTGAGATTATTTTAACATGCTCATTCAGCTTTCTGAAAAATGAATTTGTTTAAAGAAGTTCAATTAATCTCCGATGTTTTTAAAATGGTATCCCCTTAATATCGCTAGACCGTATTATGCAGCTTCTTGCCCAATATATTAATGGCTAGTGAAATCTTAAACTCTTGGCAAATTTCCTAAAATTCAGCTAGTGTATCAGTATTTAGTGATCTGTGATGGAAACTATTTTAACTATGATTTAACTTTTATGTACATATTATAACCCTGTAGTTGAATTTCTTCTCTTCACACTTAAAAACAAGGTAATTCTAATTTACCATAGAGAGCATTCTCAACTATAGCAGCTTACTGATTTAAACTATAGCAGCTTACTGATTTAAACTATTTTTTCATTTCTTTACTATTTCATATCAAATCATTTTATGAAGTAAAAACTTACTATTATTACAACAAATCCTAAAAACTCTTGAAGGCAGTATTCCTATAATGGTACTTTGTCTTTTATGATCAAATCTCTCAATTAATTTTAAATATCAATAATTGAATATACTATTTCAGGTGTTCATTTCTGAGATTAAAAGGTTTTACTTTTTAGCTCTCAAAATATGAAAGAATGACCTCAAAGAAAACTGCAAACGAAAAGTCCAAGGGGACCAAGATGGGAGTATTTCGTCGGTCTGAATCCGTTATGCCTCTAGGAATTGGAATTCGTAAGCCATCCTCAACTGCAAGTGAGATTATTCCAGAAGGAAAAGAAAGCAAGAGTAAAAATGTTTTTCGCCGTAGCTCCATGATTTGTTCTGAAGGCTTTGATAAATATACATACGATTGCCATAGAAACGACATTCCTGCTAGATCTATTGGTCTTGATATTAAGAAATCACTTGCTGACATTGCTGAAAAGAACTCACCAAGAAACCTTCCTCCTCCGTCCCCTTCAAAGCCTCTTGCGCCATTAAGCCCCAACGAACCAAACAACCAACCAACCCCTTCAAAGTCTTTTATTACTAAACCAACTTCTATATTAAAGAAAAAAACTGTTAGCATCAAAAGTCCTCTCCTTAAAAGGGATTCTGTTGTACATCCTGGCAGGGTTGATATGCAACATTCTCTTAACATAGCAGGAAGATTTCAAAATCCTTGGCCGACTTGGAGACCTCCTTCATTTACCAACATTTTAAAGTTTGGTATTTCTAAAGACAAAAGTAAAGTGCCGTCAAAACAGGTATATTACCTTAACATAATTGTTGTATACCATTCCTTAAATGGAGCAATACCCAGCTGTTGTAATTATCAACATTTTTGCAACAAATTTATGCGTTGCTTCTAAAAATAATTTAAGTAGATTATACCAATTTCATATGTATGAGACAGTTCATTTACTTTTGCAAATTTGAACAGCTTTATTTTGGAATAATAATGTTGTTTAAGTTAGTGTTTTGTAAACATTGCTAAGAACCTCTTCCTCTTTTATATGATTAGCTTATGAAAAATACTTATGGCATACAAAAAAAGGTGGTTTAGTTATAAAAAATTGAAGTTTTGACATTCTTGCAGTATGTGATCTACCAGTTTAGGTAGCTGGGTTTAGAGTAGATAATAGCACAGCAACTGATGGTTTTGGCCTTCATAATTAAGAATATTTGATTCTAAAAACATCCGTTGTGGTGTCATCATTTACCCTAAATCCAGCTAACTGAACGATCGCATACTTGCAAGAATACCGAAGTATTCTTAACTTTTATAAATAATCATCACCTACATTTGAAATTTTGTTACATACTATTCGCATACCAGTGATTGATCACCAAAGATTTTGCTGTGTTAAGGCTTTGTGTTATCCTTTTAGACTTGCTTAATTTGAATGCTGTGATCACCTTGCTACTGGCTGTTCAAAATATAATTTGGTAAATTCTTAAGCTTTTGAACTGTTACTAATGTCTAAACAATGGTGGTGATTATATACAGAGAATTGAACAGTTAAACCCTTATTAAATAATGAGATTTCATTTTTATTCTGTTATGCCTTTTACTGTCTGGCTGACTCTCATACTAATGAGTCTTACTAAATATTTGAAATCAGTAAGGAATGATTAAAACTTTTGTCCATAAATTTCTTTTACAAAATTCTGTTATTTCTATTTCAAAACGCAAAAAGTATTGATACTTTATTGTTTATGACTAGGTTTCTGCTGAAAAGAAATTGTAATGAATACAGATAGCATGAAAACCAATTTTAAGTCTATTTATCCTACTTAAAACATTTTGTTCTTTCAGGAATTGGAGTTGGTTTTGCCTATTGTCAAGCAGAATTTTGCCAAGCTTTCCATACCAGATGATGGTATACGTTTTACTTGGATTGGACATTCCACTGTGCTTGTGCAAATGCATGGTTTAAATATATTGACTGATCCCATATTTAGTGATCGAGCTTCACCAAGCCAAGTGGTTGGACCTAAAAGATACAGAGACCCTCCATGTTCTATTCATGATCTTCCTCACATTAATGCAGTTGTAATTAGTCATTCTCATTATGATCATTTAGATCTGAATACTGTAACACTTTTAAATGCTAGGTATGTTGTTAAAATTCCTTTTATTAAAGCCTATAAGTTTTACTTTATGAAATTTGAAACACAAAAAATGATTAAATATAAAAGTTATTACATAATCTTGTTAAAATCTTGAAAAATAAAGTAAAAATAATTAACAATATTTTAAAACTTAATAGTAATTCTGATGATTCAAATACTATTGTTTTAATTTTTAATAGGGTCATTGTATAAATTATGTAATTGTTATACCAGATTAATTTGTAAATGAAATTACTTAATGTTTTTATTTAAATCCTTTTTTGAATAGAGGTGTTGAATAATAATGTTATGGAATTATATTCAAATTCTTTACTTGCACAAAATGTATTCCCCGTTCTTTGTGACTGTAAATGCATTGTGATGTGTTAAAATCAAATATATATATACTATATATATATATGTATTTCATGTGTTCAAGGTTCGGAACTGATATTCGTTGGTTTGTTCCACTTGGTCTTCAATCATGGATGCAGCAAGTTGGTTGTGAAAATGTTGTAGAGCTTGATTGGTGGGAAGAAAACTGCGTTCCTGAGCACAGTGACACATTTTTTGTTTTTACCCCTGCTCAGCATTGGAGCAAAAGAACTATTGGAGATGATAATAAGGTTTACCTTCTTTTAATTTCTCACTAAATTTACAGAAAATAATTTTGATACTTGTCTTTTCAGCTCTATAAATTTTGAATGTCATGTAACAAAATTTGTTCTACTAAAAGTTATTTTTTAAATTAGTTATGATAAACATTTTTAGAGTAATTTAAAAAATCTAAATTTCTTGGGGAAAATTAAAATATTAACAATAATCTATATGAACAGTAATAAGAAGAAAAGAAAACTATCATCCATCTATAATTTGTTCTGCAGTTTACACACATTTTTAATGATTCATAATTATGAATGCTATAAAATGAGTTAAAACTCTGTTTTACAGATAGTTTAAAAAAAGTACTGAATAATTTTTTTTTTCAAATTAGAGAAATATTTAATTTACTCTTTTTTTTAATGAAGCATAGATTACTTTTTTTACTTTCTCCATGAAGGACAGTCCCAACTGTGCAAATTTTATGTTTAAAATGTCAAAAAACAGGATACTATATGAGCCCAGAAAATATCTTGTTTACTAGATAAAACTTTAAGTATGCAAAATAGCAAATTTAAATCTAGAAAACAAAAGGAACTCGTGCTTTATCACCTCTTATACATTTGTACATATTTTTTACAGGTTGGTGACTATTTCCCTAGTTTTAGAATGGGAATATTTTTTTTTAAACTTTTATCTTAACAAAAATATATTAGTGCTTTGTTTATAAGCAATTTAGATTCTTTAATAGACTCTTTACAAATTTTTTATTGAAAAACAGTCCCCTCACAAAATACTTCCTCCAAAAAATTGGAACCTTCACAAAACATTTTATCTTAAAATGGGACTCTCTTCAAAACTATTTTAGCTTTAACAGAGTAAGAATTGGCATGCATTTATTTTTCTAATTCTAAGTATTGAAAGGATTTATTTTTTGTGATTTTATGGTATTTTTAGTCTTGTATGTATTTATAATTTTAAAACTATGAAACTCCTGATTTAATACTAATATAAAATTTCTATATTAGTTTACCTATCACTGATTAAGTTTGTTCTAATTTTTATAATTCAACTCTTGCCCTTTCTTAAAAATAATTAATTTACAGGTGCTGTGGGGAAGTTGGTGTGTACTAGGTCCTAAATATAGGTTCTTCTTTGCTGGTGATACTGGATATTGTGATGCTTTTAAGCAAATTGGTCGAGTTCATGGACCTTTTGATCTATGTGCCATACCTATAGGAGCATATGAACCCAGGTATGTTGATCTGTAACCTCTTTGCTAGCATATTAAAGTATTACATTTAACTATATAGGGGACTTAAACTGTGGGATTTTGTGACATAGCTTGGCCATTTGTGTCTTGGATGTCCTGGTTGATCTTTTTAAATAGAGAATTACCACAGGTTAGGAAATACAGAAATTTTTAATTTATATAAAAAAGTCACAGAATAGGCAGGAAAAGCTGCATATAATTTGTTGAAACCTATCAAAGTAATTCAGAAAATAAATTATAGAAAATCACTATTTTTAATCCTAAGTATTGTCTTTGAAATATTAAATTAAAATATCATGTTATAAACTATGTTTCTTAATAAGAAGCAATAAGTGATCAAAAATTTTCTGAACAGTCAGTTAAATGACCTGGAATTTACATGTTAACATTTGAGTTGAAAATCAGTCAGGAAATTTAATTTCAAGAATTGTGGGGGCAGGGCGTGTGGTTAAAAAATTGCAAATGGGTTTCATAATTCTTTTATGCTTTGATTTAAGTATTGGACCAGACACTTTCACTTTACAGTTAGTGAAGACACTTTCTTAATGGGATTTTGTGTACTTGTATTGCAGGTGGTTTATGAAGTATCAACATGTGAATCCTGAAGAAGCAGTTCAAATTCATTTGGATGTTCGTAGCAAGCGTAGCTTGGCTATACACTGGGGTACATTCTGCTTAGCAAATGAAGTATGAAAGTTTTTCTTTTTTTCAGTCATTTAAATTCAACTACAGTAGTCAAACACTATATTTTCCTTCTAACTAAAATTTAAAATTTTAATGATCTTATAACAGCATATTCTAATACTTTAGCTAGTTAAATTGCAAATGCAATTACAAAGTAAAAGTATTCCTCCTATCGACTCTCCAGAAGAACAACTTTACTGCAAATGGATGCATTTCCACGGAGCAGGAACTTGGAAGCAAGACATTTAAAATTATAAAGGGGAAATGAGTGGAGTCAAGAGACTTAAAATGCTGTTGGTTTTTAAAATTGTTAATTTGTTAAATTTATAACTTTTTGTTTATAAATTTGAACCTTGTTAATGAGACAACAAATGTTTAACATATGCAGATGTTGAGAACAATCACTAGGATACCGATTTGTTTATAGATCTCCCAAATTTTTGGAGGCTTTATTTATTTTCTTTTAAATGTTTACAATAAACCCAATGCTATAATAAGAATGACATCCCTGAAATTTCCCTATTTGAGGTAGTTTACAGAATACTAAAGTAAATCATATTTGTGCAGCTACAGTTGCATGTTGTTCTTCCAGAGAGGCAATTTGTCCATTTTGAGCAGTATATAATATGTTGTATTTTATTCATGAAAACTAATACTGATAGATATTTTTGTATTTTTACAGTATTATCTAGACCCTCCTAGAAAACTAAGAGATAGTTTGGACAAATTAGAAATACCTCCTGAGCTGTTTTTTACAATGAAACATGGTGAAACCCGATTAATTGCTCAATCTAATCTAGTCAAGAAAAATAATATGTATCTTCAAAACAACTATAAGAAGTAAATTTACTGATTATAATTTATGTAATAAATGCCTTATAAAAGTTATCATATTTGCAAAATTATTTGCAATTGTTGATTGTGTACAATTTCAGCACTTGGATATGAATTAAAAATTGTTGATTTCTTCACTTAAATTTTATTTTTCCTGACTAAATATCTCTGGGCTGAAATATTTATATTTATGATGAAGTTTTAGTCTATTTTTCTATGAAACAGCCCTGTACAATTTTTTTATGTAAATATCATCAATTGTACCAACACCTACTGCTGAAAAGTTAATTTGTATTGGCCATCTGCTGAGCACTTTTCTCTTAAAAAAGCAATGCTGCCTTTTCATCTATCTCATAAAGCTTTTCCATTTCGATTGTGCCTTACATAATTCCCATATTTTGTGCTGTGTGTGGATTTTCTATTTATATGGAATTAATATCCACTTTTTCTATGATTTAGATTTTCAATGTTCAGAAAACGTTTTCTAAATAAAAAAACACTGGAAAACATTAAGTTTTTAAAACTTCTTCAGAATATTTTATGTTGAAGATATAACATTTTTAAATATTTACTAACTTTTATTTCATATTTTGTTTGCTTGATACTGCTACATTCATTTTGATATTTTGAGGAGAATTGAATTGCTTTTGTGTTGCTAAATTATCTTTAATGAGTCTGAACCAGTTTTGTGTCTGCAAAAAAAATATGCTTGAGTTATCTAAAAGCTTGATTAGCTCAACTTGCTGTTTTTTAATACAAATAAGTCAATTACTTGGATTGTAAATTGTGAGTTTACTATTCATATTGACATACTATATTATTTCTGACAGTAAGTGATCATTGACTCAGTACTTCAACATGACACAGATAAACTAAAATATGTCAAACTTTTGGTTTCAATTTTTATAAAGAATACTTTATTATGACATTTTATTATAATTCTTTTTAAAATTTGATTTTAACTTAAAGAGTTTGATTAGTATTAGATATTTATAATGTGATAGTTTGAAACATCTCATAATTTTGTGTTACTCAGATTTACTTTTATATCATTGAATTCATTCTGTTTTTAATAACATCATGCAAATAACTCATTAAAACCTGTAATCTTTTTAAAGTATGGTATGCTTGATTAAACTCTAAAAGGCTCATTTAGGATTATGGGATATAAATGATTTTAGTTAAACTATTAAATTTAATAAGTTTTTAGTAAAAATTTAATGGACACATTTTTTATGTTTTCAGAACTAAAAGGTCTTATAACAATACAAGTTTCATCTGTGATGAAATATTTTTTCACTGTTTTAAAAGGAATTTAAAACATTTTAACCTAATTTGAATGTTTATATACTGTTTAAAATGCATCTTTGTGAAAAAAAAATTTCTCCACAAAATCTCATTTAGAATAATATAAATAGATGTTCTTGGTTCAGGCTTTATCAGACGATTCATTTTAATTTTTAAATGTAGTCATATATAAAGTTAAGAGAACTTTATGGTGAGTAAGATGGAGGCTAAAATTGTACTGTTTTTAAATTTCATCTCTTTCCTTAGATAGGAAAGATTTTGCTTTGTAGCTTTTGTGATTTGTGCTGTCCTTCATTCTTTCAAAGTTTGGAGTTGTGGATAGTTTCATTTAAACCTGTTAACTTTTGCTGCATGACCTGATTTATCTTTCATTTTTTTTTGTTTTATTTATGTTTAATTCAATGGTTTTTCCAACTTTTTCTCTTAATAACGACATTTTTTCTGCTTCCTACGTGTAATAATTGAACTTCAATGCCATACAACTATTTTGGAGTATTATGTTTTTGATTTTTTTTATTTCAACAATATGATGCAAGTTTGGCCAGTCAAATTCAAGGTTGATTTATATTTATATGTACAGTTAAGAAACCTTACCCTTTTTAGCATTACTGAGTTCCTGAGTGTTCTTATATCCTAAGAAAAAATGTTATAAATAAGTGTATATTTATTTAAATGTTTAATTTGCATGTACATTAAGTGAATCCTAGTGCTTCTGATACTTAATTTATGTATGTAGGCTCTCTTTCTTAAATTCCTTCTAAGAAATACTACATGTTTTGCGTTTTCCCTATGCAAAGTAATTTATTATAAAGTCAATGAATCTTATAAATTAGCTTGGTATATGGAATTCCTAATTTTCAGTTAATGTGCCTTACTTACATGTATATCAAATCAAAACGTAAATAAAGCTATTTTATTCAAAATTAGTAAGTTGTTCTTATATTGTTAGTATATAGTTATTTACAGCATCCTTTCTTTTTTTCTTTCTTGGATAATTCTACTTTTTCTTGTCCATCAACGACAAAATCTTCTACAACAGATACCCTTCCTCCATCTCTGTTAAGCATAGCATCAACTAAGAACCTTTAAAATAAGATTTTTATTATTAAATATATTAATTATATAAATTTTTATTATAAGTTTTTTATTATTAAATGCTGCAGAACAAAACCCTTTTTTTATAATTTTCAAAAGCAAAATTAAAAAGTTGACTTTTTATTAAGTTTATATTTTTAAGCATTGTTTTGAAACATTCTAACTTGTCTTGAAGTTAACCATTAACTTAACCATTGTCTTGAAGTTTTGCTGATTAGATAAACCTATTTTTTGGGATTATCTATGTGTCACATAATTTTCTTAAAAGTAATAAAAAACTTGGTTGTAATAAGTCTATGAAGTGGTTAAGCTCTCAATACAATTGCACTTTTATATTTTATAATGTGTTTCTAGTATTCAGTTTAAAGAAATATGTTTATGTATGATTGAATTTTACTTTGAATGTAGGACATTTCTAAAAGTGAAAACTGTTTCAATGGCTTCAGTTAATATTTATTTTAGGTAAAGAACTGATTTTTCTCTTTACATACTTTTTAAAATGTACTGGTTTTTTATTCTTAAATTTTATTTCAAAATTGGACTTTTCTTTAATATTAACTCTAAAAATAAGCATGCATAACAAAGATCTACCATAATTTTTTTAATCTAAAATGTGCTTAAAATTTGATATTTTTGAATGATTTTATTTTTAGAATTTACTTATTCTTATTACTTTTGCATTATATCAAAACATATATTGTTTATATATTACCTGCTACTTGAATAAAATTTAACCCATTTAATTTTATCTTAGTTTAAATAATAAAAAACCAATGATATGAACACCAATTATGTTTTTTTTTTCACTTTAATATCCGTCTAGAAATGAGCTTGAGAAAATCCTAAAAGGTTTGAAACTGAATTTTTTGCTAAAAATGGAAAATCTTAAATAAAGTAAACTTTCTATAAGGAGACAAAGGTCGATATTTAATATGATATTTTTAAGTGAAAACATTGTATCTCTTCGTATTTTCTCGTATTGTACAAATATTTCATATGCAGAGCTTTGTTTTATTAAATGGCAATAAATAATTAATGTTATTTTTAATTAATAGTTTGATTCTTCCTCTAATTATATGAAATATTTGTGTTTAACTGTGAAAATTAGCCTGCTTTCATATTTTATAAACCTTGTTTAAATTTAAAATATTTTAGCTACCTAAAAAACTTTAATAGTTATTTAACTACTAATAAAAAAAATCTGTTGCATAATTTCTATCGAATTTTATTATGTAGTTATTTAGGTCATTTGCTAAGTGAAAATCGTCAAAAAAGCTTTTGCAGCACTTCTTAAACTCTATTTTCAGTAGATTATTTTCAAAAATTTTACTTATTTTCAACGGCTAGGTTGCAGTTGTTAAATAAGTACACAGGGATTGCCTGTTCTATATATTTATCGAGTCTTTAAATCTCTGGTTAGAAAACTTTTTATTTATACAAATAATTCGTAAATATGTAAAACATACTTCATGCAGTCATCAACCATCAAGCCTTCTTTAGCTGACACTTCTGTCCAACCGATGTAGCTTCCTTTTTTATAAGCATACTCTACTTCATCTTGGTTTACATCTCTATCTTGCAAATCACACTAAGAAGAAATTAATTTGACGGAGAATTTTATTAATAAATAAACGCTTAATTAAATCTTTGTACAATATGTAGTGTTCGGCACTAGTTAACTAGAACTAGTTGCAACTAGTAGTTAACTACCGATCAACTAGTAGTTTAACTACTTTTGGTTTAAACTAGTTTAACTAGTAGTTGAACTACTTTTTTTAATAACTACTAGTTGAAACTACTTTCAAATTTTCAACTACTTTAAAAAAATTTTTTGTTTAAAATTTCAAAAATATTTAAAAATTTTATCAAAATATACAAAGATTACACTGCTATTTATAACTACAATGTTATGGTAGAGTACTCAAATACCATAACCAGAAATAAAGCGCCGTTTTAAGCGAAGCATAAAGTTTTTTGTGATATAGATAAGAAAGATGTATTAAGAATTTGGGCAAAAAATAGGTTATGAAATTAAATAGACTAGTTAACTAGTAGTTAACTACTTTGGGAAATAGTTAACAACTAGTTGCAACTAGTCCCAGGAAAAAATAGTTAACTACTAGTTGCAACTAGATTTTCCCAGACTAGTTAGTAGTTGGTAGTTAACTACTTTTTGACCACTAGTTGCCGAACACTAACAATATGTACCTAAACATTAGAGTGAAGGTATACAATATCGAAAATCCCGGCTGGTAGTAGGTATACCCAAATTTTTGAGGGTTGTAAACATTTTACGATTTTATGACACGTTAATACAAAGAAAGTCAATGAATATGGGATAAAAACTAAAAGTAACAACCATATAAAAACATAATTATTTATGATGATTCTAATTAAATACTAGTTTTTACATTTTTATCACCTATTCGAATGTTTTTATTTATCAAAATCTGCATTAATTCTATTAGTTTATCAGTCCGTCCGTCGAGGAATTTCCAGACTGCTGGATAATCAAGAGTTTGCTGCATAATTTTTTTCTTAAAAACTGCCATTACTTTTATAACCAAGAAAGAAAAGAGTACCTTATTTCCTAAAAGTATTGCTGGAAGTGAAGAACCATCAGGAAGCTGGCATTTAGCGTCGACATCTTTTTTCCATTTCATTGCACTTAGAAACGTACTTCTTTTACTTAAGTCAAACATGACTATACAACCTTGTGCATCTCTGTAATACACCCGAGTCATCCATGTGAACCTTTCTTGACCTTAGTATAAAATAAATTGCATATGACGTAAAATTAGAGTATAGAATTAAACAATTATTTTACTGTTATTATTTTAAACACTAATTATCTGTGTTTCAATTTACGTTTTAAACAAAAAAAAAATTTGGAAGAGACTCCGTTAAAACTCCACTTTTTAATGAACTATTTTAAAAATTGATATTTATTAGCTTTTTATTTCGTAATGCGCAGTAGAAATAAATTCTATAAAGGAAAAAAGTATATATTTTTTACTTTTTGTTGATTGTTTTCTTGCAATTAATACTAACAATTTGTGAAGGCTTATTGATAAAATTTGTTTCTACATAGTATATGTCATTGTTGTTTTTCCTATAAAATTTACTTTTAAGTTAAAAAGTGATTTGGATTTGGTGCACCAATTTCCGTCTTTCTCCAATTTTAAAAGTATAAAAGTTTTACTTTTTATATTAAAGTAACAGTTTGCTGAACTGAAAATACGTAAAGATATGATATAGTAGTTTGATAATTTAGTCTCCTTAAAAAGAGACAAACTGACTACTCAATTTTATTTTTTCAACCTTATTTTGTAAGCAAACATGGATATTTTCGTCAAAATTTAGACTATATGGTTCGGATTAGTTCCAATTAAAATATTAGTATTTTTATTGGTTGAAATTTTGAGAATAAATAAATAAAAACTAATAATTTCAGTCTTTTCTTTTGAAATCGGAATTAATTTTTGTTTAAAAACACCTCTCAATGAATGTTTATTTTTAAAACAGCCATAGTTTATTCTCATTTTTTGGAATTTTTTACTTAACCCTGCTTATCTACACAGTGTATCTCAATCTTGATGGATACAAATTAAATGCACGACAATATCAAAAGTAAAATGAGTATGATTGCCTTATTTAATTCGATAGAAATCACAATTTGTTTCTTTTATATTACTTTTGTATCATAAAGAAAATACTGTACTCTGATTCCCTTATCACACATGGAGAATTGCAATATTTTTTTTAAAAAAAAGGCCACTACGTTAGGAAGGAAAATTTAATTGGAAACATTAAGAACATTCCAGGGAAAAGCAACGCGGGATAAAAATTTTGGAAACGTAGATTTTTGTGAAAATGTTATTGAAAGAGTGCGCTATCATTAAGTTTTTTTTATCCCGTTTCAGTCATTAACAACAATTTTCTTTCAAACTTTTATCCATGTGTGCAAACAATATATTTACATTAATTTGCAAAAACTCTTTATTTAATATTTAAATTTTATTAAAATCAATATTACCTGCTATATCCCATAACTGCAATTTTATCACTTCTTTTTCTGACTTCCATAAAACTTTCATGGCGAAGTCAACTGTAATGTAAAAAGTATCTTGATACTCTGAGATTAAAGATTAAAAACTTCAGAACTGAAAAATGTTCCTAGCAAAATTGTATTGTTTTATTGTTCCATAACTATGAACAAAATTTAATTTATTTTGAAATTAATATAAATAAATCTTATTAAAGGCATGTTTTTATTAAATTCTGGGGTTGAAAGCATCTAAAATTTTAAAACAAAATAACTTTTAAACAGAATGTTAAGATTTAAACAATGTGTGATGGTGACCAGACTTCCTACTGTCACAATGTTCCGATTTTCCATTAAAGTCCCGACATAGTCTCACTTTTTTAATAAGTTCCTTAAAACAAGAAACATATATATGTTACGGGCAATGTGATAAATCCGGGCATTATTAATAATGCCCGAGCAATGTGATAAATTCAGTGGAATTTATAAATGAAATTTATCACTTTGCCCGCCTCCACTTCGGGCATTATTAATAATGCCCGATTAATCACTTTGCCCATAACATATACATAAACTAGAATTTTTTTAACATATTTAATGAGTCTAGGGATATTTTTCAACTTAAGTCCTTTATCAGATACTGGCGTGGCGCCTTTCAAGTTATTTTCATTTCTCAGGTGAAATCTGAATTTCTTCAGTTTGGTAACATTTAAAAGTCATGCGAATACCGTGGTAGTTAATAACTAAGATTTTAAATTGAAGATTTCTTTTTTTACGTTAGTGTAGAATATCAGGACCCTTGGCTGCAAACCAAACTAAGCAACTAACCATCATTGTAACTTTGGATTGTTTTGAGAACAATCTAGCTAATTACGAGCGGATTGCCACTCCGCTATTCACTCAAAAGTCCAAAATTTATTCTTCAATCATCTTATTGAAATAATTAAACTAAACTATTAATTACCTTCCTTAATGAGAAAATTTGTTGTTAAAACGTCACCAGAACGCCAGAAAGTTTGACTTCACCGGTCATTTTCTCTTGTACGTTATGTGTCTGAACCAGTAGTGAATCCAGGATTTTTGTTTAGGCTCTAGGGGGCTGAGGTACCTAAAACATGTATATTGCCATGACTTTTTCGTTTTAAAAGGATTTAATTTTCAAATTTTAATAATTTATCTTAAAGTAACATCATAAATTCCCTGTTACTGCCTATTTTTATAAAAAAAAGTGGAAAAATTTAAATTATTACTAAGGGATTTTTAAAAAAAAAATTGGAAGAATTTTTTAATTCTAGTTAGGGTTGCAGCCCCATAGCCCCTCCCCCTGGATTCACCCTTGGTTTGAATCAGAGATATCCAAAGTTTGTCCCTCGGACCAAAACTGCTCCGTTAACTCCTCGAAGTATGGATCAAAATATCTGACTAGTTTTTCTTGGTTTATGCCTCTCCTTTTTTATAAATTCACAACTGTGGTGTATTTAAAAATTTATTTCGGTGTGGGCTCTAATATCCTCTACAGAAATTTAGTGTACTATATTTTTGGTAGGATTAGCATTTAGCATCTTGATGGACACAATGTTCCAAATGGAAAAAAAATTAGGTCTGAGGGTTCTCCATATTAAGTTTTTTAGTGTTTAAACTCATTTTTGAAAATTTCAAAAGAAAAAAATAATATTCTACCCTTGATACGGCCCTGAATATCGTTAAAAATGTTTTAATTTTACATTTAAGGTATTTGAAATGTTTTTCTCATTTTAGATTACAGAAGGAATAGAGGGTCCATTGTTCAAGTTTTCCATAAATCCAAGCTAGTGAAAATAGTCAGTTTAGTTCCCAATTACTGATCAACACATGCACAACACGTGAAGAATTATTTTTATTGTTGTTTGACTGGTCATTTGTCAGCTAACTGTTCAATGAAAGTTTACATGACTGTTCATTTAAATGGAGTTTTTAAAATTCAGAGCAGTTTTGGCGCACGGAACTTTTAATTTGGCCTCTAACTAATTCATCTTTACCATTATAACATGTTTATATGGATTTTTCTCTTTACAGTGTAATTGCATTTTGTTTGGAGTTCATCCTCGTCATTTTCCTAATTTTATTTAATTATTATGCAGCCCTTTGTTTTAACTTCCTAGCTTTCTCAGATATTTTTAGCTTATAATATAAAGCTAAAGTTTTCTCTAAAAGTCTGTAAAACTGCGCTAGTCACCAGTAAAAAAGTAAAAATTTTAAAATTATTATCCGAAATCAAACCTTTCAGCTGCCAGGTACTCCATAAAATCGCAGATCATCGTTGGGAAATGAAGAAGAGTGTGGAAATCAAGTATCCGTGTGTTCTGCCCTGTAAGTATTTCTTGCGGGTCTGAGATGGCCCTTGCGCGATTTTTATTTTACTTTATTCCCAATTAAACTCCATCACATTAACGGCCATATTCACCACTAACCTAACATAAAGTTAACCTGGAATCAAAACTTCTAATTGGTAGTTGAAAAAGGGAAACAAGTTTTAAGCCAATCAGAGTGCTTGATTCCAGGTTAACCTTAGGTCAAGTTAGTGGTGAATACAGCCGTTAAACAATGCAAAAATGAAGAGTTTTTACGAAATTCTATTTCTTTTAACTAAATTTAGACTGTTAAATTAGATTAAAAATAAAAGCATAGGAAAACACATAATTTCAAACCGAAAATTTGCTCATAATAAATCATATTCGTAAGATGTGTTTGCTATCTTTTCCCATGTCATAATCCAGTGTAATAAGTCCGCAGGACTTTATAGAGTAGTTAATATTGCCCTTGAGATAGATGTTACAGGTACTCTGCTATGAAATGATGTTGAGAAAATATGACGTTGAAAAGCTGTCTCCGAGATATAATAACGAAAAAATGAACACACCGCTTACATTTCCTGTATTAAGTCTTTTCAAGGCAGATTCGCATGATTGATTATTCTCGCCCAGAAAGATGGACCATAGGAAGAAATAGGAGGTAATTTAATTATAAACACATTTTTAAGTTCCTATTTAAATACAATGCTTTAATTGTAACAATGCACCATTAGAGACGTATTGTGTTGCGTAACTTTCAAAACATTGTTGAAAAGAGATCTTACACTTGTAGTCTTATTTCTAAGTGAATTTCCATAATAAGCCCCCTGGAGGTTAGATCATATTTAGTTACTCTATTGTTAGATGGGAGAAACAATTGACCCCCTAGGAGTCTCCCCAATTTCCCACGTATCTTCCTTGATGGATCATGTTTACAACTGATCCCTTGGGGGAGGCAGTGTCTCCTTGAACTTTCTCGGCGCCAGACATATGCCCTGAGAGAAGATCGTTAACAGAGTATCGAATTTCAATCCTTACCAGCGATCTCAAGCACTTGGTTCGATCCATTATGATAGGTTTGGACAAGATGGAAATGGGGGGTTTTTATTGATCTGTTGGGAATCAATTTATGCCATACAATTATCCAATTTGTGAGATGAAATATTTTATTCCTGAAAATAAAACTAACCAATTGGTGGGGCAATTTCATTGCTCAGCCTGATTGTGATTCTTACTAGGAGTGATTAATATTTGAGGGCTTCTAGATACGAAGGGTGAACTTAACAAGATACCAAAAAATTGTGCCTTACCATTCAAATATACCCTTCTGAGAATCTATTAATATATTTTTAAGTGAAGATATCAAAGAATCTAAATAGGCAAAGAATGATACCAATTTATTGAGATTGCGATAACGGGAGACTTTTTTTATCGCACTTTTGTTGAGTTCACCATTTGAATCTGGACTACCACATTTAAACTTGGATGAATAATTTTAATTCAATACTGATGCAATGAGGAAAATAAGCTTTATAATCAAAGCCATAGGCGCCGACTTCAATGTTTTAAGAAGAGGGACTGAGGCCCCCCTAATATTTTTATTTTTCGTTTTCAGTATGGATTTTCTGAGTATCTGTATTTACGCAATAAATCTGCATACTATATATTTTTATTTTTAAGTTCTCACTTAGGAGAGAGATATTTTTTTTATCGAAAGACTATATATTCGGTACAAGACTAGTATTTCTCTCGTTATAACCTCCTTCCAGTAAAATAGCATTGGTGAGATCCCGAATTCTGTCCAAATCTTAAGATGAAAACTGAACCAATTTATTTTGGTGTTCCTTTTGAATGAGCTCCCCCGTTAGATGAAAAGCTAGTCCGTTGGAAGAATAATTTTTTAAATGCTATTTAGGATCAGAAACTTGTAATTTCCTTTGAAACGCGTAAGTATTTGAGGCTAATGTACTTGTATACATTGTATAATTAGTGAAAAACTTGGGTCTAAGGATTATCTCTCAGAATTTATGTGGAAATTTTACCCATAATACCCAGGGAGCAGGGAGTATCACTTCCCTTTTCCCCTCTTTGTACGCTATTGACTGATCTTTAAGTATTAATAGTAAATTAGAGAGGGAATAGAGTATTAAAGAAAATTTAACTGAAAGAGGTCAATTTAATTTTTTAAATCAACTTTCATTATTTTAATTTTTAAAATCTTTTAAGTTATCGAGCTTCCAAAATGTTCTTAATATCAAATGAGTTGAAGAAATGCCATTACTATTAAACCCGCCATATTGATCACCATAAAAACTTACAGTACAAACAGTAACAAAACTTACAAAACAGTATTTTGAGGATGGAAACCATCATACACTCCAAAACGATAGGAACTTACGTTTATATTTTAAAACTACAATCTCAGGATATTTTATGCTGCAACGAGTTCTTATTTTATCCAGCGTATGTTAAAAAAGATACACATTAGGGGGTAGTTAATGAACTGTATAATAATTTTTAATGATAAATTGTGAAAATAATGTTCTATAAAAAGTAATTGCTTTTTATCCTTGAATTACCAAAAATATTGCTAAATGGTGTAGAAATTTTAGTCATAATGATCAGGCTTTGCTTTATCCGTTAGTGATTTTTTCCTTAATGAACGAGAAAATATTAATCTTTTAAAGGGCTTGACTGTCTTTTTATCTCTCTCAACAAAACTTCAAATATTAATAATTAAAACTGTCCGTGTTTTCCAGGAAACAAAAATGAATAGCTGTAAAAGCTAGGTATTACAAGTACATGTATACTCAGCATGTGAATGAACATGCATTCATTTATACCCACAAAGTAAAAATTTATCCAAAATTTAAATTTATTTTGTTATTGTGTGTGATACTTAAGTAATTCTTTATATTTACGTTCACATTCGTTTAATTTCCTATTCTTCTAGAAGAAAAGTATGTCATTGGGTTATTTACTCTTATATAAGTTACAACTTCTCGTAAATAACTGTCTAATGGCCTTATTCACTGCTACTTGACCAGGGGTTACCCATCGGTCAAAGAAGGTTTCCACCAATCAGAGGGAACGAAAAGCTAATTTTCTTTCTTTAGCTGCTGATTAACCATAGGTCAGTTAGAAGTGAATAAGGCCGTAAAAGTTTTTCACTTTTTGTTATTGTTATTACTAATTCTACATGGGGGGTTTAAATATTTATCTCATTTAGTGATATAATTACAATTATGAATACTGTAGGAATATAAATATTGTGGAGTTATTTTAAAGATCCTACCTCCGACTGTGCCTTTATAATCCTTTCGAAATATGTCATTGACGTATCTTTGAACAAAGGATGTCTTTCCAACTGTGGCATCTCCTACGATGATTATTTTAAATAACCTTTCAACTGTAGAAGTGGTTACTAAAATGAAATAAACAAAGTTTAAAAATATAAATACAACTAAAAATTATTTATAACAAAAGCCAACTCTGCACAAAACAGTTTCCGGAACGTTCATTGGAAAAAATGGGAAGCTGGGTCCCCAGTTTTTCCAAGGAACGTTCCGGGAACTTTTTTATAGTGTATGATTGAGTTTTGAATGAAAATAATTAGTTTTTCATTTTAAGAGTAAAAGTAGGTATGTATTATTTTTTCTACTAAATGCATTTATAATTATGTACAAAAGAATGTGAAAACTTACTTTTTATAAGCTATTAATACTTGCATTAAAGTTCGTTGAATTAAGGCAAGCGTTAAAAATATCAAGCTAAACAGATTTAAGTAAAATTATTCTAATATAATTTTAACACAGATATGAAAAATTTTCCCCCTCAAATTATTCTTACGTTTTGATTTCGAAAGCAAGTTTTAGTTACATGCGTACGTTTCCGTTTTGTGAAACGACAGAAACGAAATAGAGAATCATGCTATTTTTATATAATGTGCCAAGCTAAATATTAATATGAAAATATTCATATGAGATGGCATAGTATTGTGATGTTTAAAAAGCTAAAATAAGATAAAGTAGCATATTTTCTACATTTTATAAAAAACAAGACATCAAATATTGTAAGATAACCACCTTTTGTTTCCTCTAATTTCCTCTTTTTTAATATTTATAGTTAGGTAATTAGTTAGGTCAATGTCAGTTTAAATCTGTACGATTAATAAAATCCAGAGAACCTATTATTTTAGCTACATCCAGAGACTGGAATTTGTTTTACATTTTTAAACATCACATGTTAATAAAGAATAGTTTGCTCAATACGATGAAGTATTTTTAAGAATTACTCATGAAACATTATGACTTGAAATTTTAAAAATATATACGGGGTGTTTCAACAAGTTCGCACAAGCTGTGCACCGAAAGATTCCTTGCGTGGAGTAAACAAAATTTGCCAAAAGAACTATGACCTCTTTTATTTTTCAAATAATTGACGTCATATACCATTCCATCATATGAATATCACAAGGTTTTGAATAAAACTGATATTTCAGATATCTTATCTAAAACTATTTTGCTCTCCCTTCTTCCTTTTCAATTTATCATAGATTTGTTAAAATTCTTAGAAATAAAAATTGCCTATGAATTGAATTTGTATATTTCTTAAAATTAAAAAATAAAAAATTAGCTATGCTTGATTTATTATTGATTTTGATCCCCTTAAAATCTTTATGTTCATAATTTATTAAAAAGAAGCATTTGCGTATGCCTTTCTCATGGAAGAGTTAAAAATACTACCCCTTTATATTTTAAGTGATTTTTCTTCGTTTATCATTTTAGGTCCTAATTCTTCAAAACCCCATTTTCTATTGTTTTACAGAATCGAGTTTGATATCTAACTTTTATTTTAATTTCTGTACAGTTTTTTTAACTCATTATTGTCTAACAAACCTAGATTAACGGTTTGAAAAAAATCCGATGAAAATTTGCAGCTGAAGATTTGGTAATAGATAGGGGAAAATATTAATTTATTTTTGAGATACTCATGCGAAAGAACTTATCCTCTTGAAATCACTAAAATACTACATTAGGTTACTCTAAAATATAATAAGTGATAATATAGCACAGTTTGTGTGTGATAGTTATATTTAGATAATCATTGTAGAAGCAGAGGCTGCATAAAGACTCATGTTCCTACTGATTGTATACGTATACACACACTGTTGCACTTGCTGCTGTTGATCATATTTGTACTGAATGCTGAATACCCACATATTGTGAAGGTAAAACAACCCACTCATTACGGTGCTGCACCCTTGAAAGCGTCATAGAAAACGTCAGAAAACAAATGTCTGCTCCTTTTTACGAGTGTGGGTGAGAGGTGAGTGTTATCTATCTGTTACTTACGATCCTTCAAAATTACTCACGGACACAATTAACTTTTCAATATTCTTAGGTAAAAGCTGGTTGCAATAAAGGTATTTTGATGAGCTATAGGAAATTTAGAAATTGTCATATTTTAATGGCTCAACTCTCCAACTAAAAGGCATAATGAATTTGCAAAGAAAAAGATGAAGAGTTATTGCATTTTTTTTTTTGGGGGGGGTAGGGGGTGTTAATCACTTTAAACGACCAGAGAGAAATATTCAAGAGTAGATTTTTCTCACTGAAATTAACCCTGCGTACGATTGGGCCTTTACACATATGGTTTGTGTTAGGTTACCTATTTGTTGTTAAGTTAGTATCGCCTAAAAACTCGTTTGAATGGCATAATCTTTTGACTATATTTCTCAACATGTTTATATAAAATGCAAATTGACAGACATCTCAAGACACAAAAGAGAATGAATGTTTTCAAAAATTACTAAAATAGGTTGAGAGTTTAATGAATTTCGCTTAACTTTTGCGTAACGCGTTTCTGATTGTGTAATGGCCTCTCTCGAGATGCAGAGAACGTGTGATGAATACAGTTCTTCTTGCCTTTCCTTTTTTGTGGGGTGACCCGTGGCACCGCATCCAAGTTCAGTTTTGAAGCTTGCAGTGATTTGTCAAGGTCGCTAGTGACTAGTTATTGAAATGAATGTTAATGAGAATATCTATATTCTAGTAACGGTATAAATGAATTTTGGTGAGGAGCTGAGTTTTGCGAGGCTGCGAATATTTTCTTTGATTAAATTGAGGAAAATGTTACAGTAAAAACTTGTTCATCCAAATCTCTGAATTACCCAGATCAAATTTGCAGACATTTTTGATTGATTTGATATTTTTAGACGCCACACATTTTTGAAGCAGAAGATAAGTGACATAACTATTTTTAAATTAATTTATTTAAGTTAAGTTATTTTTATGTTTTTAAATGTCTTTTAAACAAGTTAACGGAATTTTGGTCCCGGTTAGTCCGGATAAACGAGGCAATACGTTCTTGTAGCGAGACTGTTCGTTTACATTTTAGAAAAAAATACTAAAAAATTATCCATCACACATAATAAATAATCTGAATTTTTGAATTTTCTTGAGCGTAGATATTCTTTAAAAATAAATAGGTGGAATAATCTATGGTCTTTTAAACAATTGTGCTTTTACTACAAGAAGCACTATGAAATCCTTTAAATTCTAATTTTGATTCAAAAGCTATAAATTTATTTAAACTATTATTCATTATAAATTTAAGTCTATTTTCTTTATGCTAAAGAACGAGTTAATCTCCTTTTCTCACATTAGTTCTTTGCTTTTCAAAAGTTTTAAATAGTAGAAGAAAATTTTTAACTTTTCTGGACACTTTTCAATTTGCTTCAGTCATGTTTAAATTTCTTTACCGAACAATAAAGTTATAAAATATTAGAGGATTAAAATTTTATATACCATGATAATTTGCATATTGATAAAAAAAACCCCAATTTAATTCTTCAGAAGATATAAAAATCTAAAAGTTAATTCATGTACTTTTTCATCTTAAATTACTTAAAAGTTAATTCATGTACTTTTCATCTTAAATTACTTAACATGAATTTAATGAAACTTAACTTTGAAGGATTCTGAATTTTTTAAATTAATTTATCAACGTGTTTTCGTATGATAATACAGTTTTTAATACGTTAATGAGGAGAATTCACTGAAGGTTTTAATAACAAGCAAATTAAACTAATTGATTTCGTAATGACTACTGGTATTATTTCTTTCATCACGCAAAGAAGGTTCATAGGGGCATTAGGCACGTGGTGAAACAGAAAACCAGTTTCGGTTCTTATATAAGGGAAAGCGTGCTTTGTATGATGATCGGCTAAGAATGCCATTAAAAAAATGAAATCCACTGGTTGAAACTAGGAGTTCCGGTAGTCACTTTAAAAATGATTACACGGTTTAAAAATAGCTCAAGATTTTCTTTTAGCACCTAAGCTTTTAAGTTCTGTATGATGTGATAGACAGAAATAAAAGACAATTTTTCTGTATTAAAATTTTTACAAGGTACAGTTGGGGAAAAAAAAACCCGACTCAGTTGAGATTTCTGACGAAACACTTGGGTTAGGAAGACAAATAAGGTGTCATTTTTCATGTCATGAAGTGTTCTTTAAATGAAAAAAAATTTCGAGTACTTAGGGGGTCGTCTTCATATTAAACGGAACACTAACTTTTTTTTTCTTCCTATGGGGACCCCCAATGTTTATGCGGTTTTCTGAAAGAGCATCCCCATAAACCCCCAAATACCAAGTTTAATCCATGCAAGTATCCAAATAGAATCATAATTTATTTTTTAAATGTCAACCATTCAATGTGAAATTTAGTGTTCGGCAACTAGTAGGAAAAAATAGTTAACTACCAACTACACTAACTAGTCTGGGAAATTATAGTTGTAACTAAAGTAGTTAACAATTTTTTCGTGGGACTAGTTGCAACTAGTAGTTAATTATTTCCCAAAGTAGTTAACTACAAGTTAACTAGTCTATTTAACTTCATAACCTACTTTTTGGCAAAATTCTAATACATATTTCTAATCTATATCACAAAAAAAGTTTATACTTCGCTCAAAAATGGTCTTTATTTCTGGTTATGGTATTTGAGTACTCTACCTTTGATAAAAATTTTAAATATATCTTTAAATTTTAAATATTTTTTTTTGAAGTAGTTGAAAATTTGAAAGTAGTTTTAACTAGTAGTTAATTAAAAAAGTAGTTAAACTAATAGTTGAACTACTTTAAACTAATAGTTGAACTACTTTAAACTAAAAGTAGTTAACTACTAGTTGCAACTAGTTAGTTCTAGTTAACTAGTGCCGAACACTAGTGAAATTTCTCAAAATGTTTTCGGCGTAAAAATATGGGGGTCCCTATAGGAAAAAAAAGTTAGTGTTTCATTTAATATGAAGACGACCCCCTAAGGACTCAAATTTTTTTTTCATGTAAAGAATACTTCATGACATGAAAAATGACACCTTATTTGTCTTCCTAACCCAAGTGGTTCATCAGAAATCTCAACTGAGTCGTTTTTCCCCCAACTGTACAAATATGTATAAAAATACCATGCAAAAGTGTCTTGTCTAACGAGTTCTTTATCTAATGTTTTAGTTATAAAAATCGCGCCTCGTTTTTAAGAGAGTTGATGCTCAAATTATGTAACATAATTTCTATGTTTGTCAGTTTTTGTTCAAATTATTGAATACGACAAATGAACAGTGGAATAAATGGAAAGTAATGTTTAAATCATAATCAGTTTTAAATCATAATTTTAAATCATAATTCTGTTAGTAAAAAACTGTTTGAATTTGATTTATAGATAAATTAACATATATGGTTTTAAAAAGGAGTGCTGTAAGTTTTTCTGTTGTAGATAGTTTTTACCATTATAAAAAAAATGGATATATTTCAATGGAAACATACAATAAGATATTCGTCAAATATTTTTTTCTAAATTCTGCGAAAGTATAAGATTTCTAGATTTTAAGAAGCTTGTCCCTTTTACAACATCCTTTAACAAAAAACAGTTAATTTTAAAATGTTTTTAGAACAGAACAAAAAATGTTATTTCCCTATGCATGCTTTAAATAGATTTGAATAAAAATTTAACTTGTTGAGAGGGAATATTGTGGGATCTTTTCCTTAAAAATTTCAATTTTAATACCTTGATGTCTATTCCTAATAGTGCTATTTTACAGAATCCAATGAATCCATCCGATAAAAATTGGAGATATACAACATATCTCCAATTTTAAAGACAGTTCCTACCAATTACTTTTCAAGGATACATTGTTTAGATTATTATCTCAAAATCTGGACCTTGAGAATGTATACTACTGAAGGTTACATTAATTTATTTCACAGAATATGATTAATTGCAATCAGTTAAGGTGTTAAGGAAATAACATCAATTTTGGAATATCCATATTGAATACCGCAAAACGACATTTTAATAATTTTAATTACAAATTTATACTTTCCGAATTTCTAGTAAAATCCGTTTAAAATGTATTGCGGACTATCTAAACTTTCCTTTTCTATAAAATTTAATTAAAATATTTCAAAAAGGTTAAATTATGAATTTGTTATTTATACCTATTACAAATACATCACTTAATGAATTTTTTAATGTTATCTGTATTAATATAAATATCTTTAAAATAAATTTATATTATATAAAAATTTAGTACTGCATTAATATTCAACATTGAGAAATGCATATTTAACATAATTACCGCTTTTAAAAATAGAGTCCTACTATTTTATAATTTGGTTTCAGAAAATATAATTTCTACACATGAAAATTATTATTATATCTCATTTATGAAAATTTCCTCCCAAAATAAAATTATATCTGGATCCATTTTTTTTCTATTTTGTTAAGGTTTACACCTTAAACAAAATATTTAGACTCATATTTTGTTTTTGAGCTATTGGATTCACAATATTAAAAATTTTAATCTAAAGTTTTACATAAAGTAATTTGTTTACTGCGTGTTAATTTCCTAAAAAGTTCGCTTTGGTTTCTTTGTTCAATATCATGTGCCATCATCACTTCAATATCTTGTGTTATTCAAAAGAATTTCAAATGCAAATTAAATATTGATACTGAAATGCACTTGAGGCCCCTAGTTTCAAAAACGG
The DNA here is from genome assembly GCA_963680715.1 of Tetragnatha montana. NCBI lineage: Eukaryota > Metazoa > Arthropoda > Arachnida > Araneae > Tetragnathidae > Tetragnatha > Tetragnatha montana. The sequence goes on from OY796684.1 coordinate 25,387,057, forward strand.
ACTCTTACCAAAAACAAAATTTTACAGGAGGGAGAAAAAACTGTCATCATGACTAAAACAAGAAAAATTTGAAATTCAATCTATTTGCTGTTTACAGCAAATAGATTGAATTTCAAATTTTTTTCAATTTTAATTTCAAATTTTACTAGGGGAAACTAGGGGCCTCACTTAATACCTTAATAGTTAATACACTCAATAATTTTAGTTTTGGGTTTTTCTTTAATATGTGTGTAAAAGTTTTCTTTTTACTCTAGTTTTTTTTACTCTTTTATGGATGTTTATGTTTAAACGTATTATTTTGTTATGGTTTCAGTTTAATTTTTAAGTTATATTGTAATTTTAAGTACTTTTTGTTTTCATTTATCTTTTCAAAATTTAATTTCAAAATTTAGTTTTTAAAAATTTAGTTTAGTTAAATTAGTTTTGTTCTTTAAATTTAAATTAATTAAATTTTCAAATTAAAAATCCATTTGTGTTGAATTTATAATAAAAGAAACTAATAATATTAATGTACTAATTTTTTTTAAGTAAACAGCTAGATGGGTATTGCAAAGTATGTTAATTTATTTAGTTGTTGCGCAGATAAATTTAACTTATCTAAACTAATGTTAAGTAAATTAAAATAGGTATTCAGTAAAAGAAATTGGATTGAAATTTTTATAACCGATAATTACTTTATTTTTTTTGTCTGTAGAATAATTAAAAATATAATGAAACCGAAAATAATTACTAAATTGGCTTTAGTTCACTATTTATTAATGTTCATACGAAATACCGACCGTTTGATTTATGGTTATTTTGTTTTCTTTTTTTATTGAAGGTCAAAACTTCTTCTCTATAAATATTCCAAATACTAGGTTGTTTAATAAGTTAAAGCACGTTTAATGATAAATAAAAGTGAATAGTGATTATTGACTAAGAAACTATAGAATGATAAGCGAATTAGTTCAGGGAACTCTGACCAATTAAACCCCGATAAACGTTATTGTAAGTAAATAAGCATTGAACGCAGGATTTCATCTCTTAAATTATTTTCAATTCTTCTTTTTCTTAGGGTAAAATATTTCATTAAGTTTCTAGTACGTGTTTAATAATTATTTGATACTATTGGAAAATCTTGTTATAGAATCATGGCAATACTAAACTTCAGATTTACATATGTTTATTCATATAATACTCAATTACGCTGAAAACTTTCTGTGGTATTTTGACACAGTTTAAAAACAAATTTCATAAAAGGTTTCCTTCATAAAAATACAAATTATAATTGTGTATCATTAAAGAGGTCTATCAATTTTCTTACCATTTTTTTATTGTTCCCTTTTTATAAATTTATAATAGTTTAAAAGTAATATTAAGAATAAAATAAACAAATAAAATTACTATAATAAGAATACACTTTAAGATCATTTAAAGGCGTTTTAAGCAGATATATTGAGATAACATTCATCAATTTTATTCTAATGAATTAGGAGAGAGTATCTCAAAGCGGGTATGCTAACTTTGAAAGGACTCTAAAAAATGACATTTTTAAAACTGAGTAAAAGGTACTCAAATCTGAGTATTTCACAAACTCAAACTGGCTCCGAATCAAATTTACTCAAGTTTGAAACATGCATAAAGTCATTTCTGAAAATATGCAGGTACTCAAAAATGATACATCATGGCCTTTGTCAAAATTACCCCCTTCGATGGTACAAAATGTGACTAGTCTACTTGTAATTAGAATGTGATGCCGGCGGGCTATCACGTTTTTAAATAAGAAAAAAAATGTCAAAGTCAAGATAAATATAAACTGCAAAGATTAAACAAAAATACATATAATTTGAGTGGTGACTATTGAATTGTTTGAAACTTTTTGGTATTTTAAAATTGAAAGAATTGTGTTTTCATATGTGAAACAAGCAGTTTCATATCAGTATGAAACTATCGATGTACTCAGATTTGAAATCACCATTTTTCTCTGTGAGCTTATTGTTTGATTGTAATTACAAGTTTGATTTTATATAATAATGAGTAATCTAGCAACAAAATAAAAATACACGATAGTCGGATTGTGCCAAATAATGATTTATTACTGGAAATTAAAACGCGTAAAAAAAACCGATGTGCTCTATTAGGTGGGGCCCAAAGCGGGTAAGCACTACAAACGAGACAAATATCAACACAAATTAATAAGTTTTATAACTAATGATGAGAACATGTATGGATTTAGGAAGAAGACCCTGGGGGTCAAGCAAGAGACTTTTTGGGGGTATTCTGTTCCTGATTGAACTGAAACATTGCTTACAATGAAAAAAAAAAAAGTGTAATATCCTTAAAATGTTCGGGAATGCATTGACCCTCATGACCACCTGTAAATCCGCCGTTGTTTGAGACCTTTGTTACGTATATAACTGTCATAAAAAAAATCTTTCCATGCTATTTTCCATTGCGGATACCTACCCGCTTTGCCCGAAAGCTCATTTTTTACTTTAAAAGGGGTTAAAATCTCAAAAATATAAAAAAAACAGCCGGTTCTATCATAGTAGTATTTTAAAGTTAGATTAGTATGACAAAATAACATAATATTATAATAAACGTACTGTAGTTTTCGACTATTCAGAAGGAACATATCTTAAGATGTTTTTTTTTTATTTTAACAAAATCACCATTTTTTTATATTGCACCCAGTCACCCCATATTACAAATTTGATGTTTTATCGGAGTTGATCGAAACTCGGGAGTGTTCGGTTAATCACGGCATACACATACTTTGACAATAGAGTTCCTTTCGGCAATAAACGAGCCCCTACCCGCTTTGGGCGACTCTTCCCTACATTACATAAAATTCTGTTTTCTTTTAACTAGTTAAGTATAAGAAGATAAATTAGTCGGTTACATTAGTTAGTGAGTCAGTTAAATTAGTTTGTTAGGTAAATAAGAAAAGGCTCTGTTTCTTAAAACCGCAACCATTTCAATACTAAAATTAAAAATCAGATAAATTAGAAATTAAAACTCTTTAAATTTGTTCTTGTTGACACCTTAAAGAAAAATAGTTTTATGAAGTAAAACTGTCTAACCATTTGCAGGTTTTTACTTCGAATAAAAGAAACATATTTAAACGTATCTAATTTTCACATCATTGCATTTCACGGATGAGGTTTATGTTGACAGTTAACAAAAAATAAACCACACACTCTCATAAAATTGAAACACTTTATATAAACACCACAGTTGCTCTATAAAAATATAACAAGAAATTATCGTGTCCAAAGAGCACACTTAAGTTCACACGAACCGTTTGTAGTTTAACTTAGAAACTAAAAATAGCTTATCAGGTATCTAAGAATATATCGAAGAAATTTATTTACCTGTGGCTGACTCTGTCAGAAACTGATAACCAGGATGCTCCCACCGGTGAATGGGTCCGGTATATCCGGCCACAAACACCCCTGAACTTTCCAGATCACAAATTCTGCTTCCATTTTCACTCACATGGGATGTGTTCATATTGTTGGAGGTATTTAAAGAAGATGGAGGGGGCCAATCTTTGCGGTCATCATCTGAAGAGTCCGAGCGCTCTCCCTTTTTAGGGTTCCTATATTCATTAGGGAGCATCATATTGTCCTCTTTCACTGTCCACTGCACTATTTCACGATAAGTTGTATGAATACGTGGTGTATATGAAGTGATGATGTAGTGTTATGCTTGGTCAACACTACGAAATGCTATGTGAAGAATTCTCAGTCGGAGCTATTTTCTTCATTTCTCCGAGTAAACTTCTTGAGGTTTGAGATTTCCCTCAGAAACCGATGGTCGGTAAATCTGTTTGAGTCTTATCGGAATGTGAGATAGTAGTCGAAAATAATATCATTGTAGTTCAGTTTCTGAATTTTGTTGTAGTATTTACTTTGAGATAGCGGTTTGACTTAAGAAAGTGTTTCGGATTAATTGTTCACTTATTTGAATACACCTGTAAAAACGGTGCAGAATAAGCACTTACGCTAAATAGGGAAATACAATTTGTTTTCAAGTGTTTTTATTACAAATTTTAGAAATAAAAGCTATTTTCTTAAAATATTTTTAGTTCCTAATTTTGGTTTAAAAATACAAATTTGTAAGAAGCTGAAAATCTTTTCAAAATAAAAAAATCATTTAAGAGTCCTTAAATACACTATATTTTACAATTTGAATAAATATTAAGCTATAACAAAAGTATTTAAAAGACAGATTTTACTCTGCTAACCTAAAGCGAAATAACATAAAAATCTTCCAATAATTAGGTCCAACTCACATTCAAAAGCACGAATAACCAAATTTTGAAATGCACTTACAACAACGCCATAGTCACATAAGGCACACAGCCTCAATACTACCTTTTAGTCACCAGAGAACTAACTGTAAACATACCAGCGGACTGACTCAGTGACGGCCGAGACTTGAAACAACGCTCTTGACGCGAATCTGGTTTCGATAAAGCGTTATGTCACTTAGGCGATCACGGGGCAAAAGAGCCATCACGTGGTCACTTTTCAATCGCGCTGGGTCCTCAGGTAGAGAGGAAAAAAACTACAAGATGCAAAACTGGGTGACCTTCTTCACCGTTGCTGGAGCAGGAGGTTTGTAGTAACAAGCTTCGATTTCAGAACCGCTCGCTGACTAAAGCTTACATGGCTAAAGAAACTCTAGAGGGAATTGTCTGACTGGTACAAAGAGCATGGTGGGGTTTTGCTTTTCTGCTTTTGGGATTCATGAGAGTGCAAGGAGATGAAGTGTCCTTGACTAGTTTTCCTTACAGTGGCAAGAAAGTACATGGGTAAATTAACAGGTGGCCTTGTATGTGAACTGTCCAGCTCAGCATCTTGTTGTTTTGGACTGATTTAACCTACAGATGAGAGAAGACCGTTTTTCTTAATTCAAGGAATGTAAATTTAAAAATTTATCTAGATTTTTATAATATATCGAGGTGTTTTCTCTAAATCTTGAAAATATCTTCTTTGAATACCATTTAAAGTTTAAATGGTAAAGTTTAAACTTCAAACTGATCCTAGATATTCGAAAAAGTATGATCTTGAAAATGCTATAAGAAAATAGATAGCATAACTTTTTGAAAAGTAATAGTATCAAGTAATCTACCAAAATAAGCGGCAGAACTGCTTTGATCATTTTTTGTGCTACAAAAATTCATAAAAAATATCCTTAACTTTATTTTGTGAGCCCGTGAGGTTTAGCTACCATTATTATATGATTTTATTTAATCAACTAATTTGACAAAATGTTAAACCAACTGCAAAATATTCTGAAACCATGTCTAATATGTGACTACCCCTATTTAACATTGTAAAAATATTTTTGATAGATTTTAGAAGTAATTGAAATTGGATTATACGTACACTGTAAAAAAAATTCCCGTAACCATTTTAATCCAAGGTAAAACACCGTTGTTTTTACGTATTTACTTTGTAATTTTTACGGTTCTCCACAACCAACCCAATTTTACGGGATTTTTTTTACAGTGTAGTTTTATTTAACTTTTTCTATCGTTGATGAATTTTGTATCAGTTAAATTATTTTCATAGAATTCTGTAATCCTTGTAGCCTTTCAGAGTTTTCATTGCTAAATGCTTTTGAAGTTTATTGCCTACAAAATCCCTTAAAGTATGCATCATATTTTTGTTTTTATTTAAAAATAATGGTAATACGTAATTTTTAATTTTAAATAAAACCATGTGAAGTTAGTGACATGCAAATCTTAATTAATCTTGACAAACATTTTGATATGAGTAATTAATGTGAGAGGAAAAGTAACAATTTCTACTAAAATTAAGTATCTTAAGTGTTTGTGAAATTAAAAAAAATTATTTAAAGATAAAACTGGTTGTCTATCAGTTTCCTTAACACTTAAAAATGTTCTGTAAATGGCTCAAAATTATAAAACAGGAATAATACTTATTTTGGGCTGTTAATTACAAAAGAGAATTTAAATTTATAAGATGTCAAAACTTCATTGATATAAAACTATTTCTTATATGCAGAATATTATGCTTCTACACAAATTTAACACTATGTTAACTAACTTTCTGCTTCATCAATTTTTGTTACTCCTCAAGAATTATACCATTAGTACTTTAGCTTAGGTATTTATTCATGAGTTAAATCTTTGTGTGAGTGAATATATTGAAGAAAGAGACACGAAGTTTCACGCGTGATTAAACCATGTTGTAAAAAAAGTAAATTTATCTCAATAATTTGTCAGCTGTTGTATGACAGATAAACACCTGCATTTCTCCGGAAAGAATATTACCTGTTTCTACTCATAACTTTTCTATGAATTCTTTTGTTTTCAGGGAAGTTGTTTAATGTGTGTTAATGAGTTATTTTATAGTTTGTTATTCTCAAGACTCAGGGTGAAATTTTAACTAGTCAATATAACCATTTGATATTAAATCCAATATAAAATAGTTACATCTGATTGATGATTTCCAATATTTTTTGACTTAACATTAAAATAAGGAGAATGGTAATTATAAATGTTGGTATTGTATTTAATTGACGTTAAAATAAAGTGATATTGATTAATTGGAAAATATAAGTGAGATATTTTCCAAACTAAATCTATAGCAAAAAAATGCAAATAAAGTAAGTTCTCAATAATTTCACATACTTTTTATACATTCTCTAAGCTAAAAATATTTTGAACTGCAAGAAGGAACTGCTTTTATACATACGTTATAACGTTCATTATTTTTTTAAGTTACATTCACTGTCGAAATATGAAGGGAAAATGAAAGAAGCAAAATGAAACCATCAGAAAGATTTCTTAAAAATAATGTCCTTTGGTTATTCATTTCAGTCTTACTAAAGTTTAGATGCCTGTGATATTTCTATAGGTTATTTATCTCTAGCGGGGAAAAGTGAAAGCTGTCAAACATTATACCTTTTGTAAGTACAATTCTTTCAATTGTATGAAAGGCGTCTCCGAGGAAAGTTCTTTGAAATGTTTCCTTTACTCTATTTCACACTTGGATATCAAAATAAAAAATGAATTCAAATAATAAACAATTTTTAAGTACCTGGTTGAATGTACTTTAACTATTTAAGGTCAGATAGTAGTTTTAAAGAACGTCAAACTATTATACTCATTAGTGTTATACCTACTATAGGAAAGGAAATATGTTTTAATCATCCTTTCAGTTACTTATCTTTATTTAGAAAATATATATTATTTAAGTATAAAAAATGGGAAAACAGTAAAATCCCGTTGTGGTAAACCCGATATAAATGAGCTTTTTGTTATAATTGACCTTTTCACAGGTCCAGAACGAACAACCAACACTATAATAAATGTAGATAATATTACTGAACTATTTATTTAGTCCCATGGCGGTTTGCCCTAATTAGTTGACTGCGATTGTATGAAATTCTTTTAAATTGTTGTATAAATAAAAATATTATATATTAAGATTTTTGTCCGAAATACATCGGATAATTTTTCCCTAAAAGTGTGCATTCTATTAATGTACAAATATCAAGTTTTACGAAATATCATTCTTCCCGTCTATTTTTTTTACATAGAAAACTCTATTACATTGAGTAATCAAATAAAATCTTATTTTGTTAGTAGCTAAGATAATAATTAATTTTGAATTGATCCCCTTGTTTTAGAAAAATTAAAATATTTAAAATCATTCTTTGATACGTATTGAAAATATTTTAAAAAAATTTGTTTTTATCAATGAGTTTTTCTGTCAACCACTGGATGTTTCAATGAAAATATTAGCAGTACGGATTTTTTTTAAAGCTAAAACTGCATACCTAGCTTTGTACCTCATTTTTCTCAATCGTATTCGTGGTCTATTACAAGGTATGCCTGAAAGTGAAGGCATTTCTTCAAACCAGAAAAGATTGTGAAGTCAACTCTAAACAGATATTGATTGGAAGTAACCTATCGATTTGGAACTAACCTTCTGATCTCTTGGCTTGCGTTAACGATCTAAAACCAAATATGCGGGGTTGGAAAGAAAATGGATTTTCTTCTGAGTTGTTTTAAAGAGAATTTCTTTTGAGGAATTGATTTTTTTCATGAACATTTTCCAAACTTAACCTTCACATCTGTTTAAGTCATTTGAAAACTTATTTTCCATTAATAAATTTGAATGCTTAGGCCTGTCGTCAAAGAGCGGACACAAACTTTAGAAATTATCAAAGGTATAAGATCTTGGCTTTGGTTTCTAACACAACTAAATAAGAAGTAGGAATGTTTTTGCTTCTATTAAAAAGCAGCAAAATTCAGCTTAACTTGTAATATTTAATAGTATGAATTAATATTACCATTATCACCCTCTCCTAAAAGATTTTAAGTATAATATTTTCTTTACCTATATAAAGGTTATTAAACAATAAATACTTAAAAAATATAACATTTTATAATATAGTAACAAATAAAAATATAGCATTTCGCCTTTTCTTACTATAAAAATAATTTTAAAATTATAATCTGGTTTACATGTATACCCTAATAGTTTTTTTATAAATAAAAATTAAAAAAAAATGTCATATATATTTTAAGACTTGCACTTCTCTTTTTACAACATATAAATTTTAAGAATAAAATTTTCTATATTTATATAATTGATATAAAAAATATCAGTAGAAATTCAAATAAAAATGTATTAATTTTCGAAAGTAAAGAGTTCGTGCAAATTTGAGATTATTTAATTATTATGAGAAAAAAGTAGTTTTAATTTAATTTAGATAGGGCTTTAATTTCAATAGAGAAATTTCTAATTATCTTTTAATTAGAATCATTAAATAATTTTTTTACCCTTACAAACAAAATAAATTTTATTACAGATAAAGATTAACTATCTTTTGAAGTTAAATTTAATAAAATATTATTCCAATTTTAAAAAAAAAACAAAGAAAGCGAACATAAGGTTAATAACCAACACCGAACACAGCTTTGTCATGGTGTTGTAAAGTTTGTTTGTCCGCATACTGAGTATTCTCAAGGAAAAACTACTTTTACAGGGACAAAAACCTGCGTATGTGTGTGCTGTGCTGAACTGAATCAATTGATCAATAGATAACTTTCTTTCTTTTTAAGTCTGCATAAATATTTTAAAAGAAAAACTTTACGATTTCTTATTTCTATAATTAAGAAAGAATATTATTCATTTCTTAAACCAAAGTAATATCAAAATTGACTTTTAAGTTCTTTAAACTGATAAAAAAAATAGAAATACAAAATTAACAAATATTTTTTAAAACTTATTGGGTATTAGAAAAACTAAGATTATAGATGAACCATTATTTGAGTATATAATGGTTCAACTACTTAAAATTATTCTGTACTAATTTGTTTAATCTGCTGGTTTCTTTTTTCACAGTGTATAAAAAGTTACAATTAAAAATGTATTGAATATTATATTCTTTTGCCTTAGAAAATAAAGTATTGAAATTATTTAATAAGACACTTAAAGATGTGTAGACTAGTTATTTTTCGTCCATTTTCAAATTTGTGAAATAAGACAAACCATGGGTTGTAAAAACATTTGTATCGCCATCTAGCGATGAATGAAGTAGACGAATTTTCAGTTCACATAGGTTATGAATGTTCACTATCCCCAAAATTGATTTATAATAATTTCTTATACTTATATTTTATGAAGAAAAATCATTCGAATTTAAAAAAAAAATTCTGATTTTTTAAAGTAAAGCTTTTATTTATTAAGGAGTACTTGGTTTGGTCTCTTGTAGAAAGATAATAGGATAGAAATGTGTTTTAGAAAAAAGTATTTAGACTATTTTTTAATATAATTTTTAATAAAAAATACAATTATATTTATTTTTATTATTTAAAATGTTAATCCGTTATAATAAAACAATATTTACACCTTTTAAAGAAAAACAGATTTCCACATACATCGAAATAAATTGAAATTACTGCAATAAATTCAGCTGTCAATTGAATAAAACTGTTAAAAGAAACATTTTTCTTTCCTTAGCTGATGGTTAACCGCTTATCAAGTAGCAGTGAGTAAGGCCGTTAGTCAAAAATTATATTTTAAAAAGCATTTTTTTTAAATCATTGATCCAACATTTGCTTTCCGCATTGTAATTCTGAGAATAGTTTAGAAAGCTGAGTGAATATAATTAATATAAAGAAGTAAAAAGGTAAAGATTAAATAAAGATTTTTATTATAAAATTATAAAATCTATTATGAACTTAATCCTTTTGGAATAGCTTAAAGGTATTTTTCGAATATTTCTATACAAAAATAATGAATTAAATTATGTATTTTTTCTGATTCACACATTTTAAATATCAATTAAATATCAATTTATATTAGTATTCAATATTAATTTTTTTTCTTGAACACTTCTATAATTTAAAAAAAATAAGGATACTATTTCCAAACATTTCTTCCCATACAAAAGCATTTACTATTAATGATTATGTAATTCGATGACTCAAAACAAAATACTTAAATTAAATTTTTTTAATGTAGTAGGTATCACTGTCTCCAACATCTTTATTGCTGTTGCAAAATTAATCAATTGCAGGATTAAAAATAGGATTACCAAAATAATTAAAAACACATTTTCAAAATATATCTAAAAATCATTGTTTTCGTTTAAACTCAAATTTCATTCGATCCAGATTCAAGACAACGGATTACTTTTTGGCTCTTCTGGCATGCGTTCCCGGCTAATAACGTTAACGCAATTCGGATTGAGCGCGTTCGATCTGAAATAATAAGGGCGGAGCGTTGCTAAGGGCAATGACAGCTGACATCGCCTCAGCAAATCAGAAGGACGTGCGTTACTATGAACCGTGCTCGCCACGCGATGGAGCTAAATTCGCCTTGGCTCAGTTAATTGCCCTATTTTGGCGAATTTCTGAGAGGAAATAGCGGGAACTTGGATTTGTTGGAGGGTGGGGGGATGGAGATAAACTTAAATGAAGTTTCAACTGGGAAAAATAGGACAAAGTTTTAAAAATTGGGATTTAAATTATGCTTTTGCTTAGTTTAACGCATAAATAAAAACCTAAGACAAATTAACTTATAAAATGTAATGAAAATGAGTCATTATGTCCGTTTAGTGATTTTCAGTGATGTTAATCATTCACTGGATATAAATGAAAAATTTATTTACATTTTCCCTAATTTACTACAGTAAAAATGGAATGACTAAGACAAATTAAGTTAAAATGAAACTAATGAAATGTTGCTGAAACTGATTAAGTCATAAACATTGTTTAATAAATATGAATTAAATCTCTAACTTATTGGATAAAAACTGGTGCTTGCAGCAACAAAGAGCTTACTTCAATAGCTTTACATTGAATTCCTTGTTGCAGGAAGTGCCACGGTTGTAAATTTCTTTTAGTTTAATTTAAAGCATAAATGGATAAATAAATAAAAAAAATAAATAAAATTAAAGTTATATAACATGAAATTGAGTCTGTAAATCACTATAATTAATCTCAATGTCAGCGGAATCAATGCGACATTTGATGTAAAATAAAAATTAAATTCCACATTCGCTTAGATTGTAGAGAATATTGGAAACATACTAAAGAATAAAGAATAAATAAAGAGTAGGTAATTATCTCTAATATTAAGAAATGTGTAAAAAATACTGTCTCTAGTGCTCAGTTTAAGGCGCAATATTTTTCTTTTGGGGGATAGTTATTTTATTCGTGTAAATGCTCACAATTGTAGAGCAAAGCTCAGAGATTCTTTTAAGGTCCAAAAGTCCTTCTGTCATTTTTGGTTTTTATTCCTTTTTCAAAACGACGATTCAATTTTTATTCTGTCAACGTTATTGAAGATTAAAACAAGTATTTCCTTACGTGGCCAATTGTCTACTTTCTTGGTTTATGACGATATTTATTTTAAACGAATGGTTCAATTTAAGAAACACTTCATAAAAGTCGTCTTAGAAAGTAAATGAAATTCTTTACTTTTTAAATCTTAAAGTTGTTACTTAAAAATAAGTATACGGAAGCTTATTTCTAAAGTACTACATGAAAGCCTGCAAAAAGACGATATTATATCATTCTTTATTAAATAATCTTATAATCTTTCTTATATGCCGTTTCTCTTCCTAAGTTATTAATGGATTAGGCCATAATACATTAACTTAACGCACTAGCTACTCCATATCCCTCTTTGACGGTTGCATCAATAGCACCACCATCTGGAACGGAGCACCATGTGTGACGGATAAAACTCTTCTCAGCATCAATAGCTGACCTGTTCAGTGAGTCCAGACTTAGATTTTGACCATTTAAAATGAGACGGTCAAGTGAGGAAAGGTTGTACACATTTACGAGTGCATATTGTTTTCAAAGTTCAATAGTTTTTGGTGATATTTTTTGTTTCTTCACCCCTAAGGATTGTCTGCCTAGGGAACTAGAATGAATGAATGCGCAAGTCTACTATGCTTTGTTTCGATTGATTATCCTTGTAAGATATGATCTTGGTTAACAACATGCCAATTAGATTCCGGCTCTAGGGTTGAAATCGAAATAAATTTTTGGAGGAAATGGGAGCCTTTCGGATGGATCAACTATGGTTCAAATGTATTTTATTCATTCTCTCTCTCGAATCTAAACACTTAAATATCATTAAGGTATGTTTTTAACGTAGTAATAATCATGATTTTACTTTTAAAATACACAAAAAATGATACTAAGTTATTGAGATCATTACTAATGGGAAACTTTTTAAATGTGATTTTTGAAAGGTCTAGATTGAATAACCCGCTTCAAAATCGCAACTAAAATAATTTCATACAGTCTTTTCACTGAAACTATGAAATATCTGCAAATAGCAAACATATTTCCAATGGAATCCCCTCTACTGCAAATCAAGCTAAAAATTTCTTACGTTGTCTTCTCTGCATACAGCGTCTTATTGAGGAAAAGATAGTTTTACAGGAAAGAAAAATAAACTGTGCGTCGCGATAACTCCAAAGGGGGCGCGAGCCTAGGCCCGGAGGGACCCTCCCGAAATCTGATTTGTGGAAAAAAACCCAGTTAAAACCTTGTTTTCAAGGGTAAAATTTACAAAATACCAGACTCCCTTTTACCAGACCCCATTTTGTACTTGGAATTCTTTATAACCCAGATTTTCTTTTTATATACGAGTTAATTAAGATGCGAATCCTACCCTACACAAAAAACTACATTCTTTTACCTATATGGAGGGGGTTTAGGAACAATTTCATTCTTCCTGGAACAAAAATCTGGGTATGGGTCTTGGGATATAATAAATTTCTTTAAGGGATATTTGAGTCCCTCCAGAAAAAAAATTCTTTAGACGCTATTGGTGTGAGTACATAAAAAAAGTCACACATTCATATCAGGGCCAATAACGGATTCAGGTGAACCATTTATCTCTCAGAATCCTCAAGAAATGGCTTAGAATTGCTCCTATCACATTATTATTCAAACAAACTTCCGGGAAAGACCCTCAGATCCCCCCTTTCCCTGGAACAGTGGTTCCTAACCGGTGTTCTTCAGACCAAAGGCGGTCATTGAGGGTATTGAAAGTGGTTTGCAAATTACTATTGGAAAGAAGGTGCAATAATTTCAAGTAGTAAATAAAAAATAAACAAGTATTCTAATTTTATAAATTTTAACTTTTAAAAGAAATTATATTGGTTCCCATTTTATTAATTTCAATGAATAGGGAAATAAAAGCCCAATCTTTCCGGGTTTGTTTTGAACTTCAAACTAAACTAAGAAGTTTTTTGTACTTTAAAACATTTGGAGATGATAGAGTAAGAGAGTTAAATACATATAAATAAAACCTCAAAAATATCATGTCAGTTAAATTAATTATAAATTTTTCTAATAACATCAAAATACCAAACCAATCATGATTCCCGAAATCGACCTTCTAAACCGGAAATCACAATCCCCCTTCAATACCCTAACATTCTCTAAAAGCACATCACTGTTGAGATTGAAAAAATAAAATCACATAAAATTATTTTTTCAAATCCAATCTCTTGACCAAACCCTAGAGAGTGAGTTAAAACTCACTCAATCGGCAGTCACTGTCCCTCTCTTAAAAGTTTCATCCTTTCATCCGAGTGCTGAGTGTAAGTAACTGGCCCAGCTCAATCAATAGTGGATCCCCAATGTGAGTCCCCCTTTCCCCCTAAGGCCTATTGTGCTACAGCTACCGTGTTCGGGAAAACAGTCCACGCTACCCCCCTTTGTTCGCTGCGAGGGGTTTCAATTGGGTTCATCCCTCTTTTCCCTTGGAACCAAAAATATTTTGCCTCTTTTTCAATCAGATGCTTTGCCTCTTCTTTGGCTTTGATTTTTGGATTCCAGTTAAAATCTTTATCCAGTTCAAAGTTCTTTATCTATGCTGGATATGAAAATTCAACGTGAGTTCTTTTGAGAATTAATTTTGAATGAATGAATGAATTTTGAAAAACCGAAACAAAAATACATTTGATAACTTGATAAAGTACATTTTATGAAAAAATAACCCAATGAAAAGTTTATTTCATAATTTCATCTTTTTATATTTACTGATAAATTGTTGGTGTAAAAATGTTTTAGTAGTTCTGTAGATCAGGACTAAATTGTTCAGTAAAAACATTTTACTACTTGCTTTCAACTTTAAATAAGTATACATTATTTTTTACATAACGTTCGAGAAAAAAGTTTTATAAATAACGTAACCTATATTTTTGTGGATGGGGTGAACAGGGAAAGAGTTTTAACCCTTTCTCAGTTTATGTTATTTTAAATTATTGTGAATGAAAAAGTATTTGTAAAAGTGACCTATAATTAGTTAATCACACAACCTAATAAATTAAAGAATATACCATTAATGTGATATTAATGTAAAAATAATTGTAGAGAAAATCTATACAAACATAAGCAATTTAAATGCAAATATATTTTTTAGTTTGAAATTAATGTTTTATTTTTAATTGTATTATATCTGATAAGATTTAACCCATTAGATTTTAAAATCCATGAACATTTATTCTGATTTATTTATTAAAAATAGTTTACTGAATGTTTTTATTGTTTTATATTTTCTAATAAAATAAATAGTTCTTACATACAGAAATGAAATATATCAGAACTTCAAAATATAATTAGTGTAATCACTAAAATATACATAATTCTGTTTAAAAAGAGTCAGATAACACTGAACTAATTTTATTCAAATATCTGAAGGGCACTTATGTGGATTTTATTAAAAAAGTTCACAGAAAGTTTTTATTGCTTTATGTTTTCTAATAAAAAATAAATAAATGGTAGTACTTTAATATATAGAAGGGAAATGTATAAGATCTTCTTATAAAATCATTCAATAATCTTCAAAATAAATATAATTCTGTTTAACAAAGTCAGTTTTTAAAAAATTAATAATACAGCTAAATATTTTACTGACAACGATTAATTATAATATAATTTGATTCATTATAATGATTAATTAAAATGTTGTTGATATTTATGTTATTGATAATTATCAATATCATAAATATCAACACATGGTATTTGATAGCTACCATTTTTTAATATTCTTAAATAGTTTATTGAGTTTAAGTTAATCAATAACAATATGAGTATCCCTAATTATTACGAATTATCTTATTGATCCCTGGGTTAATGAAAGAAATCGAATAATTGAATAATTGAGAAGTTTTAAAATATTGAAAATGATTAAATTAGTCATTTTCTACTGGAATTGAATTAAAATATTCATTTATCAAAAGTAAATTAAAACGGGAAACTATGCATAACATTTGAAAACTTTATAAAAAGTATCAGAAAACTAACTTTAATCGTTTTATCTCCACGGCAACTTTACGAAATCTGAAAAGCATTTAATGAAAGTATGTGCTATAACTATCCGGTCTAAAAGACACACAAGGAGTTTAGAAAACTAATTCCACCCCGAAATTCCAACTCCTCATCCCTCTCCTCCCGCCATAAATCCCCGCGCCGCCGATAAATTAAAAAGAGGCGATTCCTTCCACGCGACCGATCTGTTTTACGACGCGTCTCATTCACAACTCGGGTTGGCGGGCTTGGCGGCGCGCGGCGCGGTTAAAGCCGCCCTGCAACCCCTCGCGCCCCAGTCGCATGGAGAGCCGCGATGCTGTCGGCCGTGCTCCTCGCGCTGCTGGTGACCGCTTCGGCCGCCCTGCCGCTGCGGCTCAGCCCCGCTCGCAACCGGCCGGGCCGACCGCTCTTCACCGCCGCCCTCAGCCCCGCTGGCAGGCTGCTGTACTTCGTCGAGCCGCCCAGAGCCTTGCGCTTCCTCGTGCTCGACCCGCGAACAGGCGAGTTGCGGCTCAGAAACCCCATCCAGTGCGGCGGCGGTGTGACCAACCCCTTACGATTCTACGTGGGGTCCAAGCCCCGCTTCAAGGACTCACCAGTGGACTATGTCAGCATCCCCGTGTCGGTGCACTTCGATGACCCCTCGTGCCGGCTGCCCGGGAAGGACCCCTCGGACTTTATAGAGGCGGTGGTGGAAGTGACCGATGACGGTCAGAACTGCACCACGTGCTGGAGGAAGAGCCAGGAGATCGTCAGTCTGGCTTCCATCATCCCTCAATCGCATCTGAGGGGGTGCGATGTCAATTATGTCCAGCCAGTGGACGGCAATTACCGCATCGAGACGAACGGTGGTCAGTTGGTGGCCGGAGCGGACTTCTGCGTGTCGTCACCGGGGTGGATCGTTGAGTTTCAGTTCGAGGCGGTGTGTAGTGTTGGCTCGTACGTTCAGCTGGTCCGCATCTACTTTCAACGGGCCTCGGACAGTGACCAGCCATCCCGCGGTCGGAGGTCCACATCGAACCGGCCGCCGGTGTTCGTGCAAGCCGTCTACCGCGTGGATGTTCCGGAAGAGGTAGAGGGAGGCTACTCGGTAGTCACCGTCCAGGCGAAAGACCCCGACGGTGACCCAGTGACGTATAGCCTACAGGCTGCGCTGGACTCTCGCAGCCAGCGTCTGTTCGAAATTGACCATGATTCTGGTCAAGTGCGGACCACCACTCACTTGGACCGCGAATTCATGCACGTTCACTTCCTTCGTATTATAGCCACTGACAACCACTCCCCTCCCCTAACCGGAACGGCGACCGTCGAGGTTGCCGTGGATGACCGGAATGACCACACCCCCGTCTTTGAGCAAGCCACCTACGTAGCATCCGTCCGAGAGATGACCCCCTTAGGATCCACTGTGGTCACTGTCCGAGCTACAGACCAGGACATCAAAGAAAACGCTGAGATCGAGTACAGTATTCTGAACCCTAACGGTGATAATAATGTGTTCAATATTGATCAAAACTCTGGTGTGATCACGATAGGCAAGAAGCTTGACCGAGAAGCCACGGCATTTTACTCGTTATTAGTGCAAGCCACGGACAAAGGTAAGGATCCTGAAACTAGATCCGCTATTGCCACCGTGGAAGTGACCGTGTTAGATGACAATGACAACTACCCCCAGTTCACCGAGAGAACTTATCTCATCGATGTTCCTGAAGATATTGACTGGGTGGCTCGGCCTGTCATTGCGGTAGTGGAGGCTATTGACCAAGACCAGGGCGTAAATGCGGCCGTTCGCTATGCCATCATAGGAGGAAACACTCAGGGTCATTTCAACATAGACTCCCTGAGTGGTGAGATTTCCGTCATTTCTGCATTGGACTATGAAAGCTCTCGTAGTTACAGGCTTATAGTAAGAGCCCAGGACGGTGGTCAACCATCACGTTCTAATACCAGCAATGTTATTCTAAGAGTGCTCGATGCCAATGACAATGATCCAAAATTTTACACATCCCTCATTCAAGACTCTGTTTCAGAAGGTGTTCCTATAGGACATAGTGTAACTAGAGTTCAAGCTTACGATGCCGACGACGGACCCAACTCTGAGATAGTGTACTCCATCCTTCCAACTGAACAGAGCTTGCCTTTTGCTGTGGATAGAATGTCGGGATGGATTTTAACGACTCGTGAGCTTGATAGGGAACTGAACTCTTTTTACGATTTTGAAGTGATGGCAAAAGATAGAGGATCTCCCTCTAGGTCTTCGACTGCGTCTGTTATCATTAGGGTTCAAGATGTAAATGACAATGACCCTGTTTTCGATCCCAAGCACTATGAAGCATCTGTGTCTGAGATTGATCCCCCAGGGACCCCTGTTGTTGGTGTGACGGCCACTGATCGGGATGAAGAACCCCGTCTCATTTACCATATTAGCGAGGGAAATCATAGGGGTCGTTTTAACATCATCCACCAGAACCGCGAAGGTCTCATCTCTGTTGCCCAGCCGCTGGACTATGTCCTGGATAAGAAGTTCACACTGACTGTGACAGCCACGGACGCTGGAGGACGTTTTGATACTGCCACTGTCCACATCAATGTGACAGACGCCAATACGCATCGTCCCATGTTCGAAAAAGTGCCGTACACAGCGAGCGTATCTGAAGATGCGGTCATCGGGACTACCGTGTTGGTGGTGGAAGCATCAGATGGGGACGTGGGGGAGAACGCTCGAATATCTTACTTCATCGAGGACAACCCGGAATTCACCATCGATTCCACTACTGGAGCGATCTCAACGTCCCAGACGTTGGACAGGGAGCTGACTGCTGGGTTCGTCCTGGTGGTGACCGCACAGGACCACGGCAACCCCAGCCTTTCTGAAACCATCAACGTCGAAGTGGAGGTTCTGGACGTGAATGACAACCCTCCTAACTTTGTCCTCGGTTCCTACGCAGCCTCTGTTCGTGAGGATGCCTTGGTTGGATCCAGCGTTACTCAAGTATCAGCCTCTGACAAGGACATCGGGCTGAGTGGACAAGTCCGGTACACCTTCAATGGAGGAGAGGACGGGGATGGTGCTTTCATCGTTGAACCGACATCCGGAATCATCCGGACGAACCAACTCCTTGACCGTGAATCAGTGTCCCTCTACCGACTGGTCGTGTACGCTGTGGACAGAGGGGCAGCTCCGTTGTCCTCCGCCGCCACAATAGCGGTCAATGTCGAAGACGTAAACGACAACCCACCGAGGTTCCACACCGATGTCATCAAAATGTTTGTGTCCGAGAACAGTCCCATTGGCTCTTTGGTTGGAGAGATAATGGCCACTGATCCTGATGAGGGATCAAACGCCGAGATCCTTTACAGCATAGTCGGTGGTCCTGATGCGGATAAGTTCAACTTGGTTCAACGCCACGGAGAGCCGGCTGAGTTGTACACCAAGACTCACTTGGACTATGAGACCAGCAAGAAGAAATACGCTGTGGTGGTCAGGGCTGCTTCTCCCCCTCTTCGGAATGACGTCGAGGTGAACATTTGGGTGACGGATGTCAATGACAACGCACCGAGGTTGAGGGACTTTGTGATCATCTTCAACCACCACAAGAATCACTTTCCTAAAAATCCTATTGGTAGAGTACCGGCTCATGATGCGGATGTGACGGACCGTTTAAGGTACAAGTTCATCGCTGGGAACAATGCGAATTTGCTCATCTTGAACGAGAAAACTGGAGAGCTGTCACTGAGTCCAAATTTGGACACAAACGTGCCTCTGAATGCTGTTATGGAAGTTAGCGTCTTTGGTAAGTTTACTTGATTTTAATTTCCCTCTACTTTTTATTTGTGAAGTATGTAATATATGTGCAATTCGAGTATATTTTCCGATTCCACTTCGTAAGATGTGAACGATAGATTTGATTGTTTTGTCAATAGTTGTCATTCTAAATGCGGGATTGCCAATCTCACTGCCTAAGCTCTGATTGTTCCAAAAGTGGAGGTGGAAATCTTACGAATTGTAATCGGAAAACATGCGTAGCTAGAGATATAATTCGTGATACTATTATAAACAAGTCAACCATTAAAGCACAAACTGGCTTTATTTTCATTCATTAAAAGCATCTATGAACAAAGTCCGCAAGTAGGCAACAACACAGCCATTTGGTAGTCGGTTGTTGCAGCAACTGAGAATCAAAAAATTTGCTTCCTAATGGTCTCTCTCTTTGATGTGTTTGATCGTTTGAGAAGCGCTTGAGCAAATTTTGTGATTCTTAGTTGGGGCTGCAACTACCGGCTACCACAGCCATTTATAGATGAAAAACACCAAAGTTACAGTTAACCTGGAAGGATCTAACCCTAGAAACGGACTTTCCGCCTGGTAGAATAGATTGAAATTCTAGTTGCAGAGTTGTGCCTGATCAATTCATTCCTCACGTATATTACATTTCATTAGAATTATGTGTTTTTTCATTGTATGAAAAAGATAGATTTTTCATTACTGTGGAAAATATCAAAACAATGTTTCGTATTGGCATTTTTTTTCTCGAAAATTTGGTTCTGAAGGTTGTCTGAAGAATATCAATATTGGCGTTTAATTTACTATGCCGTTTTATAATACTATGTGGACTGTGTAAAATACTCTCGACCTAGCTCATATTTACTTCTTAAAATTATAAAGGAAAGTATAATTTAAAGATTGCATGATACATAAGGAGTTTTATAAGACTACTTTTTTAAAAGCCCAATGGAAAAGGCCTATATTAATATAATTAGTACTTTTCTCTTTATTTTAAACTAAACTTATCATGATTATGTTAATAATTATTTAAGAGAACTTTTTAGTAGGGAAATCATAAATACGAGGGTAGTCTGAAAAGTTCTCGGCCTGATGGATGAAAATGGTTACTTGTGGTTTCAAAAGCGGTTTTTTTAAACATTGCCACCTTTTAAGCTGCCTCACTTCTTAAAAAGACTGTCTATCTTATTTTACCCTCTTTAGGAGGTTGTTCTAAAAAAAAAAAAACTATTCGTCCCGCAGTTACTTCTTAATTTGAAGAGAAACGGTCACTAGAGGGAAAAATTTTCTGCTTTGGGAAGAAATGGAAGTCTGAAGATACTTAATCTGGGTAATAGGATGGCTGCTTGTAAAATTTTTAACGCAAATCCCTCAATTTTCTAACCGCCAAAACACATTTGTTAACATGAGCACTGTTCTGATGAAAAATGACATTTTAATCTGCAAACTAGTAGGCCTTTTTTTCTCGGATTTCCTCACCAAACGTTTAGATTAGTATTCTCCAATTATATTTAAGTTACGGGCGATGTGATAAATCCGGGCATTATTAATAATGCCCGCATATTTTGGGCAGAGTGATAAATACTCATAATTAAATGTCATTGAATTTATCACATTGCCCGCCTCACTTCGGGCGTTATTAGGTAATAATGCCAGGGGGGTTTATCACTTTTTTCCCAACATACTATATACCCTTAATAATATGCCGGTAATCATTCACGAAATTCCCCCTAAACCCCAGGATTCTTAGGCCATTAGTTTGCCAGCCAGTAGGATTTTTTTGGTGCTGAAAAACTGACTTTTATCTATATTGCATTGATTATTATTTTACTTAAATATTCTAAGTACCTATTGTCAATTTATGCATATAGACGTAGAAAATTGTTTTTATTTTGTGTAAATCGCGTCAAACATCGCGTTGAAGTCGTCGTATCAATGCTTTTTTGAGCCAGTCTGGATTCGTGGCCCTTCACCTTACCAAAAAGATATTACCCACTTGCTTTTTTAGAATTTTTTATTCATATAAAAGTATTCAAAACGTCTAAATGGAAAGAATTATTACCTTAGAAATAATGTTTCTAAATTTAAGTATTCTTTATTAAACAATCCATATTTTCTGTCTGAATTCGAAAGTTTTCAAAGAGTAATGCCAATCTCTACAAATGTTTTACAGGCTACTCAGAAAACAATAAAATAAACATTTCTGTACTGTAACCGCTAAATCGAAATGATTGTTTTGTGTGGGAGTTTAACTCCATTCATAACAATCTGTTCCTTTGTAATTCTGCATTGATTTGGATTTCCATTTTAAAATGTAATTCTAATGGTCCTTAGAACAATTAGGGTGCATGCCGAGATTCTGTTTAGAATTCATTCATTTCGAAGAAAGTTGTTTCGAGTACGAGTTGGAATTCTCTCAAATAGTTAAACAGCACATTTTCAAGTACTTTTGCAGTCTTTCTAAATTAACATTTAAAGGAAGCATTGTTTTGAAAATTTTTATGTCACTACCCACTTCTGCCTCTTCGCTGCAGAAACTTATAGTTCTTTTTTATGTAATCTAAGTGAAGAGTTTTACAATAATTGTTGAGATCTTTTTATTGATTACGTTGATAGTTACAGAATTAATTGAATGGATCCTCACTAAGAAACGGAATCTATAGAGCTGGTTAATTATGAGATTATTCCTATTGAAGGTCCAATAACTGAATGCAACTGTATTTTTATATTCTAATCCTCCGTAATGGTAGAACTCTAATCCCTTTTTTGAGTGGAGAAGTTAAACTAAATTAAAAATTATATCCTTCAAATTTATTCTTTGAAATCCTTATATTTTTCAATTCTCCCCATAGGGGAACTACATATAAAACTACTTTAACTTGGAAAACTACTAGTAAAGCTACTTTCTATTTATTATTTACTTATTTTATTAATTTTTTAAATTAATTATTGTTTAATTTAATTAATTATTCAATTAATTAATTATTTAATTTATTAATTTTTAACTACAAGAAGTTTTAATTATTTTATAAATTTAAATTTTGTACTTTTTTTCAAATTTTTATTATTTTCAAATTTTTATAAACTTATTCTCATCAAAATATAATCAAATGTAATCAGTAAAACTTAAAATTAATGTAAAGTTTTAAAACTTAGATTATACGCTTTGGGCTTTAATAAAAAATCATAAAGCGAAAAGGGAAAAGAAACTGATGAGACTTCTTCTTCCTCGTGAATTTTCCTTCCATCTTTCATTTAAAATGGTTTGTTTGCTAACTCTGCCGCAAAATAAGCTTCAGTACACACACGAGTATAATGAATGTTTTCATTGCATTAAAACAGCGTCTCATTTTTTTCTATTTTACAGTAAAGATAAACCTTAGTGAGATTAATTCCACGACTATGTTAATACTTTATGACGCAAGGAAAGTTGTAATCTAGTTTTAGTAGTACACATTTTTTTTATCCAGGGCTTTATAGATTTTCAATCAATTTGTAAAAACTAGAGAAGGTTATAAAACAGGGAATTAAAAGAACGAAATCTATAATTTTGCACACAATAATCCAGTCTTTTTGATACAATTATTTTTTTCGAAACTAACTTTTAATTTAAATGAAAAGTTTGGGATGATTTTCTCGTGGTTTGGGGTATATTACGAATTAATATTTTGCAGGTTGGTTGGTTGAATTGTGGTTTTCGGCACTAGGCCCACATGGAAAACGTATGGCCCCAAATAAGAATAATTTTGCAGGATTTTTATTTTCCCGAAATGGATACCTTATCCTTGTTCCATTTCCTTGTAAGTTATGCAGCAACAAAATTTGTGACTTCAAACTCATTCAAAATCATAAGAAATGCATTTTGAAAGTCTTTATATTCTATCAGTCACTGTTACTGATTTAGTATTTAAGTTACCACCACACTCCTAATTTTTCCTATATAACTTATCCTTATTTATCATTGAGTATAATTATATTTTCTAAGCCTTTTTTGATTAAATGAAAAAAAGCTTATTGTATAGTATTTCAATGATCTCAAAAATCAATGGACTAAATTGAATGAACAATGCCCATAATTGCATTTTTAGTTGTGTTATTTGTGAAAAGGGCGTTTCTGTGTGACTTTCTATGATTAACGAAAACTCGCCTTAACCCAGGTGCACTCAATCTTTCTGTTGGGTGTTGACTGTATGGTTGACACTCTCTAACACCTGGGATACTAGCTAAACTGTCGCGTGTGTTGAAGTTAAGGACATCACGCTTTTCAACCACCACCTGTTGTAATTAAGTTAGTTGAGGTAAACTGAAAATGTAATATCTATGCATTGAGTCAACGGTGTAGGAACAGTCTGTCTGCAATATAAAACGAAATAAATTGCGCCGGATATGTGTTTTGTTTCAGAAACGTGGAAAAATTTAATTTAAACGTATGTATGGGGTTAACGCAAATTAAAATGTTCTTTAAATAATTTGGAGAGTAGCCTCTGTTGGTAACTTCGTTTACATAAAATAAAAAATTTTATAAAAAAACTAGTGAAAGTAGGTAATTAATTAATATTTCGGTAGGCCTACTTGCTGAAATGCTGATGTAACTTAAAAAAAGGCAAACCTTTAAAGAAGGCTTTCGTATCCCATATACCACAAATAAGAAAATATCACTATTATTAATAAAATTTATTTGGTATCGAAAATATATTATATGTTTCTGTGTGGTTTTCAAGAAGGATATCAAAATTACTAATTCGTAAGGTATGGAATTAAAACATCAATGACAATATTTCTTAAAATTAGTAATCTAAACACATAAGATCATTTTTCTACTATAACCAGGTCTTGGTAATTTTCTTTCTGATAAAAGGAATTTTTAAGCGACTTTTATTTTAATTTCATATGTCATTTTACAGGTTTAAAAATTTATTTGTGATATCAGAAATTGTATGATTGTGTTTTATTCAAAATTCTTCGGGGGAATGAGACGTTTAGTCCTTTAAAAAGAGATAGTCAACTGTGCCCTACATTGTCGGGAAATCCAAGGGAGGATTAGGCAATATATCCACACATTATTTTTGCTCTCACCACATCAAAAACGATCATTTTAAAATAATTTGTCTTTTAGTGGTACTTAAGAATTGTTATCTCTTTTGATCCACTTTCACGTGCGAAGTAATTTTGTATGGATTCGGAAACTTCAAGAGTTTTATCTAGAATAGATGTAAAGTATCGATAAATAAGATTTCTTTCTTTCCTTAGGAATGATCTTGTTATCATCAGTTATGTGAAGCATGTTGTCTCTCTTTAAATGATAAGAACAATGGCATCATTTTAATCTTTATTCAAAAAAATATGCCTACTCTTTATATATAAATTCTTATACTTAACTAAATAAACTCTGTAAATTCAAGATTTACAATTTATTTTCATAATGTGAGAGTATTTAATTGATACCTTTAATTGATGTCTAGTATGTTAAATATAGAGGATTTTAGAGGCTGTTATTCTATTTCAAATTCATTGATTTAAATACACCAAAGAGCCATTCCAAATATACCAAAGAACCATTCGTCATACAATTTTCACGGGTTTTATTTAATTTCCCCTCTTTCATATGCTGTCTTATTTTATTGAATCGCATCCATTGTGGTTTCTCAATGACTTAAATATACGAATACTTAACCAATTAATTTTCCTGAAATAATATTTTACCGGTGTCTATCCTGATATCTCCAGTTGTAAAAACAAGATTGTTAAACTAATCATACATACACATTTTAGTCAACTCCCAGAAATCGTAAGAGACAAACTCTAAGTATCAATGAGTGAAAATTGTTTCAAATTACCCTAAAAATGAGCAAAATTAACATTAAGTTTCTCTAAGGCACTTTATCAGTCCAAATAAGCTTACCATTATCTCTAGAGCAATGACAAACTGGACTACTCAACACATTAACATTTGACCGGATAAGGTCCTCCTTATTTCCATACCCGTCTTCTGGATCGTCTTTAGGGCTTTCAACCACTGTCTGCACCGAAAACACAACAATTAAATGTAATTGATAGCTACTGCTCGGGACCTTTTATTTACAAGACTAACTGCCCTCTTTAGAAGGTCATTCATTACTGCCCCCGGCAATACTTGACATATTGAAATCATCGTGTTCTGACTGCCTCGGGAAAAAAACTCATTCCCAAGGGATATCTGAAGTATGGTGAACTATTTTTGAATCAGATTGTTGTTTAATTAGTTACGTGTTAGTTTTTAAATAAAGTGATATATTAAGTAAGCTCAGCTGATGAGTATTTTTTTTTTATAAAATATTAGCTACTGAATTCTTTTAAAAATAACTTAAATGCTATTAATCAACGCATGGTTCACTGCATTGCATTTAGACGTTCTCATGAAAAGAGGTCTGAATCATTATTAAACGAGGTCTAATATACGCAACTTCACCTTATAGTAGAAGTGAAATAAAATCTCTGCAATCTTTATATTTATTGTTTATTGTAATATGAATTTAAAGTTTGTTAACAGTTATCTTTTTGAAATATATATTTTTGTGAACAATTCAAATAGAAGTTTTCTTTTTAAATAATACAGTTTCTTTTTTAAATAATGATGCCTAAAACAGTTTCCCATAAAAAGACATTGCCATCTTGTAAGGATTTCATATTTTCTGTTAATCCCTTTATAAAGATGAAAATTACAAATAGCCAAATTCCAATGCAGTCTTCACTGAACTTAATTTTTGTCATATAAACAAACATTTTTGGGGAAAATGTTTGACAAATCAACACACTAACAATGAACTAAATCCATACTCTTCTTCCATACCATGCAATAGAGATCTAACAAATGAAATTTTGTCTTTTCAAACACCACTGTAGAAAACTAATTTTGATATAAAAGACATGAAAAGGGCAAGTTCGAGTCCTTTTATGTAGTTTCTTTGTAGATCTGTAAAGAAACTCCTGGCTTTGTGATTTCTCTATCAATAATAGCTAGTTGTTTGCTCTTCAGATAACAATATTCTCATAATACTGTTTCATTTTTATCATTGGAACTTGTACTGAAAGAAGTCTCAATATTTTAAATACAATGAATGTTATTCCAATGAGTTTTGCTTTGGTTTAGATTTTTGAAGCAAGGAACAGATGAATCTCTTTGATATTTTTTCTCCCTAATGAGGAATAAATTGCTTTCGTTTCTTAAGACTCCTAAAAAGCTTCTTCGTAAATAAATTTCCCCCTTTTTCTGTATCACTGGCTTTTCTTGCAAAATCAGGAGTCGAATAATTTAAATAATTCTATTTTTTGAATAAATAAATGCTCATTACTTATTTCAAATATAACATTTATAACATTTTAAAGAATTGGAAAGATGTTACTTTCCGAGGAATATTAAATTTCTGTTTTCTCTTTCACTAGTCTAGTCTTTTAATCAATGTGTTTGTTAGGGACGGAAAAAATAATAATATATACCAATCAATACAAAAAGGTCCTTAAACTATTTCAAAAGTCCCTGGAAACTTAATTTTCTATTGGGTCGGTGCTTTCGTTAAATGTGAAAGAAACAGTTGTGATGAAATTTATAATATGTTTATCAGGTTATTGAACCGTTTAACAGATACGGCTCGTATATCACATAAGGGTAGCAAATTTTTCCTAAGCCAGCCTTCACAGTGCCTCATACGGGTATCTTATCGTTTTTTTTTTTCAAAAACCCGTATTTATTTATTTCTTCAGTTGTGCAATCAATAACTAACGTCATAAGAAGTAATTTCAGGTGTACATGGAATAGAAAATACAACAAGAGTTTTTATAAAATCCATGTTTTTTTAACTTTAAATTCTGTTATGAAAATGATTAAAATTATTATTACTTAAAACTAATTTAAGTGTAAAATCAGAGGAAGTAGTTTCCAAAGTTTTCATCCCGAGAGCGTGAAATTATTAACAGTCTCAACAATTCAGTGTCAAGAAGGTAAAATGTTACATCATTTTTGAAATGAAGTTTTAAGTTTTAAGATGCCATTGTGAATGATTGTTTATACAAATTTGGCATAGTTATTTCCCTCTTACAAAATAAAAGAAACATTTAAAATATTTTTAGTCTTCTAAAAATTTATAGATCAAACTCCGGCTTTCGATTTTACTTTGAAATATTTTCATTTGAGCACAAAATTTTAATAAAGTTTTTAAGCTGAGTAAATGAAATTTTTAAAGTATCAGTTGTTTGACTTTAACCAAATGACATAAAAAAACGAATGAGTTCTATATTTAGTTGCCAAAGAAGACAATAAACAAATCTCTTCACTAAGTTGATTCTTTGCAAATACGAAATTCCAACCAAAAGTTTTCCAACTTTCCAAAGTACAACTCATAGTTAAAAAAAACAATAATATTTCATATAGTCGACCTTATTAGCACCCTAAAACTTTTTTAATCCCCCAAAATTCTAATGGACTTCTCGAAAGTTTTGACTTAGTGCAAATGATAATAAGGCCACTCCAGACCCATCAATCCTAATGAAGCCGTTGCTCATGATAAAACCAGCGAAAAGTCCCGAGCAGGGGGAGGGCCTAAGATTCCACGGCGCCGGTCGATGCCGAGGTCAGCAGAAGCTCATCTGTTTTGCGCACTTGTCAAAACTCCGACGAGTTGATCCAACAGTTTTGAATGGAGACGCCAGACGGATGGATCAGCTGCTGCTATTAGGATATATCTGCCTTGATGGCCTTATTGATTGTTGGGTGGGGAGGCTGCATCTTGTGTGTGCGTAGTTGCTTTTCTTTTGGGGAGGCATTAAGCTTTTGGGCTGAGAGGGACTTTAATACTAAGTACTAAAATATACTTACTTAGTTGGGGAGGATCATGAGAGTTAGAAAGCTTTTGCTGACGTAATCGGTACTTTGTGGTATTTGAATGTGTGTGAAGTGTTTCAAAGATTCATTTTAATTGTTATATATTATTAAAGGCAGTATACCTATCTCCATTATCCTTCGATGGATTTACTTTGAAGTGGATAAATTTCAAGTACTATGGGGATAGAAAAATGTGTTACACAATTTATATTTTTATAAAGGCATTTTGTTTGAAAATTAACTTCAGTACAACCTCGATATCTCGAATAGAGATAGAGAGTTTTCGAGATTACAAGGTTACCCCCAAAAACAAAATTAACCACCTAAACAACGAGAACCGAACATATAATGTATTAGACATAATATTGTTTGAATATATCAATGATTTATACAATTTAATTAAACATAAAGGAGTGATAATGTACTTAATTTCAAGGGGAAAATATTTTTTCGCGATATCAAAGTTCTATATAACGAGGGTATACTGTATACTATATTATCAGAATAGTGAGTATATAAAGGTGGTTGAGCCTCCCTCCCTGAAATTTGAACTAAGTGGAATAAATGAATTAAAACTGTTTTAAAGGTAATACTTATCAATGTATTAATACATTTCTTTAGAGGATATTTTCAACCTCCCAGACATAAATTTCTATACAAACGCTACTGTTACCAGAAAATGATATTAAAGTTATACAATATTAACGAGCACTATCTTATCACTCGCAAAGATCTGCTTCGAAGATGATTTGCATATATGTTTAGTTCAGCACAATGATCCTATTTTCCCAAAATGTGGGAATAGTGTTTTTTTTAAATAGTTTTCTAATAAACTTTGAATAAATTGCTCCCTTTACGGTTTTTCCAAATCCATTTATTTCCTGGGAAACTTAATAACTATATGGGATATTCCCCACTGTGTGTGCTTAAATCATAGTATAAATTGTATATTAGATTGGATTAGTATTACTAGATTTATCTAGACAGTTATTAAAATTAATTTATTTCACAAACGATTCCCAGACTGTCAGACCAGAATGAGATCTCCCATCAGAACATTCCACATAAGGAGTTTCCCTGTAAATAATAAAACGAATTAATGAAATCCACTTTCAACTGCCCTTTCATAATCATCACCCCCATGATTGATGGATACAGACAATCCAAAGGGCCTCAGGGAATTGGAAGACACCGCTAACTATTACTCATTCTCTCGCATCGGCAGAGCTAACGGCCGAAATAAATCAATTAACGTCGGCCGGAATTCGCGCGGTTAGCTGCAATTGGTTGGCTTTTTTCTGCCTCGATTTGTCGAACTCTTTTTGGCAACAGCGTCTTGGTTGGGCTTGGTGACACGAGATGCCTGGAAGGGACTTGTTAATTACAAGTGGAGCGGAGGCTCGAGGGGAGGAAATTAAGAGGGAAGTGGGAGGAAAGCGATATTTTGTAACAAATGGGGTGGGTGGGTGGTTTGGAGCGAGAGTGGGGTGAGGTGGGGAGGTTCTGTGATAGGGGTGGAGGTTTCAAGGGGAGTGATTTGAATGGGTTGTGGAGTCGAGCGAAAATGGAAACTGAAAATGACTGTTAATGGAAACGTTTCACGTTTTGCAAACGAAATGGAATATTGGGAACGATAAATAAGTGTTTTAGAGACCTAATTACTTAAATAAAGAGTAGTTATAGCTTGAAGAGCCAGGATATGAAAAAATCTTTTCAGGCAGGTTGATCATTTGAGGTAATATCGTTATTGAAAGAGTTTCATATTCACTGTGTATGAATATGAAGTATGTGGGCTTGAAATAAGTAAATTTCAAGTGGTGTGATATAAGGCTTATTCTGACTTATCGCTTTTGTGTTCATTTTAGAGGAAATAAAAATCAAGAATCCCGAAAAAACAAGAAAATCAAGAATTTACTTAATACATCCAAAGTGAAAAGTGTAAATCGGTGTTTCACTCTTTATTCATTCACTTTTTTATATGCAAACTAGCGATTCACAGGAGTGAATCACTCAGGATGAACAGTAAAAGTGAACCAGCATGAATGAGCCTTTAGATATAAGAGAAATTAAGATTTCCGTGAAATTGAAAATAACTGCTTTAAAGTATTTTTGTTACGCCCAAAACCCTAAGTATGGCTTTTTTATAATTATTGTTTAGACAATTCATAATCTACGCAAATATTTAAATCTGAACTGATAGAGGAGGGGCCATGAACCAAAATTCCGGGTTGGGTCTTAATATTCTATATTTAAATAAATTTATGTAGTTCATCAATTTTGCTTAAAAACTCAATAATAACTCGTTTATGAGAGCTTAAATGCTAAAGTGAATTTTATTTTTACTATAAATATTTGGCCTTCATTGAGGAAATAGTGTTTTAAAGACTCTATTTGCCAATGTAGTAATTTTTGTTTACAAAAACAGTTTCTACTTTCTTTTTCAATAATATATTCCAACTTGATTTTAAAATAAAGTAGAAAAAGTCACAAAGTCAGGTTCTCATCAAAAATTCTGCATTAACAGTACAGTATCCTATAAGCTTTAACTTTAGTTAAAATTCAAATAACATCAACTTTCAACTACTTAATTTAAGCCTTTCGTAAAAATTCAAACCATGTAGCCTTTTACGCTTTTTCCCTTTTAAAATAATTCTTCTCAGAAATTGACCTTTATTTAATCATTTTCCTTCCATCATTCTTTTCAATTTATTCTGAGAATGTTTCATACAGATCGAACAGTTGCAGTAGTATTAGAAAGAAAAGCGCGACTATTCTCAACCAGATCACGTCAGAAAAGAAGTGCGCCATTACGAGAAACCACATTCATACTTAATGCTATGGAAGCCCTCCCAAAACCAAACCTGGAAGCGAATTTCAAAAAGAGCCGCTGGGTTCCATTCCCAGAAACTCGAACAAATATTAAATAAGGATTAGTTCAGACGGTGTGATTTTCTTTGATGCCGCCATAAAAATGACAGGGAAAACACAGAAAGTACTATTTCTCCTTCCACATTTCTTATTACAGTCTGAATGCAAGTTGTATGTAATTTCTAGAATAATTTTATTAAATAAATAAATTGAAGAAGGCATAACGTTTCTGAAACAAACTATGACTTATTGGGTAGTATTCGTACCCGCAGCGATAAAGTCTAAAATTTTTTCTTCTTAAAATTATAAATATAATTGAATTGGAAGATATATACATAATGTTAATTTTTTAAGTGTTTAGATATTTTGCTGTGTTTTATTTCTTTGGACATGTATTAAGATGAACAAGCATTCCCATTTATTCAAAAGTTAGGTAATTTATTTAAAACCATCTAACTTTCATGACATAAGTTTGACATGAAGTTTTTAACTGTGAAAGGTTATAATATCTGTATTCTTACACATTCTACTTCATCACATCTTCAGTATTTTCATTGGTAGTGTTTATAAAAATATTGTTTGTTTTATCAATCGCATTTTCATTACTTAATTTCTACTATCACAAATAAGTTAGACTATCCTTTTGCACTCTTTTTTATTTTACGGAAAAACGTGACACATAAGTAATATTAAAACTTCTTCAGCAATTTGACACTCCACGCGTAAAAAAAATGAACATACGGGAAGAAAAACAAGCATTTGAATGATTACAATCTTTTTGCAGATTCCCCCTCTGATTAACCAAGGTTGAGATTGCAGAGGATGTTCCCTCGACACACCCACAGCGTGGCAGGAACTTTTTTTCGATTCTGCCTCGAGTTCAAAAAAAAGTTTTTTTTTTCGCCTCGCTGAATTTTTTATTTCCCTCCAATTCCATTTTTTGCCCTCCTCGACAGAGAATTAACCATCCGATGTTCCCCGGCGAAGCATTTTAATGAAAATCGATCTTTTACAAAGCTCAGACATGATCTTTAAATCTCGACAGAGTTGAAGTTCCGCAGAGAAAATGGTTTTTCCTCCAATATCAGATAAAAACTTCCTTGAGGACATAGTGAAAAAGTTCTTTTTTGCGCGTCTGAGTTGGAAATTAAATGGTTTTTACCTATACTCGACTATCTGGGTGTGATACTTAAATCTTGGTGGGAATTGTTTTTCTGATAATGATACAGATTCATTTTATGCAAATGCGCAGTTTATATAATTTCTAACTGCCGATTATTTATTTTTGATGTTGCGAATCTACAAAGAGAGATATTAAAAACTTTTAGAAGGATAAGCCTGTATGACGGTATTGATATCTTTAGAGGACTTGGTGTTTAGAATATGGGTTACAAGATTTATCGTATAAATAAGCTAATATGTTAACATTATAAAATTTAAATACTATAATAAGAACTTTTAAGTATAAAAAACTAATTTTTACTATAATGCCTGTAATTTTAAAAGGATTTTTTAAAATTCCTATTGTTATTTTTATAATAATTATGTTAAAATATTATAATAGTGAAAAGAACTACTTCCAACACTGGTTATGATACATTGTCATAAGTGACTGTCAAGTTAACTTACTTGGATCTTTTATACAGAAATTGATATAAGTGTAGTAAATTTCTTTTAAGAGGAATGGATAGCTCCCTGTACTTATGTTAAAAATTCTGCTCAGGATAAAAGTGGTATCAGTAATCAGTTCAAAAATACAAAATTTGAGAAAAGCATGGATTTAGATACTTTTTTAGGATCTTTAACCTAGCTAGGTAGTCGCCTAAGTCAAAATCTCAATGATTGGCTTGTAAGAGCTTCCTAAAAAGTGTCATCTCCATAGGATTAACACAGGCGCCGTTAGAGAAAACATTCAATTACTCAAAACTACGTTCAAAGGACTTATACCACTTTCATTCTAATCAGCTCAATTATACATTTTCCTCAGAAACTAATAAGCTAGGCTTATAAAACTTTCATAGTCATAAACAGCTCAATTTTTCTTCATTAAAAAATTTACTTTTCTGGTCCTTTAAGAAGTAAAAATGCTAAATAATTTTAAGCATAAAAGTAATTGCTTGGGATAATCTTGAAAAATATTTCAAAAGAAAAAGTGTCAAAAACATAATAATTGATGTATTTTTAATCTTTTCTTTTCGGTACCTGACTGCATGGTTAGCATTTTATGAATAACGTTCTGTGATGAAAAGTACACCCACTCACAATTTTACACCTAATTAAATTCTACACACGTAGCACAGCTGGTATCCAAGAAACCTAATGAAAGAAATACCTTTTGAACAAAAAATAGTCCGTCGCAACATAATCAAACTAAACACACGCGAGTTACAAAACTGTGTATTTTAGAAAATACATACTCGAAATTGAAAGGAAGTGTGGCTTTAGGAGAAAGAAAGGTGGGACATTATTTCATTAGGAAGTCCGTCAGCTCAAAGAGGAGCGTTTTTGTTTTAATTACGAGGGTCGTTTATCATTTCTGAGTCGTGTCATCTTTAGTAAATGAGGTGGGCCTAATGAAATACGAAGTTGGATGAAGTGTAAAAGTTTAAATGTATGCTATGTAAAAAGCTCCTTTATGGTTGGGAATTTTTAACTGCGTTATGTGGTAACAAAGAAAAATTTCGATTTTGTTTCTTACTATTTACTTACTCATTATGTCGAGATTTATAACCATTAGGAGAGACATTATAAAAAAACTTTAAATTATAAATTGTGTATAACTTTTCTCTGAGAATAACCATGCCCATGATATTTTGATACACATTTTATTAAATAGAGTGTACTTTTATTTTGTTTGTTAATATTTATAGAGATTCACAAAGCTTAATATTGTTATTTGGCTCAAATATAAATACCCCTAGTAGTTTAAAGTAAGATTTTAAGTTTAATGAAACATTTCCTTATAATTATAAGGTATACTACGTACCATGGGAAATATTATATTTTCTTCAAACAAACTTTTTCCTGGAATAAAGGTATTATTTACTAATGTGTAGTGAAAGTTCTTTTCAACTTCATTCTTCAATTCATCCTAGTTTTCAATTACTTTTTGCTCTATCTTAATCAGTTTCTTTTGATAGAAAGAAAAAACAAATGCAAAGGTTGAAAAGAGTGTATTACAAAAAGAAATGGAAGTTTATAGACTCGTTTTTATTTATGAACTTTTCTCTTAAAAATGCTTAATTGAAAAAACTTCAGTAAAAAGTACGTGTTAAGTTATAAACTTTTATAGATTATAAAAACATTATTTCTCATTACATTAAGTAAAATAACTTTGTGAAGAATTTCAAAGTATTTTGTTAGACTTTTGTATACTATAGGATATCGGTATAATGCTGGTATAAAAGCATTCTTTTATAATAATAGATAAATAGAAATAGATAGAATATAAAATAGATGAATAGAACATTTTCCTGACTTTTAAAGCAACAGCTTTAATGTATAGCTTGCGATATTTAGGAACATCGTAAAAATACTCTTCTCATCTATTTCTCAGCATTCACATTTCTAAAAGTATATCCAGAATAATTATTCAATTCAACTTAATGTCATGCATGCAAGTTCATTACGGAGTGCATAAGCAAACAACATTTCTTTTATAAAATACGATCGCTCAAATTCTTATCACGTAGAGTGTTTTTACTCAGAAAAACATACGAGGGTTTCGAGTCGAGACTCATCTATCTAGTCGACTCCCACCAAAAGCTGTTCGAGTTCCTCCAATTTCCATTTATTTCAGGGAAGTGACTTCCAGCTGAGATCCAAACAAATGCACCGTCGGGTTAAACTAATTTTGTAAATGGAATTCGAGTAAAGCAGACAAATGTGACGCAAAAAAAAGAGGCAGCCCGCTTCTTCGACGTTTAATCCAATAGTGTTCTGACGGAAGCCTGTTTTGAAAGAAACACGCCTCATTTGTAGATACTTCGAAATGCATCCGAGCATATCGAATATAGCGGAGATATTAAGACTAGTATTCGTTTGAAATTTGTACTGTTTCTTCTCTCTTCTTCTAGAAAATTCATGAATACCAATGCCAGTCAGCTAAAATAAATATTTTTGATTTAAGGATTGCTTAATGATCTTCAGCGTTGAATGTTACTTTTTTTATTTTTTAATTTACTTTCATCAGGTCATTTTGTCTGATTTCAGTTATTATTTTGGTTAAAGTTACGACTAAATTTAAATTTTTAATTTTTTCTTCAGTTTTGTATGCCAAATTTATTCCTTGTTATTTAAGTGGTTTTAAATTACTTTATATAACATATACTTTATATTTTAAATTAAATTAACGCATTATTAAAAAAACCCGGCTATTTTACCTTGTACGAATTTAATGTTTTATAAAAGAACTTTTCACTTATAAAAACAAGAAATATTGACGGTTGTTTTTATTTTGCCTATAACGATAATTAGAATTAACCTAATGTTATATAACTATTTTCTATACTACGAATTTCATCTTTTATGAAATGAACGCTTCTTACTTTTAAAAGCCTACTATAAAGTCAAGGAAAATTTATACAACTGTATGATCATCATGTTCAATACTACCCTCTCATACATTGGACTAGCAATTCCTGTTCAGATAAATCTGTTAAAGCTTAGCTTGCTGAATATAATCCATAAGTTAGTATTGTATTACTTAAGCATTTTCGACAATGGTCTATGATTTGAAATTTTAATTCCATTCATATTGTGTTTTACCTCGCATTTTGGACCATGATCTTAATTTCTATTATAACTTTGTATTATATCAAGCAAACGATTGTTCGATGGAAAAAATTTCGTTGAAAAGGATTGTTTAGATTTCTTGAAATGAATGTGTGTACGTATTCCTCTTCAACTTTCCTAATCTCACAACGTTTTTGAACCTGATGTTCTTAATGAAGCAATTTTGACAATGTTTCCCCCCATGCGCCCCTAGTAATGCCACATTAGTATATATCTGTCATCTCGAAATTCGAGCTTTCCCATTTTCAATAGGAACAATCAGATCAGGCTCGGATAACGTCAAAAGGATCATGTGAACCCCGAAAAATGGGGAGAGTGTAGCATATTCGCAATGAATTATTCATAGCACTAAGTTTTCAGTTTATATTTCTGTGGACTGTCAGAGAGAGAAGCAATATGAGAGTACCTACGAGTTCCCGTTTAGCTAAGCGCTATTCCCTTTCGTTGAGCTTTCCTGATATCCGGAAAAATTTACATTTGGTGTTAGTTTGGAGGTTTCGAGGCATGTTTACTGATGTGTTCCCTTGTATTCTGATTCATATTCTGATTCAAAGAGGAGATTGTCTTGTATCAAAAAAGGGAACGAAAAAAAAAGGGAGTACAAAGGTATTGAAAGCTTGCATTTATCACGTAGTGATGATATGGTTTCAACTGTGAAAGTGCAAGGATTGTTTTTTCTTGTCGAATTTGATAATACTATGAAATTTTAGTGAGTTTAGGTAAAAATGCTAAACTTTCAGTACAAATAATGAAAAAAATGTTGGTAGAGAAATGTTCGTTTGACACATATCTCCTTCTGGATTTCTAAAATTTTGACCTAAATTTATATGTAACGTTTTGGAATCTGGAAAAAACACTTAAAGTCTTTAATTTTGAAAATCTCTTCTTTGACCCGCTATTCAATTCTTTTTTGCACTTAAAAAAGTGCCACTCTATTTTCTCTTCAATATGGTTTTAAATTGTTTCCAATTCTCATTCAATGTTTTAAGTGCATAAATAGCGATATGCCACAAGTATCCTAAAGCGTATAGGGTATGTTACCTTATTTGAGTCCAACGATGCAAATAACTCAAAAGAAGCGCTCCGTTTCAATAAAAAAAAAAAACTGGGAAAAAAAAAAAGATCTTTTTATACCCACCCTTACATCTGTCCCGACTCTACTGCGCGGAGTCAATTAACGATTTAAAGGAGCTTTTTGTCGAAGTCAGAAAAGGCGTCCCTCTCGCTAAGATACACTTAGTGATTTAATGAGGACCAAATGAATTCTTTATGAGGATAGAAATAAAAATCGATGAATGCTGAAACAGAATCGGAACTGCATAGTTCCCACTTTTACGGCATCCGTTACAGAAATTAACGCATGGTGGGACTCCCCTCCTCCCTTCGAATTTATCGTCTTTAGTGTGGCTATGGTGATTGATTGGGCGATTAATTGCACAATCGATAAAGGTAATGTTCCTGCGGCGGGTTTGCCTTCGGACAAATAATACTGATTAGAAACAGGGAGCTTTGTGGAATACAGTTTGTAATTAGTTTCAGTTTTTGACATGTAGTTTTTGTCTTTGCTATTCACCTACTGTAAAACAGCGATGAATCAAATTAAATTGTCCCATGTTTCGTAACTATAAACCTGATTCTTTCATTAATTCATTTATATTCTTAGATTACCCAAGAAACACCAAAGACTTTTAACACAGTGGTTGGAAAAATGAATATATGGGGTCTCACCAGTTATAATTTTCCTCAACCAAAATAATAAAAACTCTTCATATTCAGTTGCAACATCAGAAAATCTTTTAAATAATTGTTATTTATAATCAAATAGGAACAAGAAAAATTGATAAAAAGATCAGATGACTAATAAACTTTAAACTGTGTAAAAACTATAAAGTTCCTGTAAAAAATTAGAAACACTATAAACCGTGTTTTTTAATTAAAATTATTAGGAATTCTTAAAAAGTTATATATTTTACTTACCCTAATCATTCGAAAATAGATTTTTCATTTGAAACAACCCCATATTAGATTAGTTAGATTTTCCAAAAAAAAAAATATAACCCAATATGTCGCAATGCAAAAGATATGGTATACCCTTTATTCAATTGTCAGAAAGTATATACCTCATACAGCTATGGATAAATCCGACCCAAGAGACAAGGAAATGTATTCTTTCGACCTGATATACTATTCATACTTTCTTTCTTTAGTGACTGGTAACAAATCCATGTCGTAGATGATTTGTGACGTTAATTCAATCACTCCCATCTCCTCCATCAATTCAGGGCACCCCATTTTCTGTTCTTTCCCTCGCAACATCCTCTCCTATGTAAATATTTAATTCCAAGTTCCTATCGTCCCATAACTCTTCCACTGCACCACATAAACAGCTAACAGCCATCTACACGTATGAGGGAGCAGCGGCGCATTAGTTAAGCTTTTTTAGGCGCGTTTTATCTTCATTTATACTTGGGGAACCTGGCGGACTGTGAGTAATCTCGCTGGGGAGCTAAAGGCAGACAAATGGTCAAGTTCCCGCTCCCCCCATTACCAAGGAAAACTCCTTAAAGTGTTGGAGAGCATGATCCGTTCCCGTTAAGTGCAAATGGATCAGGCTGTGGGACGGAGAAGGGAGTCTGGAACTTGGAACTTAAGTTGCTAGATGTTTTTGGGAAATGTTATGATAAAATGCGTAAAACATTGTTGCGAGAGAATTGGAATAATGTTTCTCTTGTGGTATTTAGTAGTAAGCTATTTAGAGCGTAACTTTCATTTTGTTTTGTCTCATATTTTCTTTCCTGGACACGTTGATCTTTATACAAGTGACACTTGTATATTTTAAGTAAATAAGACATTTTTGATACTTCGGAAAAACTTAAAAATCCAAAATTATAAAGTAATTTGATAAACATATTAAAGAATCCTAATCATAATGGAATTGGCTTCAACAAAGCCGAATGCAGTAATTTCGAAATATATAATAAGGATTAAATTTGTTATTGATCGTTCAGGCGATAGTAATGTTTTGATAGCCCTCTTTTACTGTGTAGGTATATATTTATAATTAGCTAGATGAATTATATGCATTTTATGAAATGTATCAAAATGAATTAAATCCGATGAAAACATTGTCAAAATTAGAATTAAGTGTTTGAGGAGAATTAACTAAATTTCATTAAATAATAATGCATGAAAAATTCACTAAATATTCAAATATAGATTTTAAAATATCCACGCTCCAAACGTACAATTTTCCTTACAACTTTAGTCACTAAAATTTTTTTGTATCTAAAACAAAATTGGCTAGCATGTTTTACATCTCATATAACTTAAACTAAATATAAATTTCGGTATGAAGATTTCAAAAAGTTAAACATTTTACATGATTTCAATATGTTTTGGATTTACTAAATATGAAAAAATAATAATTTTAGACTATTATAGAGTCTTTTTAGAGCCTTTTTCTCAATTAGAATGTTAAATTTCTTCTTTCAACCAAATATGTAGTATTACTACAATTTTACAATTAACTTTTATTTTACCTTAGATTAAAAGTGTATTTTTGGGAGATTAGGTACTAATAGGGTAGTGCATGTGTGTTATGAGAAATTCTACAAAGTTCTCATAACTTTTAAGTTCATAATAATTAGATAGGTACTTGTTCCACATAAAAACTTATCAATTATTTTAGTTGAAGCAATATCTATAAAAAATTACGCTGTCCTCTGTAGCTTTAAAAAGTTTTAAGTAGTTACGACAGATTAATTACGTAACAATAAAAATTTATTCTTCTAAAGAAATTATTATAGCACCAAAAAATGTTTCTTAATCCCCGAAGAGAAAAAGCTAACCTAACATGAAATCATATGAATTTTCGGGCACTTCAAGTGAATGATTAATAGCTTTCGTTTCATAGATCATCAGATCAAGTGAGAAAATTTTTTGTTATTTGATGTCGTAGTAAGAGATAGTCAGGGAAATTAATCATTTTGCTTCGTTCCTTTAAGTGTCGAAACTTAAGGTGGTTATTTTCCATCAGAAGAGATAATTATGGTATTAAATTTTTAATAAGTTATTACCTTATTTTACGGTCACTTAAAAAATAATATAATAAAATTTTAAACTCATATATTCCTCTTATATATTTTCTTTTTCACTGTAAAAAAAACTTGTTTTAACGGATATTCAACAATACTTTTAACATCTCCATTTTTTGTAACATACAAATTTTATCTGTTATTTTTACTGGTATTCTTTGACAAAAACAACAGTCCTATAATAGAAATATCAATCTAGAACAGAAAATCTCCCTTTTTTTTAAAATACAAATATTACTTTACGTTTTTCGGGTGCTATGTTTTTTCTTGTGTTCGTCTGATCGCTAAAACCACGCATTATTGTTTTAATTCAATATCACATCCTCTCTCATACTTTAGATGTACTGTAAAAAATCCACGAAAAATAAACCAAAAATTTTGCGTATTGCTTTATATTAACAAACTTAACAATACAAATGATCTTACAAACTTACAAATAACGTTATGGCTCAATGGTTAGCGTACTCGACTACACACTAAAGAATCAAGTTCGATTTCCAATTTTATATATTTTTATGAAAATATTGTTCCCAGTGGCTTGTATCTAACTAGTAATTAATCTACATTTAATCCGATAAAATTAATTTATCTGAGAAAGTCTTTCGGTATGTATATTGTCTTTTAATATATCTGGCAGCAAATTTAACTGGATTCTGTTAAAATTCAACAGGAATTTTTTTATTGTGTAGATGTAAGAAAAAATAAGAGAAATATCTTTACTCTTTTCTTAAACTTAAGTTAAACTGACTTTAAAACATTTTCTATTAATCGAAGGTGTAAAATATATAATACATTTATGACACATATTCACAAAAATATTCGTCTTAGGAAAATTCTTAATAAATTGAAGATGCTGGAAACTTTAAAAATAAGTGAAGTGTGAATTTATTTAATAAAATATCTCTTTATGCCTAAATACATTTTCTACATTGATGAAATCACTATGAACATTTTTAAAAGCTTTATAACATAATGAAATACTTACTCTTTCTTCATAAAAATATCAAAACCTAAATGAACGTACTTATTGAAGTGCCATTTTTGTTACTCGAAGTATTATTTGTAGTTCTTTTTATTATATTGTTGTAAGATTTTCTTTTACTTTTAACTTTTTAATGGCTGATGCTACATTTTATTTTCATATATTCTAATTTAGATTTTCATAAGCGTTAACAAGAACATGATCAAACCTTTTTACTTAGAGGATTAAAAATATTAAAGATCTAAATGATTTATCTTGAAATTTCCTCTGTTCCAATTTCTATCCACAAACTTAATTTTATGTGTTATTTTTACTTTACACTCGTAAAATTTTCGTATGTCGTATGTCAATAGGTTTTCTACTTCTATCCCCTGTGTAAAGAATATTTTCATACTTAAGGGCTGGTCTAACTGGATTAACCTATCTCTAACTATTAATTAATGTAGTAGGTCATTTTTGCAAGTAATTATTTGGAAATTTTTTTTTATTTCATTTAGGTAATATCTAATAAGTGCTTGTACTTTATTTTTCAGATTGGTGATATTCTTCATTCATTAGTTTCTTGATTCAATAGTTTATACTTTATCCACCAAATTGGTTACACTTTTTATAGTGTTTATACTCCTTTTTTGTCTATTTATTAGCGCTACATCTGACTGCTGGTAAGGAGTGACTTTACCGTTCACTTTCAAATGGTCAGTTCAATTTACCGGAGAAACGCACTAAATCAGAGACGGCTAAAATATATACTTTCCAAGATTGTGCTCAAACTTGTCGATATTTATGTTTTTAAATTGCGATATTGGTGAAAAAATCTCCAAGATTGGCGCAACCTCCAATACCAAACTTCGCCCGTTTCTGTCTCGGCACTTTTTCCTATAAACCAAATACATAGCTCTCTAAATCCAAGAACGTCCATATAGGGCTACATAAGCGACCAATAATAGCCTTACGAATCAGGAATGGTTCCTTTAAAATGCAGTTTACTTTGTTGGGAGAAATATAGTGTTTCCGAATTGTGCTAACCTAGGGAATAAAATTCCACATTCCCCCCGCAAAATAATCTGATCAGATTTCGGCTCTCGACAATTCAACGCACCCCTTTTTTGTCCACATTTTTCACCCAACCACGGTCTCTTTCAACCTTCGACTATGTGTTTGCTAATCCTATTTCCCCAGAATGGCAAACAAAGCCCAGGCCCATCCACGAGCCGCATGTTTGGCTTTCTTTTTGACAAACGCGAATCCTTGCGTCAAGTGTGTGTGAAGAGGCAGGTCACGTTCAGACCGGGGTGTGGGGAGGTCAAATATGGTCAAATCCTCGTGGCGGGGGTGCGGCCCAGAGGGGAGACCAAGGCGGGGGGGGGGGCAGCGCCAATACGGTTAATTTCTTGAGCCGAGGTGACAGGCCAGGGACGCTATGAATGGGCTGGATTCTTCATCTTAATGACGCCAGGTGGGGTTCAATGGTGTGGGTCGATGTGCTTTATTTTGTTGTTATGACGAGGTAGTTTATGGCGTGTTGAGTTTTTTTTTTTTTTGAGTGAGACGTTTAAGTATTTGTGGAGAAAGTTGTTAGGAGAGA
The DNA here is from genome assembly GCA_963680715.1 of Tetragnatha montana. NCBI lineage: Eukaryota > Metazoa > Arthropoda > Arachnida > Araneae > Tetragnathidae > Tetragnatha > Tetragnatha montana. The sequence goes on from OY796684.1 coordinate 25,429,832, forward strand.
GTTTTTCTCTCTTTTGGTATTATTGTCATACATTAAAACATTCTCCTACAAGTATTCGTAGAAATGGTTTGGAAAGGGCTTGGTTTTTGTAATTTTATTTAGAAAGAAACAGCGAGTAGGTGTGATTTCCCCCTATAAAACATAAGTCATTTTATTTTAATTGGAGATACTTTCAATTTTAACTATTTAAAGACAATGACTCTTTATCAACTAATGGTTTCAGTTAATTAGATCTTTGTATTTTAATGATCGTATCAAATATTAACTGAAAGATACAACTATAATTTCCATAATTCACTTTTTAAAACTTAAATTTGGTACATTAAATCTTCTTCGTTATAAAAGGTTTAAAGGTACCTAACCAAAAAAAAATGGTTAAAGGTCTAAATTTAAAGATAATGACCCCATGGTATAAGTCAAACACACCAGTAAAACTGAAAGATAAAATTTTAAATTCAATAACTTAAAATATTAAAATAACATTAAAAACTCTAATAAACTTCTTCTGTGCATATACCTACTTAAAAAAAAACTATTAATAAGTGGCTCCAATATAAAAGGGCATTCCCCACGAGCAAACTAAAGCAGCATCCCTAAACGAGGCACCTGATGGTATGCTAAACGACTTTTGAAAGCTCCAATTATCCCCGACACGATTAGGCAATGATTAGGAAGCCACAGGGAAAGCAGATCACTTTCTTCTCGTTCGTAAACCAGTTGACTTTCTTTTTGGCCGCATGCTGGTTCACTTTCCCACAGGAAAGAGATGAAATTTTCTGCCGCTTGTGCTGGATCAATAGGAGCTGACATTCTTTGTCCCTCGCCGCAGACCGATGAGCTCGTCTGTCCTTTGGGCGCCCTCGACCCTCATCATTGCGCCCAGACTCTCGGTTTAACTAGGGATCAGAAAATCCAATAGGACTTTTAGGTGTCGTTACTTTAAGGCCTTGAATATTAGAGTGTAGAATAAGTTGGTAATGAGCTTCTTCAGTATCTATGGGTAGTGTAATTTTTCGTACAGTCGACTCCGCTTAATGTGGTAATGATTAATGTTATCAATCGGATATAGTTATCAAATCTGAGATGTTCCGATCATTCCTATTTAACTTAAATTATTGAAATTTTTTGTTTTCAAAAGAAATTAACTAAGTTTTTAAAATACTATTTATTGACAAGGGAAACTTTTGAAACATACCAAAATTCGTCTTTTAATTTTGAAAAAAATTTCTGTAACTATTCCACAAAATAATTTTGCATTATTCATGGTTTTGTTCTGGAATTAATAAATCGAAGCCGGTCTCTTTTGAGTTGTTTAATAGGTGGTCTATTGTTTTGATACCTGAAATGATACTGATTTTTTAAGTAGTTGGTAACTGCTTTTTAAAATTCGACAATTTGAGTTTTAGTTTTTGTGAAAAGGATGATGAGTTTCATATTTTTCCTCCCCAAATAAGGGGCAATTTACAAGTTACGTCATAAGTTTAAGGGGCCCTGTTTGTGTGTCACAATGAGATGAGGGGAGGGGGTGTTGAAATTTTCTGTCATCACACTTCAAAAGTTGTTCTTTTGTTCTTTTATTTCTGTAAAAGAGATATTTCTACACCTTTTCTAGTTTTGATTTAACATTAGAAAAATACTTATTTATTCTCAAATAACGAAAACTGAGTGAAAATAAAATTTTAAGAGGCATGAATATTGATTTCAATTTTAAGTTTCAGTTGTGACATTACAATGGGATAAGGGTTACTAAAAGGGCACAACTTATGACTAAAAGGGAGAGAAGGATATAAATTCTTTAAAACTGTGGCTTCTAAAAAATGTAGAATGGTGGTAGTTTTGTTATGAATTTTACCCATGTTTACCTATTGTATTAGACATTGAAGTTTCTATTTATTAATGAGTTATTACTCCAAATAAGGTACATTTTACCTTCCATCAATATCATAGTTTGCTTTGTATTACATGTTACTTGAAAATTCCCATCCAGACCAACGCCCTGCATTGATGTAAAAGTTAATGTACCTACTGGCGGGGTGAAAAAATACTCTCTTCAGAATTTCTATTTACTATCAATATTTTAGGATCTGATCCTGTATTATAAGAGACAAATTGTGTCTCGAGATGAAACTTTCATTCCCTACAAACTTCATAGATTCATTGATAAATGCCAAATAAAAAATAGTGATACTTAAGTAAACTGCTTAAAATTTGATTATACTTATACTTACAAAGAAAACACTACTGTTGTATAAGGCACAAAATAAATAAAAATTAAAAATTTCTAGAGTCTGGCAGACCACAATATTTCCAAATATACGTTTTTGAAGAGCATATTATGGAAATTAACCTAACACTAAAGAAGTAAAAAATATTTTCTGTAAACTTGTTAACTGATTAAACTAAACTTTTCTATAAAACATGTATTGTGCATGGAATCTAATTTTTTAACGATATACTTATGGATTAGTGATTTATAAAACGCCTTTTTTATGTATTGAAACATCGACTACTTAAGAATGGTATTTTATAAAAAATATAGCATAGCAATATTTTAATATCAACAATATTAATTTTTTTATGTTTAAATACCACCCATAAATGTTTTAGACTTACAAAATTTTATCAATTTTAACATTCAATTCGAAAAGTATGCAGTTATAATAGTACAAATAAATATACCTCCTCATACACTTGTTTGGAAAGAATCCAGATACTCACACACAGAATTTCCACGACCAATAATATCCTAACATTAATTTGAGCCATTTAGCGAGGGTCATCAAATAAAATATTCAAACCGAAATTACAAGAATAAGCAGCATCACGAAAAAACGATCTCTTTAACAAAGCAAAGAGTTAGAAATAAAGGTTCAGCTTCTTTCTGGCCCAGACTTTCAAAAAGACTCGTATTCATGCAATCGATAGGCTTGCCCTATGCAAAGAGGAAGAAAGAAATACCATGAATAATTAAATTCACTTAGGTAATTCACAATCTCTGCCCCAGCCACTTCTGATTCGTGGGTTGGGGAATTTAAGGGCTGTGTGGAATAAGATTTTAGATTCCTTTCTTTTATTTCTTGGTCTTTACTAATGCAGGATTTTATGTGATTCTGGAAGAAAAGGGGTTAGTGTAGAGTCTGAAGATTTTTGAAACCTATTATGAGTTTTATCTTTTGGCACCTTCAATTTCCCCCAAGTTTTCTAAAACTATACACTTTGGAAATGAAACCTTTTTGATGTTTTTTGTATTTTATGATTGAATATCTAACACGATACAACAGCCAACGTATTCCAAATTTTTTGGTTGAAAAAGGACTTTAAGTGCCAGTGAAATTTTATTAATTTTAAATTAAAAAAAAATGGAAAATTGAGGTCAATACTCTTAGACTCTATACAATACGACAAATCATATGAACTAATAATAAGAAGCACATATAAATAAGACACCTGTTCTATATAAAAAAGGATGGTTTATTTAAAAGATCTTTTAATTTTCCTAAAAAGGCTTCTACCTTTGTTTTTTTTTAAATCGAGACAAATGAAATTGGTAATTTGTAAGTTACCTCAATAACATGATTTCCAAGTAATTGCTTTAAAGCTAAATATGTTTTATGTATTCATTCTTTCTATTAAAATATATTAAAAAGAATCTAAATTTTATGAATAAATCCCTTTATAATGTTATATATTCGAATATATTTGTTTTATAACTGTTATAAAAATATTCCAGTTATGAAACAAATAGATTCTAATTTCAAAATGGTATGATTATTTTAATCAAGGAAGAAAATCTGAAATAAACATCGTCTATGTTTCATAATAAATCAATTCCTTATTAAATTTTTACGGACTCTAATTTAATAAAATCACTTAAAGCAATAAGCAAACAATTAATTCATAAGTTGATGAGGTAATCATTTCCTCCTTAAATCCCTACTTAACACCAACATAATACATCTCATAAAAGTAAAACCCAAAATCTTAATTGCCTTTCCCCATTCATATCCTCCCTTCTTTCATTTTCGAACATTTTAAAAAATCAAAGCCTGATTAAAGTTTCTTTGAAGAGGCCATTGTTTCAAGTACCGCGATTCTCAAAGTTTGAAAAGTTCGGGGATAAATTCGAGGACATTCTCGGCTTAATTGCTTCAAGACTAATACCCTCTCGAAGAAAAAGTATTCGCGCCGAGCATCTTCGGCCTAAAATCAAAGGTATCTCATTCATAAACATATTTGTTGCGAACTGCAATCATAGTTATATTTCTGGAAATTTTTTCGAAACAAAGTAAAGAGATTTGCAATTTCAAATGAGGCTTGATGGACTAAGTGCGAGTTGTCATGGCAACCATTGATCTCATTAAGTGGTTCATCCAGGCGTCAGGGTGGCCCCCTAGCCACTTAATGATGAGCCTTCTTCAGAAATGTTTCATTATCTATCTATGCTCATTCACGTTGAATTAATACGCTCATAGAGAGAGAATGTAACCTCATTTGTTTATTTGATGCTTAATAATGACAAAGTGAGACTGAAGAAAATCAGCCGAGAAGCTTCATTTACTTTAGTTGGATGCCTTTTAGAAAGCCATTTTTTTTGCTTTCAGGCATTAGCTTTATTTGGAATGTGAAGAGAAGTATAAAAAGTTTAGTAGGTGGCCGAATGCGTTAAAAGAGAAATGTTGTATTTTTATTTACTAGTTAAAGATATTTTATTTAAAATGGTACGGGGGAGTTATTTATATAAATGTAGTTAAGATAATTTTAAAAGTTTAATCAAAAGAAACTTTTACAAAAATGTTGTAAACAAATAGGGTCTAATCACTCTATAAATTGTTTTGAGGGTTATTATAAATAAAATAAATGAATTATTTCTTTTTATATGGTAAACTACTCTGCTCTAACCTGAAATAAAACTGTAATTTTGAAAATTGATACATTTTTTAAAAATTTCTAAGTACTAACTCCATTTTAAAAAAATAGCTGGAAAAACTTTGACATTTAAATAATTGCATTAAAAAGGGAGTAAGAATAAGAAAGATCGGCAAGAAACACAAATAATTAATTACATTCATATTTTCAATAAAATAAAATAAAACACAAAGTGGTATTGAAAATGAAATAAATACTAATAAAAATAAAGTACGTATTATCTAAAAATATGTTATAGAATATATATATATATATATATATATATATATATATATATCAAACACGAAATTTATTATAAATCTTTATACATTAAGTATCACATAAAAATTTTAACTAAATTTAAATTTAATATATAAATGGAAATTAAATACAATTCATGATAATAAGGTTAACAATGCTCAAGTTCTTTAGTTTAACAATTAGATTTAATTAGTTTTTACAAATTAGATTTAAGCATAAAAACCTTAAATAAGAATTCTTGTGAATAATTTTCCTACTAAATTTAGTTTCTGATCAATACTTATAAATACACGAAAAATAATATTTCCCACGAAAAACAAAGCTTATTTTGAAATAATCATTCAAGGAATTTTCCAAAAGCAAAATATTAAAATAAACATTGATTTATCTGTGTACACGATTTTCCCAAAAAAAACCCCACGATATTAGCCTTTTCTTGTAACATATATTGAAAAAAAAAATAGTCTCTTGAACAAACATCGTACCTGGATAAGAAAAAGCCTCGAATTTCGATCAAAAAATTATTATTTACAACATAAGAGCTCCCCGGTTCTTTTTTGCAAGAGAAGCTTTCCAGAACCTCTTGCAAAACGGGTTACCCCATTTTATTTGTTTCTATCCTTTTTCCAATGCCTCTCTCAATCGGTTCTTAAAAGTTTCTCTGAGGGAAATTATCGCTTTTTTCTCCCGAATTTCTTTCAGATGGCCAGAACAAAATGCGCGATAAAAAGACTCGTAGGTCTTATCGTGTCTTTCTTTGTGCGGTTTTTCCAAATGTGCTTCTTCCAAATGCCCGCAAAATGCGCTTTTTATGCAGCCGAGAAATTTGTATCATTGCAGCGATTTGAGTTCTTTTTTTATCATTAGATGATGCGCAGAATCGAAAACGTGTCTTTTCGGACTTTTTGAAGCATATTTTGTCAAGTTGCTTCGAAGTTATGGCATTAGTCTTTTAAATGACTTTCTTAGAATGGATGTTTCTCTCCTTTCTATTAAGTATTATCGTCTTGTAACTGCATGTATGGTTACAGTTGAATCTTTTTGTGTGGATTGTTAACTCAGTAACATAATAAAAACACATGCTTACTTTCACAAAATGATATTGTCAAATGTTTTAGTAATATCCGTTAACTTTTAATTTATTTAGTGAACTAAATATCCCATGAAATTTTTCGTTAGGTAGTATATTATAATTTGTATTTTTCCGTGTATAGCTAAAACCTTACATTTTTGTCAACTTCAATAGTTTGTTAAAATGATCTTAACAAACATAACGGTTTAGTATGTTTGTATCAAATATAGGTATATTTTCAGAAATTTGCTTTAATGGACCGAAAAGGTTCCGTAAAAATAAAATGATTTACAGGTAAAAAAAAAATTGCGTTGAAATTGGGTATTTTGGGCTGTTTGTTACTCAAATGTGAATAAGGAAAAAGATGAAACTGTAATGGTATTTTTCCTCATTTTATATTATGATCAGTTTTTAATTTTTAGAACAGACGAATTAGAAATTTCGGATTTTTAAGGAGTTTGGAAAACAGTAGATATTAGGTCTATTTCAACTTTAAATAATATATAACATCTAGCTAGGTAAAATAGCTTGAAAAAAGTTTAAGTACTAACTTAAAAGAGTATTTTTTTAGTTATTGTAAACATCCAATAATTCATATATGATAAAATATGGCAAACTACTTTAATGTTTCCAATAATTCCACAACTTCCCTTTTTTCATTTCATTCATTAAACAGGCGTTATGTGACGCTCTATGATATAACAATAACGCAATAGGGGATCAAGAAAATGTTCTCTCAATTTTATCCCAAGCATTTTGATGTTACACTTTCACTATCATCTCATGACCTTAACGCTTCTGTGTGGATCAATAGTTAGTCTACGTTCCAGCATTACCAACTAAGAGATCTCGCATCTTGCAACAAATAACTGTAAGGATAATAAAAATGGTGTCTGGAAAAATTAGGTTTACTCGAGACTGTCGGTAGAAGTAATGTGTTATAAAAATATAGATTAGACGAAAGGAAAAGGCATGAAATAGACGACGTTTAAGTTTTTGTTTTTCATTTATAAGAGTAAATATTAACTGACGCTGTTATTTATATCTTTAAAAAAACTGTTAAAGTGTTTAATACGTTTTTAATTTTTGACTATTTTTTATATATTTCCGTGATAATTTTAATTTTTACTTTTGATGCAAATATAATTTAATCCAATTCAAGTTTTAAGATTATTTTAGTTTACATCTCTCATTATTAGTCAAAATATCTAAAGCTCTCTGTACTATATAAACTTCTGTAAACGCAAATATTATTTTTATTATAAAGCAAACCAAATGAAGTCATATAATTTATAAGTTTTCCAGCAACGTGACTGAAATACACTAGTCCTATGAATACTTTTATTTGTACGTCCTCAGTGATTTTTCAGGTCTATTTATTTCTATAATACAATAAATTAATGTAAAAATTTAATCAAAAATTACTATCTAAAACCTTTTAATACTTAACAATACTGGTATTTAATACTTCAATATGCTCTAAAATCTGAACGTAAACTTAGAAAGTTAAATTACAATTTGCAGTTGCATTTTGAAGAAGGGAGCTCTCATCCTTATTCTATTGAACTTCTCGAAATCACTGCACATGGTACAGTACACACACAGATAGTAGTTAAATAAATTGAGCCAGACAATTATTTTAGAGTGGTTTAGAAGCTATAAATTTTGCATTGGGAATATTAGATGCAAAAGTTTTGCATACATGCGATTGTTTTACGAATAGCTAGGAATGCAAACAAGTTCTTTCTTGTATCTTGGCATTATCACTTTTTATCAGTGTACGGCACAACTCCTTTTGTGAAAAATGAATTAAGCCAGATAGTCGGTAGCGTGTTTATATTTAGAAGTACCTGGTGATTTGAGGTTTTCTTGTTGATAATGCTTCGGGTTCTCTAGATTATGTTATCAGAAATGTTCTTATTGCTGTTAAAGAGACCTTGACAAAGATATTTCCTTTTGTTTCTTTACGTTCTTGCTTAAGTTTCAGAGTTATTACGTTGGATAGGTTTTTTTATCAATTTTTTTGTTTGTTTAGCTCAAGTAAAATTGCTTCAAACATAGATTATTAGTTTGCTTTAATGTATTTAAAATATGTTTAATTTCGATTGAATACTAAATATTGTAGTGTTATTTTATTACCTTCAAATGTTAGTAGTTTTTTTTGAATAAACATGATAAAAAATATTTTATTTAATTACACCTTATAAAAATTTAGAATTGGGTTTTTAAAATAGTGTGAATAGATAAATGTATTATTTTAATCTCAAAGAATTTTTTCATAGTTTTAAGTTAATAGAAATATGATTTAGATAGATCATAAAAAATATGTAAAAAAGAAGATCTTTTTAAAAAATACATCAATTCATTAACAAAACGGTTAGTAAGCATGTGACAAAAGTAAATATTCGAGAAAAAAAGTCTGTGAGACATTACTTTTAAAAAAGTAATATAAATCATATAAAAGTTAATGTAATGCCTTCCCTTTCTTTTAATTTTCTCAAATTTTGTACCATTAAAGTACTAAGCATCGGAAACATCTAACTGGAACGATAATATAAGAGCTAATCCAAGTACTACAATTGAGTAACCTGAAAATACGGAAAAAATGTCAGTATGAGAAAAATTATTGAAATTATCTTACGATAAATCAAATAAAGTTTAAAGTGAAAGTATTATAAGGGAATAGGGTTTTTATCCCACTTTTTCGGAATTCGCAAGCAGTCGTAAAATTTTCTGGTACTAGTTTGATCCTAAATCGATGTCGTTTTCTTCCTGTTTTGAGAAACTTCGACCGTTAATTTTGTTGATGTTTTCGTATACCATTTCATGGCCGAGTGGTTTTTGCCATTTTCTCCTTTTTTATGATAAAATATTTTTCTGTTCCCATATTATAATCATCGCCGTAGGAATTTTCTAGGGAAAGTCAATCCAACCCTTCTATTTGCTTGTATAAATTTTTATCACTACTCATGTCAGTTTAAAATGCAGCAGTGTAAGATCTAACATAAGGGTCTGTTTTACTAACCACTAAGACAAAGGAAAAAAATAATTAACATAAAATCCTGGTTTTATTGATACCCACTAAATACCTTTCAGAAAGTAAAAAAGTGTCGAAGATTCATGAATTAACAATACTGGCTATACTCATAATTAGGTTATTATATTGTGTGTCTAGGATTAAGATGACTAGTTTAAAAAATCAAAACTAGTGCTGATTTTAATACTGGGTAGTTTATTTATTAACCGAGGAAAATTCTTAAGAACAGTAAAACTATAAAATCGTCCGACATCGGGACTGAAAAAGTTTAAGATCGTGGAGTCACAATATGAAATGATAGTGAATGTGCTTTGAAAGTTGTGATAAAATCTGATGCAGCTGGATATTGATGCAAAATGGGAGATTAGGTAATGGCTCAAAGACCCTATTGGGGGATACTGTGCCAAATAGGTTAAGTTGTAGGAAGTGGCGCCGAAAATCGTCAGTTCTGTAGAAGGTTCTGTGACTATAGGTTTTTAAAGAGAATTCGAGGAGGTTTTCTCTACGAATATTAAGAATCTCAGTCCCTATATTTGAGGTGAGAGTTTATAAGGAAGGGAATGTGCAGAAGAAAATGTTCTAGAAAATCGACACATATTAAAATTGAATAGGTAGTACACACATAACATAATAAATATTTTAGTTTAAAAACAACAAAATTGGCAAATGAATATTTTCAGCTGTCAAAAACCATATATACTTAAGCTGATAAAATTTACATCAGTTTTTTAAAATTAAATTTTTGTAATAAGTCAGAGGCCTTATGAATACCTTGTATTTTAAATGGGGAGAATGAACTTTTCCCAAGAACACCCCTCTGAAATGAGGAATGGCAGTAGTAATGAGTAATAATAGTAATGGGAGTATAATGTAGTAAGAGTGAATGACGGAATCAAAACTTACTAACATTTCACATTACCTACTTAGAATGAGGTAAGGCCATTACTACCTTTTATCATATTCAAGTAAAAACTGAATTACGGTCTAGGCATTTGATTTCTTGTTGAAACTCATTTCAGGAATCTCGAATGTCAGTTTGTTTTGTATTCCACTGCAGTTTCTAGAAACAACTCTCCAGTTTCCTGGGCTTAAAGCGCTTTTCAAACAACAGCACGCATTTCAGTTAATGTACTAGACATCCGGTTGTCACGCAATTTTATTGATCTCTAGTGTACTGGAGCAAAATTTCTTTCACGTGTTTCGTTCCTGCAGGTTACGGATAAAAATTTCATTGGCATTATGCAAAACGCACTGAGCTGGAAAGAAGAAATGCACTCTAGGTTAAAATTTTGGAAGGTGGTAAAATGTTTGGAATATAAATTTAAACCAGCTTTGCGGAATATATCACTGAAAGGGGAGGTTATTCTTTCTGAGGCGTATGATTTTAGATAAAAACATTTTATGCGTCAAAAATGTTTTTAAACTTATCTTTCTGAGACAAAAATTATATTTAATACAAATGTATTACTTGAAAGAAAATCATTATTTTTTTTTTAAATTGCAAATTAACAGAATTTTTTATTGAAATATGTTTTTTTTTAACTTAGCTGATACCAAATTTTCAGAGAGACGGAGATTGAAATATTTGAAATTAAACACTCATTAAGATTAACATAGTATACAAATTACGTTACAAAGTTAATACGTAATATACAATCACACATTTAAAAAAAACCTTAAAACTTTTTAAATATTTTCCTGTAGGTGTTTTATTTAAAATCGCTTCTAGAATCATTTTAAGCCTTATAAATATTGAAATGCTTTGTTGTTCAAAAATTGTGCACAAATGCTTGGTACGTTTCTCGTTTCTTCAGATCGCAATCGTAAGCAATTCTTAAGATTGTTTCCAGTTTCCTTGCTAAATTTGATTTGAATTTTGACTCTGAAGAAAGAGAAAACCTGTTTGTTTTTTAGAAAGAGATATCTATCTTTGATTTAAATAAATATTCTAAACGCTTTATACAAATACTGTTTTTATAAGAAAATGTCAGGGGCTGTGCTTGCAAAAGCTTCAAAATTTACTTATTTTCTTCTTTTGTGTTTAACCCTTTTTGGAAATAAGATATTTTTAAAATTCTTTTTATATAAAGAAGATTTGTATTGATATTTTGAACGTGAAAATATAAGGACTAGCTTGAAACAGTACAAAAGATATTTTATGGGTTCCATTTCCTTTTAGTATGAGAATTACGAATTTTATTACAATATATGTAGAATAATACCTGTTTTCCATTTTGATTAAAGTAAAGGAAATATTAATAGAAAATTTAATTTCTTAGAAAATATTAGGATCAAAAAGTAAGAATTTACCTTAACTATTTTTATTTTAACGAAAGAAAACTATCGAAAGAAAAAAAAATTCAATTAATTACATTTCAATTTCAACATTTATATCCATTCAATCAGACTTTATGAATCTTAAATATTTTATGACAAACACTTGTAATTCTTTGTGAGTAAGAAACTTCTTTAATAATTCTGTCTAAGTACCTACTTAAGCCCCTAATAATGCACTATGTAATCTCTCAAATGAATGGAATTATTTATTTATGGATTAAATAAATTCTATAGGGTGACATTATAAAGTATGTAATTTCTTTAAATTTACGGAACATTCTTTTCCTACATTATATTTATCCGTAAAAAACCTATCACAAATGTCCCTTACTTTTTAATACAATTGAAAATTTCAGGGATGCAAATCTCATCCCGAGTAATAACTACGATATTTAAGTGAGTCTATTATAAAAATAATACAAGTTAGTATTATAACCACAGTCAATTTCTAACCATCATGATATTCTTAGTTATCTTTTTATTAACCATACATAATACTTAGTTTCTATCACCTATAAAACTTAATCAACATATGTTATGGGCAAAGTGATTAAACGGGCATTATTAATAATGCCCGAAGTGGGGGCGGGCAAAGTGATAAATTTCATTCATAAATTCCACTGAATTTATCACATTGCCCGGGCATTATTAATAATGTCCGGATTTATCACATTGCCAGTAACACATATACATTACCATAAAACTTATTATTTGTTTTCAACTTCCATATCCCTTGAGTAGAATTGTTTTTGTTTCCTCTGCTTCCAGACAGAATTTTCACTTGTGTATCTGATGAGAGACATAAACTCGCCTCTTTTTCGGTGTCATTTTCGCTGGCCCTCCGGTCACGGGTTCGCTAACCCCACCAAAGCGGTACCTCCCTCACCCTTCATAAATCACAGCCGGTCTTTAGCGGAGGTGGGCGCTCGGGACAAACCTTGAGATAGCCGCTTTTCTTTGGGGATTGTGGTATTTATTCGTGCAATAAAACAACATCAATGAGTGGTTGGGACATGTGGCAGTGCTCCAAGATGTAGGGATCGAAATATTTCAAAGGAGGTTTTTTCTTTTGTTTTTTTTTTGTCCTGTAGAATTGGCCTAATTGGAGTTTGTTTCTTTTACTGCAAATTTTTAGAGAAGTTAAACAAATAAAAATAAGTGAGTACTTTGATTAAGGAGTAAACTCTATGATATATTTGGTGTCTCAAGGTTATTTTTAATAAAATTTAACTTCTAAGACGCTGTTATAAATATTTAAGATGTAATTTTAAAAGTAACTGGATGGTAAGACCTCTCACCCTAATAAAAAAGCCAGTAGTTTCAATTCCCCTCAGTTCTATGTTTTTATTACATAGTACGGCAAATTTATTGTATGAAAATTACAATGTATTGAAAATTTGTTTCAATTGATTTCCCTTTCATGGTAACATTTAATTTGATCAAAATGTTTCTTCATGCAATATTAACATTTTAAATACTGCAACACATTCTTTTATGAGATACTAGTTATTTTAAATTCTAAAACTCACATAAAACGTGGCCTTTAAATTACTCTATGGAAGTAGTTTCGAGGTTTGTTTTTATAAAGTTTGCTTTCTGAATTCTTAAATTGTTTTTATGTAGTACATGAGTAAAATCATATCATATATCTCATAACATGAGTTTTGTGAGTACTTTGTTTCGGTCTTATCACTCCGAAATTCATGTATAACCATTTACCATAAAGGGTGTTCAGTTGATTTCTAAAAAATATCAGCGCTATATTTTAGGATCCACAGCTTAGGACATCTGTCAAACGGTTTATCATTGATTCATGTCCTTACCACAAAAGAGGTTAATTACATCTTTTGCTCGGATCCAGAGAGGTCAAAGCCATCCATAGTGTTGACGGATGTGAACAAAAGGAGCGATAGAAATGTCCCCCTAAACTCTTTTAGCGTCATGATCAAAGATTATTCGGGGTTTTCAGATTGATTATGATGAATAGCTTTTATCCGTTGCGAACCCCTTTGCATTCCGTTTTTTACTGCATTTTCTATTCTCCAGACTGGTCTTGAAACTCTTACTGAAAAAACCCATAGTTTTGCTTCTTGATTCACACTATATATCACTGTCACTTCGATTCTCCGAATCATGTCACAGACATGTTTTTCTTTTCATTGATTTTCCAAGGAGTTTTTTACTTGACCACCAATGGTTGTGCTATTTTTTAGGCTGAAAGAGAAGATGGCTTTAAAATTTTTAAAATGTTTTAAGAAAGCAAAAATTTAAAGGCTGTTCCACATTCATAACTGGTAAATTCTTCATGTCCATCATTTTTAGGATATTAAGTTAGTGAAAACTTAATTTTTTAAATTAAAGATTTGTGTTGCTGATTTAAATATGTATTAAGTTTCTTTGTTATTTAAATTGAATTAATTTTAATACTTTCTCAGTGCGTTCCTATGCGTGTGTGGGAGTTTTATTCGATAACAATTACTTTAATAACAAAAATAAATAGTGTTTCTTCCATACACGTTCTGTAATAAAGTTTTAACACTATGTAGTTTATTGTATTTACAGTACACTTAGATGATAGCTTCAATTAGCTGTGTCGTGTAAACTTATAATAACTTTTTTGCAGTGTTACTTAACAATGAGAGTCTAAAAATATTTTTGCCATTCATTAAGTCAACATCTAAGGTGTTAATATCATTATAGAAAGAGAGTCTTCACTTATAAAAGCGTGGTTTAAAAAGGTCTCAGTGTGACCGAACATATTACCGTAACACATTTAAGTTCGTAAACATTTCATGACCCCCAAAATGCAATTACACCCCTTAAAACAAGAACAATAGTTTTAACGTTCTTCATCGTAGATATTCAATGTCGTTCTTCATTGAATTTTTACATGCTAGGTGTACAAACAGACTTTTATGTGTAAAAAGGAAGTCACCTGTTTCATTGATTTAATGTTGCCTTCTTCCACAGATGGCCTGAACGAAGTATCGGCGGAGTGCCACCTCGTAGTGCAACCAGTGACGGATGCCATGTTATTTAACAGTGCCACTGTCCGGCTGCGACATGTGACAGCTGCCGCTTTTTTGTCTCCAGTCTTCGAAGACTTCGTCCAGGGCTTGGCAGCCATCGTGCCTTGTCCCAGGGAGAACCTATTTGTCTTTAGTATACAGGTGAGTATTTTTGCAATATTATAATACAAGGGTTCTCAAACTTTCCTACATCACGACCCACTTTTCATAAACAAAATCTAACGCGACCCACCTCATCTTCAGTTAATTTTTCCATCCCCCCTACATGACTTAAGCTTTGTGCGTGTAGGGTTTGGTCATCTACTATTTTGTTACAATAATAAATTACTTTAGAGATTACATTAACTTTTTCTGAGTTCCAGAGTCAGAAGGGGGGGGGTCTGGGGGTCCTCCCCCAGAGAAATTTTTGAAATTTGACTTATAAAAACAGGAATTTAACTCGTTTTTTTTGTAAATCAAAGATAAATTGCAATTACAACATCATTTCCTAAGGATTTTTTTTAATTTAAAAACTTGTCGCGACCCACCAAAAACTGACTGGTGACCCACAGTTTGAGAACCTCTGTTATAATACATCCCATAAAGGGCTTAACCATTAGATGTTTGAAAGATGTAACTCAGTTCTATATAAGTTCAAACATATGTTTAAATCCCTTACGTTAAGTCAAATTTTCAATAAAAGAAAAAAAATGTAGATATGGAAAAATTCTCTTAATCAGGGCATTTTTCTGGACCTAATATAATGTTGAAGGGATCCACAAAATGCCATAAGAATGTCCCAGCTATTGAATGAAATTAAAATAGACTACTTAAATCATTGATCATTAAAAGGTTATACATTAATAAAAAATTTTGATTTTTAACTTTTTTCCAACTAAAACTTCACCTTTTATGGATGTCCACAGGTACAACTGGGCCTGTCTGTAGGGAGAACAGGTTGCTGTACTTATGTACACAAATTTTATTAAAAATTATTAAAAATACAATTTTTTAAATTTGAGCTCATAAAAATATCACCTTACTTACTAGAGGTTTTGACTATATGTTAGGCACTTTAAATTGTCCAATTGTGATTTTATTTGTTTTAAAAAAAATTTAACGTGATTTTTGTCCGAAGGTACAGCAGTCTACCCTATGATTCGTGTACGTTGACTTATCCAAGTTGCACTGAATTACAATCGGCAGGTTTTATATCTAGAAGACTTTAAAACTTGAAAATTGTAGCTCGTAAATTGTTATTAGAAAATAAAAGTACCTTTATTAAATTATTATTTTTTATAAATAGTTTACCGATACAGTTAAACTGCATTCATGAAAGATTGTAAGTAGTATAAGCTACTAAAGTGGTCGTTTTCTAAACCCCCTGACCTACTGACAGTAGATGAATTAAAATTTGCAAATAATTTCTGAATTTAAAATTGTAGAAACGAGGAATAGAATGAATTCCGGCCTACTAAGAATCCCATTTTGAATGCTGATCGAACAATCATTCGATTGAGCTTAACTAATGGCGGTTGCCATTAGCCAAAACAATTTATTCAGATGACTTGAATTCAAAGCGAACGATTAGCATACGATGTGGGGAAACGCAACATCAGAGATGCAGAAACTTTAGAAGAATCTCGACAGCACTTTTAACCGTTCAAATCTCTGGTGTAAAATATGTCGTCGATTATTTCAGACTTCTCGCTCGGCTTCATTAACTTATTTTTAATGCGCTTGAGAACGTAATTACGTTGAGTGAGATATTCGTTGAGGGCCTATTAAGTTTCGGGGCTGGCAGTTTGCCTGGGCCGAATGGGTCATATTTTGGCAACACTCCTGCTGGGTCATAAAATGACCCGGGAATGTTTGGAATTCTTGGTTTTGGAGAGCCTTGTCCCTAGCCGTAAGCTCCATAAAATTCACATTGCTCGCTTGTATTCAGCAAATAAAAGAGTCGTAGCAAATAATAAGGTCAATTGGATCCAAGTGCTAATTTTAAGCTTGGCTTATCTTATCATAAAAAGATAACGTGGAGGAGTAAAACTAAAGAAATAGTTCTAAACATCATTGAAAATATTATTAATAGGCATTCCCAGTTTGTGGTGATAATTTAAAATGTGTAAATAAGTTGTTTATAGGGAAGTATTAACCGTTCTCAAAATAAACAAAATGAGATAGTTTGTACCTCACTATGAATATTCGAATATTCGTAGTTGCGTAGTTGAGTATCTCTTTTCCCCCCTTTAGTTTTAATGATTACTCGTTTGTTAATAGCTACATTTGCCATATGAGATAAATCATCACTTAAGGCGCAACAAGACATAACTTCAAAGTTTACAAAGTATTTCCCCGACTTTTCAGGAGATAAAAAAAAACCCCTCTAGCTTATTATAATGTGTATTTCTATGGATACAGCGATAATAAAACTGAGTATTACAGCGGTTCATGTGCGTTTTTCGAAAACCGTTTATTTTAAGCGATCCGGTGTCAAATTTTGAATACTGATTGATGCATGAATAGGTAACTCTAAAAAGCCGAAAACTGAGTTGAACGCTGAGCCTTAAACGAAGAAATGCATTCGATCAAAAATTATACATAGCTCCTTTTTTTGTATCTTTATTAGGAGGACAACTCTTCTGAAGAGAGAATTCTGAATGTTAGTTTTTCTGCAAAACCTGCAGATTCCAGACATCCAGACACGTTTTTCTCATCACAGTACCTGCAAGAGAGAGTTTATTTAGGACGTGCTATTCTCACCAGATTAACTCACATGCACGTACGTATACTTCCTTTCATTTATTACTAAATTGTAGAACTTTATTTCAGCTCATAAAGACGTGTTGAGAGGCACACAATTGTTTTAAATCCCACCGATTTTCTCTTAGGTACTGCCTTTTGAAGACAACCTCTGCGTGCGAGAACCCTGCATCAATTTTGAGCAGTGTCTCTCCGTTCTAAAATTCGGGAATGCTTCTGATTTCACCTCATCGGATATGTATTTCTTCAGATCCATCATTCCCATCAACACATTTGCGTGCAGATGTCCCCCAGGATTCACAGGTAGGATCAGTATTTATGTGTATTATCTCCCTTAGCATACAAAATATTTTAATAATTTTTTAAATCTTTTAAAAAGTTTCCATGATTAGCACTGCTGGCAATCAATCGGGATGGACTTATGCGGGATGTCTAAAAAAGAGAGCTGGGAATTAATGCTTTGTTTAACTTACAAAAACTGCTAATTACTTACTACAAATAGTTAGACTACTTACTAAATTTATAACTTATAAAAGCATAGTACTTAGTGAAAAGTTATGTTGAAAAATCTATCATGTTGAATTCTTTAAAAACGGCGAGGTAAATTACATTTTTGTATTATACCTACTAATTATTAATCTAAATGACATTAAAATTTAGGTTATTCTCTATTTTGTACATAAACCAAAACCATTAATTTTCTATTGCCTACTTTAATAATTTACCATATTATATTACTTTTATTATGGTAGTTTTCAATTTAATTTAATTATCCATATGTTCGCTAATTATGGAATAGGTGTTTAACGACCATCCCGATTAATCGAGAATCTATTATAAGGGACCATTCACAAATTAAATTTAAGGAGAAGAGGGTAAATGTACTATTTGTTACAAAAATCGAGAAGTTCTAATATTTATGGCATCTCACTTTTCAAACTTCTTAAACTATGTTTATACTGTTTATTGTGATGGAAGAAGGATTTCTTAATCTGCTAGTTTTGAATTTACAAAGCTTTAATAATTCTCAGATAACAAAATAAAGTAAGATTTGAAGTATGTTATAATCGAGATTAATTGTAATTTCAAAAATGTGATGTGACATCCCAATGATTGAGCGGGAATTAAAGAAGGAGTATAAAACCCCCCGAAAACGATGCTATGTTATTTATATGTGAATGACGCCTTGTATGAAAGTATATATGAATTTATCCCTTCTTTAAATATTTTGAAAGCACCATTGACTTTCTTTGCAGGGATGAACCACAAGTACGAGTGTGACACAGAAGTAAATCTGTGTTACTCGAGCCCTTGCCTCAACGGTGGCACCTGCGTCCGTCGGGAGGGAGGCTTTTCCTGCTCCTGTAAAGAAGGCTTCACAGGTAACCTCTGTTTACTCGAGAAATGGCCCTCGCGTGTCTAGGGGAGGGGTTCGGGTTACTCTTTTCGACGATCAATAGGAGATATTGGGGGTAACCTCGGTGTTTGGATGGTTTGAAGATTGCTTCGGTGATGGCACAAATGTTTTTGAGTCGTATTTTGTTCGCATTGTTTTGTTTGGCACTATCTGGGTTGGTTGTGACAATTTTTGGTAGAGTGGGTGGTTAAAATAGTGCAAATGCGATTTGAAAATGCCTAAGATTTGATAATTATGTATTAATATAACTGCCTTTTAACGTTGTTTAAAACAAATTATTAAAATTAGGGGAAAGGAGGGTAAGAGTACGCACAAAAAATTATTTTGGGCTATAGAAGGGAGAATTTTTTTAAAAGCCAGAGCCTCAAAAATTTGAAGAACGAAAGTTTATTGACATATAAATCAATGCACAGAAAAAGAAAGTTTTAGCTTTTACAAAAATATTTTAGCAATAAAAAAAAATAAAAAAATACTCCTTAAGTAGTATCTGGCTTGGCGGGTAAAAGTTCGTTGGACGGCAAAAATTAGCAGTAATAGCAATCAATAGTTCTACCACCTTCGTTATGACACGATTCTCCCTCATGTCACTACCTTTTGTATACAATCCACACTTTTTTTTGTTGAACTAACCATGAAAATTCACACTGGATTTTATATATAATTCCCAGGTTTTAACTTCAGATGAGAATCGAGCTTTCAATGTGGGAAATAAAAACTTTTTTTTACAGCTATAGCATATCTCATTTGGTGAAGAACAAGATTGGTTTTAGGATTCGCACTCGGCAATATTCTCAACTATCTTTTTCTTTTAGCCGACGATGTACTAATTCTCTAAATAGTCCATTAAATTCCCTAAAATTCACTGCAGTTAAAATTCAACAATACCACGTTGTTCAGAAAGAAACGTACACATTGATATTTAATTTAGCAGTATAATCATTAGTTCTTTATACTTAAATGAAAAATATGTAATAATCTGTTTATAAATAATAACTAAATAGTCTGTTAAAAAGACAGCTTACAAAACTAATGCTCTAATTAGTTGAAAACAGTATAATTAAGAGGTTATTTTAATTTTTAAATAAACTTTTAACCGAGCTGAATTCAAATTTTGTTGTAAAGATAAATTGCTTACACGATAAATAAGTTTGTTTACATAGGCACACGTAGTTTGATTTCTTTTAAACTGAAATGTTTTCTTTTATTCGTTAAAGTTCTTTCATATATTTTTTATATTTTTGTGATTTCAATGTGTTCACGATAATCTGTGAGAGATATAATAACAAACTACCCAAGAAAAACTGAAAGAGTTTCTAGTATATAGAAATAGTAGGTATAAAGAGAAACGATATTGTTAAATAATCCTCAAACATAAACTGCTCTCAAACATCATTAACTTGATTATTTTTAAAATAGGGATTTATTCTTTTCAAAAAGCAAAAGTAATTAAATTTTCAAAATAGGCCTTTGTTTCGTAGCTGTTGATTTAATTTAAAAGAATACTTTCTCAATTAGGAATATTTCGAAATTCAACTAGTACACCGCCAAAAGTGTGAAATTAGTTGATGAAAGTTATTTCATTTGATGTCATATTTTGCGAGCTTCATTAAAGTTCTTTTTTATGTAATTATGGTTCTTATTTTTAAACTGAGTTAGTGGTGGCGGGTTTTAATTTTGGAGCATTCACCGAAAGCTAAAAATTCATCAATTAGATTTCTTTCCCTTCATTTGTCACGCGGTGTCTTAGAATAAAACGACGCAAAATTCTTAATCATTTTATTCAATTATGTGTTTCAAGGGGAAAAAAAAGCTGAACGAAATTTTTTTCAACAACTCTTTTCAGAGATATATTCATTAGAATGCTTTTCCAATCTCCAGAATTTCAAGTAAGTTAAAAAAGAAAAAAAAAATTCCATAAAAGATTCTATTTTGTTTTAAGGAAGCATTTTATTTATTAATTGTCAGGGTGCGATTGATTGTTTTACAATGTCACTTGAAATTTAGGCTTGACAAAAGGGGGTTTTGTGAAAGAAGCGTAGTACTGTTGGTTCTCTGAAGGAGATGGACTCGAAGAGGTGATATTTTTGGTCCTATGTTGGAAATCACCCTTTGTTTCCAAAAGGTCTAAAATTTAGTTAGAGTCTTTTCTGATAAATACCATCTAATACTCGTTGAATTGAGACGAGAAACATCATATTAATTGGTGGGGTGTAAGACGTGTCATAGAAGTCACAGTCATATAGTCAATTACTTTGGACGATTTTGGATGGAATAGACGTTGCTACGAAGAACAAAAATTGCAATGAATTTTATTATTTTCAGGCAGTTTAGGTAGGTAATCATTTTTTTTTAATTTAAGGCTAAGATTCAATAATTGGGGACCGTTGTTAACTTGTTGACTTTTTAGATAATCTCCAGATTGTTTTTAAAAGAAAAATGTTTTAAGCTTTGTTTAAAAGTGTCCACTCAATTTCAGTTAATATTCCCTTTATGCGAATGCATTGTCGTATATTCGATATTTATTAAAAATTATTATTTTTATGCATATCACATTATATCGTTATGTTTTTTTAAAAATTATACCGTTTAATTTCTGAATTTGCTCCCAATATATTTTTGTTTCTGTCCGTGAATTCTTGTATTTTCGCATCGATAACAAACCGTTAAGCGATAATCACCAATTTAATCCTAGTGTCATCTTCCCAGATAGAAATGAAAGGTTTTATAAACTTTATTGTAACCTTGCGGTGTAACCATTTAAGGTTTTTTAGGGTGGTCATTGACAACCTCTAACCTTATTATGAGGTAAACACAACCTGCCCTAGTTGACGCCCCTGTAAGGTAACCTTTAGAAAGAAACTTAAAACAAGGTTAGAAACTAAAGTGAAGAGTTTTAAGAAGGTTTTCCAGGGTTTTTTTCTGCAACCTTTCCACGCAAACCCTAATATAGTATTTGGAAAGATGGTCTCTTAGAAAAATATAATCAAATACTACTACAAGGAATGCATGCAATCATGAATAAAAAGCATGAAATAAGTGTATGAATTTTTAATCATCACCATATCCTTCGCACGCTTCCAACATTGACAGCGCCTGCTTTACCATTCCACCCACAATTAAAAGTGGTCCTCACGCACACACACAACATACTCGATGACGGCTCTTCGCACCACATTCCACCGGACACGTTAATGTCCCCGGTCCTCATTTCGGCACATCTCTTCCCCACAGGACGGTGAAAACTCGCCTCACGAAAACGAGAGCAGCCATACTTAATCAATTTCATGGAGGCTTATTACC
The DNA here is from genome assembly GCA_963680715.1 of Tetragnatha montana. Classification (NCBI taxonomy): domain Eukaryota; kingdom Metazoa; phylum Arthropoda; class Arachnida; order Araneae; family Tetragnathidae; genus Tetragnatha; species Tetragnatha montana. Next base: position 25,451,932 of record OY796684.1, read on the forward strand.
TGTAACATGTGAGACCCTCCCGTGAAATGAACAGCTGGTGGGAGCGGAAATTGGTGTGGGGCCGAACCCACCATAAACCGCTGGCACGTGACCGTTGGATCGCGTTTATGAGACGTGTGCTCACTCCCCCACTATCTGGGAGGGAACTTTTATGAAGAGAGCTCCTGGAGGGAACTGTGATATCAGGCTGATAACCACGAGATTGGAACTCGCTGGGCGGGATTGCCCATCTAGGCACAGTCATGCGTGGCCTACGTAAACATACAACGAATTGGATACACTTTGATTGCGAGGTTCTCCAGGACTTAACCCCTTTTACTGCTCAGATGTTTGCCCATTATGTAAGGTCTATTCTCGGTGGTATATTTAAGGAAGGGGGCTGCCCACCAGATATTTTGATTAGGTTGATCGAACTTTTTCATTTGGAAAGTAATTTGTATTCCTAGAAGGCCAAAACATGAGCAAATTTCTTGTTTTTAAGTGTAAATTTACACACATTTTCTGGAGGAACACCCAGTCTTCTTTTTCACCATACAGCTAATGATAATTGATACGTCAGTTTGAAAAAGGGAAGGTCCTGAACTTCCAGTAAAAATTTGGTGGTTATACAAAAAGACAATTTCATTACTTTTAGGAGTTTTCATTGATTTTCTCAAAACTTGGTTTTTGGACTTATTCCCTTTTTCAAATTGACGATTCAATTATCCTGAGCGGTTTGGGTGAATTATAATTCTCCCAAACTTTACTCAAAAGTTTCCTAGCTCAACCTTTATTTAAGAAGCGTTCCAACATTTTTCTTTCTATAAGTTCCATGCCTTCCCCTCGCGTAACTAGACTTAAATTTTGTGCAGGTGCAGTTTCGACTACTAGCTATTTTTTCGTTATTAATTCCTTGCACACGATAGAGCTTAAATTTAGCTTTAAAAAATTAAAGGGTTAAACTTAAAGTTGGGTATAAACATTTTTTTAATTTTGTGAATAGCATTGTGAGTCCCACGTCAGAAAAGGAATCTGTGGGTGTCATTCCTCCAGAGAGTTTTTAGAAATTTGACTCTTAAACCTGTTTAAAATATTTTTTTTGTCTGTGTATGTGGAAAATATTTGTAGTGTATCATTTCCTTAGAAAATTTCCAAAATTAATATTTTCCCCTTGTTTAAATAAATTGACCCCGGATAGGGAATTTGCCCCATGTTGATAAAGATTGCTATAAATTGTTTATTTCCCTGTCTTAATATTTTTTGCTTTAAAACTACGCATGCCGCTTATTTGTTCCATAGATTATTAATCCAATTTTTTAGTTTGAAATCTTTCTTTATTAAATGTTATAAGTTCTCTGTTATGCTTTATTTATTGGTTTAAGTTTCACTTTATCAAATTATTCTAGCTGTTTTATATACTTCTATGTAATTGATGAAATAATAATTATGAGGAATTTTCAAAATTGTTCATATTAAACTAACCTTAAGAGTTAGTATATGTACTTTCAAGATCATTTATAAGTGACTTTAGTTGCAAAAACCTCAATTCACCTTACTCAGACGTATATATCCAGATGGAAATATTTTAAGATGTTTCTTCGAAGAATTCTCTTATTACCACGGAACCTTTAAAAATAAACTATTCACATTCAAATTTCATAAAAATAATTTTTCTTTTGCAAACATACTACCTGCTGTATATTTTCCCGGGTAAAATATTCTTGAGTTATTAACATTATAATGACTGGTCCAAGACGAATAAATTATTAAAAAACGATCGTCTGATCGTATTTTTATCCTGAATACTTGAATGACAAAGCATTGCTTCTTCTCTGTTTGAACTATTTGAATTTCAAATGACAACCAAATTAAATTCAGTACAATTCTTCATTTTCCGCTTTCACCAAGCTCCGCATAGATTTTTCCGACTAAAACTAAAAAAAATTCCCACAAAATCTAAAATAAATCTGAAACTACCCAAATAATATACGATCTAACCACCCGTGATACCCTTAATCCCTCAAACCATCAAGGACGGGGTCCAATTTCTTTCCAGCATTATCTCAATCACCATTTAATGCCGATTCTTCACACCACCCGAAAGAAAGTTTCAAATAATCGGGAAGAATGATACATTATTGATGATGCTACTTAGCTGAGGCGCCACTAAGATTTCCGAAATGTTTCATTAAAAAGAAACCATTCCCTCCGGATGTTTGAATGGACTTTTAATATCTAAACCCATGTCCTTTGGAGGGGCTATTGATCCGGTCCTAGTGTAGTGCAATCTCCTATTGATTTTTGTTAAACGGTGACAATTAAAACGTCATTTATGCCTGTGACAGGCTAGCAGCCCTTGCACCTATGGGCATATGCTCATCAATAATGTGGCTGAAATTGTTGCTTAGTGGAGATAATTGGGGATTAATTTTCAGTTTTCAAAGTTTGCGTGAGAATGACTTTTTCAGTCGCTTGTTGATTTGATACACGAGACTCTTAGGTGAATAGTTAAGTAGTATCTCTAGCTTTAAGTGAAAAATTTGGAATGTTAGCTGAATTTATGTTAAATATTTTTTAAGTAGTGAAGCTAATATTAGGAGGGTGTTGCGAAAGTGTTTTTAAAGTAAATTTAAATCCCTTTTCCTCCCATTTCTTCTAGATAAAAGTTTTTTTGTGTAATAGAGATTTTCCATTACTGTCTATGAAACCAGGAAGAATTTAAAGAAAAAAAATGCCTTTTAATATTTTAACTTTTGTAGGGTGATAACCGAAAAAAAGTTAAAGGCATTTTAAAATTTTTAATAATCTTAAATCAATATTTATATATTTTCAATGAAGATAAAAATATTTTCCCAAGTACTTTTCAAATTTCAAGTAAAAAAATTTTCATAACTGAAAATTTAGAACGGATTCTTTTTTTTACTGACTTAAAGATGGTTGATAAAGTTGAAAAGTCACTCAGAAACCAGGCCTATAACATGAAAATGAAAGTAATTTAAACTTGCGATGTCATCTATCAACTTGAAAAGAAAGTTCAATTTACTCATACAGTTTCTGAAAAGTTTTGAGAAAAATAGTTGAAATCATTGATGCTTTGAACATGAAGTAATTATAAGAATTATCGATGAATACCTACTGGGTTATACTTTGTATAGAATTTTAAATATTAGAACATTTAAAAAATGTGAAGACATGTGTGTTATAGAAAAATTTCGGTTTATTTGCCTTCTCTTACTGCCTTTGCTTACTTACTTTGCCTTCTTTACTTAACTTTAAAGCAGAATTTCAAGCAGGTTGTAATGCAAATATTTAGCTAATTACATTTTTTTATGTTTTCTTCTGTATTTAAAACTTATAATACACATTTGAGAAACATATTCAAATTTTTTCGTTTTAAATCTTTTACTACTATAAATTTCTTTAACCTTTCATATTTCTATATAAAAAAGAATTAAGCACTAATTAGCCATAAAAAACCTTAACGAATTTAATTTAAATTTCAAACTATATTTTAAAACTGAACTGTTCATACAAAACAGAGCTTTCATAGCGAAGATACACAGATCTCACATCCAACGAATTCTTTTATTAGCATTCAAATTCCTCTCGAGCGTATCAAACAAGTCAAACACTCTCACTTCCCTCTCCATACTGTCCTGCACAATATTTAAGAGATACTAGTCCCGGAAGGGAATCCGACCCGTTCTAGAACATTCTCCGGGTTTTCCGCCGGTTGTCTGCGGGGGAGTTCTCGGGGGGAGGAGAGAGAGAGTGTAAACACGAGAGTCTTGATTTTATCCGGAAAGCTCTTGGGGACTGAGGGCCATTTCAGGGCACGGAGCCAAGGGGCAGATTAAATGGAACCGCTATCAAACAGCGGAATATTTCATGCCTTATAATTTACTCCAGTGAAGGGTCAAGGCGTGTTGATGTCCTTGGATAGAAGTATTCCTTACCCTTGATATTTGGAGCAATAATGTAATAAAAAGGTATGAAAAAAATTAAAAGAAGGCTATTTAGACAGTTTGATACTATTTTCAAATGCTGCCAGTTTGAGGAGTTCTACAAAAATAAATTAAGGCTTTAGTTTTAAAAGAAATTGTTGGGCATTTTAGATTTTTATTTATTATGATTTATTTAAGTTTTTGTAAAGGGTTATGTTTAAAGTACGCTTTGATATGCGTGGTACATTTTTCAATTTTCGACCCTAAAACTTTACAAATTTGGAAGTAGAGAATCTATTCTTTTTTACCCTGACTTGTCGAGTTAGTGGTGAACAAATAATAAGTGACTCATAAAACACGCCACCAAGATTCCAATCACTATCTTATAAATATTACTACTCTGCATATATGTTATACCTATCAATCAAATAGCAAGGATGAACGTTGTATTTTTAAGATAAAAAAATGCTTTAGAAACTTTTTAATTTAATAAGTTATGTGGGATTTTAAAATTATATCATTATTACATAAAATGGTTAAAATATTATGGAGTGCGTTGTAAGATATTTTAATCTTAATGACTTATTCCATTTATAAATCTGAAATTTAATCGTATAAAGTGGTAAAGAAATACGAAATATATTTTATTATATGATAACTTTTTACTATATTTCATTTAGATTTTTTTTACAAAATTATATTTACATTTTTGACGTGGGAGTAAATTTTTGACAATTATTAGTCTTTTTACATAATCGGTTCTTCTTTCAACAATGGAATAATAAAATAGCTTGCTGCAAACAATTAAACCTCAATAGAGCTAACTTTAGAAAGATGGAGTATTATTATTGGAAGAAGGATCTATAAATAGAGAATAGGGGTGTATTAGATCAATTCTAATCCCGATTAAAAATACACCAGTTTTTTTTTTTAGAAATGAAACCCTCCTTTCCTAATGTATTGTTTCGTAAATGATTTATATGTAGAGTTTTGTGTTTATAACGGCTAAGAATAAAAGAATATCAAAGTAGGATCTTATTTCTATACAATCTTAATAAAATAATAACAAATATTTCCATATAAAATAGCACTATTAACCATAACATTTTTAGAAAAATTTGAATTTTCCTGAATTTTTTTTAAATAAAGGAACAAGAAAAAAAATACTATTGCATTTTAACTGTTATTGATTATTTATTTTATTTAGATATAAGAGTGCTATTTATTTTACTGGGGCTATTTTATAGTAAATTTATATCACATCCTATTTGTGTTTTAGACTTTTAGGTGGACCGGCTTTGTTTCTAAAATACCGCTTTTATGTGTTCTTTTCAGACAAAAAAGTAACGTTGAACCAAGTTTTGCTAGAGAATTCTAATTGGATACTCTTTTCAGTTGTTTGTTGAGGATTAGAACTGTCGTTAAACTCTTAAGCCCTCTTTATTCATTAGATAGAGAATAGAAACTTTTAGGGGCAAGTATTTAATCTGGATTTTCAGAGAGTTTTTGGTTAGGGTACAAAATAGAATTAACTCATGCGAGGATAATTCAGAGATGAGAAATTTAACACGTGTTATTCAAATCTTGTGCTTAGAAAAAGAATTCTTAAGCTGCAATATCCCCGAAGAAACTCTCTTTCACATACCGATACACGACAAAAGCAAACCTATAACTTCTTATTTCTTACTTACATATTATTCAAAATATTCATCCATGATTTAAAATGTTAATTTGTAAAGCATTTCTAATTTGAATATTTTATCACAGTTTAGCCTTTTAAAAAACGTTTATTAATTTATTTAAAAGTATTTCATAATAACTTATTGATAGTTCACTGATTTCCGATTCCGATGATTAGGAAATAACACAGCGGTACACATTCGTATCAGATATACCTGTTATAAATATTTGATTGTATACAAAAAATTTCTTGCTCAGGATTTTAATGTACCATGTTAACTTTTTTTTTTTATCAAAAACCATTCATTTGGATTAAGAACTATTTGATTAATTTAAATAAAATTGTTTTTGTGACTAAAGAAAACTTCCTTTTTTTCTCATATACCTACCTAATTGAATTTTATTTTTGAAATGTTAAGTCAAAATTAGAATTTATTTTTATATACCAATTGAAATTTAAGGGTACCTAATCACTAAAATTCATTAAGAAACATTAATATTTAAGAAAGCTAAAATACACTTAAATTATGAAAAATTGTTTGACACTCTTAAGATTAAAACTTACTTAAATTTTACTTAAACAAACTATTTTCATGCAGAGAAAATAAGACTAAAATAAGACTATAATTAAGGATTCTAGACATTTTTGATGTAATATATGCCAATAAGGTAATGCACTGTCATTATAACATTAGCACGATGAATCAATCCACTATCAGATAAAAAAATAATGACATCTTCACTTTCTATTTTTATTATGAATTAAAATAATACCTAGTTAATGTATAAATAAAAAAAATCTAGTAATGTAAAAAAAGTAGTTTATTTATTCTTATATCATAATAAAAATATTAATGACTTTAAAATTCAAGTTTGTAATAACAGACGAATAGATATTTACCAACTTTTTTACGGTTGTATAAAAAAATTCTTGTTTCCTTAACCCTCCTAACAGCGTACCTATAGCTACCTAAGAGTCATATTCACAACCATCAATGTCAGTGTTAATTTCTTCGTCAAAGAAGGATTCCACCAATCAAAATAAGGGAATAGCTTATTTTTTGTGTTTAGCTGCTGGCTTGGCTAACAACGACGCTAATGGCTGTGAATATAGCAATAAGACCACTATAATTCTGCCTGGAATTGACGCATTTTATGGATGCTAATATCCTTTTAATCAAATTAAATAAACTAAAAGGTTAAAATTCCGTTTAATTCAATCCCAATCTGGAATCCACTTTTTACAGTTAACAAGAGAAAAAGGCCCTAGAATTAAAGAACGGCAGTAGTTAACTTGAACTTAAGTTATTAGCAGTCTTTCCTATTACCTTTCAACCCTCCAGCTGTCCCTCTAACCTTTAACATCCCCGTTCAAAAGGGCCACTCACGTGAAGAAGGGTTGTAAAAGGATGAGTTGGACAGGACAGCATTCCCCTTCTCCACATAAAAGCCCTCTTCCCAGGCGAGACATTAATCCTGAACCAGTGCGACATTAATCCAACCCATGCCAGCGCCGAAACAATCACGCACACTGCAATTTACTTAATGCCCCCGAACCTGCTGCGTTGAGGGCATTTTCTTGTAGCAGTTAGCGCCAGCGGCTTATTAAGAAAACGGCATGTTATGTTTCTTGCTGCTTCGGGGATTATGAATGAGTTGCTGTAAGCCGTATAATGGGAATGTGCTACCAAATTTGAAAGGCTTTTAGCTCCGTTCTGAGTATTCATGAGGTGGCTTATGTACTGCCAGCCGGGTCCCTGTGTCGGAGACTTGTTATTTGGGTATGTTTGTGTTGTGTGGTAATTTCTAATTGGATTTTGGGTTTAAATTTGAAGCCAAGAACAGAAATAATGCTTCCGAGACTAAAAACATGGTTTTGTTATTGTTTGTTTATTTTGAATTTTACATGTAATTTAAAGATTTTTACAACGATACCCCCTGCCTGTAAAATTTCAAATAGGATCAATGGTTGATAAATTTTAAAGAATAATTGTATTTTAAGTAGTATAAAATCTTATTTTTCTAAGAATGACCTACTTTAGACCTTATTTCATGAATGAGTAGCTCATATACTTTCTTTCCATCATGACTTTCCTATTAGTTACATGGGTAGGAAAAGTTTCCTACATCTATTCCTAAAAGTATTTTGCTATAAGGTACACTCATTATGAGGTTAATGTTCTAAGTAGAATAGAGACTACAAATTCACTTCAATAGAGACTCACACTACAATGGTTCACATCATGGCAGAATTGACAAAGCTTGATATTTTGTATTAAAGTTTCAAATCTTTAAATTTCAGGTGGGAAGTGCGAGATTGATGTCTCCAACAGCACTTGTTTCCCAGGCTTCTGCTTAGGTGGGTCGCGGTGTGTGACCCAACGGTCAGGTATAACTTGCGACCAATGTCCACTGCAGCCGTGGCATTCGGACAACTGCCAGTTGAGATCCCGTAGCTTCCAAAAAGGCACTTACCTCACATTTCCTGCTCTCAGACAAAGACACCGGCTCTCCATCGAATTCAAGTAAGTCTAACTCCCTATAAATTATTAGATCTTTTAAAAAACACACCTTGTATTAGAATAGACGTATCAAGGTCATATCTTAAACCTCTTCGCCAAAGTAATGATGCGGCAAATATAAATAGCTCTTTTACTTTTACTCATCAGTTGAGGTAAAGCGTGAAATTTCCACTTGCCAATTCGACTTGGGTAGTAAATTTCGTCTTACTGAAACGTATTGGTTCGGCGTGCCATGGAAAAATTTAAAATTTTCCGAAACCTTGGCAACGGTAAGGGAGAAAAATCACGTGATCTTGAAGCGCCTATCCTAAATATAAAGAGTTTAATACGTTTTGAATGCATTAAATTGATAACTAACGATCTTTTTTCAGATTCGCAACGCAAGAGCGTCATGCTCTCCTTTTGTACAATGGTCGCTATAACGATGAACATGACTACATAGCCTTGGAGATCATCAATGCCCAGTTAGTGTTTTCCTTTTCCTTGGGTGGACCAGTGTCCAAAGTGTCAACTTTCATCAGCGATGGTGTGAGTGATGGACAATGGCACACCGCCCGAATCAACTATTTTAATAGAGTAAGGGAATTTATATTGAGTGTTAGTATAATTTGAGAATGAAAAATAGATATAATTTGTTATTGTAATTGTGATGGTAAATGTTAAAAAAATATTTGTTGTAGAGTGCTGTCCTAAGTGTTGATGACTGTGATGTCGGTTTATCTATCAAGTATGGAAAAAAGCTCGGCAACTACCTTTGCGCCAATGTCACCAGCATTAAGCTGGAGAAGAGGTAAATGCGTTTTTAAATCTATGTTTGCAAAGTTTTTGGGTAATTTTTAGCTAAGAAATGGAATTAGAAAAGCTATTATTATTTCTTTAGACACCTTTACTTATTTTGTAGGATGATAAATCAATTTAAATATTTCTTGGAGTCTAACTGCTGTATTTTAAACTTAACTAAATCAAACAATCGGAAATATTTCTATTCATGAAAAAATATGAGAAAAATATATAATATAAAAATATATAATTTTTTTTTATAAAACTCTAAGGTTTTCTTGATGGTTTTATCAGTCCAGTTGACTTACATTCAAAAATAAAGAAATTATATTCTAATTCCTGTATCCCTAGAATACATATTTAAAGGTTTTTAAAACTGAAACTTAAATTGCAGGTCTTAGAAACACATGAGTTGACTATTTTGTCTCGAATCTTAAACTAATTACCTTTTAAATCTGGATACTGAGAAAACATAATTCTAAATTTATCCACTAAAAAGAAGGTTGGTTTTTCCTTTTACAAAATTTAAAAGAAGCCCCAAGTTATATACTCCTCTTTTCATTTAAATTAGAGTTCATTGTTGGAATCCGCTAATCCTTTAATTTGTGTATCCTCCCTTTCTTTAAGAGCTTAACCATTCCTCGTAAAAATTTTCACTGACTCCATAACTGTCTTCAAAACCAAAGAAATCCTAAAATTTATACGGCTAACTAAATCGTAATTCACGAAAGAAAACAACCTTAAACTGGTTTCTACCCATCAGGATACTAGGGTGGGACTCCCACGAAAAGCCAATGCAAATATAAGGGTGAGAAAACTGCATTTGGGAATTACACCTTTCTTCGAAAATGGCTGTTGTCGCTTACACAACATCCATTCTAAACAAAACAATTGGAATCGTGTTGATGTTTTCCCTTTGCATTCGTTACGACTGAGACTGATGACTCGGGTTCAGAATTTGGATGATGCATTACTTATATTAATTATCGTTTCGTGAATACAAATTTTCATTTAAAAAAAACTTCTAGTTGTAATTAAACAAGAATGCAAACAACGTGGGATGAATTAATTTAATATTCTATTGTAGGATGTAAAACTGTTAATGAAGTTTGATATTCATAACGATAACCAATAACGATGTAAGAATTTATAGATTTCCTTTAATTTCAGATGTTCCGATTTTATTCAGACGTGTTATAGATTTCTGGATCTTACTGGGCCGTTGCAGATCGGAGGATTGCCAGCCTTGCAAAGCGAGTTTCAGATTCAGAATAAGTACTTTAGTGGTTGCATAAAGGATTTTTACGTGGATAATCAGCTAGTCGACCTTAACAGGTTAGTACTTTTTATCTAAATTAAATATTATTTTTCCCCATATAACAGTGTAATAAAAAAACTTGAAATTTCATAAGAGTGCTGCAGCATATCCACATGTCTGATTAGTTAAACCCAAGTGGCATAATGTTTTTTAGTTCCTCGGTACTCGTCCAATAGCTCTTGTCAAATCCTTTTTACTTTTTGTTGTCTGTTGATTGTATTATCTCTAGGGTAAAAAATAGTAGCGAAGCGTGAGTTTCATACAGGGACATGATTAAAATTTCAAGAATATCGAGAAATTGAGATTTAATAAAATCATACTTGCAACTTCAAATATCACTTGAAATCACCAAATTCCAAATGAAGCTTCTTAAAAACGAATTCTTTCGATCGAATCAAATTTGGCTAGATCGCGATGAGCTTTCAGCGCTTCTCCTGTTTGTTTTAACTGAGTATAGTATACTGTAAGAAAGAAGCTTTCGTTCATAACTAAACTAACAAAACCTTAAATTTAACGCAGCAACTATTTTTGTCTTTTCGAACACAAGTTGAAAGAAACTATTTTTTCATACTCCTCTTGTATCCATGAATGAAAACAAATCTGAATGATGCCATAAAATGTAATTTTATGAATTTTAAACCCAAATGGATAAAAAATACGCCAAGTTTTTTTACTCAATACGGATCACACCGGCAGTTGAGTTGACAAGATAAATTCTAGAGTTTTTTTCTCCATAATGAATAACTAAACAAATTTATATTATAAGTAAAACACGCTATCTGCTTTAGCTACGTGGCCAACAACGGAACAGTAATTGGATGTCCTCAGAAGATAGGCTTCTGCCATTCTTCTCCCTGCAAGAACGGAGGGACGTGCATCGAAGGATGGGCCTCCTTCTACTGTGAGTGTTCGACTGGATTCATCGGGAAAGACTGCAGCGAAGGTAAGTCATTACGGCTAAGCCAGTGGACTGATCCATTGAAAAAAAATGTTGTATTCATCACTTTTAGGATAAAGGTAAAAATTTTCACTATTTATTAATGCTTTGTAAAACATTGATCCCCTTCAACGTTCCCGGATTTGAAAGTTGATATTCGTATTTCAATGGGTTGATCAATTAGAAATGTGCAGTCAAAAACGGGGAAATCGAACAGTTTCACCAATGTCGAAGACGACGAATTTTTCGTTGTAGACAACTTCCTTTTAGGGTGTCTAAAGATAAGTGTTAACTTTTGAACTTCTAAAGGTATAGTCTAGTCACAGCAGTGGTGTCTAGGTATAGTGAAGTGACTATGCCCTATTCGATGAGAGCACTTTTAACGCCCCCTAATGGAACAGTCAGAAGTTAGCGTTTTAATCTCGAAAATTATTTGGGGTATGTGAAAAAAGTCAATTACAAAATTGTACACACCCTATGCACTCAAATACCAAGAATAAGACCCATTAAACGCGCTTTCTTTAATTGTGATTAAGAACACTCAACCTCACGAAACGCGTAAAATGATTGGTTGTTTATTTGAGGTATCGAACACTTAACCTTGCGAAACTTCTCATGTTAATGAGCTAACGGGGAGCACATTGAGGACCAGTGGTAAATGTAAACAGCTAAAAATGTTTTTAAATTTACGTTATATTTAAATCTAGGAATTGATTATCACTATTCCTGAAAATTTTAGCAAATACCATTATGATATTCCTAAGAATAGCCTGGCAAATTTTTGATTCCAAATTTATTTCATCATTTTTATAAGTATTCTTTAGGTAGAATAAAATGACGGTACAGTAATCAAAGTTGGCGATATTTTCATACCACATTTAGTTATATTTTTATCTTAATGATTTTTATCGTTGTATTGGTAAATGCCCGATATATCTGATTTACATTTACTATAAATATTTCAAATATAAGTTAATTTACAATTGTTGGCCTGAATGCAAATTTTGTCTATCAAATTTAGACATTTTTAAAGTAATATTTTAACAATACAATTTTACACTTCTATTTTTTTCGACTATGCCGGTTTTCTTAAAATAACTAAAATTTGCCCTAAGACTATTCAACTCATCGAAAAATCTGAATGAGCGTATGTCAGTAGTACAAGATAGAGTATGCCAATAGTACAAAGTGTCTACTACTACCACCACCCCGGAACAAAAAATCAATAAATCACCCCACTTGCCAACTCAGACCTCGGTGGTGATTGGCTTTCCGTATTAGTAGGGTTTCTATAAAAAAAATTATTTCCTTCTCTTTAATTTGTCATGCCTAATTAATGCAGATAATAAAATGTATTGATAAATTAAAAAAAGTATAATTTTTACAATTTATCAATACATTTTAGCGAAGCTAGTGAAATTTAAGTAAACAAATCTTTATGACATTCCTCTAACAACGAAAAAATCGGTCTTAAACGTTGACAACATTAGTCTTTGCTAAAAAGAGCTTCTCTCGAATATTAGCCTTGTTCAATATTGGATAATGCTGAGAAATAAGAGAACTTAATCCAAAAGTGTAAAATATCTAGTTTCGTATTTTCAGTTTTATTTGCGTTGTCATGTTATTTAAAACTTTTATATCATTTTTTAGATTATCTTTATTTTGCCTAAACCAGATTTTTCATTCCCTTTGGCAATTATCAAGTTTTTCCTGTTCTCCTGTTTTATATCCTGTTTTTATTTAGTAATAACAAATTAAAATACGTACGCAATGTTTTTTTAATTAAAAATTGTAAGTCTCTGACACTCCGCAGTATTCGTGACACTGGCCCATTGTTACAAAATAAAACATTAAATAATTTTTTTGTGCTATTAAGTGTTATCAGAATTTGAAATCGTAAGAAATTTGGTAGCAGTCAGAATCAAAGAAATTAAACAATTTCAAATAAGTTTAAATACTTTCTAAGGAAATCAGGCTGTTCTTTTAAATACATACAGGCGGAATAAACACTAACTGTAAACGAAAGTTTTCTTAGATCATTATTGAATGTAATTATATTCCATAAATGATCTGAAGAAAAATCATTGAGGAAATATAAGGTTGGTGAAGAATATTAAAATCAAATAATAAATTAATCTATTTCATATCCAAGGAACTCTATAACGGAGAACTATAAAATAATTAACGAACAATTTTTATTTAACTGGTTTTAATGTTTTAAAGAAATGACAGAGAAGAAAAAAAATAATGAAAACTTTTCAAAACAAGGAGAAACTCGGAGAAACTTATCTCATGATCACGATTGAGTTGAGTCGAATCAAGGCGCCATCTATTATGTATATTTTCATTCTCTTTCTATCGTGGCGCCATCTCTTTACTTATAGATTAACTTCTAGAGTACAAGTGTGAGTAATGTTTCATTAGATTTTAAAAATAAAAATTCTAGAGACAGTTAATACGATTTTTTTCAGTATATTCTGTGGAAATGCTTTTAGTGGATTGAGAAACTTAATAACTAAGCATTCTTAAGGGGATTAAATATGGTTAACTGTGGTTGTCGTGGATTTTTATTAATTATTTGTAAAAATTAAAATTTTCTAAAAAAAAAAAAATGAAAGAAATAGAAGAAAATAAAATAAATTGAGAGAAGAAACATATCTTTTAATTATTTCTAGATAAATGATAAATATTGATTTTTCCGGTAGTTGTTAGTTAAATGGTTGTTTTATTACATGGCTTTGGAAACATGATTTACCATTGCAGAATGGAATTTTTCCTATTTTTTGGGGAACCCTCTAAAAATCTGTCTAGGATTAGATTGCAAAAGATTGAAATATGAATATAATTATAAGCAATTTTACCTGAATTATCCTTTTAAAGGAATGAAATATGAAACATACTATAACATTAATAGAGTTTATAATGAAAAAGTCGAGAACAAATTGTGAGGGTTTTATCTTTTTTTTTTCAGCTGTTTTGTAAAAAAAAAAAAAAGCTTTTCTTCAAAACTTCGAAGCGTTTGTGGGAAGGGTAGAGATATTTCTCAATAGACTTCAAATGGTTTGGGTGAAATACGTGCCACCAAACATCTATTCCGCACTATACATAAATGAAGTTCCGAAAAAGATTTTTTTAATCATCCTATATGTGTACATAGTACAGTTTACAGTATATCCATATAACGTGGTTTGGTTAGCTAATTTCTAAATTTCCTGTTAGTTATAGAATATTTGGGGGAAAGCAACTTTTTTATTCCTCGTCAAAACTTTATAAAATGAAATTTAACATATACGGTCTCTGGTCTTATCAGGCATGTAAATATTTAACACATTAATTTAAAAACTTTAATACTCTTACAAAATAGAATAAGGAAGTACTTATACCACTTGAAATTTTGTGATTTTTGATAGTTTTTTTTTCAACCGCTTGGTTTTAAGACCGCTTCCAATTTGAAATTTCCTTTACAGTATTTGTATCTAGATTATTTAAGATAGTTTTTTCGGGAGTATTCCCCCGAAAATTTCAAAATTTACCTTCGGCAGTGGATTTTTGAACCTATTTTTTGACTAATTTATCACTGGATACATAGTTTATCATATGTTAATATTGATTATACCAATACTCATAAAATTTTTTCTACTCTTCATAGGTATAAATTTAAGTACATAATGAGAAGCTTTTCTTTGGAGAAAATATGTGACGAATCTTTCAAATTCAGAATGTAAATTTTGCAATCTATTTTAAATTGTTAATACATTTGGGGGTTCTATTTCATGGTTCGCTTCATGAGGACATAAGTGAATTGCTTTTGTGTACCTTCTTGATTTTTATGAATAGTTATTCCAGGTGTACTTCTTGCAAAGCACTTTCATGGAGATGGTTTCATAGTCTTCATCCCCCACTTGAATCCAATTCAACTGCCATGGGTACAAAGAGTTTCGTTTCGAACTCATCATGATCATGGTCTTTTATTGCAAATAAAACTGGGACATAACAGTTTGATAATAATTGATGTAAGTTCCAAATTCCTTTAAGTGTTTCGTCTTAGATGAAATTCTAATTTAATTAATTCTAATATTTTTAAGAAAACTGAAAACTAACTTTAAACAATAATTTAAGTCAAAGTATACGTAAAATTATTTACAAAATGTGAATTTTTGCACCAAAATAATTAAAAAAATTTAAAGATTAAACTTTGTAATCAAAAGCTTTTGAAGAACTTATCTTATAGAATATATTTTCAGTTTGATAATTTCTAAAAGGATTTGAGAATTTTGACCTAAGAGATATAAATGAAAATTCGTTTTTTAATAGAAAATAAAACTATTCTTAATTAATAATAGAGTCTAGAGGTAAACTTTCTAAAGGTAATTGGATTTATTTATCTCATAGTCTTGTCAAATAAAGAAGTTTGTAATTAATTTCAGATTGTCGATGGATACATTAGATATGTTTTCAATAATCAAGATCTTATTTTACCTGATGTTACCGTACATGATGGAAATTGGCATAGCATCGAAGCCACATGGTTTCCTAACTGGTTACTGTTGTCATTAGATTACGGGCAATATTTGGTAAGGAATTATATCCTTTGCATATTTTTCTTGATAGGTCATGGTATTTTCAATAATTCTTCTATAATAATTATAGTTTTATATAAAAAGTATTTAAACCACATGCGTTAAATTTTAAATGAAATGCCTAATTGTTTTTAAAAGACATTTGTTCTAATAGGTTAAGAAAGTGATTAAAGCTAACATAAGAGGAATGTACATCGGAAAAGTTTCAGTTGGAGGCGTTGAGAATCCCGATGAAGACAAAATGACATTTTTTATTGGATGCATTCAGGTAAAATAATTGACAATTCTTGTAACTGACGATTCAATTTGTGTGTACTACATTAACAAACTTTAAACCATTTGCTTTCAGGATGTCAAAATTGGAAATAGTCTAGGCACTTGGCTAAGGCCAATGGTAGAGGTCAACGTTAGGGATGGATGTTATTCCCCAGAGTTGTGCTCATCCGATCCTTGTCCTCCTAATAGTCGATGCTACGATCATTGGGGAAATTATACATGTGAATGTATCGAAGGTATGTGCATTGAATGATGTGTTGTATATTTTAGGTTTTGAAAATAGTTTCACATAATTCCCACTTGAGAAAATCTTTAAACATCCCTGTCCATATTTCATAACATCTTAAAGTAATCTATTATTGTTTTAAAATTATCTCAATTGCGTTTTAGTTTCTAGAAAGGGCCAAGATAAAAGATAAATAAAAACTATATAGGTTGTAAGTCGCAAAACTTAAGTTTAAGTATCTTTTTAGGATACTTTGGTAAGCATTGTCAGCCCGCCTGCGAACTCAACCCTTGTTCTGAATCTGCCACTTGCGTTGATGAAGTTGTAGAATCTTTTCATAAACCCTCCAAAAAGATGTACTATTGCAAGTGTGATGCCCAGCATACCGGAGCATATTGTGAGACACTTCTGGATCTACCTTGTCCGTCCAATTGGTGGGGATATCCAATATGCGGTCCTTGTCAATGTGATACCAACAAAGGTTACAGTGCTGACTGTAACAAAACTACTGGTGAATGTTATTGTGAGGTAGGTGTGTCTTTAAAAAGTTTTAAATATAAATTTTCATGATTTTTTTATTTTGAATTTTTTTCACAACTAATGCAGGGTTCCTAAATTTGTGTTTCTACATCGCTTGTTTCTTTAATTGATTTTGAAAGTAGCTTAGGTTCACTTCCCGTAGTTTTGAGTTTGCGTTATGTTGTTAAGTTTTAGTAATTTTATTAGTTTTAAAACGGAAAGTAAAAATTTTAACTAAGGAGGAAACATATTTTTTTCTAAAGAAATGCGTCGGATTATTTTATTTTAGGTCAATACATAAGCAAAAATAGTTAATTAACTCGTGTTGAACTTTTTCTTTGTACCAATTTTGAAGTTAACGACACAATTATCTCTTAATGGGCATAAGTGGTTTTTGAAGACAGAGGTTTTTAATGAAATTCAATAATAATCCGGTGCTTTCATACTTTAATTTGGTCCTTCCGTTCAAAAGTTACAGAATCATTTACTTAAAAACTCAAATTTCATTATTAATGGAAACTTGTCCTTCTAATAACATTTTGATATCAAGAAATTTTATGAAAACTTTTTAATGTTTATTTTTCAGGATAATCACTTTCAACCTCCTGGTAGCGTTGTGTGCTATAGTTGTGGATGTTATTCAGTTGGTTCTTATGGAAATGGATGTGACCCTATTACTGGACAGTGCCACTGTCGACCTGGTGTTATAGGACGCAGATGTGACTCTTGCTCAAACCCATTTGCAGAAGTGACTCTCCGTGGATGCGAAGGTAAAATATTTTACTTATAGTTTTATGTATTTTCTGTGTATAATAAATAGTTTAAAATTTCTCATTTGTGAATTTTTTCAGTGGTTTATGATAGCTGTCCTCAGACATACAGTAATGGTATATGGTGGCCTCGAACTCTCTTTGATAAAGTTATTGAACAAGATTGCCCTGAAGGATCTTTTGGTAATATTTACGATGCGTTCTTATTATTTTTAAATAAGTTTAAAGTGACTTGAACTTATTTAAAATAAAACATTTAAAATCCTTACTACGTTTTACATCAAATTTTCTTTATTTAGTTTATAACTTTTCACATTTGATGAATTTATACATTTTTTTTACTTTATCCAAAGAAGCGTTTAGAAGAATTATAATATTTCGTTTTTCATTTAGGTAAGGCAAGTAGATTTTGCGGTGAACAAAGTGGATGGATTGAACCTGACTTATTTGGATGCACAAGCCAATCGTTTTCGGAGCTGGCTGAACAGGTAATGTAAAATATAATTTCAGATTAGTTCATAAATATATCGTGAAGTATTCTTCTGCATACAGCTTTTGCCGTTTTCGCAGCTTGATAACGTGCAGAGAGGATTGATGGAACTGAACACATCGCTTGTTGTTCAGTTAGCATTCGATTTACAAGCTGCTACTAACAAGAGCTTTCCCCTGCATGGAAATGACTTATTGATATTCAGTCAATTTTTCCATCACATCGTTCTACATGAAAAACAAAAAGCTGGTCTTGATCTCAGTCACAGGCAAGACAGAGATTTCATAAAAGTAAGATAATTAAAAATATTTTACAGCGTAATCTGAAATGAAAACTTATACTTTAAGAGTCTTGCTGTACTTAAATGCTATAAAATATTATTTATACCTATTCAGCTAGGTAAAATAGGATTATTTAGTCATAACAGTGCTTCGCTATTGTAACAAGCCTTTCTTCGTATTAGAATCTTGTGCTTGCTGCGAATTCCATTCTGAGCCCAATATATTTGGATCACTGGAACCAAATAGCTGCTTCAACAGGAAAGGGTGTGGAAATGCTTATAGAAGATTTTGAAGAATACCTAAGAGTCTTAATTGCACATTTTTCTGACACATTTACAAGACCCTTCGAGTTGAATGAAAAAAATATCGGTAAATAATATATTCTTGTAGTAAATTTTCAAACATTAGTTCCTAATGTTTGTTCTCACTATAAAATATTTTTATGCTAGCTTAACTTGCTTTTCACCTTTTGCACAACGAACCTTGCTTTGTGTGGCCAAACTATTAGCTTGTTTAGATGTGCTTTATCACACCTTTTAAGTTTTGCCTGATAGTTCTGGCATACCTTGTATGTATAATAATACAATATGACATTAAACTATATGCTTTAAAGACGTTTTTTTGTTGTTTCTTTTCATGTAATACGTAATAAGTAATGTTTCACTCTATTACGATTTCATAATTTTAAAAATATTTTTCAGTTTTTGGCGTTGACACAGTTTCTTCATCCGATGTTTGGAATTCTCCTTTATCGAAATCTGAAAATAAAACCACCCAGTTTGTGTATTCTCCTTTCGTGGAACTTCAAGTACAAGATGAAGTTTATGTACCTTCAGTTGTCTTTCCAAAGTACAATAACTACCCTATTCGAGATGACTTTGATTCTCTTTCTGCTGAAATAATTATTCCCTTCAATCATGTAGGAATCAAAAGTTATGATGGTAAATACATTTCTCTAGTTTATTGTAAATTATTAAAATTATAAAATATGTTGAATTTTAATTACCTGAATGCAAAAAAAAAAAAGATAGAAATATTGCAAGAAAAAGTATTTAAATTACTTAAATAAAAGAGATGAAAGTTAGAAATGTTAACTTTTCAGACATTTATCGCAATGTAATTTCTTCGCATTTATCTTTGAAACAGGTTTGGGTTTTCAGTAAAAACCTTTTTTAATTAGTGGCCTTTATTGGTTTGTATACCTAGGTTATAATTATATTTTCCAATCAAGAGTGTCCCCCTTCATCTAATTGTACTGTCATTTAAAGTATTACGAAAATAATACGTAAGACCTGAAAGTATTAAACATTTAAATGAACGTTACAGGTAAAAAATTATTTTTATAATGCCTTATATCATTTACAGATTACTTAAATTCTCCAAGCCAAGCTATGAAACAAAATGCTGTTTTGGGTTACGTTATTTATCCTACGGTCGGTCAACTATTACCTCCTCATTTTGATGACTCAGTCAGGTAAGAACACCTTTCAGACTAAATGTTTAATTGAAAAAGTTTTTACTAAAATTTAGCGTATTACTCGTAATTTAAAGTCAAGGTTTAATATTTTTTAAAGAAATTTAACAACTTTCGTTTAGTATTTGTTTAAACTTTTTTTCTTATTTGTTTTTCTTTTAATTTATCTAATTAATTTTCTAACTTTCTTTTAATTCTGAATACTTTGAAATCTATTTTTTTATATTAGACGAATATAAATTTTGAAAGTGGAAAATTTTTATCAATATTCAACATTTTTTCCAGGTATCATGGTATTCCTCTTGGTGTGAATTCCCCCGTATTGACAGTTGTTGTCCAGCCTATTAATGCTTCTACCACAGAAGCTGGTCATGAAATAGAAGCAAGATTACGGTTTAAGGTTTTAAATACGACTGGAACAAGCCCTCAATGCGTATTTTGGAATTTTAAAGAGAGGTTAGCATATGATGTATAGCAGTATTTTATTTATGCTTTTTATTGAAACGGAATATACAAGTATGAAATTAACTTATATAATGTTATCCTTTTTTTAGTCGTGGATCTTGGTCTAGTGAAGGGTGTGAAGTTGAAAACTATTCACCAGAAAATACCTATGTTAATTGCAGCTGTTCTCATCTTAGTAGTTTCTCTGTTCTGATGGAAAAAAGTCACGATGAGGTTTGAAAATTTTCTTGTGTAAATGAGTAGTAGATAAATTTTGATCAGGCGGGTAATTTATTTTAGTGGAAAAATTTAAGTTGAAAATATTAATTATAATTAAGAATTGTTAGTTATTGTTTTTAACTCATATAAAAGTTGAAGGCAATGTTTGTTCTTGTGAATAACTGGTAAGTATGGTAAGGTAAGTAAAGAATTTCAATGTTTTAAGTAAGGATATTTTTTTAAACGAGATCCAAGGTAGGAAAAAACAGGTAAGTCCTTATAAATTATATTTTTTAGCATTTTTTTTAAATTTCATTTCTAATTAAGAGTTGTTTTTGTAGCATTAAAATAGAAATTTCGATAGATCCTAGCTCTATCGAAAATAAAATTGTTAAATATACACACACAGTGATTTCAAAGGGATAATCTACTATGTCTTAATCTTCAAGTTTTTAACATGCGAATTTTTTATTACAGTTTGTTCCGTTGGAATCTCTGGTGCAGAATGTGGTATCATATGTCGCCATCATTACATCATTAGTTTTACTGGCTTGCACATTTATTGTGTTTTGTATGCTGCGTGGATCTCAAACCAACAGCAATACTATTCACATTTGCCTAGTTTCCACTATATTTGCCGCTGAGCTTATATTTCTGATAGCCTTGAAATCCAGGCACACACTTGTTTATCAGCAGGTAAATATTTTCAGCCATCTTTTAATTGATTTTAAAAATTTTTATGCTTTCCTTATGCGCAATTTTTCCCTTGCTTATGT
The DNA here is from genome assembly GCA_963680715.1 of Tetragnatha montana. Taxonomy (NCBI): domain Eukaryota; kingdom Metazoa; phylum Arthropoda; class Arachnida; order Araneae; family Tetragnathidae; genus Tetragnatha; species Tetragnatha montana. Next base: position 25,473,147 of record OY796684.1, read on the forward strand.
AGTTGCACATAGTTTTACATAATAAATATCTTCTGAATAAAAACATAATATTTGTTACTTTAATTTAAAAAAATATGTTATTAAGTATTATTATGCTTTAAATAACTTCAATAAAAACAAACTTTCAAAAATTAGTTACACTATCTGTTGTTATTTGTTACATAAATTGATGTATTCAATATTTGTTCTTTCAGTTTCCTTGCAAAATGGTCGCAATTCTTTTGCATTTCTTGTTCCTGACTATTTTTTCATGGCTGTTAGTGGAAGCTATTCATATTTTTAGGATGATGACAAATTTGTGTGACATTAATCATGGCCCAATGCATTGTTATTTCTGCATGGGTTTTGGTGAGTAATACTAGATTTAATCATACAAACAGTTGTATGATATTATAATGTCAAACTTTTGAATTGGATTTTTATGGGATTTCTTAAAGTATTTAAAATGTTTATTTCATAAATAGGTGGTCCTGCACTTATTGTTGGATTATCAGTAGGAGTAAGCGTTGATCAATACGGGAATCATTTTTTGTAAGTTGTTTTGGGGTATATTATGATAGTATTTAAAACATTCATTTTATCGTTAGAAAATAACAAATTATTAAACTTCTGCGGTTTTTTTAGCTGCTGGCTCTCTGTTCATGAAAATTTAGTTTGGAGTCTTGTTGGACCAGTTTGTGTTATTGTTTTAGTAAGTAACCTCATTTGTCATTTTTAATTATTTAAGCTATCAATGTGTATGTTATAGGTTAATTTTACTTTTCGGTACGGAAGTTAAAAGAATTATATTTTCTCATAGGTTACTTTGATGGTCTTCCTATCTGCTTTAAAGTCAAGTTTCAAATGTAATGATGCTGTCACTGATTTTGGTAATTTAAAGTAAGTGTAATTTGCATTCAATTTTTTTTTTAAATTTTATTATTAAGTTCTAATAAGTTAAGTTTAATTATATTATTTTTCAGTAACACTTTTGTTTTTAACAAAGTTTATCTTCAATGCAATTTTAAACAAATTGTAAAACTTAAGCATAATATTTATAATTTATTGTTGCATATTGTTGCATAGCATAATATTTATAATGCTATTTGTTGTATCAAGTTTTTGAGGAAGCACTACCCAATTAATATAAAATATGTAATTTATTTTCAGTATTGAAATTTAACATTTTTTTAGAGTAAAAAGAAGTATACGAATGTTTGCATATTGAATTTCTTTCAGGACCTTGCTGTGGTTAGCTGTGATGCTATTGCCCATTCAAGGATCAACATGGGTCCTTGCCATTCTTTCAGTGAATGAAACTCATGCTATTCTTCACTATGCATTTTCGTTCTTTTGCTTATTAGAAGGCATTTACATATTTGTGGGGTATTGTGTAATAAATAAAAAGGTTTGTAAGCTAATTAGTCATACTATTTTTAAGTTACCTAAGTTAATCAGTATTTTATTACTTTTAAGCTATTATGCCAATCTGATTAGTTTTTTTTTTGCATTTTGATGCAGTTTAACATTATTTTAATTTAGGTTCAACAACAAATACGCTTCATGTGGCTGAGAATGTGCAAGAAAGGCAAATATCCAGATATGAATGGAGTGCAATCTTCTGTGGTAATTAGTTTAATATATTTTGTCAATAACCTTATCCTTGTGCTTGCTCCACAGTGCATGCAACTGGATTGGTTTGGGAAACTAATCATTAAAATTTAACTTCTACGTACTTCTTATTAGAATCGCATTTTATTTTTGAAGCACTCAACCAGTTATCCTTCTTCCAAGATATACCACCGGAGCATCGGCATCTCCACATCTTCAGCCACTAGCAGGTCTACCTCCAAAACATGCGCCAGTCATTGCCGTGCCGAGTCGGAATCGAAATTGGACGAAAACCTTCCATCTACTTCCGAATACGATGAAGCTTCGGCAGATAAGAGCACCACCTACTGTAAACACCGAAAATATTATGAACAGATGTTGCATAATTGTGATTATGAACGTAAGTCTAGCATAAGTCTTCTCTTGCATTCTGTCACCACTTTCTTTTTTTCTGTTTGATTAATATCTTATTTTAATACTACTCTTTACATGGATCTAAACTTTAAAAAAAAGTCATTTTTATAATACATTGAGAAACAAAAATACGCAAATCGCGTTAAATTAGTTTTTGTATTAAACTTAAGAAATAACTTTTAAAATTCATTTGAAAAACTACAATCCATTAAATTACTTAACATCATTATTTTGTTCTTTTCATGAAATGAACTTAATTTAATGACATAAATATGGTTCAAATCTACATATAATTTGATTTATGCATACATAAATTACTTATAATAAATATGTATTATGAGTATCAAATTCTTCTAATTTTTCTTTAATGAAAATAAATTCAATCGTTAATTGTACAGACAAAGTTAACTTCAATTAAGTTGTTTTCTCTGTATACTGTTTACTATGAAGGAAAAACTCGTTCTACAGGTTATTTCAAAGGGATACAATTTATATTTTTATGAACTAAATTTTTGCATTCGTTGGATATATTGATCAATATCTTACTGCTATTTAGAAAATAAAGGAGCCAGTAAACCTTGTTTGGATGACATTCTAAATGGAAATGATGCTTCTGGTGCTTGTCAGCATTCTTCGGCTGATACAAGAGACAGCAAATCCTGTGAAGGCTTGAAATATTCTGGTATGAATTAAACATGTATAGGCTCATTATTAAAACGAATCACCAAAAGTTGTTTTTCTATTTTTCTTATACAAGTTAATTCAAAAAGACTGGATCAATAGGTTTTTTCCTTAATAATTTTTGCCTGACACATTTTTCCAATTTAGTTCTGATATAATAATGTTAAGCGGTGAAAAAAAATACCCGCCATAAGTATGCAAGCGAATAATTTAAATTATAAACTTAAAGAGGAATTTCTAGTTGGCGTTCTTTTTTATGTTGGATATTTTTGGCTCTTAATTTTAATGACCGAATTAGTATTTTTTTTTACTAATTTAAATGCATTCCCAATTTGTTTAAAACCTTTGCTTTTTAAATATAGCATTTTACTCCTTAGTGGCAAAGAAATTTTTACTTCTCAACAATTAATAATGTGTATTTTACTGGACAATATTTTTTTTTCTCTTTCTACGATAAAATTTACCCTTGGGAATAAAAAACAACTAACTTTTTTTCTAAATAAAGTTGAAGATCGGCCATTATTCTTATCTCATACTGAATACGATAAATTAAAATTTCATTAATATTTATAGAGATATAAGACACTACCGAACTAAGTGTTTTTAATTTGAATTAATTTTACAGAAGGAGTAGAATCCTCATCATCTGGTCCTAAAATGGGAGTCAACATGTTCTCTTATCCTCGACTGCCAGGATCAAGATCCCCTATAAGTAAAACTTCAAAAACATCTCTGTCTTTGAAGATGGGTCTGAACTCCAAAGATCACAGCTTGAGTTGGGGAAGTGTGGATACCCAGAAATCTTCTCCGTTGTCTGCCCCCGTCTGTAGCACCCGTTCCGAGTTTTGTACCCCTCGAATGGGAATAAGTGGGGTCGAAAAATCTATCCACTACCAGGACTTCCTTGGCGAAACTAACAGCCTGGATTCCAGTCTGCATCTGAGTGCAGCTATGCGCCCTGAATTAAAAACTGGAATATGTTCCTCGTGTCGTTCTCAAAGTCTGTACAAAGACTCATTTAGTGACTATAGCAGTTCTGAGTTACCACAGAATGACCCTTTCCCCAAACCTGCATACAAAAGTAGAGCCAATGATGATAGGCTTGTAGTCAGGGGAGCAAATGCTGTTTCTCCAAGTAGAGCTGTACATAGTAGTCCGAAGGAAGAGTGTCAGAAGTTGATGTCACCGAAATTTACTCATAGCAGCTGTGTTTCTCCTAGAGACTTGCAGAAATTTGACTTTTCTTCAAAGAGGACTTTGTCCAGTGATGAACGAAAGGAAAAGTCTTTGCCACCGAGTCCTGAATCTGAAGATGCGTCAACTAAAGCTGAAGATCAAGATAAAGAAGATACTACTGAAAACGAAACTGAAGAGAAAGACTCATTTTTAGACCGAGCGTCACCAAGATTAATTGGTAAGATTAAAATACAAATTATTTTGAAATTATGAATTTTTTCGCAATAAGCAAATTTTAAACTTTTGTAATGTTAATGATTTGAGATTTTAAGAATTCCTAAAATATCAGTTTTTAATTGTTACTCCCTCAATGGTTACTTAATAGTTATATGTAAACATTTTAATTACCCCAGTTCTTTCATTATTTTTCCATAACGTATAGTAAGAGTGATATTAATACTAAAAGAATCGAGTAAATTCTTATACGTTAAGTATAACTTCCTTTGAAGCAGATTATTAGAATTTATAACAAAAAAAGATATAGTCTTGTAGTTATAAAAATAAATACAGTAAGGTGTTTAAATATTTTAGTAGTACCACAAAATTGCAAGGTTTTTTTTTTGGTTGATGGGTAAAAAAATCCAAAACTAAACATTTTCGAGTTTCGGTGAAGCGATTAGTTATGTGGGGAAAAATTTATTCGATCATAAATGATTCATTACTTATTTAACGGAGACTATTTAAATTTAATTCTCCATAAAGATTTATCAGAAAAAGTACTTTGTTTCCCGAAAGATCAGACTTATTCAAAAATAAGCGCTAGTGGGACTTTTAGGATACCATCTAAGAATTTTGAGAAATTTCGAAACCCTAGACTTCATTAAATTTTATTCTGTGTGTTGGTAGTTCACTATTATCTTTAAAGTTTATTATATCTTGTAATGACGAAACACATCATAAATAGCTGCTTTGTACAAGTCTAACAAGACACCACTCTTTAAGTTAGATATTTTATGTAAACTAAACTTGTACTCTACTTCTTCGATTTTGGTATAAATTTGTTAATAAAAAAATGATAAAAATTATTTACTTCCTAGACGACACTCCAAGTGACGAAGAAATACCAGTTGCAATTGGTTTGAATAAAAAGTACTTCCAGAGTTCCTCGAATAGCAGCAACAGTAAGGTATCCCCGCAACTCAGATATTCTTCTGCTGCTCCTCCCCTTGCTACCGCCGAAATAAGCGACTCTGAGTAAGTGAAAACAGAATATTTCCTAAAAATAATGTTTTTTTACGTTTAAAATCTGAAACTAAAAATTGGGCTTCAGTGAAACACCAGAACCTATTGTACTTGTAATTGTATGTATCAGAGGTGTTCTAGTTACTTAGTTATTAGTTTTAATATAAGATATTTTATTGCTTATAGTGCTTAAGTAATAATTAGTAAGATTTTTGGTGCATTTGATTGTTTCTCTGTTATTTTTAATCTTTTGAATTTTTCATTCTTGCTTCCGTGGAATAGTGAAGAGGTAACAAATACATTTACTTATTTTAAAGAATAACATAAAATTTATGGTGATTGAGAGATATTGAATTTTGCTTGCCGATTGAACTGCTTGCCGATTGCATAGAAAACCAATTTATAGGATTCAAACCAATTTATAGGATAGTATTCAACAACTGAGAGAACAGCAAAAAATTACCTAATTTCTATATAAAAATTGGTAAGAATAGGAAATCAGGAGCTGTTACTTAAATCCTATACGCTATTTATGCGCGTCTCTTATTTTGTATCAATATTTAGCTGCAACTAATATATAATTAATGTTAGTAATCTTAAAAAATACTCTTTAAATTAAATAGAAAAAAACTGTATTTCAATGTTTTATTTAATGATATTACTCCCTGTTCTTTAGAAATCTCGTTGTAAACGTATTTCTGAAGAGAGTCAAACACCAAAACCTAAAAAAAAGTTCCTAGGATTATCTTTTTATTTAAATTAATCTCAGTCCTTTATTATACACTTACCTACTTGTGCACAAACATGATATTGTCTTTCTTACAAAACTGAATCTAATCTTACAAAACTGAATTATCACTTTCAGCTTTAGTGAAGCCATGGAGACTGCTGTCTGACTTCTAGATTTATCGTCGACAGGCAGAACAGAAACCTGAGTGCTTAAGTACTTGCCAAAAATATTCAGTTTTGAGCTTCAAGAGTTTTAACAATTACCTCTAAGTAGTATAATAGAAATATTTTAATTTAATAACAGAAAAAGAAAGATGGCTGTAAAACCACCCATATGAATGTAAGTTTTTGCGCGGATTTGTTATAGTTAGCATTTTTACTTATAGTTGAAATCCGTCAAGTGATTTTCGCATTTTCTTCTAGTCTACCTTTCCTTGTTACAATTAAGGAAGAGACTCAGGAAAGACAAGCTGATACTATTATTTGTTAAGAAGCTGGCCAAAAAAGGACAAACTTAAAATGCCTCTGAAGCTGAGATTTCTTTACATGAATCAGGGTGCTATTTTTGCGCTTCGTATATTTCAAGTGTGAGTGAAGTGCATTGAATAGAGGTTTTATACGTCTATATGAGAGGGTTTGGTGAATGTTTTTAAGAATGCAAATCGAATTTGAAAAATCTAGTCATATTAATGTTTATTGAACTTTATTGTCCGCTTTTGAAAGTACAGTGTGCGACGAGAAATATACACAGAAATGAATATTTCATGTTTTAAGAATAATTCATCCTAAGGAATTAAAACAAAATAATTGATTTAGTAAATCCTGTGTTTAAATGCTTTTAAAAACAAAACTCCACCTACAGTTTTTTCGCGGTGCTCAAAAGTTTTCAAAATAAGTACTTATAGATTAAACATACATTGTATCAATCATCTTTTACAGTTTAGATTCAGGAAATTTCTGTTTTCATATTTTCTACAAAATATCATTGAAAAACCCGTTGAAAAGTAACGAACTAATATGTTAGCATATACTCGGAGTACACGCAAGTAAATACTATGTGAAAATTTTAAATTTTATATGTATCAAAACTTTTACAATCTCTTTAATCAGAGTTTTTTTATAATTTTAATTTTTGATTCCCTTCTTCAAGATCCGAGAAGGAATTTCTTTTTGGTTGAACCAATGCTTGGTTCTCTAGTATGATTGGGTGCAAAATTTTAAATTAAGACTTCTAGGTAAAAATGAGTTTTTTTTTTTTGCTTATTTTCTTTAAATATATAAGTGCGGTTTACTAATTAATAATAAAGAAAGGAACTTATATGATCTATTATTTTTAAAACCTTTTCTTTGTTTCATTTCCTTTTTTTATGTACATCCCTCAGAGTACTTTGTAAATATTGCTAAAAATTAAGTGTCTTCCAAAAGAACATATTATTTAAAAATACAAGAAAAGCAACTTTTTAGATTATCAGGATTATATTGTTTGTATCTTTAAAATATTAAATTAACCAATGGATTCTTGACTTTTATAAACCATTAGTGTTTTAAGTTAGTAGAAAGATTTTTTGTACGTGACTAATTTAGATTGTTACACTGTTTTTGTTTTATAACACAAATAACGTTATGAAACAAAAAATTTTTACATGTTTAAAAGTAGATTTCCAATTGTAATACTTTGATCTTAAAAGTTCATTCAATCTTTCGAAAAATAGTATTGAAAGTACAAATGTTTAATGTGAATAAGGAAGTGCCAATTATGAAAATTAAGTAAAAAACTCAAGAACAACAAATTCATTAAGATCTTTTAAAGTAATATATTTTCAGCTAAGAGATCAATGTGTTGAAAATTTTCTTTAGAAAAATGTTTGGTTACTATATATATTTTTAAAAATAGTCCATTGTACTTATACACTAATTGTTCTCCAAAGTAGAAACAAGGAGTCTCAGTAGATAGTTCTTTAATAATACTGCCTTGATAGAATTCAGTGGAATAACATAGAAGTATCCATTCACAATTTTAGAACATAACCTTGCAATGTTGTGACGGGTTATTTTGCTTTATTGGCATGATAATATGAAACCGTTTAGTACCTGGATGTAAATACACCTTAAGTTTTTACAAAGTGCTTACTAATATTTTTGAAAGGCCAAATTAAAGGATAATAATTTAGTGATAATTGTTTAGATTTACAGTCTCAGATTGATGAACACGTTTCAAAATGTATATTAGGTTATAAAATTTATTTGATTATATTTCACAATCTTTCTTTTCTTATTTTCTTTAGAAAGAAATACAAAAATAATATTGTAGAGTAGAACAATTATGCACACACCATTTAATCTCACCTTTGTACAGTTCAAGCCTTAATAATTTATGGATGCTGTTTCATACTGTTAAATTCTAAGGGAGTTATATTTTTGTAACTTGTAAATAGTTTGGTCATGAATAGTGTGTTTGACATTTCTATTGTTTTAATTTATTTTTGTATGTTATGTGACTTCTATTGAATGACGATGGCACTAAAATTATATCTTAAGCGAATTCAGTGAATTCAACAAGAATCTTGCTTTTTATATGCTTTGCTATTATCTGTGATTATTTTATTGAAGTGTTAAAGTTCCGTTTTTCACACTTATATATTTTCATAAGTCATTATCAAGCAAATTGTAAATAATGCATTGTTGAATTTGTGTAGTTTAAAATAAAATCATAGCTTTTGAATGAGTTTTATCTCAATTGTCAATCCAGTTGGCCTAGGTTCGATCCAACCACTGTAAATTTCCTTTCCTCAAAATATATTACATGATCATATGTTAATAAATAAATAACAAGAGAAGGAGTTCCCATGGCTTAAAAAAAAGTTGGTAGCAATGGTTAGAAGCCTAGATACCGTTAGACGGGAGAAAAATATGTGTAACTTAAATTTAGACTTAATTTTAAAAGTGGTGTGAATAGCCAAAAGAATAACTTAAAAGCTAAATCGACTAAGTTAACCAATTGAGTCACGAACGGTTGGCTCGGTTGGTTGATGCACTGATATTCAGAGCAGTAGGTTCATGGTTCGGTCCTCTGGAATTTTTTTTCCACATGATGACGTATCAACTTCAAATTAATTAAAATACCTTGCCTATCGTTTGAACCGATGGCCCGGTTGGTTGATGCACTGATATCCAGTACTGTAGGTTCACGGTTCGGTCCTCTGGAATTTTTTTTTTAGTAGTAACTAATGTGCAGTAGACGCTGCGCAGCAGCTTAATCACTATGCGTCAGACGATGCTGGCGCCATCTATAATATTACTAGTGAAATAAAATATATAAAAACATTGTGGAGTATCCACTTCAAATTAATTAGAAGAACTGACTAGTTGCAGGAACGGATGGCTTGGTGGTTAGAACACCAGTCTGCCATCCCAAAGGCCCTCAGATCGAATCTGAGCCTTCTCAGCGGGTATAGCACTCGGAAATAAATACAGTTGGGTATTTATAAATTTTCCTGCTTATTCATGGGGGGTCATAACGATTTTTTTTCAACTCTTAACTGTAACCGTAACGGTAATTTTCTTTAAAAATAATACTATTTTTGACTGTATTTCAAGACTTTTATGTTCATTTTGTATAATCCAAGTCTCTACTCCTTCTGTCTTCGACGGAAACTAATGAATATAATTAAGAATCTGAGAAGAATAGTTGATTGGGATAGTATAGATTCCATCCCAAACCCCACCAACCAACCCCTGGGCTTCGCTTTAACTTGACATATTTTTCATAATTTTTTTAGTGGTAACTTCAGCTTTACATTAGATGGAAAGATGCTTTACTTTAAAATTTTCTTCTTATTCTTTGAGTGGTGACTGTGAAATTCCTCAAGTCAAAATAAACCATTTGAGCTAAATTCTCATGTTTGTAATGTTTATAATATAATCATTTATGATAATTTATATCATATCAATGAATCAATGAGTATAATAATTTGGTTATATGCTAACCTTTAAAATATGCTACCCTAAAATCCTGCTCCTAATTCTTGGAAAACAATCACATGAGACAATACAAATCACAAAGTAACTAAACCATTTCAGCACAAAATGGCAAAAAAATCTAGTTTCCGTTAGACGGACAAGATTAGTCAGTTACGGGGTATCAACAGCGTAAGCTGCTCTTGCCGCTTAGCAGCATAGTCACGCCTCGGTAGGACCTCATTGGCTATGACACGCGCTGCTCCTGTTAGATGGGAGAAAAAGATGCTGGACTTAAAGTATTTTTAATAATTTTGAAAGTGGTGACAATAAATTGCTTAAAAAAAATATAAGCTGATCCACTGATAATAATTATATCAGGCTATGTAAATATAACAGAACCATTTTAGTCGCAGAATGGTTCACACAGTAGGCTACAATTCAATTGTACTCGTATTTAAAACGTTTAAGTTTTCTTGGGAAAATCAGGGTCTTCGTAGTTTACTGGGGAATACTTTAAGATCTTAAAGTATTACCTAAATTAAAAATTCTAAATTCTGTAACTATTACTGAAACTTACAGTGATTTATTGCTGAAATAAACACTCCTAAAACTCATAAATTTTGCTTTATTTTCAACACATTTTTTTTTAAATTCAGGAATACATGGGAATGAGGGAGATTTAAAACCGTCGGTGGATATCTGAAAATAAATTTTAAAAATATTATTAGTGAATTTAGTGCATATATTTCAACTCTATAAATTCAAATTAAATACTAGGGGAGAGTGGGGTAATGAAAGAAACATGCAAAATTCTACACTGTACAAAATTCTCGGAAGAAGCTTTTAAAGAAACCATCGAAACTATTTTCTCCGCCCCACTGTGTTTCAATATTGTTTTTACTTAATTTCTCGGCAACGTAAATACAAAAAAAAAAAAAAAATAGTATTTTACATTACTCACCATAACTTAAATTAAAACGCAAATTTGATATAGAATTTTAGTAGATGTTTCACTAACTATCAAAGTACTTAAATAAACGTATATTTTTTTACTAATCCACCACACGTATTATCACTAAACTTAATTCAATTGATATATTTAATTTGATAATTAAAATAACAAATATCAAAATAATAAAGAGAAAATTACGATAAATAAATTTTCAGGGATAAAATGTTAGTGTTTCTTATTACCCCAAAGTTTTGTTTAAATGAGGTAATAAGAAACAGGGCATTTTTAAGAATGATCCACAACCCTAAATTAAAGAACGAAAAATTAATTATATAGCCCTTTTAACCTCTCTAAAAAATTTCCTAAAAATTCCCAGATAATTTAATTGCAATTGAAATAGTTGAAAAAGTATGACTTTAGGTGTAAGATTTTGCTGGTACCATCGATTTCAAACGGGAATTTTTCACTAAAATAATTATTGTAAAACGATAAAATTTTTATGGGATTTAAAGCATGTCTTAAGGATATTCTGCGATTTTTCAGATTTTTAGACCCACACATAAAGCACCAAATAAAAATGTTTCTTATTACTCCTTCTTCTTATTACCCCATTCTTCCCTAAAACAAATTTGCATGATGATGGCCCATCAATACGCAATGTATACTTACAAATTTGGAAAAGAATTTGATTGTTAATTTATTGGATGCATTACGTCTTGCAACTACTCTAAGCCTATCAAATCTTGCTTATGAAGGTGATGCAAGTAAACTATTAGGGATTTTAAGAAGTACTTATTTATATTTTTCAATGAAAATGTTACAGTTATTTTAAAGTATGGCAATATTAGAAAAAGTGAAAAAAATATACGATTTCAAAATTGGTTTTAGAGTGGAATCAGATCAGCCTGTTAGCAGTTCCTTGGAGAAAACCGCAATTTAACTAATTTGATTTTCTTGTTCAAGTAAATTAATATCTGATCGGGAACTTACCGTCTCAAGGCATGTTCAGCACTTTTGTTTGAACTTCATCTAACTAGACATTTTGTTTTTGGCATAGTTTAAGGGGAAATAAGATGCATTATACATTTAAATAGAATTTTCAATACTTTCTAAATTTTTTAAGTAGTAAGTTTGGGTTTTTTTCAGATCTTTTTAAAATAAAATATTTCCATTCCTTAAAATATTGATTATGTCTCGCGCCTTAACACTTATAAACACACTCTTAAAATAAGATTTTTAAAACCGAGTAAAGATTATCAAATCTGAGTATCACATCCTCAAACTGGCTTCGAATCAAATTTATTCAAGCTTGAAACATGTATGAACTAATTTTTGAAACCTCAAAAAGGTACTCAAAAATGGTACATCATGTAATCACTATCACTTTTGAGTAATTACATGTTTCAACTTATAACGCACAGGCTTCTAGTATTAGCTCAGTAGCAATAATAGTCCTCTTGATGGACCAGTATCGGATCTGTGACAGTAAGCTGTTGGTAGTCGATTAATAACTTGAGTAGGATACCACATCTTAATATCAAATGTATCCAAAGAAATCTTTTTAAAACTTCCAACTTTAAAACATAAAATAAGAATAAATATCATTTCACTGGTGACCATTGAATTTTTTGAAACTAAGTATTTCTGGTATTTCAGAATTCAATGCATTGGGTTGTCATATTTGAACCAAAAACTTTCACATCAAAATGAAAATAAAATATCAAATCACACGCACACGCACGCGTACCCACACGCACACGCGCACGCGCACGCGCACGCACACGCACACGCACAGTTTTGAAAGGGCCATTTCTTTCAGTGTAAGTGGTTCTGAACTTTTAATCATAAATAGTTAGTGAATGCTGGGAAATTTTACAGGACTAATTGTCTGTAAATTAGTTAATAATTGTATTAATATTTTGAAAAGTTCCAGCAGGTAACACTATTTAAAATCTTGAGAAAATATTGCCTTCAGAATTTCGAAATACAAAGAAGAAAAGGAAAGGAAAGAAAATCGTGTTTAGAAGAAACCAGATATTTTAATTCTAGTTAAAATTGAAAACATAAAAATTGTTGACATACTAATTTATATTTAAACAAAAAATGAACTGAAAAAATTTCAATATATTGCTTCAGTAGGTTTTCGTTAGATTTATAAAAATATTTTGAAAAAATAAAAATAAGATTTTCCAAGATTTTTGAATTTATTATATATGAGAGCTTAATAGGAATAATAAATGAATTTCTAAGCACTTAATTTCAAGAATGTTGTCTGATTTTATATGAATCACAAGAATGTAAAAATTTCATGAGGTGAAATTCGTAATGAGGCGATAATTTGGAAATTAATAACTGAAATATTCTATGGATTTTTAAATATGATGACTTGTAACATATTTTATAAAGCCAAACAATTAATACGCTTATTATTATTATTTTTATAATTAATACGCTGAAAAAATAAGCATAAATTTTTAACAGAGGATTTTTAAATCATCTTGTAATTAGAATAATTTTCTTGAATAAGATTTTCTTCGAGCTTTGTAACTTTTTTGGGTTCCTTAAAATAATTTCTTAAATTATTTGGAACATAACAAAACCAATTTGACAGTAAATTCACTGTGGAAAGATTGATAAGAAATTTCATTGAATATGAAATTCTCCAAATGCCCAATGAATGGCGCCACGGTCAAAAATATTACTGAATCCCGAATCCAAAAGGGATTTTCGAAGTAGAAAAAGAAATCCCGGAAGAGCAAGAGTGACTGTGCCAAACAGCTATTCTTGGATCTTCCTCGCTCTCTTCTCACACACTTAGGGTGGGGTCTATTGACATACAATGTAATTCGTTTGTAGACTTAAATGAATGCGGCGAAACACTGGAGTACGTTTAGATATGGGTAAGGTACCACACACGAATGTTTTGATTGCAAAATGTGTTTTTGGAAGTGCATGGGCTAAGGATGGTTTCCACTGTTGTGTAGTGTATCTTAGAAATTTTAACAAGTCTAGTTTGTAAAGCAGGTATGGGCTGTAAAGTTGAGGGCCAAACTTCAGAATATTAATGAAGTCGCGGACCGTAAAAGGTGAAATAATAATAATGCCCTGGGATTCGGATGGGGTTATTTCTGAGGCAGAGTCATAACTATTGGGGGTGAACGTGTTTATTAAAAAAAATTTAGGTTTAAGTTTCATGCACGTATTACTTAGTTTTATGGAACATTAAACATATTTTAACCTTGTCTTTTTAAATTTTGTGGGTAATACCGAGTTTTACGCAAAAAAGGGGGTCTGAGGTTCTTACCCCTGTAAATTGTTTTGTATGTTTTACTAATTATACTAATGTTTACTAATTATATTTTAACTCATTTTTATCAAAATGTGTCAATTAAATAAACTTGGTGTAAAAAAACTAGTGTTCCACAGGACTCTTTTCCCTCAGAAAAGTCAACTTCGGGTAGTTTGTTCATAATCAGTTTTGGTTTGGATATAATTTAATTAAATAATACACCACGTTAATGACACATTCCTAAATCTGCATTCGGCAATTTTTGCGAGCACCAAATTTAAAAAAAGTAATAAATTAAAATATAGTTGTTAGATTTATTTAATTTTAAAATTACTGAAGTGTCAAAATGAATTAATAATTTCATGAGGATTGAAAGTTCAATCAATTTTAATTAATGGGAAAAGTTTTTTATGTTAGATTTTTATATTAATTATTTTTTAACAAATATAAGCATGTATAACAGTGCTGAAAATGGAGTGGACGCCATCCCGCAAAATATTTGGACTGTCCCCCGAAATATGGGGTGTTAGGTTAAAAAATTTAAAATAGTGGGAAAAAGTGAATTCCCTCAAAAATATTTTGTTCCAATTACAGCACTGATGTATAATATGTGTATCAACTATCTTACCATATATTCAACCGATTTTTTATATTGCATGCGACATTTATCAAAAGAAATCAACAATAAACATTCGTGAAGTAAACTACAAACATATTATAACGTAAATAGAATACGAATAGAAAAACTGAAACATACGCTCAAGTCCTGAAACACCCGCAGTTTAACAATAACAAACACACCCTCGGGGTTTGTTTGTGCGAACCACGTGCTCTGGGGCCCACTCCCATCCCAAGCCGCCCGCATGGCAAGCCACGTGGTCGCGTAGGGGTTGCTAATCACGTCGCCATGGCAACCGAGCGTTTGTTGTGGTGTCTAAAGTCCGATTGTCGAGTGCCATTCTTGGTTTCGAGTGTCGAAAGCAATGGTCGACAGCGTACGGAGCGAAGACGGGCCCAAGTGGTCTCGAACCTTCTGCAGGTGAGTCCATTGTTTAGTCCACAAAGGACACTTCACTCGTTGCACGTTGGGAGGGCCCCGACAATCGCACCTGAGTCACGGGAGTGATGGACCGGCCGTGCTTAGGGACCGTTTCGAGTGGGAATAGTGTTGGTGGACCGAAAGCTTAATGTAAGCGGGGTAGAGTGGCCTAGGAGATTTGGGAGTAAATTTACAATGGGAATGAGAACGGAAACTAAAGGCGGTTGAGAATCTAATCAAAATTGCAAACGTTTTAAAAATTGACATCAACAAGTTTTCACTCTATAAAGTTCATACACAAATACTTACGTTGTTTAGCTGGGACCATGGATTTCGTAGTTTCTCACACACAACCTACCTCTGGTTAAACCTTTCCGGAATTATTAAGCCCTGTATGTAAACATGATTGTTAATGCTGTTAAAAACTTTAGAGAAAAGTATAAAGTGTTGGAAAACTTGTGAGAAAGCACTGTTAAGTAAAATTATATAAATATTATTCTATAAATTACAAGCAAAGCATATATGAGAAAACATTCTAAGGTTAAAAATTTTTTTGAACTATATTAAAATTCAGTAGATATATAATACCTAAGAGTGATGGAATTGAGTAAACAGGTATTAATGCAGCTATCTTTTATCTAAAACTTTGTTATCCTGTCTATATTATACAGTCAACGGCCATTTATATGAACCTTAATTTTGATCCCACTAATTAAAAAACAAGTTCAAAAAAATTAAACATAATATTTTAACCCCCCATTCAAGAACTAAATTTTCGAAAAATGTATTTTTCATGAACTCATTTCTGCACGTTACCAAACTTCATCTAACTTCTGACGCATAAAATATCTTGCTTCTTTCAAAAATTTCAAAATAAATTTGGACACGGCCAAAAGCAAGTTAGTTGAAAGGCCTCTGAAAGGCTCTCTGGTGAGTGAATCAAGTTCACTGAACGTTAAGTTAAACAAACAATGCTGAAGGGGGAAAGGGAAGTTTATAATCCGAGAGCTCGCTGCCTCTACTAAAAACTATAATTTTAAAAATCATTTTATTTTATAGTACCCTTCTTAAGAACTAAAATTTTGTCCGGCAGCCTTACAAAACGGTGGCGTTAATTAATGGTAACCAAAAAAATGGGAATTTTTAAAATCGTTTTTTTTTTCTTAAGTTAATAAATGACAACCAAACGTTGAGAGTTTTCTTCACTCATGCATTTAGAGAATGATTTGATAAATAAGTAATCTACATTCAAAACCCAATTTTTTTTTTAAACATAGATAATTTGAGAGGTATTCAAATTTCAAGCATTTTACGCTTTCTCAACTTAAAGATAACCATGTTTTCACTTAGCCCAACAATGAGTATGAAAAAAAATGTGTTGATTGTGTATGGAATGTTTTGCATAGGATGAATCATTCTGGAGAAACCCCGCGATTTCTCCCCGTCATAATAGAGTAGTGACTAAGTCATAATAGAGTAGTGACTAACCCTATTGTAGTAGCTAGATTTAAATTTTGGATACAGATTTTGTCATTCAGAGGATGTGAGGTTTTACGCAATATTTTTAAGAAAATTAAAAGTATTTAATTTAAAAAATAAATTACTGAGCTTCTGTACTTTAAAGTAAATTATGCTTCAATTATAAAAATCCTTAGGAAAATAATTTTAAACTTTTTCCATGTCACATGATTTAACTGTAAAACACTATACCTTCTCCCCAAAATAAGTAACTTATACTTTGGCCTGGATTGTAACCAAGTTTTTGAAGTTTTTAGTAAAGAATAAGAATGTATTTGCTTTATAAGTTCTAGTTCTAACAAGCACTTTCATCTGAAAAAATAAGTCTAAGTCTAACTTATACTACTTAAGGGGACTTGGTACCAAAAAAATTTTTTTCTCTAATAACTGGATTTTATTATCGTTTAAGGTGTTACATTATGTATTTACTTCATACTAATTCATATTTAGCCCAAAAAGCGAGTTCAAAAATTTATTTTTTTAAAAAATTACAAAAAACTTCAAAAAAATGCCCGAAATTACCCTACATTTAAACTGTAACTCCTCCCTTAATACATGTTATTTTGACTTGATTTTTTTTCTTAACATAAATCAAACATATGTAGTCACTTGTAGGCATGGAAATTTGATTATCTATAAAAGTTTCTGAAAAATAAAAAAAACTCTGAAATTTGGCCTTTTTTTCGAAAAAATATCCTAAGTTTCCACTTTAATGCTCCGTAAAAAAATTTGTAATTAATATAATTTAAAATCCATGCCTGAAGATGTTAAACAGGTGTTACTGATAATGACTACAAAGTTTGAAGTGGTTTGGATTATTAGAAAAAAAAGCCTTTAGCTTTTAAACATTAAAAACCTTGTTTTGAGAAAAAGCCGTTTAAAGATAGAAAACAAGGCTTCTTAAGCCTATCTAGGCCTCAGAAACCTCAAAAGTTTTGAACTTACAATCCCCATATCATTATGAAACTTGGTAGGAATAATTCTAAGGGTACTATCTTCACTTTGATTGCAAAATCTCAAATTCGATATTTTGACCAAATTTTGGTACTGAGTCCCCTTAAAAAATGTAGATTTCTTTTTAACTTTAATTTATTATGATCTATTTAAAAAAATCAAGTCACCTTTAAAAGAATTTAAAACAACTTCTAAAAGTATGTAAGCTATCAAAGTTTCGAATTTCATAAAATTAAGAAGCGAATAGTACACCTTACTAAAAATGAATGTGTTAATTCGAAAGTAAACTAAGTATGCAGGGTGTATCAGATAAATGTTTCAGACCTTCTAAGAAGAGTAGGGCACTTCTAAGTAGAAGTAAGAAGAGTTAAGTAGGAGTAAGAAGAGTAGACGACCCAGAATCACATAAGAATGGGGATCAAACTATTCTGCTGGTTTTATCTAATCTCAAAATGTTACGTGTCATTTTATATTTAAATGTGCTCCATTAGTCCCCAGTGAATTGGGGATTATACTATCTCCCATGCCCGCTTTAAAAAAATCCCTAGGTCGTTAGGGGGGCATTTCCGACCCCCCCCCATTTCTATGTGATTCTGAGTCGACTAGGTGTATCCTACCTCTCATAGAAGTTCTGAAACATTTATCTGAAACACTCTGTATAAACCTTACATCTATATCAAGATTTCTTAAATGTGTCTTGAGTAAAAAAAAATACGCAGTGCGCTTTCCTTAGTATCGTCTTAAAAATGAATTAACGGGTTACTTGCTTTAAACATACGGAAAACTTCTAAAAATAAACTTCTGGAAAGTTTTAATACAGTCACCACCACAATCAAATTGAAACACTGAGTTGTAAAACCCCATAACCCATAAATTCCTCGTCTCTACCTCCACCGGCGAGTATTTAAAATGCCGTAAAATACAAGAGCGCGTACCATAAAACCCTTCCATTCCTGCCCACAATAATTATCTTCGCATTACCCATAAAATAAGTAGTAAAACTTATTCTCCACCGACGAAATACTTGCACTCTTATCTACCAGAGAAAGTATGCTCCTGTATCACTGTGAACAACCGTTTTTGCAACCCCATAACCGTTCCAATTTGCATGGTCCAGCTATTACCGAACGCTCAGTCCTTCGATGGGCTTTACAAGAGAAATAATTAAAGGCGATAGCTTTAAATCGATAGAGTGCTTTGAGAAAGTTGGGGTAAACGTGGGTGCCAGCTGTTCGAAGGATTTGTATCAGAGCCAACTATCCAATTATTGACTACCTAAAGAGGGTCTCTCTTAGCTCATTCCCCCGTAGGTCGATTTTCAGTTTTCTTTCTAAGAGACTTTTGCTTTATCTCAGAATAGCAACAGCCTATAGGTTTATGCTTTTTCCCTTATTTGAAAGGGCCCATTCATAAATTAATTCTATAAAATTTCATGTTGCATCACCTTATCTTTGTTATTTGTCAAATTTTAGTTTTTCCCCTCTTTGTTGTGTTGCCTCATACTTAAAATTTTAACATCAGAACATAACCAATGATATAAAATTTTAATTAAAAAAATATGAAGTAAAATGGAGATATAAAATAATACGAGTTCTACATTAAATACCTCGATGCCATTTGAATCAGCATTTAAATGATTTTTAGCAGAGTAAAACTGTAAACTTTCTCTTTTCTATTTTCTATTCCTCGTCTAAACATGCCATTTAAACAAGTCCCCCTATTTATTGTCATATTTCAGATACCACCCCCTTGCTGTATTGTGTCATACAAACACTCATATAAAAGAATACTACGATGCTAGATGTGTTCTTTTAGTGTACCATATAATAACACACCTATTCTACACTGTAAAAATTTCTTTCTCAAAATAACGGAAATTAACCGGCAGTATAGTTGCCAGTTTAATTCTGTTGAGGAAATAACTGTTTTTTCATTTTCTAAGAAAAGAGAGAATCTATTCATTATTTGAAGAAACTCCTGGGTCATTTTAGATTAGTTACAGGCGGCGGCCATTATAACAATGTTAGTAATCAAAACTAGTTTTATAGACCCGAATAAAATTGTGACAACAGTGAACATATTACACAGTTAGCTAAAAGAAGATTAGCTTCGTTTTAACTAAACGATCAAGAGCATTTTTGACTTTAAAATACTTTTTTAAAATGTGTTTTTTTAGTGGTGACTATATTAAATGCACTGCACGGAAAAACACGTTTTCTAGGAATATGGAAAATTTTTATCAAAATACAAAGGAAAAGGTTGATAAGGTATAGGTAAAGATGAACTTTTTTTTAACACTGTATTCAGGATGGTTGAAAAATATTGTATTGCTGGTTACCTGATAGTTTTTAATTCAACTTTTGCTTAGTTTTCAGATGATTCTAGATTTTATACACGCGATTTTAAGAAAATTTCTGATATAAATGGTATTTAATTGTTATTTAGATTCGTGTTGGCTTTGATAATAATATCTTTTACAGGGTATTCTAGAAATGCTTATGAGAACTTATTTGTTTCTCTTATTCAAACTCAGCTAACCCAATGGCTAAAAAGGACAATGACAACTCTAATTTGTTTATTTGTTGGTTTAAACTTTACCAGTTTTGCAGTTATAAATATAGGTCTGTCAAATTAACTTATTTAGTAGAAAAATAATTGTTTCAAGCGTGACAAATTCAAAAAATTTGCTATAAATATTCATTTACTAAACTTTACAATCAAGGAACTAAACTGATGAGACTCAAACCTCACAGTTCATAGTTTAGAAAATGGGGCCACATAGAACTTATGCAAAACGGTCGTCAATTTACTTTACGGCTTAAGAAGGAGAATAATTAATTTCAGAATATCCAAAATATTAATCATTCTTAGCTAGTCTCCACCGCTACCGTGCCTAAGACGAGCTGAACTTCGGCCAAGACTGTTGCAGTAGCAACCATAACGGGGTCATTAAAGTCGTAGGTAACGATATGGATTTTCTGAACATACGCATCTATTTCAATGTGGCTAAATGCTAAAGTTTAATTTGGTAGGAAGCAATACAAATTGCAGGGTCTTTAGAAACATGTAAATGGAAAAATAGTTCCGAAAAAGGCACGCGAATTCGTTTAATTTGAGTGACAGAATGGAATAGAGAAAATTGAATTAGGTCATTAGTGAGATAACATTTTTATTGATGAAAAAATCCCAAAGTAATCAATTTTTTTAATAACGCAATGTTAACTTTTTCTCGTTTATCAACAGTAGCTGGATTATACGTCTGGTATGAAATTTATGATTTAAAAAATTTGACGACGAGTGTCTAGGTTGGATAAATATTTTTTTATCCTTTTCTTAATAATTTCTTGTAAAACTTTTCAATGCAGCAGATAATTCTTAACTTCTTTATAAAGCAATTACCCCAATTTTTTATAAAACAATTATCAAAATCATACTACTTACAAATAGCAAAAGATAAAAGATTTATCAAAATTTAAAACTCTTTTAAAGCCTAATTCCTAAAGTCCAATTTTCGCTGCACTTTTTTATGAGTTAAGAAACTGTTGAAGAAAATAAAAATAAAGGTCCCAGATAGCACAGAAAGATTGAAAAAAGATTGAATCAAACTTAAGCGCTCAAGCTTGATAAACCTGAATCAAACTTGAAAATTACGGTAGTTTAGCAGTATTTAATGTGTATAGTTGTACCACGGCGATCTTGAATCATGTATAAAGAAGGATTGAATTTTCATGCTAAAAGTAAGCATTTTTCAAGATAGAAATTTCAATTATTTTTCAAGTTTGAAATATAGATGGAAAAAAGAATACTTTAAAGCTTGAGATTTCAATCATTTTTCATGTTGTAACTTTCAACCTTTTTTCATGTTCGAAATTTCAGTCATTATTCAGGTTTGAAATTTCAATCATTTTTCATGTTGTAACTTTCAACCTTTTTTCATGTTCGAAATTTCAGTCATTATTCAGGTTTGAAATTTCAATTATTATTCAGGTTTGAAATTTCAATTATTATTCAGGTTTGAAATTTCAATTATTATTCAGGTTTGAAATTTCAACTATTATTCAGGTTTGAAATTTCAACTATTATTCAGGTTTGAAATTTCAACTATTATTCAGGTTTGAATTTCAATTATTCTCCATGTTTGAAATTTCAATAATTTATAAGTTTTAAACTTTTTTTTTTAATTTTTTATGCATATATTTGTACCAGTGATTGCTTGTTTCAGCCTTAAATTAATATTTAATAGCTAATTTTAAGCTTGAATATTACACCGTTTTAAGGTTGAAATAATAGCAGCTTTGAATTATGGTAACGTTAAAGATTAATAAATTAACCGTTCTTAAAGTTGAAAGCATAATTATTAATCCAGTTTAAATGCTCAACAACTTATCTGTTAAATTAATTGCTTTAGATTTAATTGAATCATTAGTATTGAAAGTTCACTTTCACAAACACCATTGTTAAAAATAAATTAATAACTAAAATATTCAAAATAATGCTTTATTCACAAAAAAATTTAAACATAAAAAGACCAGATCATAGATCATTTCCATCATTTATTATTTCTTCTTCTCTTTTCCTGTGAAAAAGGTAAAAAATACTTATAATATGTATAACTTATAAGTATCACATAGTAAAAGATTAGTGCAACTGGTTTTGTGCCAAACTAAAAATTAAATTTATTTTTCCGCCATTGCTGTTACTCTATAGACCTGTCACATGGTCTTAAATGTTTACCCCTATGGTCACTGAGTCATAAACAAAGAGTTATTATTTAAGATGAGATTATAAATACATATTTCTTTAATGTGGATGATACAATTACAATATTTATTAGGCATTGGGTACTATCTGAAATCCAAAACTAAAGATGTATTAGGATAAATATTAGATTACTACCATTTATAAGCAAAATTTAAGATATAAAAAAAATATTTGTACCTCATTGTTATTTGCATTGTATATTCTCTTTCAAGACAAAGGTTTAGATTTTAGTTGTAAGAAATTAACTTATTTCAAACAATTTTTTGAGGGTAGTGCAGTTTAATTCACCTGAAAATTTGACACGATAATCCCTGGACTTCTTAAAGTAATAAAATGAAAATAATAATAATTGAGTAAAGCTATGGGACCCTTTTAGAAAAGTGTTTTTCCATGGGACCTTCTTGAAAGAAACCCCTATATTTTAGTGACATTTTTTTAAACCCCTTAAACACTGCTTACTGTCCTCAAATTCTGGTAAATAAGTTTGCAACTATCCGGAAATTAAACAGTGAATTGCAATTTGCTTAACATCTAAAGACTGTCTATTCTAAATTGCTAAATTCCTTTTATTTAATGTGATTGTTAATATGCTCTTTGAAATATATAAATTTCATTGGAATACAAAACCAGATATCAATTGCAAAAATTCAAACAAACATTTGTATTTTAAGAATATTTTAATCTTATTTAAGGACACTTTTATATTCTACAAATATTGGAAAATAAGAAATATTACTGAAAAATTGCACATTTAAAGAACTATTTCTAGGATTGTAAATTCCTCATCATGGGGGCTAATGTTACATGTGTTGTGGGGGCTAATGGGACAACTTAATATGGCTGAATATTTCTTAAAAGAACATTGTAGTGTTTATTTGACTTTGCATATTTAATTAGGTAGTATGGAAACAGAATTAGACAGTCATTACCAACATATAAAATTTAAAAAAAAAAAGTTAATAATAGAATAAGATAATAAGAACTAAATAGTTTTTTAAGTGGACAAATTTTAACATTTTAGGCAAACAAATTAGTAATTTTAAATAGGATCCTTCAAAAAAAATTTCCTATATATGTATTAAGCAGGGTTGAAAAAATAAACAGGTTTTTTCAGGTTTGGTTTAAACTGTTTTTTTTTTTAAATTTCCCTTTAACACATAAATATAAATATTTCTGATTGATTTAAATAATGAATGCATTGAATAAATAGTTCAAGTGACTTAACTAATTTATTAATTAAAATTAATTTTATTTAAGTTTTAAAAAGTAAAAATTATATATAAACCATCAGATTTTTTAGCTGCATTAAAAAGTTTCTATAGCATGGAAAAGACAGTGGTTATATGTACATTTTTATAATAAGAAAGGTTTTTTTATTGATAAATAAAAACCAACTGTTTTTTATCCTAGATTCAAATATCTTGTCTTTTTTATGGATTAAAAACAAATTTGGTGTTCATATATTTAAAAAAAAATAAGAGTTTCTTTTTAAAGCATTAAAAAATCAATTGTGTGGTTTTTATGATGCATTCAAGTATCTAGTTCTAAATGAATTTAAAAAAAAAATTCATAAAAACAAAACAAGGGACTTTTATTATATTTTGTTCCAAAGTCAATATTTTTACCAAAGTCAATATTTTAATAAATAAATAAATTACTTTAAACCCATAAGTTTTACTAAATCTAGAATTATCCATACCCTATTATGATAATTCCAATTAGTGAAGAAATAAGTAGGATTAGTGAAACTAAACACTGCAGAAGACATTGTGGTATTAAAATGTTCAATGCTGAAATTTCATCCACAACAATTTTTGCATATTCAATATATAGAGTAGCATATGTAAATAAAAAAGGCATTTCAAGGAATATTTTTATAAACAAAACTTAAATGTAAATGGTTTAAATCATAAACATTATAAAAATAACTGCTTTTATGCTTTTTTTACTAGCATTTATTTTTAAAAAATGTCCCATTATCTCCCACTTTCCCCTACTAAGAAGTGGTTTATCTTTCATGAAGCTCATTGCTACAGGCAGGTCTTTTAATTAAGCCCATATGGTCCTATTTGTTACACTAACTCTTGTGGTCAAGCAGATGACAATTTACCATAGTATTTTTTCTTAAAATTTTTATAATTTCTACGTCCAAGAATATCGGATTTTTTACTCTTGGTGGTACTTACGTATTATCCCGTCGACCGTGTCGCTTAATCCGAAAACATTTTCAGATCCCATTGATTTACTATTGCTGTGCCGCTGAATTAGACAGCCGCTGAATGGTCGATGGGATAATACGTAAGTACCCTCTTGGCTAGTGAGAAATTTCATGCCCATGCTAGCTACCCGAATTTCCCACCCCCTACCTGAATTTGCATTTTCTCATTCCTAGCCACTTAGCGCAAAAAGATATAGACTAAAATAATTGATTATCAATTCTACTAGAATGTTGATTTTATATAAGCCCAGTATCCAAAAATTTTATAACAGTTTTAATGTTCTTAATTTTATTGGTTTCTGTAATTAAAATACAATGACTTACTTAATTTATTCCTCTCGCACTCCATTAACTGGAGCATAGGGCCTCCATCATGTTTACACCTGACAGTTGGTGGTGGCAAGATGCTTTGCTTCTGTTACATTCCAATCTTTTTGTAGCCTTTCCCTGTTTCAATGGCCCTGGGGGTTCCAGTCAAAAACCTGTTAAACAAAATAGAATGTACACAATGATAATTCTTAAATAATTTAGCAAATTTATGTTACAGTAATTGTGATTAATCCGAAAATTATGCATAATACCTAACAATATCACATTTTACCAGTGAATTTTTATACATGATCCCTACTCGGAGTAGTATGTAGCTTTTCTGTTGTGATTTCATCGAAAACTAAACATTGTAGAGTTATAGTTCAGTAGGCATTTTTAATGCACTACATACAAGGAATCTGGGTGTGTAGAGTTTGAGCATACCTGTTATAATTGTTATTGAGCAATTATAATATTAGGGTATAATTGTTATTGAGCATACCTGTTATAAGTATAAGCATACCCAGTATAAGCAGAAGTGGATCTTGGAATTCATGATGTCCCACAGACAACCCGTCAAAAGCGGTACTTATGGTCACCCTAATATTAACTTCCCTTTAAAACTATGCAAGAAAAACTCTAATTTTCAGTTATTTTTTGCACCAAACTTTCAGTAATGACATTATTTTAAATATAGTACTAAATATCAATGAACAACTTACATGGCTTAAAAAATGTCTCATCTCTTCAAAAACATTGAAAATCAAGGACTTAAGGACCTCAACAAAATTTTTCAAGGACCTTTTTTTGCAGACATTTAAAAATTATAATCTTTCTAGAGCAATTGGAGGTGTTTTTAAACTGCCTACTGACTCCAACTTAATTTTCTAACTAGTTTGTTCACTTGTGGAACCGATGTAGAGGGTGTTACTATCACAGTTATATGGTTTCAAACATTGCCGTTAAATGTGGAAAGGAAATTTAGATAACCTTGGTTAATCATCTTAAGTTAAGTTATTAAGTTAGTTATCACAGTTTTATGGTTTCAAACATTGCCGTTAAATGTGGAAAGGAAATTTAGATAAATCAGCGAAAGACGGCTGGAGTATATTCAAAATTCAAGGACTTTTAAGGACCGTGGGAACCCTGTTTTATACGCAAGAAGATATTTTTGAAAATAGTACACTTTTAATGCCTTACATAAATATTAGGGTCATTCCATGAAAAAGTGGACATAAGGGCTAAATTGATGCAAATTGGTTTATAAATTATACTATAAATTATTTATTATTAAAGGTAGAGATATGAACAAGATGGATTTAAAGAGAGCTAAGCTTTAACAATATTATTATTTGATAATTTTTTGGGGGCTCAAAGTTACTTGAAAACTTTTCAAGTATGTAAAATAAGGTATTTTCATATTGACCAAAAAAATACTAAATGCAGCAGAATTTTCATTGTATGAGCATAATGTCACTATTTTTGACCTTGATTATCCAATAAAACACTCAATTTTTGAAAAAACATTTAAAGAAAAAACATTTTTTGATGCATTTAAATTTAGATCCTCCTTCTGTCACACTCGTCACAAAAAAAGATGGTTATTACACAAGATTCAATTTTTTCACTTGAATACTTGAAGGTTTCAGTAGTTCTGATTGTTGCAGTTCTTAACACATGTAAAATGTTAAAAGGTTTTAAAATTATCATTTTGTATGACTTTTTGTGTGACGGGCGAGACAAATCAGCATGACGGGTATCACGAAATCCCTGGTATCGGTGTGACAACATTTAAAAATATCTGAATGAATACAGGGGCCATTCAGAAAGCGAGTTTTGCAAGGCCCGTAAATAAAAACAAAAATTCATTTTGTAAGATTGGGTACTTATGTATTATTCCGTCGACCGTTCAGCGGCCGTCTAATTCAGTGGCACAGTAGTAGTTAAGTCAATGGGATTTGATAACGTTTTCGGATTAAGCGTCACGGTTGACGGGATAATACGTAAGTACCGATACATGAATCGGAAGAAAGGGAGCACCCACCTGCTGCTGTGTAGCGTTCCATTCAAGAGTGGCGTAGGGGATCTTCGGGGAGGGGGCACATAATGAGGAGGACATCCAAGTCGCTGTCAGGTGAAGAGATGCAGCTCGCCGGGATGCCATCGAGAACAGGAAGTCAGTAGTGGCCAATCTCAGTCTATGTCAACGCAGACTCCACCCTCCAACTAAGATTACTCTTATACAGCAATCTAAAATGTGGAATGCCCACTTAAATCTCACACATTTACAGATCATAAAAAATAATTTGGTACAATTTCATTGAATATCCTGTTTAATATTACCAAGCTATTTTAGACATCAAAAATTAGAAATATTCTGTAAAATTGCCAACTCTAATCAATAAAATATACAATTCCTTAAAATAACAAGAATAAAAATTTAGTGATATTAGGCAGTATTTAATGGGACAGTTAAAGGAATTAAACCATTACTTTTTTGAAGGTACAGTCGACTCCGCTTAATGTTATCAAAATTGTCTAGTCCTGATCACTCCCATTTAAATTAACGCAAAATTAATTCAATTGTTTTATGTGATCAGAATATCGTTTAATGTTATCAAAATTTGGTGAAATCCCTTAAAAAATCTCCTTTTTCTTGTTGGAAGGCCAATTTTATTAGTACATAAACATACAAAATGAGTCATTAATGTGAAGTATAATATGATCCACTTTTTCATATTTTTCTTTAACAATGTTTAAGTTGCAAAATACACCCTAGAAATTCACTCCAATTAGGACTAGTCTTGATTTTAATGCAAACACTGGAATTATACTGTTTGTCACTTTTTTATAGACTGCTTATTATCATCAATTAGATATTGTTATTGTGATCTTGTACAAATGTGATCACATAGGACTCGACTGTATTGTTACAACAGAACTTGGCGAAAAGGGCCTCGGCATATAAAGTTTAACCTTCATGTTAGGGGGGGCAAGGATACTTACCTTTGCTCTTGATGTTGCAAATACTAGTGACTAGACTAGGGGTTGACTCAACATTATTTCCCTGGTCCCCCCTTACCCCATGGAGAGTATTTTTACACACTAAATTTAATGGTACTTATACAAAGGATTTGAACTTTTGCACACCTAATGGGACATCCATAAATTACGTGAGGTGTTTTTTCCAAAATCTGGACCCCCCCACCCCCCTTGGTGAGATTTTTCCAAACCCCTCCCCCCTTTTGACCTCACGTAATTTATGGATGTCCCCTAACGTAAAAGTATGGTTAATGAATATGAGCTTAAAAATGGGAGTCTGTTAAACTAAAGCAGTTGTATCTTTAAAATCAGGCTTTACTATATAGGCTGCTTGTTATATGGTGCACAGGTCTGGAAATTTTATCAAATTTCTTACCCAAAAAATCTTGGGAAGATTTCGGAAGTTTTTTTGGATTAGCTGACGCAGCATAGAATATGCTGAATTGCCGAAACTTATCAAATAATGAAATGTAACACCAGGGCCGTATCCAAGGGGGGGTTTTAGGGGTTCAACCCCCCCCCCCGAAATTCTGACATCAATTTTTATACTGCTATTTTTCATGAAAATTATGTCTCACAAGGAGCGATCCTCTTCGGGTATAACCCAAAGGGTATCAAAATGAGTCAAAACCCTACTTATTTCCAAAAATTTTCTGGGGGAGGACCCCCAAACCCCCTCGAAATTTTGAAATCTACTAAGTATGGTTTTTCCTTCAAATTTGAGTGATTTACAGGGAGTGGTCCTCTTTGATGCAACTTAAAGTGTCTCAAAATGAGTTAAAATGCCACTTTTAGGGGCAAAATTCAAAAAATTTTCTGGAGTAGGAACCCAAACCCCCCCTCAACATTTTGCCATTTATGACAATATACCTACCTTGAAAATTCGGCCGCTTATAATGAGTGGTTCTCTTTGGGAGTTATCTATAGGGTCTCAAAATGAGCTAAAACACTCTTTTGAGGGGCAAATTTCCAAAATTTTCCCCAGACCCCCCTTTTGCTTGGAATTCATATTGTCCATACAATTTGAAATTTAGTGCATCAAAATTTCAATCCAGTGTTGTCATCCAAAAATTAACATATAAAAGTACTTGTAAGGAGGTACCTCAGAAAATATTTGAGTCAAAACCCCCCCCGAAACAAAAGTCTGGTTACGGCCCTGTGTAACACCCTCAAAATATCTCAACTAGCACTATTTATCTATCACTCTCTTAATTTTTGTTACATTCTAATGTGCAAACATAAAAACCCTTGCTTTTAAAGAGAAAATATATTTTAAAAGCATTTAAAAGGGCATCAACAATATAAGCAAATATTTGTACTTACTTGAATTACGCTAGTCACGCTGACGCTAGTGGCTAACCCTAACTAACGCCCGCCAAAACAATATTTCTTGCTTCATTTCACTTGGTTTGTGTGTGGGTGAAATTATGAATGGTGAAATTAAACACAAAAAAACCCGACAATTAGTATTTTTTATCATTATTTCCAATTATTTCAAGCAAACTGTCCATGTTATTGAAATTTTTATTTTCTTTTTTCATTTAGGATGTTAGTTCGTTGAGTAAATAGGTAATTTTTATGAACTGAATAAGAATCAAACCAATCAAAACAACCAAGATTCGGTAATAAATCACTTAAATAGTTATTAAATATCAAAGAAAACATTTTTTTTTAAATTTTAGTTTAACAAACTTGTTAAATAATGAATTTTCCTTTTTAAATGACAACTGTTTACTCTCTGGCATGCCCATGCCTCATGTATCATGGAGCTGTTAAGCCTAAGCCCTGCATGCCTGCATGTGACAACTGTGGGAATAAATAAATTTCACACACCACATTAGTGAGATACGCTGTACGAAGCGTCTCTTCGAGTTCCACAACATACTAAAATTTCATCGAAATCGGTAGGCAGGTTTTTGAACTGGAATTTTTTCCAAGTATTAAAATACACCGGATGTGCAAGTAATTAAGCTAATTAAGGGACTTCCCATAAAGCTAGGACCATGAAATTTTAATATGTTGTTCATGGTGTGAATTCAAACAATCTATTAAATTTTCAGGGTCCAATTTTAATTAGGGGGCCGTATACATAATAAATACAGTAATAAACTTGAATAATTTATAAATCCAGAACTAATTCATCAACCCCTTATTGCGATACATATTTTTGTTCGTCTAAAGGTCTACTACAACATGTTAAAATCGTAAATATTTATCTCCATATTTGGAAAAAATTTCAAGTAAAACGAAAATTCTTTGAACCTAAATTACAAGCGCAATATGTATATATTCCCCTCAAAATTTCCAATTCCTAAAATCATTTTTTATAAGCTTTCTAAATATGTAAAGCATTAAAATCTAACTTTAAAAGTAAACAAACCGAGAACTCAAATCTGGGAAATATTATAGAGTCATTCGCGTCAAGGACCAGTAAGCTCCATTCTGCTTTCAAAAATTCTCAATTGCGTCATAATCACCATGGAAACCCGTAATTCTGGAAAAACTTTGCCATAACGGTCCTTTACTCATAAGTAAAATAAAATAAAAAAAATAAATAATATTTATCGATTTATTAAGCAAAAAGTGGACTTGTGTTTTTTAATGATCCTATATATTTTTTAATAAGTCTAATAACTTACTATGTTATAAAGATTTTTTCATGAAAATCGGATATGACATTCATCTCGATGTATATTTTAAGAATCAATCACCTTTTAAACCATTATTAAAAAAATAAACCGATTTATTTAAGAATTATCGGCGATTTTCGGTAAAACACCGGACATAATAGAATCCGTTTAATTAGAATTCTCGTAAGGAAAATATGTTCTAGAATACCAAAATTAAATATTTGTTGCAATAAATATCCTCTTCGTCTCAATCAACCACCATGATATTGATGTAATCAATGCTATTAATCTTCTATCCTACTGAAACCTGTTGGGGTTTTTTTTAGCTTTTTTCTTCTAGTAATTAACATGCGTGTTGTTAAATGCTTTTAATTATTACTAACTGTTTTTATGTCAACAGAAAATTAATATTACTCATTAAAAATAAAGTATCATATTTCATCGTTATCTCATTAGTATTTCAACTTTCAATGACCAGAGATAGTTCTAAACAACACAAACTTTGGGGAAACATTTAATGGAATTTTCAGGGATGTTTTTATGCACTTTTCTCCAAATCTTTAATTATATTGTTTTACGTAGTTAACGATAGTTTATAATAAAATTTCATAAGTCTTTATCTTTATAGGATGAAAATTTATTTGTATATTTAATATTCTTGGTTTACACTGAACCAACAATTATTTATTGAACAATTAAAAAGGCACACTTATTTTCCCATTTTTGTATTGAAATCCTTTAAACAATATATTAACTAGAACAAAAACTTTTAATGAACTTTCAAAATAATTTTAATCATTGAAAAACTTTTACTACCCAAGCAAAAAATCCCTTGCTGGAAAAATGATCGAAGTAAATTTGATAAACTCAAGCTTGTGATTTGCTTGTATTTTCAACCAGCTTTAATGTTTGAAAAATATTTTATTAACCAAGCTAGAATGTCCTTGCTGGAAAAATGATCGAAGTAAGTTTGATAAACTCAAGCATGTGATTTGCTTAAATTTTCAACCAATTTTAATGATTGGAAAATATTTTATTACCCAAGCAAGAAATTCCTTGCTGGAAAAATGATCGAAGTAAGTTTGATTAACTCAAGCTTGTGATTCGCTTAAATTTTCAACCAATTTTAATGATTGGAAAATATTTTATTACACAAGCGAGAAATTCCTTGCTGGAAAAATGATCGAAGTAAGTTTGATAAAATCAAGCTTGTGATTTGCTTGTATTTTCAACCAACTTTAATGATTGAAAAATATTTTATTAACCAAGCTAGAATTTCCTTGCTGGAAAAATGATCGAAGTAAGTTTGATAAACTCAAGCTTGTGATTTGCTTGTATTTTCAACCAACTTTAATGATTGAAAAATATTTTATTAACCAAGCTAGAATTTCCTTGCTGGAAAAATGATCGAAGTAAATTTGATAAACTCAAGCTTGTGATTTGCTTGTATTTTCAACCAACTTTAATGATTGAAAAATATTTTATTAACCAAGCTAGAATTTCCTTGCTTGAAAAATTATCGAAGTAAGTTTGATAAACTCAAGCTTGTGATTTGCTTGTATTTTCAACCAACTTTAATGATTGAAAAATATTTTATTAACCAAGCTAGAATTTCCTTGCTGGAAAAATGATCGAAGTAAATTTGATAAACTCAAGCTTGTGATTTGCTTGTTTTTTCAACCAACTTTAATTATTGAAAAATATTTTATTAACCAAGCTAGAATTTCCTTGCTTGAAAAATGATCGAAGTAAGTTTGATAAAGTCAAGCTTGTGATTTGCTTGTATTTTCAACCAACTTTAATGATTGAAACATATTTTATTAACCAAGCTAGAATTTCCTTGCTGGAAAAATGATCGAAGTAAATTTGATAAACTCAAGCTTGTGATTTGCTTGTTTTTTCAACCAACTTTAATGATTGAAAAATATTTTATTAACCAAGCTAGAATTTCCTTGCTGGAAAAATGATCGAAGTAAGTTTGATAAAGTCAAGCTTGTGATTTGCTTGTATTTTCAACCAACTTTAATGATTGAAAAATATTGTATTAACCAAGCTAGAATTTCCTTGCTTGAAAAATGATCGAAGTAAGTTTGATAAAGTCAAGCTTGTTTTTCGTTTGAACTCTCAAGTTTGAAAATAGTTGGATTTTTTTCCATCTTGAAACATCCAGCTTGAAAATTAATTGAAGTAAGGTTTTTTTTGCAAGTTTGACATGTCAACTTAAATTACAGGAAATCTCAAACTTGAAGCAAGCATACGTGCTATCTGGGATTACATCTTAAAAACAATTTTGTATTTCTTTACTTTAACCAAATATAATACACTTTATTTTGATCTATGATATTTTGAATCACTTCTAATTTACTATTTCTACATTTATCTCTACACTATAATAACGTCTAAGAACAAATATTGGCCGTAAGTTAGACAAAATTTCCCATAATTCAATCACAACTGTTACCATTCTATTCCTACAAATTTGTCAGAAAACTTCCTAATGTAATAGCAGAAAGAAATGAATTCTGGGATTAAAAATTTATGGATATCATGTTTTTCAAAACGAGAGCACTTGGTCGAAATTCAATTTACGTGTTTAAAATTACGTTACTGTTTGATGTTAAGCTTTGCAGTCTCATCTCTTTTTGTTATATTTTTTCTATTTTGAAATACAACGAAATGATGTTACCAGATCATATTTCAATTCCGATTTTGGTACAACTCAGGAATTTGAATTGAGCTTTTAGTCCGATAACATAGTTACGTTAAGTGTTTCCTTTTCATGTGATAAAAAAATCTTACGTGTGAGATAAACTAAAGAGTATCTCCATCCATCTATGCTTATAAGAATAGGTCTTTGTTCATATAAGTTGAAATTATATTCCTATTCCTATTTTTTACAACATAAAGGCATAGTGAAAGTTGTTTATTAATTATTTTTGTACTTTTAAATATATTTCTAGAATTGTAGCTTGTGTGAAACATACTAACAATTTTTTACGTGTGCAAAATTTTTCTTGGTAGAAATTTACTCTGTCTCTTCTTAATTTTATATGTTATACGTGTTAATTAATATTATATAAAAGGAGGAATTGATATCAAAAATATAAAACAGTTCAAGTTTTACCAGTTAGTAAGTAGAGTCAAACTAGTCAAAGTTTTTAAGATTTACACTTTTGTTTACTTCTTTTGAAGTTGTTTGACAACGTTTTAAGTGACATTCATGGTGTTAACTTACTTGATACGCTTTAAGTGCACAAAAAGTTTTATTTTACACGCTTCATAAAGTTTTTCCTTTATTACTTTACAAAGTAAATATTGACGGTTTTCTCTTAATATGAATTTAAACAATTATTTATTTACCTCCAAACCGGATAAAATTGTTTAAACTTTTAAATTTAAGTTTGCGAACTTAAGATGATAAACTTAACAATTGTATAAATACTCATGTAATAACTTTAACGCACGAACTAAACAATAAATTACATGCAG
Organism: Tetragnatha montana; assembly: GCA_963680715.1. Lineage (NCBI taxonomy): Eukaryota > Metazoa > Arthropoda > Arachnida > Araneae > Tetragnathidae > Tetragnatha > Tetragnatha montana. The sequence goes on from OY796684.1 coordinate 25,507,140, forward strand.
AGAAGCGGATGCTTTAAATATGTAAGCAAATACATTGTTCTGATTTAATCTAAGAGTAGTAGAATAATGTAACAAAATACATTTTATGTTACGAATGACGTTTTAGTATATTTAGAAGATTTGAGAAACGACCATTATGTCAGAGCTGTTGCAATTACACACATGGGCATACACCATTAGAGTCCAGCTTTGCGAAATCCCATTCTGGGTTATTAGCAATTAATCCTTCCATCGGAAGATGTTATTGTGTGTGGAGCACGTAGATATTACCCGGACATTGAAATAAATCCATTACAAGCTTGGAATGAATGTTGCACCTGTTGTGTAAACTGTCCTAGAGATTCAATTAAAGGAGGATGCTCCAAATAATATAAACCTTTAGCTCGAAATGTGTCCATTCGAGAAATTGTGTTGGAATATTTTCATTAAATCCACACTCACGGAATTTTGAAAGCTGTCTGTGAGTTCGAAAAGTACTCTTTACATAAAAACATAAGTGAAATACAAAAAGTCAAATACATCCAGTCACTCATGCATTTATTTCACTCATCACCTAAACTGAATGAACCGGTGTAAGGGATATTATTTTATAGCATAGATAAACATGACAGTAAATCAACCTTACAGCTCTAAACAGTAAAATATAATATAATTGCAACTTATTGGAAATCTAACAAGAGGAGCTATTGAGTGGAGATAAATTACAATTGAATACTGTTTGATGCTAAATGAAATGTTTTAATGCTGTTTCAAAATGAATAAAGGATGGTATTATTCATCTCCCAAACATTTCTACTAGCTAGAGACTACAACGTTACTTGACCTTGGAGAAACAAAACAAAGAAATTAGTTTCCAGCGCGGTGTCTGAATTTTGAGTGAAATTAAGAACTTCAATTTAGAAATAGGATTAGTTTTTTAAACCCATGTATATATAGCGTCTTTTTATCACGATTTGAGTACCGAAACTCCTCCTAGCTAAAAGGCTTTTTGTTTACTCAGTTTTTCCTTCCACGTAGTGACGTCATAAGGTTAAGAAACATTGCAGTCTAGTATAGAAGTCCCAGAGTTATGCAATAGCTATATAATAATACCTATAAAAATATGCTTAATATTTGTATAAATAAGAAAATAGTGAAGCAGAGAAATAGATCATTATCATATAAACTTCCAAAAAAACTAAAATTTTTAATTTAACTAATGTAAAAAACTTACCATGAAAAGTAATAAGTTCATTTCAAGTAGAAAAACAGCTGCTTCCGGTTAATGATTTTGGTTTCGTGAAACAATGAGTGATATAGTTCATGTTATTTGGTGTTAAGTACTCGAATTTAGTTAAAATACTGGTAGAGTCCAAATGTTTTCGATACATAATATCGAAGCGTTAAGGACTTTGTTTTTACCCATTACTACCATATAAGAAAAAAATTAGACCAATGAGAAAAAAACTATCTAACCATTCATTTACTCTTCATGGAATACCCAAAGGTTAAGTAAAAATCTTGTATATTTGCCTTGTGTTTCTGATGCTGTTGTAAATGAGTAAAATTTGTGTAGTTTTTCTTTTAGAGTATTGCATTCTTTAGTTAAAAATGATACTTTAATTCGTTTATAGTTCGAAACTCCAGATATTAAATTTTAAACAGAATCAGAATCACACAACACTGATTCTATATTTTCATTAAAAAGTTATTGTCTATTCTTTGGCCTCAATTACTTTTGTTCAGTTTAACCTGCTTATAAGAAAGGATACCCTAAATAAACAACATGTTTACACACTCTGAGTAAACATGATGATGTTGTCTATTGCGGATTATACAGTATACGCTTTTCATTTCTAAAACAGAAAAAATCCATCAAAACACTTTTGAGATACAAATACAAACACAAATATTGACGACCAACAACAGGCGTGAAGCCCAACAAGATTGGTCCATTCAACTCAAAATACCCAGCGGATTCCCAGTATTTATCAATTTTATCCTTAAATTCCTTAACTCCATTCTCCAACTTTAAAGTTCTAGAGAAAAAAATTGTAACATAAAATATGGATACTTTTTAATGATACATTTCTGAAGTTTCGGATACATTTCTTTGTAGCAATGAATGGAGTGGACCTCCGGGTGCCGTCATGCAAAATGAAGTCACCAAGGCACTTCCCGACGCTCGACACATGCGGGAGAAACTCGACAAACAGGTCAGTGAAACGCATAAACTTATCACATATGTTGCAAAATTTGGATCATTCTGATTGATTTGAAACTGTGTAAAATAGAGCGCATGTTAAAAGAGACGTAAATACAAAAAAGGATCTTAAGCTAAAAACATGTGGAATTTTAAGTGAATGAGAACCTTATAAAGTTTTCGGAGTTTGACATTTATAATTTTGGTGACTTGAATATAAAAGCAAACCCTAAGATATTTAATTAAAATATGTTCAATGGAGTTTATAAAAATATTCATCATAAAAACTTTCAATTCTAATTTTACACCCCAAACAATTGTTAATTTCTCTAAAATAGTAGTATGTCTTTTTATCATTTTAACCGTGCCTGATGTGATTTTTAAATTAACTTTTATACATTGGTATGTTTTTGATTGAGGAAGAATTTTGTGTATTAAGTATTTTAATTATCTATTTTCTTATTCGAATTATTTTAAACAATTTTTAAGGTAAACATTTAATTTTAAACTGTTTGTCTTGGGTACAAATATTTTGTGGTATCTAATATTTTTTATCCTCATCCATTCGTATTATATACGGTAAACCTAGAATCTATGAATAATTTATTGAAATTAAATCTATGTTTTATATAAATTAATCTAACATAAAGATACTTCATATCTATTTAAATTTTCGGGGAAGAAATTATACCTTTGTAAACAGGTTTTTATGATTGTAATTTAAATGACTTCCAGCAATAATTAATATAAAGAGCTTTAAATTTATCAAACAACTTACATATCAAATCGAAGCAAAAAGGATATAAATAGAACTTTAGTTTTCTTACAAATTGGAAAACAATCGTTAAAGAAACCTTAAAAATCAAACCAATTTTTTAAATGATAGTCGAGTAAATAGGAAGAAGTTTTTATGTTTTTAATTCAGAGTTATTGTGCTTATAAAAAAGAAAATAAGATCGGAGAAGAAAACCTTTAATAAAAGAAAAGTTAAACCATGACAAGTTAATAAACTCCCTGTGAAAATAATTCTCTCGCCATGCAATTGTAATTCTAATTGCTGTAGTATACCTCCAGGAAAAACAGAAACATCTCATAATTGGAAATAATAGTTTCTAGTAGTTTTTTTTTTCGGAATTACCATTTGAAAGAAGAAAGTATTTTTTTTTTAATTTTAGAAATGAAGCAAATGCTATAGGAAATAAAATGAGTGTTAATAATTTGTTACCAAGTCTGTATTGTCCCGAAGAGCGATTGATTTTTATGAAGATGTGTTTAGATTTTAATATCTTATTGATATTTTACGTCTTTAGAAATATTCGATAGCAAATTAAAACTGAAGTAACGAAACATTATTTTTTGTTGTTTTCTTTACCGCTACATCAATATATATTTTGAATGGTTGGGAAAAGTAATGTTTTTTCATAAATATTTTTATTTACGGAAAATACTGACATAATACAATAATTTAAAATATAGTTTTACACCTCCATCGTAACCAATAAGAATTACATCGCATAAGGTGCAATTAATATGCCTTGCATTATTTGCGTTTGTATAGTATGCATGACCCCCCCTTCCTTGTTAATCATAAAAGCCAAATGATTTCCCGTATAACTCCTCGCGTGAGCAAAAGGGCAGAGACCTACGTATCCCTAGGATTCATTTTATTTTATTTCGCTCTGAAGTGAAAGATATTAGTTTTAAGATGGTCATAGATTATATTTCAAGGAATAGCTGAACCAAATTTAATTTCGTCTAAAAAAAAAGCTTTCAAGAGAAATGATTAAAAATGATATCTTGCTAAACTCTTAATATTTAACATCGTAAGGTTAAGGAAGTTTTGTTGAAAGTTTAATGATTTTATATGATCTCTGCAGTAAGGACACATAATAAGCAGAAAATTTCTAAGAATATGTAGAGGTTTTATTTAGGACAGGAGAACTCTGAATTATCAATTTTTTTTGTCAAATTTCAATACTATTGTGAGCATCTGTTATTCGGTTTAATTTCTTATATTTATTTATTTATTTTATTAATATTTTATATAGAAAATGGAAATGTTTCAGATGAATAGTGGCACAGATATTGATGAATTCGGATGAATAGTGTCATATATCCACCGAACGTATGTTTTGTGTTAGTAATTGAAGGTTTTCTGTAATAGTGTAACAGTATAGAGAGGGCATTTTTGGGGCGTTTCTTACAAGGCAACTACTGAATTTTAGAGTTATGTAACTAACCCACGAAATAAAGGATTAAAAACCTTTCCATGCTTACCACGAAGTTTGTATTTTTGGACGAAAGCCAATTCGAAATGAATTTACATAACCGATTACCAACTGAGTTACGCAATTACACAAGAGGCCCATTGACGCATATATAAAATGTGTCTGAATAAATAAAACATAGTTTTTAAGATACTAGCAATAGATTTGACTATAGGGAAATTCGGAGCGAGGAAGAGGGGACTTTCGCTTTGAGTACAAAAGACTGGGTTTTGACAATTCGATTTGCGCGTGTCCATAAAGGCTCTAGAAGATGAGGGGAGAGTTCCTGCTGGAAATAATTTGACGGACGCTTTTCTGTCGGAAACGATCGATGTTTCAGTGGAATTCGTGACGGATGGCCTGAATGACCATGATGAGCGAACGGGCTCATTGACATGCTTGAGAACACAAAGATGGAGTTTCTTGAAAGTTCAATACCACCTATATCTTGTTGTGGTGATTCCAAGAAATATTGCGATTAAGAGGTTATTGAAGATTAAAAATTTTCATAAATTTCATTGCATTGCAAGGGCAATTTCAAACATTTAAATGCTACTTGCTTAAGTTCACAAAAATGTTATCATTCATCACAGAAACTTGGTTAGTTATTTTAAAAGGAATGAACATTATTCCGAAATACTGTAAATAGATGTATATCGTAATATAGATGTGAATAGATGTAAGTATTTTAATTAAATGAGCAATAGTAGGGATCAATTAAAATGTTTTTAAGCAAATAAAAATAGAGATTTGAAATATTAAATATTTACCCGTAAACATCCCGATATTAAACTATACATAATTGATTTGAAATGAGCGTTACTATTATTTAAAACTGATTTATTTGCTCTTGCTTGTTTAAAACTGAATAGCATATTGCACAAAGTGAACGATGAGTTTCATACATAAAAAACAATTTAAAAAAAATAATGTAGATTTATATCAATATCGACACCATCGTATCAATTAAAGATATAACAACGTAGAGAGAAAAAAGCTTTTTTACACACGCACAAGATAAATATGATGAACAAATGAAAACGTACTTGTTTCACTTAGGTAAACAATACCTCAGTTGCAACGTTATTGAAGAGGACAGTTAATTGACACAAAAAACTTAAAACTTATTATAGTGATGGATAAGCTTCTTTAGATAATGATAGAGTCTAAAAATATAATTATTACCTAACATATAAAAACTTAATTCTCACCCATCTAGATAAACTCATTACTCTATCTGGACCTTTTCATTTGATCTTCCCATCAACCTTTATCTACCAAGAACAAGATAGCGTATTTATTGTATCCCAAAAAAGCTCCAGATCTAATTTGCGATAAAAACAGGACATTGTTTACGCTACCTTCAGGGTAATTTCCTATTTTGAAATAGCACCACTTGCAAAAATTGCGTTTCTCTTCCCTTGGTGCTGCCCTAGGGCTGCTGCGTTCAGCCAAAGTAATTCACCCACAAAAAGTCTTTGCCGTATCACTTTTTGAACTTGGACTTTTTGTAGTCCTATGCCAACAAGAGAAGTCGCGGGGGATAGTTTAATGCTGGGTATCATTTTGACGGTATGCCGGTTTTTTTGGGTGCTTTCATTTTCAGAGTGCCTTAGGTATGGACGCCTTATGTGAGGAGAGAACGGGAAATTATTTTCATGGCATGTGGTGGTGAGATAAGGAAGCGTTTTATCGAGAGAGAAATAACATTTTTTAATCTCTATGATACAAGTAATTTGATATTGGCAGGTAAAGGTACTATTGTCTGGAAAATAAGAAGTAAAATTTTTAGACCTGCATCATATGCGTCAAGATACTCGCGCCTACCCCTTCTTGGATTGTTTTTTATTCTGATTTTGCGTATGTACTAAATTCTGTCTTGGTTTTATGCGCAAACATTGGTCCTAATCATTAACAAATTGCTTACTTGATTCGAGTTTCGTGATCATTTAGTAAATTCTGCGATGATTTTGATAAAATATTTTCTTAATTCAGTTCTATCATAAGCTTCTTATTTTTAAATTTGTAAAGTTGAAGACGTTAAAGCAAGAACCAGGTATCTCCACTTTCAAAACGAGTTTATTCACAGTGAGATTCGCCAATTTAGCTATAAACTTCCAAACATTTTATCCTTAAAATGCAGAACTTTGCCTATTACAATATCTATGAGGAATTTGGCTTTAAATGTAAATCTCTCTTCTAATCATAAATTTTCTGTTCATTTTTCACATAAATCTTTTTCGCATTTCATAACACTTTTCTCTTTCAAATTTTAAACGTTAAAATTATACGTTTATCAGCAAAATATAATTAAATAATCGTAAATTGTTTTTTACACAAATGCTCATTTCGTTTTGGCTGGTTACCGTTGAAAAATAGGAGTTTTTAATTTAATGTACTCTTTTATCCTCAAAGTAAAGCTTTTAATCACTAAGTTTGTGGTGAGAATTATTACCTCACTTATAATAGCCTCATAAATAAAGCTTATCTCAAAAAGAAAGCAACATCGATAGAGCGTTTTTTGTCGGTTAGTATTTGATAACCTGAAAGAAATTCTTAATGGGGCAAAGGAACATTTACTTCCTCTAAAAAATTACGGCATAAATCTTGTTTAAATCCTTTCAGTGAATACATTATCAAATCTTATCTCAGGAAATGTTTATCCTTTTGCCTTGAAAAGAAATTTTCGAAGCATTTTGAAAAGTGTCAGATAGCAAATTCATCAGTTGAGTGTTTGTCTTGAAACTGGATTTGTTTAAAATATTAAAAAAATATTTATTACTAATTAAATGTTTTGTATAAAAATTTATTTTCGGGATGTAGTTAGTTGAAAAATTAGTGGTCATATTAATTTTTACCAGTTGTAATTAAAATAAAAAGTAGAATAATGTTCTTTAATTTTTACGTCCTCATATACTACCTCATCCTGAACTTAAGGCTTTTGAGCTTTCATTTTAACTTAAATAGTATTTAATTTTCGGAGTCTACTTTAATCCTTGTCATCAGCACTAATTCAAGTTCAAATATTTGAAATAAGGAATACCGGCGCTATTTGATACAGTAAAACTCAAACCCATTTTTTTTTAAAAAAAAATTACTTATTCATGTACTTTATTTTCTAAAAATCAAACAGAGCGACTTGAAGAAGAGATTTAGACTGAAAATCAGAAGATTGTCATATAGAAAAGGACAAACCAGGCTAAACCTAAAGCACTTTCCTTTAATTTGAAATACTCACTCAGTTTATTAAAGTATTACATTAAATATGGATTTTAGAAAAAATGAAATGCATTAAAATTAATATCAACTACTCTACCCCAAGTAAAATCATCCAAGTAAGCTTTGAAAACAAGTTCTAGGTATTTATTTAAGAAATACAAGTTCCCATGATTAATTTAGGCTCAAAACAGTCAACCCACGCTTCAATAAAGGTTGCTATGTGTTAAGAAGAATTCTTGTTTTCGAAACAATAAGAACTATTTTCTCACTTACATAAAGTCGAGAAACCATATTACTCCAGAATAATCCAGTGGAAGTAATACATTCAATGATTTCTCGCCTGCCCTTTACTTTGCCAATTATGAATTCCTTTGAAAAAGTGTAGTTTAATTAATGATTCTGTAGCTCAAGAGAAATTGGGCTCACAGAACAAAGGTTTGCCTACGCAAAGCTATTAGTTAATATTAGCTGTATGATGGATTGTACGCAACAGAATTAATTACGAAAACATGAACAGAGTATTTGTATTTCATTTTGGTGATTTTATTAGAAAGCCTTTTGGAAAGCTTGTGTATCGGAAAGTGTTATTTGGAAAGAGTCGGGCAAATAAAGGGCTAAAAATAGAAAATTATTTTGTAGGATTTGACTTTCACTGTATTTGAGATAAATTGAAGAAGTTTAATAAGTTGGTTCATACAAGAAAATTTAATTTGGTTTGATGATATGAATAGGGGGGGGATTGATTGTAAGGAGTAACAAAAAAAAATAAATGTTATTACAGAAAATTTTGCGATTTTTTTAATTTATTGGGTTTGTTTTGAATGCATTTTTTAAAGTTTTTGCAAAGGGAGTTGAGTTGGTTGGAGTAGAGCTTTGTGATTTTATAGATGATAAATACTTAGTCACCGAATATTTAAAAAGATTCCGTAGCCCTAACTTCCGGTTTAATATGGACATTTATCATTTAAAATGTCAAAAATAATCTTTGTTCTAACTAAACCTTTTGAAGTTAGTATAATAATTTCACCACATGTCTGTACTTAATGTAGTATTTTAAGTATTAGAAACTAAAAGATTTTGATAATATTACAATGAAAATAAAACACTGCAAAAAATGTCAGACGTTTAAAATAACACTAAGTTTTAATTAATAAATGTATGAAATATTCGTTGAAGAAAAACTCCCTTAACGAGAAGATATCTATAAAAAGCTATTAATTAATTATGCAAAAATTCTGCTATCTACACTAGTGTATTTAAAATTACAGCCAAATATTAAATTGGCTAAGCTATGAGATATTTTTGTATACCTTTAAGCTTCAAAGGATTCGCCAAATCAATATTTTAGTTACTAAATAAAAAGGGTTAGCCACCATATTCTACTAAAGGATGCAATAGACTATTTGACCAGTGTGTGGTCACAGTTGATTAGTGACCCATATCTTTGGTCACTAATAAGAGCTCTACTAATAGCTTCGCTAGTCCAAGGTTTCGCAGTCAACGAGCCATAATACATGTTTGATCATGTCAAAGAAGAGAAGTCTGTTTTCTTTTTGTCCTCTATCAGGGTCTTTTTCCTAGCGTCGTTAGGAAGATGCTCTGGAAAAATGTTTATCTTGTCACGGTGTAAGTAATAGCTCATTTAGCTATTCATCAAAATAGATCAATAGCAGAGGAGTTTTGTTTAGGAGGTATAGCTGAATATTCAAGCCCACATGAGATGGGGCTGAAATAATATGAATAATTGGCACACACGGTTAGTGTCAGTTTTTAATAATAGAAAAAAAAAAGCTGTTGCCTTTTTTTCGTGTTAGATTTTAGATGTCTTTGGATTAAAATGAGTGATAGAATTTTGTGTTCCTCTTATTTATCAGTTCCTTTTTGTTACTGATTGTATTAAGACTATTTTTAAATCTTTGTAATGAACAAAAACGTCCAGACCAACAATTTCTTTGAAATTTAGAATACATAAAAATGTATCACGACATAAAATAAATGCTATTCTACTTCTGGATTTCAGAATGTTCAGATTGATTGCTTTGAATTTGTAACAACCCAGAGATTGTCGTACTGTCCTCTTCAGGTCGAAATAGAATCTAGAATAAGGTTTTCGGATACCACTTTCTTTGGAGTACACATAAACATGGGTGACAGTTATATTCATTCAAAAATAACGTTGCGCATTCTTTTTATTGAATTTTGAAACCTTTTGAAAAATACATGGAAGAGTCTTGAAGATTATTTTCTTATTCGGATTTAGAATTTTGCAATACAAATTCTATAGAAACTATTATAATGCTCAAAAATTTACTGTTTTCACCCAAAGTAAGAGTAGTATTTAATTAAGGTTAATAAGATTATAGGATGAAAAATTTAAAAAATATCTTACACGTAAAATATGCTTTCTCAAATAATAACTTGTTTTACAGTAATAATTATGATAAAATGTATACTACTGAGTCATTCCATGCCAAATCAACAAGGAACTCTGACTGATCTCAAATTATGATTGACAAATATTGATGTGAGAATAATTACTCGCAATTAACAAAGGAATCGGAACTTATCTATTTACGACCAAAAAAATTAACATATCTGTTATAATGTAGTAAATAGGTTTGTTAGTAGATGTTGCTTCATTTCAACTGTTGACAAAACAATTATTTTAGTGTTAGAAAGCAATGTATCATACTTTCATATTTTAAAATCCGTCCGTACGGTACAGGTAATGAGGCGCTATTAGAGAACAATAAATGTAAATGTTACTACTATCTTTATCTCTCCCCTTATCTCAATCTTTTTATCTCTATCTCTCTAGCGCTTACTAAAATATGTAATTACACCTCGCTTTAACCAATTAATTCTACTTTAAATCTTAGGATTCCACAGCCAATTGAAGTTAATCGTTTTGGAAAAGATTGCATAGCGTCTAGACATTTTATTTCTCTCTTTAACCTAATTCAATTTTCAAACGCTTATTTGGATTCCAAGAAACTCAGACTTTAAATTCCAACAATTTGGTTACGAAAATCTTTCAGACAGAATGCAATAGTGGTAGTAAAGATAACTTGATCAAGATAATTTCTAAAACTAATCCTCTCCCCTCAAGGTAAAAAAATATATTTTCCCCATACATAATTTGTAATCAAATTAATGCTGTTCTACTTGGGAATATTTTATAAGTACCGAAGTTAAAAAAATGGGGATTATATTTGTCTGCTTCTTTTTCTTATCACTTAAAATTAAAATTTGAGGATTTCTTAATTTGTTTAATTATTTTCCAAAAAATCTATAAAAAATTTTGTGATTCATTTCAAATTAAAACTTCCCCTATCGTTTAAAAGCATTATCCTTTCCCTATCGTTACCTATACCTTCAGAAACATTCATACCTCTAATGAACAACCAATAGAATTATTATCTTAAAACTTAAAACAGTTAAATCGAGATACTACAGTAAGTAAAAACTTAATTCATCTGAAAATAATCAAAAATAATTGTATTGGACTTGAGAGAAAAACATGCTCAGAAACAATCGCAAGCGTTTCACAACATGAAAAAACAAATAGTTTCTCACTATTCACCTTTAGTATAGGCGACCAATCGAACATTTGTTCCAACACATTCCCAAAATCAATACCGTTAGATATGAATAGACTTGTTTTTTCCACCCATCATGTTTCGATTCGTTACACATCACTTGAGTCTTTGTGTTAACCTTGATGCCTAACTGATTTTTCACGATCAATTGGTGCTTCAATCTTCTGTGCTTGAATATTTTATAAAGGGTTGGCATTGCTCCCTTTCTTTTCACGGACACTTTTAATATTTAGGTTAGTCTCATTTTGAGTTCAGTAGGAGAGAATGTACTATCCTGGGAAGTTCTCCTAAGTAATTATTTTGAATAATATATTTACTAGTGTAATAGTCATCATAAATATGACAGCATACAGAGATACAAATGTATGTTTGAATGAAAGCAAATTCTTTTGTTTTTGATTGTCCTCCTAAATTTTAAGCCTAATTAGTAATTAATCAACTTTAAAAAATTGTAGGATTCCTTCATCACATCACCGCCCCTGTATATAATCCACAAATTTCTACTTGAAAAATTGCGCACAGTTTTAATTTTACTGGATTTTACATTAGCCAGTTATTAGCTTCAGTTGATTATTAATCTTTCAAAAGGAAAGAAAAACTTAATTTAACAGCTATAGCATAATACTCTCATATAGTGAAGAACAAGATTAGTTTTATGATTCGCTCGACAATATTCTCAACTACCTCTCTTTAGCCGACGAATTCTCTAAATCGTTCATTATCCCCAAAAATTCGCTGCAGTTTAATTCTAACAATGCCTAAAAGGAAACATACTTTACATTGATATTTACTTTGACAGTTATAATGAGCTCTTTATTTACAAAAAAAAAAATAAGATACATTCATATGCTAACACAACAAAACCATATTTTGTCTGATAAATAAAATAGTACAAAAAAGATGAAAATAATAATGGGAGTCTTATGAGATAGCTGAAATACACGTATTGATATTATCTCACCCGCATTCACTTGCTCTGTTGGACTTGCACTCTGGAATTTTAATCAAATTTTAAAATATCTAAAACCATCAACATTTCTTTCAGTATAACCTTGTAATTCAAAACATTTTATACTTTCTTAATTTGGAATGAGAAATAGCAGCTACCATTGGAGGTCGAACTTCTTAAGTTTATTTTTCTGTAACATTCAATAACAATTTAAAACTTTATTTTCCATCAGAAATAGCTTCTAAGGTAACAAAAAAATTACTCTTTATGGCCCACCTCTTTAGAAAAGTCTCATTAACAACAGCGTTTATGAAAGAATATTTCAATGCGTCCCCCCAAATCCCTTTCAAAAACAAAATTCTCCTAAAGAATGTAGGTAATGAAAAATTATGGTCCATTTAAGAAAATGCCCACAATTTTCGACACCAGCAAACCCTGTGTCGTTGGCCGCTATATATTGCCCCCACTTACCGTTACCTGTTTTTCCCATTGATGTATGGTTCGAAATAATGTAAATTGCTTGGAAAGAAGCAGTTTTTGTTATCTTAAGCACTCTTTTTCGGCCCAACTATTCATTCAAAATAGATTACTAGGTTTTCAGTGGCCGCTGAGAGGCGATTCTTATTTTTACCCCCAGAATGCTTTTTCTCGCTGCGCCATACAAGGTTCTATTTTTCAACGATCTTTCCATTGACACAGGGTTGAGAAATGTGTGGTGATATTTCAGGATTGAAATATGCCCTGTACCTCTTTCAAACTTGCTTTAACTGAGGTTCAAAGCTTTATATCACTCTGGCTCTCTTGTTTTACGATAGAGATAATATACATTTTAAAATTCTTTTGTTAAATTCCCTTCATTTTATGTTTGAGAAATTTAGTACGGTTAGGTAATTTCCTTTTGTATTGCCTCGCTATTAATGTGAGAAGTTTATTTAGCGTTTGTCTAAAATAAGATGTAGTACGTAATACTCCGCTAGATAAAAGTAGGTTTCTTCTCTTATTTACATTTATAGCGTTTTAAGCTTATCTTTTAAAACTTTCGTTGGCTATTTATATTGTGAAAGATAGTTTTCTCGTTATATTTTGAAAGCTTAAGGGTTATGTTCATGGGTCATTCTTTAAAAAAATAGAATAAAATTTTTTTATTGTTTTAAACTAATACTGCTAGATCGATGTAAAATTCAATCCCCCAAATTATTCATACAGGCATGCAATTTTAGGTTATTCTGGAAGAAATTTTTATACTTTACACTTTCTCATTTTTGGTATAAATTTTTTTTAGAATCCTAAAAAAACTTTTCTTTAGCTATAAGAAATATTTATATTTTATTTGTAAAATTAAATCAAAATAGTGTTGAAAAATGATTGAGTATTGTCATATTTTAAATACTATATTTTAAATTTGATATTGATCTTATCTCCAAGATTTAAATTCACAAAATACTATATAGTAGCCTATATATTTTCTCTTGAGTATTACATCTCAGAACTATTATAACTAACAATATATTTTGAGTCATAGATAATTTTCGTTGTGATAGATTGAGTTCAAATTACATTCAGCTCAAATTCGTTGTACTACTACAAATACTACTACTATGTCCACTTGTAGTTAAATAGTAGCACGAATAAAGGCAATAGCTTTTATGTATCGTGGGTAGGTCCTAACTGTATTCCCAATTTCTTTTGTATTTATTTTTGGTTTATAAATATACTTCTTAGTATATGTAGTTGTAGGTACTCCAAGTAATTACCACTAGAAAGAGACTGATACTAAGTAACATTTAAATCTCTACACTTAATCAGGAAGCCTGCAATAATTAACTCAAAACACAAAGGTCGGCATCTACTAGGAAACCACATAAAAGGTTAACAGAAAGACACCATAAACAGATTCTAAACCTTTCTTCTAAGACAAAAACACTTCCCATTTTTAAAGTAAAGACAGACAGTCCACCAATAACACCTCCCCACCTCCAATAACGGAATCATCCCGTCTTCATCTCGATTCCTCATTTCCCCGAAAAACACAACCCACTCCAATAACTCAAAAGCTTCCGGCAAAAAGCCCCGCTGAGCAATCGATGCAACTTTATGCAAACTTGTTTCCGCTTAGTTTTGCCGCTGAGTGCAAATCCGCTCGAAAATATGCTGAACATGAAGCAGCCAGCTGTTACGCTCGGCATGATGGATGGACGAGGAAGGCGCGATGACTGAGCTGGCCTACTCGGGGATGAACATCCATTCTCGCCGCTCGCGTGGCTTGGCGAGAAAGAAAATTGCCCCTCTTAAGTCCTGGCTTTTGAAAGTGGAATTGGGACGGTTTTTATGGGGATGATAGTCCTTTAGCGGCTGGTGGGTAATTATTTCAGAGCTGCGTTGGGGAATACCTCCACAAGTGTTTCAGTATGCTATATAAATGTATACAGGGTGGTTATAAAATAACGAACCTACTTTACAATTCTCTACAGACGAATCTATTGGTCAAAAATACTGAAATTTTAAAGAGAGCATTTTGAAGGGTATGGGATCTTTTTTAAACAAAGAAAAATAGTTCATTTTACCGTTCATAGATGGCATTTTACCTAAATTTTTGAGTTGGTTTTTGCACCGTCCCTAGAAGTCTAAAAGGTCTTTTTGAAACAAAGAAATTATGACTATCTCTAAAAAAAGTACGAAATTATTTTAAGCAAAGGGATAGTTATAACTTTAAGTGTCTGATTTGATAATTTGAATAAACATTTACCTTCTAGACTTCTGGTGACAGTCCGAAATCCAAAGCAACAATTTAGTTAAAATAATTAATTTAATAAATTTTTTTCAAAAAATATCATTCCTTCAAAATGTCCTTTTTAAAATTTCAAGATATGTTTACCAATAGTTTCGTTTGTAGATAATTTTAAAATAGGGTCGTTATTTTTATGACCACCCTGTATTTTACGGGCAAAGTGATAAGCCAGACATTATTTTAATAACACCCGAAGTAAAGCGGTCAATAGGATAAATTCAATGGAATTAATCAATGATATCACTTTTTCTGACAAATGAGGGCATTATTAATAATGCCCGGAATTATCATATTGCCCGTAACATATATAGATCAAGTCCGACCACCACGAGAAAAACTTAGACAAAATTAAAACTTAAAAAAAAAAAAAAATTAAAACCAAACACAGTCACATAGATTTGGCGCAAAACTTTTTTTTTCAGCGTTTATGAATTACCATCACTCCCAAAATTTAATGGAATAACCAGTTTCCATAACAATCGCAATATTGTACGACGTCAAAAGTTTTTCTCGTATCGGTCGAACTATACTTCTTGTTTTTGACCTCTAGCTTTTGACATGCAGTTTAAAAAGTTGTTTTAGGTTTTTTTAAAACTTGTTAAGTTTAAATACTTATTATTTGCTCAGAATGAAAGAGGTCTAAGTCCACAGAACTCAATTTAAGGAAATTGAAGGATTTTATAGGGTAATTATTGAGCTTTTGACTTAGAAAACTGTCCAGTAAATAACTCCAAATCCTTGATAATCTCAAACTAAGTCGCTTGTAGCAACGGGATACCTCCAATTTAAAGTTGTTGGAGTTCGCTCGTTGTTGTTGAAAGCCATTGTCGAATTCCAAAATACTACCTCTTAGCCCTCGAATTCCATTTCGAGACCTCTAAGTTTAACTTAACCACAGAAACATTACGTGCGGTCTGTTTTAAAGCAAATAATAAGGGGATTGTGACTAAGAATAAAAAAACCGGGAAATCACCCCGGGTATCGGAAAAGTAGGAAAATTTCAATAAAAAACCGATTCAACTCAAATGTAGACGCATATAATCAAAAGCCGAGGAGCCAACTTTACGACCAGGCACTCGTCATGGAAACTTGTGGGTTAAGCGTAACACAGCAAAAAATGGTATGAGCAAATATTCATGAAAACGAAAATAACTATATTTCAAAAACTGCATAAACCAGAAAAGTAAATTGAAATACGCCTGAATACCCTCGTAATAGATCACGCTTAAAATGATTTTTAAAAGTTTTTTTTATAAATTAAATAATATTATTCCGCTTTAATTCCGCTTTTTGTTAAGTTTTTTTCAAATTTACATCAATTTCTAAAGAGCGTGTTTATGTTAAAATGTGTAACTAAAAAGGTGCATTAATTTAAGCTTTACAATTTAGTTTGACACAGAATTCAGTTAACTCTTATATTTATTAAAGAGGTATTTTTTTACTCGATAGCACCTATAAGTAAATTTTTTCTTACTTGTACCTAAGTGTTGAACATACATAACTACTTCTAAGAAAATATTTTTCAGTCATGCACAAGTAAATTTTTAAGGTGCATAATAGAAGCTTTGTTCTGTTTGCCGGAAAATAATTTTAGTGGAACAGATGAAAAAAAATGTCAATCAAAACAAAAACATTGCAGACAGATTTTACGTTTCCTTTAAAACAAAAAAAATAACAAGCCAATTTACCACAAAGATATCGTGTTTAAAATAATCTTCTTTCTCCTTCCTCATGGGAAATCATTTTTAATACACACACCAAGTTAAACCGTAACTTATATCTAATTTTCTCTTGAAGTAAGCTATGAATGTAAGCAAAAAAGAGCGTTAGTCGGATTCAATTAAAACTTTTTGGGCTCAACGCAAAGGCCTGGGAAACCCTTACTCCAATTTGGGGAGTGACTAAATTTATTTTCAACTCGAAAACTCTTATCTATCTCAAAGATGTTAATTAACAGGTAAGAACTAGACGCTTGGAAAATCAGCATTTTTTTTTTTGGAAAATCTTAATCAGTTTACGAGAAATCTAGTTACTGAGTCCGATAAAAAGTTCTCGAAGGGATTTTCTTATTGTGAACCGTCTGTTACGGTTTGTCAAGTAACGGCTTGTAAACGCTGTACAAAGTTTAATGCCTTAACACCGTGTCTGAAAGTTCTTTTGTTGGAAGCTGAATGAATTGATAAAAACACAATTAAGTTTAATTTTTGCGAAGCTGATATAAATTGGTTGAAAAACTAATTTAACAGTTTGTAAAACCTTATTTAACTTATTCTTTCAATCTATAGAGCTAGCTCTTAGCTTAAAATGGGGGAATAAAAATAGTTGAATAAATATTATGTTTTGTATACACTTATCTTAATGATAAAATATAAGCATCTATATTTAATAAAACAATTTAAAATTGATATTCAAATAAAATAAAAGAATAAAGCTAATTTAACCATAAATATGACATAATTATTAATATGAATTTGTTTAATTTCTGGATACTAATATAAAAAGCTTTTAATACGGCCAAATCCAAACAGAACACTTACTAATATCCTGAAAATAATGTAGAATGAATGTAGAATGTAATTTTTTAAAAGTTTCTTAGTTGATAAGATAATTGCCTTAATTTCTACTGTAACAATTAAGGCATTTGCTGCAACAATTATTGACTCCAATCTAAAGCTGTTGCTGTTAGCTCGCACTCGTTGCAAGCGCTCCTTGCGCTTATATAAACCTAAGCGCTTGTTGCGCTTAGGTTTATATACCTTAATCGCAATTTTTGTGAAACCATGTGTAACATTCAACTCAGTAACTTAAACAAGTCTGCATAAATCAACACAATTTTTATATAAGATTTCAGTAGATCAATCTTAAGGGCAGTTTTCAACTATGCAAACTATGAAGGTTTACCATGTTTAGAGATACAATAAAAACATACCATCCATTTCAACTGTAATGTATTTTGTCCAACTCAGTTTATCCCAAATCAAATAAGTAGTATTTATTGACATGGAAATTCTCCCGTCTGCCATCTATAAAGTTTTCTCTACCTTAAAAGTCCCATGCATGGGGGTTAATTGAGCCATTGGCATAGGAATGATAGCATTTGAGTGTCGAAATCGGAAAGTAGTAGAATGTTTACTTAACACAACCGAAACCTTTTACGAAAGCCCAGGCTATCAATACCCAGGTGAAGATTCCTCTACGATCACACAGTATTACTTTCCTTTCGAAGGTTTTTCGCAATGTTTGGTTCTCAAGTGCAGTTTTGGTATCGCAATTTAGACACAGCCCTAAAAGTGACTGAAGCAAATATATTTTCGACTATTTCCTAGTTTCAGTCAACCCGAAAGCTTTTGAGATGGGGTTCGGATATTTCTTTAAAAAGCTTTTTCTGAAATGGAATTATTATTCTATTCCCGAATTTCTTAAGTTTTATTTATGAGTAGTTGAACGCAGAAACAGTATGTATTATAAGTAATACATGAGTAGAATGTTCACTTCGTAAAGCAAATAAAGTTGCTTTTAAAATTTTATGCTTTTTATTGAAGAAGAGTGGTTTTTTTTTGCTTTGTATAATTTCGAGTTCTTCTGTATTTTTGAAGCATTTTAAATTCATTTCTGTTTTTCTAAGTTTATAGAATACTTAATGTAAAACTATCCATTTGTTTTGATTCTACTGGATATTTTAAAGTATTTCTTCCGATGAGCTTTGCTTTTCATGAAAATAATACATATAATTCTTTTATTGGAAAATAAAGGATTTCTTAGTATTAGTCTTTATTAATATTATTATTGAATATGAATTATTATTTTAATTTAAAAGGACCTTCACATTTTCAGACCCTATAAATTTGCATAGTATTTAAAACAACATTAATTTAGAAAACAAACTTTTCTATCAGTTACTATATATAAGAAATGGATATATAGATGATTTTCCATATTTAATCCGTTCTAAAATTATAAAAGCAACTTTTTTTATTAATGAGGGTTAAAAAGGCATCAAAGGCAGCTTTTCTAAACACAATACAATTTTCGTTTCAAAGATTTAGTTAGAGGTGAATATTTTCTTATCAGTAAGTAGGTATTCCATAAAAAAATCAATGACTCATCATTGCGAAGAATATCATGCCCATTCAGAGTAGAGTTCAACTGAACGTATTATAACAAAAAACTATGCTTTGTAGAGTGAATCACATATTTACCTACGCTTTTAAAGGTATTCCCGAAAATTGTATTAAAATTTTAAGCTGTATAAACAAAGGTGAAACTTCTTCTGATAAAGGTATATTAACGGTTTCCAATCCTGATCAATGTCTAAAAGTTCATCATTCAATATCCGCTGGAGTGTTAATGCAATGGATACCAGACTTTTAACACCCTAACGGTATCCTCTTTAACGTTTCATTGCGTCTTTTTTACTGAAACGAAACTGGATTTCTTTTAACTCAAGGGCTTTTTCTCGGCTCCAGGAAAGGATTTTCATTGATTTTCACACTTCTTTTGTAGGAGGTTTTCAATGTTTAAAAAATTTATAATGCTTCTAACATTGATTTTGAATTAGAGGGTTGGGTTTGATGTCACATGCTGTTGTTGTCAGCGAATATTACTTATTAAAACTAATCTTAAGGCTTTTATGAAGAATTGTAAAATCCATGATAAAATATAAAGTAGTACAAAAAACTTTTTTCCTTTATTGTGATTATAACAAGAAAGGAAATGACTATGGTTTAAAAAGAAGAATCCTGATTAAAACAATTATAAATACGAGTTATTTAAACTTACTGCTTTTTGAAATTTGATTTATAATATGCACCATTCATTTTATTTTGAACGATATTAGAATTCCACGCTGTTGAATACGACACATTCACATTAGAAGCAAACTGAATTACAGAAAGTATTTCTTATTTTAATGATATGTAATTTCAGAAATTAAAAGCTAAAAAAAATATCCTTTTCAATGAGGTTTTTTTTTGGTTTTAAATCTCTTTCTTCTCTGCAGTGATTGAAAAACTTTTCCCTTCAATTTAGCTTAATATTTTGATATGTGCGAGGAAGAAATAGTAATTTCTTTCATTATCAATAGAAATGAAATAAAATGAAAAAGTCTGACGACATATACACAGCTGGTACTGAAGAAATTAATTATGCATACTTAATTTTTTCAAACATTCTTTTCTGCCAAGAAAATTAGTGTACATTTGATTCCTAACGAAGTCTAAGCATATTCAAAGTTGATCGTATTTTTGAACCATTGAAAGGTCTTCATGAAAGGAATTCATTAAAACTTATCGTAAAATGTCGTCAGTCAAGTTTTGAAGACATGATTTGAAGTTTTAAAGTTAATTTAATATTATTGGTTATAAGTGAAATATCATTTTTTAAATATTTCATACTCTTAGTCAAAGTTAGATAAAATTTGAGAAAATTTCGAAAACATATAAGGAAATGGTAGAAAAATAAACATTTTAGTTAAAGAAATTGGAAACTTTACCTTTAAACGCACGCAATGCATATTTACAAGCGTATTTTATATCAGATATTTTTTAAAATAGTACATACACTAAGTCAAAACTAAAAGGGAAATTATGTTTAGTACATAGTATTTAAACGACTAAAATGTAACAGTAACTAATATTTGATTATCAGTTTGTTCTCTTAATATGAAACAACACTTTCTACAGTTGAGTGAACTTAGAGATCAAGTTGTCTGATGATAAGGTGATGAAATGATCCTAACATATATTTTTAACTTAATTGAACATTGATAATCGTAACTGGAAAGTAGTAGTAGTAAAAAAGGAAAGTAGATTAGATGGACTGGAAAGTAGATTTAAAACGCTTGACAGAGATCTGACACTTTTTGAAATTTAAACCACTAGTAGATTTGATTTTTTAAACATTAATTGTGTTTTGTATAATTAAAACCCTAAATATAATCTGGATAATTCATTTGGAATAGATAGATAAATAAGTTGTAAGAGCCTTTTCAAAAGAACCTTGATAAAAAAAACTCAGGAAGAGAAAATGTCATTTAGGACTTACATTAAATGCTTTCTGGATGTAAGGAAACTGCCTTCTTGAGCAAGTCTTTTGGGAGGCTGTTTCTACATAACACGATCATCCTTTATCCCTTTGGTCACCTTTCCTAATCTTCTCGCACTATTTCTGGATCCGATGTATTTATCCTGGCTGTGCTTTTTCCTCTTGTGTATAGAAAAAAGCTTTCTGCTGAAAGATTTTCTGCATTTGAATAGGAAACATACATGTTAGAGAGAATCAGAATGGGATAAACAAAATATTAAGCCTACTGACGGTTGGTCTATTTAAAAAATAAGCTTGTAATATTAAATTATATCAAAACAAAAATAATTAAAACACTTTTTAAAATATAAAAACTTAGCATCTTAATGATTTAGTCTCCTTAATGAAGCATGGTTAAACGATAGAGACAGATCTGTTGGAATTACTTGATTTCCAGAATATTTTCTATCCTGAAATTGTATTTAAGAGATTACCAGTTATTTTTACTACATCTTAGATTTGATGTTTGTATTAACTTTATATTTAAAAAAAATAACAGTTTCAGATTAAAACTAGTTTTTATGATGCGTTATACATACATTTTTAACATGAACTGAACATAACTGAAAATACATGGGCTAATATTTACTTTTAAAATTTTTTAACTCTCAAGTAGTGAAGTAGACTGGCGTCAAAACATTCCATTTTCTCATACTATTTACGTAAATTGAAGATTTTTTTTAAATACTTCTCAAAATATTTGGAGCTTATCCATTTTATGTTTGAAAATGCTTTCTATAAGCCATATGGATGTGTGACGTGTGTTGCTTATAAAAGACTATATTTTAAAAGGTATGTCTCAGAAATATGGTGTGTTTGTTCACTCAAACTCGGATAAAAAAAAATTTAACTTTCAGCTTTTGTGATATCAATGATACACATATAAAATGTTTCGTTCGGGTTTCTTCAAGTAAGTCCAGAAAATATGCCATCCTTCTTTCGAATACCCTTTGAGGTAAAAATACTGCTTTTGAAATCGCAAGAAATTCACTGTGATCTGCCAGTCTGATACGTTGAGATGTTTCAAAATGTTCAAAAGCTGAAAAGACGTCAGGGATACAATATCATAACAGAATTGTGGGTCTATTCGGTTCGGGACATTTTCCTATTGCATACAGTTTATGGAAGAATTTATCAAAAGATGTGTCTCAAAATATCTCTCGAGACACATATCTGGCTTTAATCTGAATGGAGATAAATACATCCGTTTCAATCTTATTAACAGAAAGAAGTCGAGTGTTTCCAGAAATATAGTTGTCGCTATTTTTATTGTTACCTATTGTTTTTAATATATTTGAACTGTTGGGAATGAAAGTTGTAAGTAATACGTAGTTCTGAGTAATTGAAGGTTTTATTTACTATTTCCTATATCCTATGAAGAAGGCATTTTTAAGCGGCTCTTAAAATGCCCCTTTGTTAGTGATATTTGAGCAGTTTTTGACTTAGGCGACTACAAAACCAAGTAAAGGATTTTAAAAGAAATCCAAATCCATGGCTTTCTCAACTTTTGTATTTTTAGACATAGGCTACTGTCACATTGATCAGCTCACTTGAGACCATTCACATATTACATCACATTTAGGGTGAGAATTGGGTCTTGTATTTATGACACAGTGTGCCAAAGGAGGAGTTCAAACTGCTATTTCTCAATTTGAAACTGATAATACTGCTGTTTGAGGGTTTAAAACAGTGTTATCAGTTTCATAATTCATAACTGAGAATTTCTGCCACTCGGGGTTTTAAATTAACAGACAATTTAAATTGAGGTAGGTAATCTAATAAATTCAGTGCCATTTATCAATGAGTATTTATCACTTTGCCTGAATACGTGATTTGCCTGAAATTTGCTTGAAATTAAATGCATTATTAATAATGCCCGGATTTATAGCATTGCCCGTAAGATATACCACGGCTTACTAGATACTTATACAGGCTAGCCGAGTACGGAAATCATTGCAAATCCAGATGGCAATACTGGACCAACTGGCAAAGCATATCCACAGTGTTGAAGGCGGTGGTTGATATAGGTAGGTCTTGTAGCGCTCCAAACGGGAAAAATTGTCAAATGGTTTTCATTGTTTAAAACTCGGCTAGCCTGTATAAGTATCTAGTAAGCCGTGGATATACATAGCTTAAAATGTTAATATTGTGATCAATTATAAGTTTCAAAAGTGTGACATCTCAAAATGTAGAGTTTGTGAATTGCGACAGCTTGTGACAAAAGGGTGAGGGGCATAAATATCTTAAAATTTGTGTGACCTAATATGTAAATGGTACATAGGATAATCTTGCATTTGTTTTTCGTTGAAAAAATAACTAGATATGTAAAAGCATTTAGAACATATTTGTTGAATATAACACTAAATTTATGTCTACCACATTTATTTCAAATCAATAAATCGATATAATCTAATTTTCCTAATACATCCTCGCATTAAGGAAAATATAGCCTTTATAAAGTAATTGAATTATTTATGAGATAAAGTTAAATGCTTAATCTTTGAGTCAGAATTTGGGGAATATGTTTTGTTTGACGAATTTGGTGGAGTTTGTATATAACTCCATTTGTTCCAAAACAAATATATTTTTTCATTAAATTGAATATGTATGGTCGCTTTTATTATTTTAACTTTTAAAAAATAAGATATTTTCTAGCGGAACATTATTTCAAAAAGTTTTGGGTTATAATTTCCTTAATCCCATGCTTAACGTCCAGAGAAACAATTTTCTTTCTCCTAATGTTTTTAAAACGCATACAAAACACAGCTGCTTGATGTAAAATATTTGTTTGGTGGTTTCTTTTGCTAAGGACGTTTTGCTCGTTTCACTTCAAGAATATTTTTTAAAAAGTAGAGTATTACTTTCGGAACGTCTAACATTTTGAGCTAAGTGCAGCTGTTAACACATTTTCTTTTAAACATACCGGTGGCACTTAGAACTTGACTTGTTAAACATTTACCACATGGCTTAAACAAAATAAACTAAAATTATGTTAGTCTTTAGAATTTGTTTCTTTCAGTTTGATCTCAAACAATTATTTAAAATGTTCGTGTTTTTTATACGGATTGAACATAGCCAAATGTAATGGATATTTATGGGTAAATACATATATTTATAGAAAATTATAATCTATAAATTATAATCTATAATTTATACGGAGTTCATATACATCTATTTATGGAACAACTAACTAATAGCTAATCTGAATAAGATTATTTAGGATCATTAGTGTTTTTTATTAGGTATTATAACCAAAAGAAATTGTACTTTATGTGTTACTGTATGTGCAATTAAAAAGAAATTTTAAAGTAGACAGATTTCAATCTTAAATCTAACTGCGTTTGACCATTCTAAGTGGCCCATCAACAAATTAATTTCAAACTTTACTTTAAAAATTTCTAAGAAAATTTAGAATTACATGTGTAAATTAGAGTTATCGAGAGACATATAGCGTAAGTATACTCACTTTTGCGATTCTAAATGTACTTAAATGTATGTGTATAGAAAACCCTTCTTAATTATTTTTTTCATACATAGTTTAGTTACATACACTTTAAATTCGATATCAGATGCTATGTATGTTTAAATTAAAAACCAAAGTTAATGTTTAAGCTTTTAATTTTTCTCTGTTTTTTCCAACTCCTTTCATTAAACTACAATGTATAATTAGAAAAGAGAATGTAGAAATATTTAATTAACTAATGAGTAAAGAATATTTTTCTAAATTACTTATAAATGATATGAGAAGAGTCCAGATGGTTATTTTTGCCGAAGTCAGGTTCTTTAATGTCAATCCTCCATTAGTACAATAGTATATTTGTAATAAACTGAATTTAAGGTATGGATTTGCATCTGGTCTTTTCGAGGCTTATTTTAAGTAAAAATAATTTTTCATCTTAAAACTTCTAACTCATAAAACAGAAACTTTTACTAAAACGCATAAATCAAAGAAAATAGTTACCACGTCGTGATAAACATTAAAAAAAAGAAAGATTCCTACAATACCTCCTGGTAACTTTCACAAACACAAAGGAACTTAATTAAACCGAGTTATTAAAACTATTTCCGACCAGTTTCGCATTCTCTTCCCACACGTGTTTCATTCTTAAGAAATGCAAATGGGTAGGGAGCAGCGTTAATTTTTCATTAAAAAATCCTGTCTTGATCATCCCAAGCCTCGATTAATGAATGAGGTAGCTGGGCTCCTCTGAATAATTCATGGTGGGAAACAAACTTTTCTCGGCTAGCTTGCCCCTTAATTCAATCGCGGCTCCAACTCTACAAATATGTCCTCACCAAGAATTCATAATATTTACTCTGCCTTTAACTTGTTGATGAGTGGAGTAGCCGAGAGGCCTCCAAATTCTGGTGAAGTCAGAAGTCTTAGATAATGCTTCAAAGCATTTTCTAGGAAAAGGGTAAAAAGCGCTATTTCTCAAGCAAGACACGAATACGAAGAATTTTTGTACCACGGTCTTTTCTTATCGTAGTGGGTTAAAGAGAGTCTTTATCCCTGAGCGCTAGATATTTGAATTTTTTTTCCCTCGCCGAAATCCAAATCAAAATCGCCATGTTCACATCAAGAGTACAACACTAAAACTATAATAAGTATAGTAAATTCCTTTTATTTAACATAATTACTCTCCCATTATATGCTTGTAAGGAAGCAAAGTATAAGACATCCTTTAAAAGCGTTGCATTTTGGGGTGCTAGTTCATCCCTTTAGAGAAATTGAAGGTAAAGATTTTTGTGAATTACTTTTACGTTTCTTCTCTGTAAAAATGACCGTACTTCGATAAGGTTCAAAAAACGTTCAATTAACTATCGGATAGGGAAACACATAGCAATCTTAGCTCTATTTTCCTTAAGAAAGATGGATGGATATTTTGACATGTAAAAGGAATGAGAGTTACAGATCCTATCTCTTGAAGTAATTAACATAGTAAAGTTGATTTATTGATGTGAAAATTTTCTCATTTAGGAAGATCTGTTGTTTTTCAGTCATTCACAAGAATACAGACAATTTCGCAAAAAAGAAAAAAAAATTATATAATACTTTTAACCAAACGTACTAGAAAAACTATAAACATAACACTGACTTGCGACTAAAATAGTAGCTACATAAAATTAACTTTTATGCTTAACTTAAGCTGCTTAACATATATACCAAATTAAAGCACGTAAAATTCTTTGTAAAACGAGGGGCCACACCAATATTTAATTCCTAAAACTAAGTATACATAATGATTTTTGAAGAAAAATCATGAAAAAAAAATTGTTTCGAAAATAGTCAAAAACATTATACCAAATTAAAGCTCTGAAAATTCTCTTTAAAACGATAGATCACCCCAAAATTTCATTCCTAAAACTAAGTCGTAACGATTTTAAAAGCAAATCACGAAAAAAAAAAAATGTGTTTCAAAAATAAGTCAAAATCATTACCTACACTTAATAATTCAAAAGTTTAAGTATAAAAATATGAGTTTACATACAATACAATACATAAAATTAAAATCATTGTCCTAAATTCTATAAAGTCGTAATATCCTTGTCTAACAATTTTATTTAGCAACTATTCCAAAGAGGAATTTATTTTATTAGCTTTTTGGTTTCAGAGAAAGCAAAGTTTTGTCCAACATTTTTTACCTAAACCATCTTATTTAATAAAGTCACTTACATTTATAACCATTTCAAAAATAATGAGAAAAGCACTAAAACTGTATCGTCTCAATTTCAATGAGAGAAAGGAAATATCCACTCAAAGAAAAAAAAATAAATAGAATTTGTCCCTCAAGACTACTTAGATTCCTGATCACGTGTGTTTACTATATGAAAACAGTTCCATAATTTTGATCCAAGAAATCAATTGGATGGTAGTTTAAACTTATTGCTCAAACTGGTTAGATAGCACAGATTTTTTCTCGAGTTATTGACCAATGGATAAAATTTCTGATTCCCCATGTTGTCTAGTTATTAAATTTGGGGAGCTAATCTTATTTGGGCATGTGTTGTTATATTGTGAAACGTTGGGTGTATGTTTCACAAAAATAATTACATAAAAGGACTGTTTTTCAATACGGCATTGCTCTTATACCTACAACATAAAATTTGAAAAATTTAAGGTCCTTTAATTTAAATTCACTTTTAAAATTGTAGTTGAAATTAGGAATTAACTCAAAAATGATAATCTTGTTAGACGTAATACGAGAAAAATAAAAATAAATCCTTTTAAAAATAAAATGAGCAAATAAAAGCCGTGAAACGGATTTTTGAAGCACCATTACGAAAAATCCTTTCCTTATAATTAAGTCTGCTAAAGTTTGTAACGCTTTTGTACAAAGTAGCATAAGTTTAAACTATTATTTATTTTTAAACGTCGCAATTAATTATAAATATAGTGTAATAGTTCTGTTTTCTGAACACATATTTTTTATGGCTTATTAACGGTTTCAGATTCATAAATAGTATCCTGTGCTAATTTGATTTTATTAATGGTTTCAATGTGAGATTCCTATAAATACTTAACCTTCCAGCGGGCGCGCGTATCTGAGAAATACACTCGAGATGGATTTGGTTAAATAAATTTCGTTTAGAAGGCGTTATGAACTCCTATCCTTAGCTATTCTATTCACTTCATTTCAGCTACTTCCAGTCTTCGTCTGAAGTTCTAACAGTTAATAGGTCTCTTAAAATATGCTGTTTGTATTTTAGAGATACGCGCGACCGTTCAAGGAAGTTTTTAGTATTTTTAATTTTTTTTAGTAATTAGAAAAAATTTGTTTTTGTGATTTGGTCCTAAACATTGTAACTTAATATATTTTCAGTTGTTTTCATATTTAGCTTCAGTAATAGTTTAGCCAAAATACCAGTAATTGATTTCACATCTTTCAGGTCACTTCCTATTTTATTAGTGTTGTTATGATGTTTTTGTGTTTCATAACTACTCTTGATCTGCTCTTTTTGAAATAATATTGATTTGAATAAAACATACTCATTAACCATTTACTGATTAGAACTTTGTTTTAAAATTACATGCGTGAAAATTAACATTTTACAATCGTGTATCTAAGAGATACGCGCGCCCTTTCGTGTTGCTATAGAGGGCGCGCCCGCTGGAAGGTTAATAAGGGAACGTCTTCTCCGTTCTTCACACTCATGTTAGTTATTGACCGAATCTTGAAAAAAGTATCATCAAAATTAGAGCAAGTTTTCGAGTTGTTGACAGAGAAGTTGCTATGGTAACTTTCTTCTAATAAAATAAGATGAAAAGGTGCTTTTACTTTCCATAGAAAGTTGAAAACTAGAGATAATTGACTGCGAAATAGATTGCACAATTACAATGATACATTGAAAATTGAATGAGTTAGTCCCATAACACAATATACTCTAAAAACAGACATAAAGCGCATTTTGAGAATTACAATCTCTAATTTATCTGATCTGATGGATTTAAAAAAAAAAGTAATCAAATTATACCATTGTATACAACAAGACTATCAATTCACATCAAACAATTTTACAATAACAAAAAAAAAGATGAAAAAAGGATAGTGTTGGTCAAATTTCACTTCAAAAATCCTAAGAAGCAATTAATTAAAAACCGAATTTACAGAAATAAATTTATTACAACGTTTTCTTCTGACCATCGCCTCTTTCCAAGAACTTGTAAGGGATCAAACTGTAAGGTTATCAGTAAGTTATATTGATTATTTATGACTTTCCTTATACCAAGAAGAAAGGTTTGAAATCTAAACAAAAGAATCTCAATTTTGACTGGCATTCTAGATTCTATACTCTGTTTTTCAAAATATGTATGGACGAAACCAAATTTACGAGAATTCTCGACTACATTTGAAAGCATCCTTGGCATGTATTCCGATTGAATGGAAATCCATTACAGAGTATAAGAGCGGAGGAATGTGATCAATTCTAAGCAGGGCAAGTGCTGAGGAAACAGTCTCGGTTTTCCAAGCATGAAATAAAGTTCTCAGTGTAGTTTTTCGGTTTCTCGCATCGAATTCTTCGGACAATGAATCATGTGGACCGGGCTCTATCCGTTATTGAAAGAATTGCTTTGTGCTTTCGGAGAGATCAATTAGGTTTGTTCTCGTAATGAAGTGATGTGATTCAAAGCAAAAGTTTTTGATTAGAACCTATTTGTAACTTTGCAGTTTAAATTTAACCTGGAATTGATTGAATAATAAGAGAAAGTTTTCTAACCGTAAATTACCGGTCATGGTTATGGTACATCATTGCAATTTTATACAATATGAGAAAAAATTATCAGTAACGCTGGATTCAAGTTTTATTTATATGATGAAATTTACAATTTTTATGCAATTTTATAGAGTTTTCCATGCTATACCATTATTAATATTTTTAAATTTATACATATTTAAAGAAGTTGTGGACGTATGAGATTTTTCCCTGAAACGAAAATATAATTTTAGGGTCAAACCGTTTAAAGTAAGTTAGGAAGGAAGTGTTGTAACCAGATCATTCAGTTTTAAAGTTAGAAAGGTGAATTAATTTTTAAAATTATTAAGTATATTAAGAGTATATTTAATTTGTAAAATTTCAAGGTCTGTTCCAATCACACTTATTCTAAAAATTCTATCTAAAATTATAATTTAAAAGAATAATCATTAAATTAAGCTTTATGTAGATTTTTAACACATATTTACATCACATAAGAAATGTTTGCATACAAGGGAAATTATTTGTACTACTGGGTCTGATAATAAACCTAACTTTAACAGTAATATTTCATTTAGATGGAAATTCTTTTAAATTGAAATTAATGCGTACAACAATATTTTTTTGTTTCGAAATTTTTATAGTTATAACATCATAATCTAAAGTAGTAAAGTATTCCTCATTCTGTAAATCTTCGATAATGATAGTGATTGTGCTTACGTGTAAATAAAAGAGACCGTCTAGAACCAGCGAAAAACAGTTTTCCCTTTTAACCCACGTTTTATTTCCCTTTCTGAAGCATCAAAAGCAAATTAATTCTCAATTTTTTTAGGGACGCATGCATTCCAACAGCTGTTTTCTTTAAAACCGCATTTCCAAACACCAAACAGCCACCTTCAAAAGAAGTGAATGCTCCTGTGGTCCAAAAAGAAGTCAGAAAAATGTACGTCCCGTCATAATGGCCTCGTCTTTAGCGGAGCGAAAGAAAATGCCTTTTTGTTGCTTGTTTCGAACACCAAATTGCTACCGTTGTTACGGCGGAATTCAAGTATCATTTTTACTTTGAAAAACGAGAATACCAGCAGATACATATCACGCTCTCGTTATGAGGTGCTTTTACGTCGTGTTCTTTTGTTATTATCACTAAAAGTGTCGTTTTGACAATGGACATGTTTGAGTGCTTTTTAAATTTTCGTTCGTTACATTGAAAATTCACTTTTAAGCGTGAAGTTATGTATTTACCAGAATTGTTTTCAGTTTTTTTTATGTTCGATGTTATTTCCACTATAAATTTTTATGTCCTTACAAATACCAATTTCAGATAAAACTTGATGATTGGCTATATTGAGAAGTGTTTAAGTTTATATTATATAAAATATACTCGCGCATCAAATCAAAAAATGATATGGGTAGTCTTTTATGAGTCAGCCTAGTATAGCTCTATTTCAATAACTTTTCAGAGAAGGAGAAAACTAACTCTCTTTAACGTGTACTTATATTTATGGAGAGATAACAAAATTTTTTTTGCAAAACCTTTTATTTCAGGCGACCCGATGTCAAATTTAGAACATAAATTGATGCAAACCTCAAAGTGACCAAAAATGTAGATATGACAGGCTACGCGTTAAGCAACGAGATACTTATTATGAAGCATTATCCTTCAAAGTTCATTCTAAGTAGAAAATCACAGCGAAAATAAAAGTTAACATAAATTTAAATTTTGAATGAAAATCATCTATTAACGAGCAATAATGACACTTAAGACTTATCATCAATTTATGACACGCCCAGACAGACTAAGTATCAAATAAAATAAATCTCTATAACGAAACCGAATGCAATAATATAGCGCAATAAGTTTTATTCAAACAACAATCATAAAATCAAATTACTGCATAAAATCTAAAAGCCTTTCTAGCTCACACAACTTTCCCAAAACAACATCAACAATCTCAACTTCACCTCACACTTCCCTCAGACTTCTCACCCTTCGAAGAATGAGGAGCTTCTCAGCCTCAAAGCGTCCTCTCCTAATTAACTAAGTCTGATTCCGCGAACTGAACTTGAAGACAAATGAGGGGCCGAGAAATGGAGTGAGGCAGCTCACCTTTTTCTACCCGCTCCAATTTTTCAATACCTAATCTCTGTTTACCCCAGACCTCCCCCAATCTGCCCCCAATCAGGCGGGCGGGGCTATTTTTAGCAGCTTCTTTTGTGTCGCCTTAATTGAATCAGTTCGTGTCTCTGGGGTGCAGCAACAGTGCTCTCGGTTGTTCGATCTGCACTGACTTTTTTTGCAAATTATGCTGGCTCGATACAAATCAAATAAGGTTGAACGAGGAGGCTCTTGCGCTTTTCATAACGCGTAGACGTATAGGTGGCTTTCTTTAATCTGCTAGGACATGGTTTGTGTGTTTGATGGGGATTTTTGTAGGGAAATTTTTTTTCGAAGCGTTTGAGCAATTAACGGGGATGAATTGTTTTGGGAGTCTTTCTTTTGTTTAGGTTGACAAGCATTTTTTGAAAGTGTTAACCATTAGATTTTTATTCACTTTCTTTGGTTAGAAAGGTATCAAATCCTCATTAGCAAATAATTATTTTATCCTTAAAAGTATTACGGGGTTATTTTCTCCATTTTGAATGTGTGTTTATAGATTGAGCCGCATTACTTTCAGTAATTTAGCTTCGTTAAAGATAATATATTCAGGTTTTTCTAAGCAATTAAGAGATTATAACCATTTCTGTAATATTTGATTTTAGATAGTAAAGGATTTTTATTTTCATAAATTATAACTAAACTCAGAAATACCTGATAAATAAATGTTTAATTAATGCTAAAAAGACATAAGCATTCAATAAGCACATTAATATTTTGTTTCTTTTGATAAAAATTAACTAATGTAAAATACCAAATTAGTTTTAAGATCGTATTTGGTACATTTAAAACATTTATGTAACTGATTTTGTAGCTATTTTTACCCAAGAAGTTTTTAATGCAGACAATGCAGATTTACATACAGATTTACAGGTATTATTTCAATGTAGAGAAATATCTATTATTTTGTTGTTATTGCTAAGTACTGCTCTAAAACTAATTTGAAACTTAATAGGTAAAAACTACCCTATAAATGAAAATTAAAATTTCATAACATTTTATAAAATTTCGGTTATTACTTTCTAATGATTCGATTTTGCTTACGACGCATCCAAAGAAATAAGAAAAAAAGAGACTAACTAAAAATATGGAGTGACAAAATTATATACCGATAGTTTCCTGACTTATAACATTTATAGTAAATTATTATTTTTTAGATTAATATGATTTCCTTTATCAATACTGCACTTTTTAATTGGTATTACCTTATATTGTTGATGATATTGCTGTAATGATATCTAATTACAATGAATGAGGATTTAGATTTCGTTCACTCCAGTCCAAAAAACTGAGGATAATTTTATTTTCGGAGTAATGAGAAAAATCATAGTTATTTATCAATAAATTCAGGTCATAGGATCTTCTAAGATTGGAACTATGTGTTCCTGGATAAAATTACGCAAAGAACAGTTTAAGGGGGTTACAGAGGCCCTCCATTAATAATGGAGTTTCCAACTCGAAACGGTAGCAGAAACGTTTATGAGAGTCATTTAGCGACACAAAACCCTGTTATTTGTAAAGATATTCTTTAACTCCATACATGTACTACGTGGACTATCTTCGAATATGATTTTTAGACAATATTAAGTGACACCTCTTCAATCATTATTTTAGTTCTTGGATCCTTTATTGGAGAGTGTTAACTACATATTTTGAAGCTCTCATCGGTCTTTGTTTTGACTAATGACTGGGGATCCTGAAAATTACATTACAGAAAATAAAATTTGTTTCACAATTCACAAAAAATAAAATCTATCCTTATTTGTATTGTGATCTGTACGAAACACATCAAACCAAGCCACTTATTACCCGGTTTAGACAAAACTTTCCTCATCCCTCTTCCGGAGTTTCTCCTCCACTGGGTTGACAGCCATCTGTTTCATACATCACCCGAAACATGTCATTTCTGATCCTTGCTCTATCTCCCTCATCCATCCGGCCGATGGAGAGCTAAAAACTGGTTAGAAAAACCTAAGACTTTGGACAAAGTTGGTATGATGCAGCCACTTCAATTACAAAAGAAGTTATTAAAAAAGCTTACTGCGGTTTTATGCTTGTGTGATTCAAAAACTCGAAAACTACATTAATTACTAATTTCGTTTCATTGAAAATTAATTGATCTTCTGAACAACTTTTTGGTCTAAGGGAACAATACTCGACAGCAACGTTTCCTGACCCTATGACGTCACTAACAAACAAAGTAGTTCCCAACGCGGTGTCTGAATTTTAAGTGAAAGGAGAACGTCTATTAAAAATATGATTATTTTGTTAAACCCATGTATATATAGCGTCTTTTTATCCCGATTTGCGTACCTAAACTCCTCCTAGCAACCCAACAGGCTTCGTGTTTACCCACTTTCTCCTTCCGCGTAGTGACGTACTGGGTTCAGGAAACGTTGCTGTCGAGTATAACATCAAACGTATTTAGGGAAACTAATGTTCCTAAAACAATCGGTTACAAATGTATCAGACTAAATCATGAACAAAGAACATTTGCAGTTCATAAAGACAATACAATACGACACAAATCCAAAATAGGCGTCAAAAGTATCGCATGTTGACTAGATAATCTCCATAGCTTAATTAAATAATTCTTTTCAATCCACGTATAAATTGACTATTTGTTGTTTGATTCGGATAAAGATATTAAATTAAAATCATACCATTTGATTTTTTCGGTTGGCCTTCATTTTTTTTATAAAAAAATCATGGTTTAAAATAGGGAAAGGAAGAGAGAAAGAATTGTATTTTTTCTATAACTGTGAGAAAAAGGTGCTGAATTATTTTTGACACACGGTCTCTCTAAGAATAAGGAGTTCCAGCGTAGTTGGGGAAACGAAAACCAAAATATTTTGATTCTAGAATAAAGGGTTTGTATCTTTTCCGAGTAAAATCTGTAAAATATCTCAGATTTTCAGAAAAAGGGATAGTTTTAAAAACATTTCGTAAGTCTCATACGTCGTCTCAAAAAACAGTGTTAATATGTTAAGAGAAAATAAGAATGTTTTGCAGATTTTCAGAAAAGTTTATTTAAGAAAGTAGAGGAACTGTAAGGAGGATGTTTTAACACAAAATGTCGATCAGAAGTATTGTGGGTAAACTGTATTTTCTTAAGATTTAGCAGTTTTATTAAAACTGTTTGAAGATATCTTAATTCGGAAGCCACTTATTTGAGCCAATTTGGGAGCTCTTTATTTTTGAAAAGATATTGTTCTTCAAATTTATGAACTAAAATCATATAATATTAGGTATAACATGAAAAACGAAAAAAGTTCTATGAAAGGAACTAATATATATTATTAATTTGAAAGAGAGAAGAATTTTTTTTTTGCTATATTCAAAGCACAATTTTAAAATAAAAACTAACTAACCGTTTCCTGTTAATTTTAAAAATTAGTATAAATTAAATTTTAACTTTTCCAGATATTATGTTTTTAAATCAAGGTTAACATAGTAAGGTTGTCAACATAGTTATTTTAACTGTTAAAATAATTATGTCATCTGAATAACGTAATATCTGGAAATTAAAAAAAACAATTATGACTAAAAGGACCACGAAAAAATCTGAATACACTCTAAGTACATTGTCATAAATAAATAGTTTTTCCACTATTTCTGCGAAGACAAGCGGGTAATAGGAATTATTGGACGAATGAATCTGAGAGACAAGTCAAAAGGATGTCACTTTTGTCCCTCTGTGATTCGTCCATTGGTCTCGCCGGATTACCACAACGCAACAGATAGAATAAGTAGAAATGATGCTTTAGTTTTGATCCTGAAACTTATCAGGAGAATTTTCGTGAATAAGGAATTTTCTTATTTTCTATTTATTAAGATAGGTTTTTTTATTAACATTTTAGTAGTATTATTAAGTCTTACGTTGTTCTTGTCAGCCATCTCATCAGGTAAATACTAGTTTAAATTCCTTGTCTTTTTTTTTTTTTCATTTCATATGCAAAAAGTTTCTTGATTTGTTACAAAGATTCGACAATAAAGCATTGATTTATTTAAACTAAACACTTGTAACGTCTGCTTTAAAATTTTAGTTTGCTTTAGACTTCCAGATAATTCTAACCTGCGAGGACTCGCGCCGTGTTTGCGATTCAAACATTCACTTATCAAACATTCACAGAAACTCCCCTTTTTAACATAAATGAATGAAACCACGTGTAGCTTCTCTTAAGATTGTTTCACTTAATAATCACTAAACATTCAAGAATGTCGTCATCTTTTTTTCCGAGATAAGGATTTTTTATTTGAAATTGAACCTTATTTAAAACCCAAATGAGTGCATGAAACCCGCGTTTGACCAATTTTTTACCTTCCCGGGCATATGAATTTGCTTTTATCATGTTAGTATTTATATCATCACACAAACTAGATAATAAATTTTGCTTCAAGTGCTTAACCTCGTCATTGTGAAGATTTTTAGGGATGCTCAAAAAGTGCAGTCTAATATTTTCCCTATTTACATTAAAAATTCTTTTAAAAACTATTTCACTAAAAATTGTTTCTAAAACATCCATAAATGATCAATTTTAACCCTCCGTCGGTCGCAACTGCAACTTTTGGCGCACCCCGCACATCTTTGTTTCCCTTTCCCTTATTAGGGGGGGGAAGAAGTCTGAAATTTCTTGTAGCTTACTATCTTTACCGGATGTATGGCCCCAGACAGTTATTTGGATTCGCGGGCTATGTCTGGACTGGTTTTTAACATAATTATACGATCAGTATACTTTTGGAGCATTGCGACCGGAGACGTTGCACTCCATAAAGGTACGTAATATTATTTACGCTACGTAATTTATTTATTTTATAGCTGATTTTATGATGAATTGCGATTGAACCTACACTTACAATAGAGTTTTCTTCCATATATTCCAGGATTTGGGTTATTTTGGTAGGGTATAGGCAAAATCGTTTTCTGCGAAAGTATGGATTCGATTTCGGCAATTAGA
The DNA here is from genome assembly GCA_963680715.1 of Tetragnatha montana. Lineage (NCBI taxonomy): Eukaryota > Metazoa > Arthropoda > Arachnida > Araneae > Tetragnathidae > Tetragnatha > Tetragnatha montana. Next base: position 25,543,534 of record OY796684.1, read on the forward strand.
GTATTTACGGAGGGTCATAAGGGACATTTTTTCAGGATATTTCATTTTTCTTTAAATTAAAGGATGTTTTAAATCAGTGCTTTTCAACCTTTCAATACTGGCGACCCAATTTTTTAATAGTAAATTTCATCGCGCCCCCCTTTTATACAGTAACAACGTATGTAAAGCAATAATAATATATTTTGAGCTAAAACTGGGGGTCTGGGGGTCCTCCCCCGGAATTGTTTTTAATATATTAGAGTGTTAAAAGCGATTCTAGCTATTTCTTGAGGATTCTCGGGGATACACATGGCATTATGGCTATTTTTTACATTTTTCTCAATAATTAAAAATAAATTGCATATTTTTTATGTCTGAATAACATTTTGGATATCTATTACTACTTTTAAGACACCATCATTTAAATTCAAGGGTAGAAAACTGTGATTCCTTTAATTGCGCCTTTTGGAGCATTGCGACCGGACGCGTCAGTAACGTATTGCGACCGACGGAGGGTTAAGTTACTTAACTTTGTTCATAAAAATGTCAAATTTACGAGTGCTACACTTTATAAGGGAAATTGCCTGCCTTAGAGGACCGGCGCGCGTTCCCCTGTAAAAAGAATGGTTAATGCTCGAATGGGACTACTCACAAAAAAGTTTGGTTTAGGGTTTTTCCCCATAAGGCTCTTGTACCATATTTTCCCAAATACACCTCACACAGGCCTTTTAAAAATTACTCAATTTAGATCACTCTTTCTTCACTCATTACTATTTCCTTTTCTCTCCTAAGTACCCATCCTCAGTCAATAAATAACATCTCCATCAGCTGTCCGACTCATCGCATTCACTGACCATTTTTTAATAGAGACAAACAATTAGTTCCCCACTGCCTCACCAAACTTGATAAATCCCTGAAGAGCTGCCCAACGAAGGCGCTTGCGCGGCCGAAGTTCCATCGATAGCAACTTCCCTGCCTCTGGTGATCAGTTGCTCTCGGTGCTCCCAAGGAGAAGGCCGCGTTTCTCTCCGTTTCCAACCACGTGCTCTTCACCCAACGTTCAGCATGATGCCTCTCATGCTCATTATGATGGTAAGTCAGTGGGGGATGTTTTTTTGATTGTGATTTCTTGATAGAATGACTAATGCGGCATTTGTGTTTGGGTAATTTTATGGGTTTTTACCGTTAATTTAGAATTTGCTGCTAATTTTTCAAAAAATGTATAGGAAAGCAGGAAAAAGTAATAGTTGACTTTGAGAAAATATTTTTTTAAGAAATTGTAAATTGGTCTTGTGGTAAGGAAATATTGGGGATTTAGCGAGACACAATTGATATGAACATTGAAAAGAGCATGCGAATAATATAATTTTATTATTTTTATTTAATGTTATTTTTCATTCAATGAAGTTTTTTGTAAAAGTTACATTTTGTTCTTTAAAACTGAAATTGAGTCAATTGTTTTTTTTTTTCACAAAGCAGACAAAAATGTTGGTTCATTTTTCATTTTTTTATATTTTTTCATAAAAATTAGAAGTAAATCCTTAAAAAAAGCTTACAAAAAAATTCTTAGTTCAAAGGATGATTTAGGGATTTGAATTATTATACTTGTAAGTATCCATGAAACATGTAACGTAATGAATCTTAAAAAACCTTTAATAAACATAAATTTTTACTCTTTACTTAGTTTGCAGGTTACTTAGTTTTACTGGTTTAGCAGGTAGTTTATGATTAAGGAATTGTACTTTAAAATTTAATAAAAATTTAGAGTCTCAATTCAATTTAATTTCAGAGGTATAGCTATTTGTTTCAAATAGTTTCCAATAAATGGTGATTAAAAAGAATTTTATAAAACATTATATTTACTATGTTGCTTAAAAGAGTAAAAAAACATTAATGAATACTTTTAAAAAAAATATTCGATAGAAAAAACTCATTGGTTTGAGGAATAAAGCACTGCAAAGAGAAGTCTTTGATGCGAGCTAAATAGAAAGGATGAGTTTTAAGAACTGGTATTTAATTCACACTAAAGGCTTTCAAGATGAAGGAATAACTTTTATTTATATGCTTAGGTACAGTAAAAAATAGACGTAAATCCTCTAAAAAAACTCTGAAATTTCAAAACAAAAAATTCTTAGTTCAAAGGATGGTTTAGTGATTTGAATTATTATATTTGTAAGGATCCATGAAACATGTAACGTAGGGAATCTTAAAAAAACATTTAATAAACACAAATTTTTACTTTTTACTTAGTTTTACAGTTTATCATTAATAATTAAAATCAATGATACAGTGATATTTTTTTGTCTAGCAAATCGCTAAAACTTGAAGAATTATCATATAATTTTTATGTGTTTCAAAAGATTAATTTTACCATTAAAATAGAATATCTAACCTTTTCTTATTTGAAAAATTTAATTAAAAGTATGCAAAATAATATTTCCTAGTAAATGCTTTAAAGTCAGAAAGTCAACACTTATAAAGACTACTAAAACAATTAAAAAGCAATTTAACATACTACCGAGCATTTAACTATACCCAATCACTATTATCAATCTACAATTAGATAACATTTAAATCTTTGACACAACCTTAGCCATTCCATAGTTTTCTTTTTTAAAAGTTACTATGCATATGAATTTAAAGATAATACTTCATATGAAACGGAGACGAATTCATGGGATTAATTTTAGAACGTTAAGCTCACCTGAGCTTCTATTTCTAATGATACCCGAGTGACATATTAGCTCTGAAGTAAAATATTTCCTCTCGAAATTATTAAAAGAAATCTCCCTGAAGGCAATTAGTTTTCCAGAAACGTGGGATTTATATTTAATTTAATAATTATGGGTTGAAATACTAAATAATCTTTCATTACATACAAAGTGTAACTTTTAGGATAGAACTAACAGATAGATTAAAGTTATATGATTGAGTTTTACAATTAATTATTCAGTTCAGTTAAAAGAAATCTGAATTCATCTTTTCATAGATAACTATTTCTGAGATAATTAGGTTTATCCAAAAGTATTTTATGATATAAATTCTATGTGTATATATTATTAGATTTTTATACAAAAATGTTTCATGGTATAAGTGATTCCCCCTTTTTTCCAATGGAATTAATTATTTCGATTACTGCTTAACTTTAAATTTTGAAATAAACAAAAAAAAATAGCTTTAAATTACAAAAATAAATGTATATTCAAAAATTAAGTTGATTTTTAAACTGTTTCAGAACAATACATGTCCACCCCACCTTCATAATTTATATTAGAACGGGAGTTAATAATTTATCTAAGAAACAATTATTTGGTACCAACTAACAATGAAATATTACACAATGCATTCTATAAATCATTTATGGGGATATTGTAAATGTTAATGTCAAAGCATCTGGGGTTTATTTGAGAAACATTGTTTCAATCAGCAGTTTGCATATGTATATAAGGGAAGGGGGTTTAAAACTTTGTATGGTACGAATGGAAGGATAATAAATATTTTTGAATATTTTCTATAAACTGTAATTGTGTTTGACAAAGTATCGTACATTTTAAACAAGACGTGATAACCACAGAGAAAATTGAAAGTATTCTAAAATTTAGATAAATTAAGATTAAATGAGATTGGTCGTCATATTATTTGTGTTGAAAAAGGTGATTTTGGGGGGGGGGTGTATAAAACGGGACTTTTTTCACAGTAATACTCAAAATATTCGTACCAATACAAAATTAAAAACATAAATAGGTGCTCATATTACTTTATTACAGTAATCACCAACCAGGGTTTGCAATAGTAAGGGAAGGTAGTGTAGTACCTCGAACCTTTTTGTACTTTCTACCCTGTACCTTTTTATTTATTGAAAATAAATTAATGAAACTATTTCCCCTCGATACTTTAGCCTTTCATACACAACATATATTTTTTCGGAATTTTAATTGAAGTATTTCAATACGTAATTAATGAAAGAAAAAAAAACTGAAAATAGGTCTAAGGTACAACACCGGTATTGTACCTTGGTCCAAAGGGTGTTGAACCTTGGACCTATGTCAAAAAACTTTAATTGCCCCTCTGAACTTAATAAAATGTTTGTGAAAAACTCAAGGAACACAAGTACTCATTGAACCACCCAGATGTATAAGCCAATTTAATAAATTATTTATACACTCTTAAAACGGCATTTTCAAGACTGAGTAAAAATTTCTCAAATCTGAGTATTTCACAAATTCAAACTGGCTCCGAATCAAATTTACTCAAGCTTGAAACATGCATAAAGTCATTTCTGAAAATATACAGGTTCTCAACAATGATACATCATGGTCTTTGTCAAAATTACCCTCTTTGATGGTACAGTGTTTGACCAGAACGTGACTGACTAGGTTACTTGTAATTAGAGTGTGATACCGCACCTGAGCGAGGCGGGCTATCACGTTTTAAAAGCATATACGTTTACTGCATGTAATATACGTATTATAAACGGCAAAGATTAAACAAAAATACATATAATTTGAGTGGTGACTAATGAATTGTTTGAAACTTAGTATTTCTGGTATTTTAAAATTGAAAGAATTTTGTTTTCATATTTGAAACAAACAGTTTCATATCAATATTATTTAGTAATTCAAGGTAGTTAAGTGTATCTTGGATAGGTCCAAGGTACAATACTTGATCATTTACCGAAAAATGTCTAACCACCGTGTTAATTTTAGGCCTAGCCTCATTTAAAGCGCATGTGATAATAGCTAAAACAATACATTATAAAATATTAAAATCACTGTAAAATTAAAAATCAATTTAAATTCATATTTTTAACAATAGCTTACGAAAGCAAAGATAGAAAATTTACTTTTGAAGGGTGAAATCAGTTTTTAGCGTATATCTTCAAAAATAGTCGACTTTTCTAGAAATAATTGAGGTGGACTGTGTTCTCTGGTGGTAAAGATGGAAACTACATATTTAGTGTTGCCATGTAGTACCTTAAAGTTAAGAACAGTGTAGGTCTGAGGTACACTACTTTCCCCTATAATTGGATTAAAACTTCAGTATCTCTAAATATGTAATCACTGGTTTCCTTCAATTACGCCACAACTGGAAAATCATACAACTTTATTATAGGGTATCTCGATCAATTAAGAAATATATCTTCGGCTTACAGGAGAAAGGCACTAAGTCACTTTTGGAGAATCTCTTAAAAGCGATAGAACGACGCCAAGATACGAGCGGATTTTCAAAATCTAGCAAATCTGAGAAGTGATCAGTGTATTGGTGAAATTGCATGGTGCGAATGAAAGCGATAGAATAATCGCCAAATTTGGGGTGACTTTACAGAATAGCTGAGCCTAAAGTGACTTGTGACTTTCTCCTGTAGCCGACGATATGGTTTCAAATGAGGCATTTAAGTGACTTCATTAGTGGACTTTATGGTTAAAGAAACAAATCAAATCACTTCAATACCTTAATAGAGATGATAGCTCTGAAGTACTTGAGCTACCCTTACACTAAAGATGAAGGATTTTTAGGTTGTGACGTTACTGCCCAAAACCAGCGTTAAATTAAAAACTATGGTTTGAGCCTAGGCATCCATTTTGTATCCTGAAGACGCTTAAGTATTCTATTAGTATCCACTAGTAGAGGAAACAGCGGACGTTTGCCTTTCAGAAAAAGTTACTCCAATGACACGCTCCCAAATAAATATACCACTGGGAGACACCGAACTATTCAAACGGGAATATAAGCACACGATTGCTCCTAAACGTGACCAGTTTCCGGAAAGTGATTTAGAAAGCGTATCATGTGATTTCTGTCAAGCAGAATACAGTCCGATCAGATTCCCCTGGGGTCAGAAACATTTTCTTATTTGTCCTAAAGTAACGTCCCTGGGATTGTTTTGGGATTGTGTCTGGTGTTAAGGAAGGGATGATGTGAACGCTCTCTCTTTTATGGTAACTCGAAAAATTATGTTTTAATAAACCGTTATTAAGCATGGTTTTATATTAGAGCTGAATTGTAGCTTATTTTATGTTAGAAATAAGCATGAAAAGTTATTTGCAGTGTTCTAAGCGTTAAACTAAAACTGTCTACATCACGTTTTACTGATAGTATCGTAAGGAACCTTATTACAAGTTCAACGTATTAATGATTATTTGGCTGTGGAAAGTTTAAAAATAACTAAAATCGGATTATGATTGTTTTGAATTAACATACTATTTCTGATAGTATTGAATAGTATTTGGTTATAGATGTTTCTGTTTTAAAATGCTATGTCGTAAAATGTATGTAAGGAATTTAATGTAAATATGTACATAAATAATTTACATAAAATGTTATACTCTCCTCCAATCTAATAATAAAATATGCTTTTTAACTACATCTTTAGTTGAGCTTAATTTTACAAAAATCTCTTTCAATGTAGAACAAAACTTATAAATCAATAGATTAAAAATTCATGTATTAAAATCTAATGTGTAATGTATACAAAAAAAAACTTCCAAAAGGTAGACAGAAATATCTCAAATCATATTATAAATTATAACAGCATAAATTGTTTGAGTATAATGAGAGAATTTCTCTCTAAATCAAAGTTAATTTTAAAAATAGAATCGTACTTTAAAAACCTATAGTCAATCATATTCCTTAAATCAACATTTTCGTTTATTATAGTCGTACGTCTTTCATGTCAAACAAATCGCCTCTATATCATTTAAGAAACCTCTCAAATATATTTGGAATATTGTGCAGAAAGGAAACCTTAGTGCTTTCATTCCCAGAATGCTTGACTTCATTTATAGCCTAAGGTCAGGCCTCGATTGAATTTCACTAACACACAAATTAATGTCAAGTACTACGAAACCAAAGATAACAATATACACCCGCTTTAACTTTGTTTTTGGAAAACATTGCTTCAAAAAGATGCTTCTAAAATGAAAAATAAGGTTTCCTAGAAAATGTTCCCCACAGCAATTGTCGTTGTCAATTATCTCACGCGTTGAATGGGAGAATATCAGGCTGCCAATATCACCCACTCAGTCATTACCGTGGGGCTTCGTTCCCTTATCTTACCTCTTTAGGATGGGCCAAGGTTATATCAGCTATGACTTTTTAATGCACTTCTGGGGCCTTTGGATGTCTCGTCTTTACCGTTTCGCTTTCTTTGGGGGAGCATTGGCTCTCCTCATAATCTAATGTAAATCACGAGTAACTTTAGGGGAAGCGCAGTTTCTGATTATTTTTGCAACTGTATTTTTAAGGGAGTGAGTGCACTTTTTAGAATGTCTGAGATTGAGGAAGTGTATACATATATGCATTCTTAAGGTTCTCTTAAAATTTAAAAAGAAACTTTAGTGTGTATGATCACTCAGGTATAGTTTAAAAGAAAAAAAATGTAGTGAACAGAATATGTTAAAATTGCTTAAAGAAATTATCACTTATTGCTTTTCAACAATTTGACATTTATAGACTTAGCGAGTTAAAAAAATTTTTTGAACGAACTTCGGTACAAAGTCATATAATGAAATACCTATTGGACGTATTAAACTGATATATAAAATTTAGCAAATTATTCTGGGGAAAGTTGAGTTTTAATGCTTGTAAGTCAAACGACTTTTAATCAAATTTCAAACCGGTCGTTAATTTGTAGAAAGACTGTACAGAGCTAATAGTAAAAATTTATACAAATTAATTTAATAGTTATTAAGATATCACGCACGCATCGTGATAAAGTTATAAGGTACAATAATAAGGCAAAAAATGCACAAAATACCAATTGTGCACTGTATTTTTTAATAACTTTCTGAACATGTTTGAATACACTAAAGAGGTGTGTTAAAATCTTATTGTAATTGTATCTAAGCCTATTAATAATATTATTATTCATAGTATTAGAATAAATTATACCTATTACAGAGTTAATTGCATTCTCTAGTTGCATTACAATTTACATCCAAAATAAGTCTATAAGCATCATACACTGAAGCAATTAAAATAATCTATTTATCTGATTTTCTTCAGTATGCCCTGTTTACATTGTACTACACTTTTATATCTTTATTTGATGCTGTCAATATTTATTACAGATCTCTATTCAGCAAAGCTTTTACACTTGTTTAACCATCTTATATGACTGCAGGGCTTAAGATTAAAGATGTTATACAAAAGACAAAGTGGACAAATCCGATAAATAGCAAAAAAGTATTCACAGATAATTTGATGTTTTAATTTATTTTTAATTTTTTTACTGAGTGGCTTTCAAGAAGAAAAAAGTTTTCCGATCGCATTATAATAAGGATTCACTCAAACGTAACGTTAAATGAGGGGAAAACGCTAGTAACAAAATGAAGAATGTTTTTCCAAATGGCGTAATCGGCATTAAGTAATTAAGTTACTAAGCAGTTTTGCGGTTTAAGTACTTTAAATGAATAACTGCTATGTAATCGGGCATTTTGAAACTGTTTCTAGAATTACAAAAATGTTTGGTGTTCAAGTTATATCCATTAAACAAGGTAATAATTAATTTATTTTTCATTAAGGTATGCTTTGAAAATGGGATGCACAAATTCTACTAACATTTAAAAGGCTAACGCTAATTTTTGATTAATGGGTATTCTCTCCCTAAATTATTGTTTAAAACAAATGAAGTATAAATAAATGAAAATAAACGACAAATGGCTGATATTGTAAAAAAAGGCTAAGGCTGATATTGTAAAAGGCTATAGGCTAAGTCAAAAACAATTTAAATAGTATGAATTAATATGCTCGCTAATTTAGTTAGGATTTTGAAAGAATAATTGCTTTCCTTTAGACAGGAAACTTTAAATAAAATTAAAAGTTTGCTATCTATTAAAAACAAAACTTAATTCTGTAGTTTAATTTTACTAAAAGTACTTTTTTGTTAAATTGTTTTGTGTTTATGCTTAGCTTTTTGCAGGTAATTTAAACAGTAAAACACAATTGATATGAAAGTAAAACAGTTGGCCTGAGTTTATATTGTGGCTTAAAGAATTTTTCAAGATAAATAAACCTAAAAAGAAATGTTATTTTTTCATTTATTGAATTTGCCAGAGGACTCTGATTGAGTAGGATGTCTTAAAATAGTTTGAAGGAAATTTTAGGTAATGTGCATTGATTTAGTTAAGAATTGAATTCGAAAACTTCAATCTACGAAACGAAATTGATTTTCAATGAAAACTATTAATCATTTGTAACAGAAAAAAAGTAGTCGAAGATTCATCTTTGGAAAAATTTCTTCCATCATTTAAATGGGTATTAAACCATGATAAAGATAAGAATAGAATTATATACGGATAACTTTCATATTTGAATTATTCCGTTTCTGGTTCTAAGCTGCTTAAAGAAAGAAGTTACGAAGATAACCATATCAAAGCTATAGGAAATGCAATATTCATGAAGTAGAAGTTTTACTGGCATCTGATAACTTTACTGTCAAAAAATATTCAGAGAATATAGAAGAGAATGTAAAGAGATACACGTCTATCTAGACAGGTGGAATGAGTATTCTTAAATTGTATGGAATATTGTTCTCGGAGATTTGGTTATTAAAAATAGAAATAAAATGAATATTTATGATATTTTTCTAGATGGTTTAGAAACATGGGAACATTTTAGAGGTAATCCCATTTACGATACCCGGAAATTCTCCTAAGATAAAAATATACATATCTTTAAGCATTTATCCAATTTTACACTTGAAAACTATATTTTGGCATTTTATCTTACAACGGAATAGCTTGAAGAAAGAATAGAATACTGTGACATCCCTAAGCTAAAAGTAAAGAGCTTTGAGACTTCTATATATTTTTGAAAATAAAAGGTATAGAAAATACATGGATCTACATATTTACATCATTTTGTACAGTTCATTATTAAATCAACTAGACATTTTTGCTACAGCAGTGCTATACTCGAGATAGATTGAAAAGAACATGTTTGTGAAGCAACACACCGAGTATCTTTACAGTCTTAACATGCCGGGAAGGTTTACAGAAAGTATTTTTCGCCTTTCAGTCGGTTTTGAGGCTTTACCAATAAGCCTATCGAAAAGGAAAGCTACATAAAGGTAGTATTAACTTTATAAAAGCAGAGCGGACCCGTAAAAAAAGCAGTCGGCTTCTAAAACTCATTTCAGATGAAAGGAAAAAGGTGGACACTCTTTTTATCCATGGTTGCTGGGAGACAAGAATGCATCAATAGAATTCTCTTATCAGTGAGATCAAAGCGATAGCAACCTCCCTACAGCTGGAGATAAAGCACCGAAAAGGATAAGAATCAGTGTCAGATAGAATTTGGAATTTATCACTTCTATGTTCATTCTTGTCACCCTTTCGTCTGTTACGGATAGAGTTTCTGTCGAGTTTCGCCCGCTATTGCAGATTCCTGTGTAATTTAAATAGATTCAATTACGATGCTGATCTAGGCAGGGAGTCGTCGAATTTACTCATGAGAAAGTTTTATTTGATTCGTCTATCTAAGGGAATTACAAAGACTTACTTACGCTTTGAGAACTCCTGTAACTAGTAGTACTAAGATTTGTTTGATTGGATTTTGCTCTTTTTGTAAGTTAAATTGTAAGTTAAAAGTAATTAAATTTAAATCATATTACGTTAAGATAAAAACCCTATCATTGTAACATTTTGAAAATCCACTTTTTAAAAAAATACTAAAATATGTATACCAAATATCTGCACTTGTTTTTTTTTTGTTTTTTGTAATCAGTAAAGATGTTGTCATCATACCGCAAGCTTCCTTATTGGAGTCGGAGTTTTTCTTTAGTTATCTAGATTATATAAATCCTCATTAAAAAAAAGATGGATATCTACATATTTTATTGTAGAATTTTTTTTACATAATTGCAAATCCTTTTAAGTTAGAATATTGAGTCAACCTCTTACTATTTAGAACGATGTTTTTATTTTATAATTTTATCTTCTAAAACTCTTTTTTTTTCTTTGATTTGACATGTTAAAAGTAAAAAAAATTAGATATAAACATAATTCTAAGGAATATATTCAGGTGAAATTGATGCGCATTGAATTAACTTAGAGTTGGGAACTAGCTCTGTGAGGTTTTGTACTGATTCTGTTAATAGTTGTATTTTCTGTAATTTATATGACACTTTTTGCAGGTTTAAATCATATGAACACCCTCAAGGGATTTTACGAATTTTCCATTAGTAGATCGCTCTTGTAATTTTAGGAAATGTTTAGGGACTTGTCAAAATTTCAAGGATTTTTTTATTTTCTTTCTACATGATTAAATTTTATTTTAAACTTGAAATTGGTAGAAATGTTTATTTTAGAAGTTAAAAAGCTTTAAATTTCTTTATAAAAATTTTTAATTAATTTTTTAATGTGATTATAATGCACACTAAATCAAAAAGAACAAAAGTACGAACAAAATGGGACTAATTTCAGGTTTTTAAGTTGCATAGTTCTCGAGTTATTAGCTGTTTAAAATTTATAGAAAAATAACTTCACAAAATTTCTTAAATATTAAAAAATTATTACTACCATTAAAGGGGTTATAAAAGAATAAAACCTGGAACATTATCTATAACAATATTAGTACCTCATAAAGAAATAATGTATAAAATGTGAAGGTCTAATCTTAGTTGTTTTCAGTTTTTTGTAAAAAAAAATCAGCACCTATTTGAAACTTTGATTTTGGCGGCACGTGTTGTTATTATTGTCCAAATGGGTTTAAATTTTGCATGCATTGTTTTTGCGCCTACTGAAATATTCACGATTTAATACTTGAATTCCAACTCCAAAGTTGTTTATTTTCCCCTTAAGCTATATTTGTAAATAAATTGAACAAAGAAAGTAGGAAAAAAAATTCAAGTTGTTCACAATAAGAGTCGGGATAATTTGAGAAAAAGGTTTCTGAAGCGTTTATTCTCCAAACAAAAAACTCCGTTTTATCGTGCGAACTCAATTTAAAGTACGTGGTATTCCTCAGTAGAACTTTTTTAAAGAGTTAACAACAGAATTTGACAAAGTGACCCTCAACCACCAGGTAAAAAAAAGGAACGAAGAGATAAGAAAAAGTTCTCTTTGGCCATTATTATTTCTCGGCAGCAACTACCTTGCAATTTCCAGAAAGCAGAATTGCTTTTCAACGGGAAAACTTGCAAAAGTTTCAATTTTCAAATGATTTGGATATATTTGGTGGGACAAAAACTATTGAGAGAGCATTTTTGCCCTTATTAAAAGATGACGTGAATCTTAAGAACTGCTTTTTCCTTACCGTTTGAAAGTTTAAGGACCAAAAATCACTTTCACTAGAGTCAGTAAATTCAGATAACTTTCCTAAAGAATGGACTACTAAAACTACTGACTCCTTGAAGTTTCCATTCGTAAAGTTAAGAGACAGTCAAAATATGCGTATATACATTGTATTTTTGAACAAGGAAAAATTGCCTTCACCACTGGTAAAGATAATGATGGTATCCAAGTCTCTCAATTGTATGTATACTTTTATATAAAAATAAAATTATTAACTAATTTAAAATATTCCTGAATTAAAAATTCTTTTGGAATAAGGGATCATAATTTCATGCTATTATTTAGAAGTTGTCGAATACTAATACTTCAAACATTCACATTATAATTTTTTGAAAGTTTATTATATTATATAAAACTAAAATAAATAGACTGCAAATTCTACTGCAAAGAATATATTTTCTTCATAAGGAAAAATAACCCATTATTTACTTGCTGTATTGTGGATTAAACTAAAGATAAAAAATTATATTGACATGAAAGGCATTTCATTTAACATTATTTTGATCGGATATGCATAATAAACTATGTTTTATTAAAACCATATAATTTTTAACAAACATATGTTAAGTAATTTATCATGGAGAAAGTATTGATTCCAGAATCCCTAAAAATAGAAGTATAATAGAAAGTTTGATTTCAGATATCGCTATATCCACCTATTCAGTGATATTTTTAACACTATAAGAGGTTATTTTTGTTTCCCGCTCTAAAAATATCACTCTCATTTTCTATTTAGACGGCTTGAAATAAAAGCGTTGTGTACTACATTCACTTTATAACTTACATCAGTTATAATAATATATCGTTATATAAATGTAAAAATGCTTAAAAATATGAATATGTTATGTAAAATTTTAAGTATGAACAAGGATTACCTGAATTTTAGATTTTGTTAAAAAAAAGTCCGTTAGAAAGACTTATAATCAACTTTTTATAAAACCTTTAAAAATTAAGGAGCTGAAAATTTTTTTCAGCTTAGTTTCACAGAAATACCCTTTTTTGAAAAATAGGTAATGATTCAAGAGCATTTATATTTTTTCCCCCGTTTCGTTGTTTTGTATATTACAAAATACAATGATTATATGATAAATCAACAGCTTAAAAATACTCTTCCTCGTAATTATCCTTTAAACTGTTCTCAAATTGGGAAAAAACTCAGTTTTTTGCAGAATAAAATTCCTAAGCAAAAAAATTTTATGTTTAAAGGAAATTTCAATCACCCCGAAAAGTTTTCACTGTACTGTAAAACTAATTGTCAATGCAAACTAATTGAATTCAGTAAATTTTACGGAGTTCTCCACTACGCAATTTCGTTCAATAGTCCCCTTCTCATTGAAAATTCCCTCCATAAGTGATGGAAGATTGTTCTCCCCGCTCACGTAGCTAAGGCTCGTGTTCAATGGCTGTCAGAACGAGCATTCGCTGCTCTACACTAAGCGATGAAAAGAATGCGTAAGTCTCCTGGCTGCATACACAACTAATGTTAATAGAAGGCTTATATGGATTACTAGATACCTACCAACGCTTAACAAATGTATTCTGGACAGTATTTCGAAAGCTGCTTAAGTAAGGGTACCCTATTGGTTATAGTATTTTTAAAGATTAACTTATGTTTCATCTCTGTCTTTTTAAAATAATGTTCTTATCAACAATCTATGCATGGTTTTCAAGGAATAATTAAGAGTTATAATACTGAATAAGATTTTACTTTCTAAAACACTCATCATTTTAAGCAGGATTTCGCATACTAATTAAATTATCCATGCTTTTATTTGTTTCTTAAGCTCTATGATAAAAGTGATTCACTGTATGTGAATTGCACTGATTCCTGTCCTTTTCAGAGATTGTTTCAAATGTTTCTAGGATTTTTACTTCTATATAGGCTATTCGGGACTTGGATGAAAAATAGTTTCTATCTTATAAATTCCATAAAAATTCCCTTACATAGGGTTTTATTCTAGATCATTTTAGGGTAGAGCTTACACCTTAACCAACTAAATAAATTGATCAATAAAACTTACCATAAAACCTTATCCTTAGCCTTATCTGAAATAAGTAAATATATTAAATATACCTACCTTAAAACTTTGATCCCGAAATTCGCACAAGTTCAAAAGAAAACAAGTTTGAATAAGGATAACATGATTTGGATATAGTATATAGGTATAAAGAACAGTTTATTTTAATAAGATATTCATAAATAGTTATAAAACTGTTATTCGATCTTAAGGTTGATAGTAGAAAATAAATGTGACATGAAATGAATAGCCAGTTTGAAAAAAGGGAATAAGTAAAAAAAAATGCAAATTGAATTTTTGTGTGCAAAAAAATCTTCAAGCTTCGCTCTACACATGAGTGCAAGTAGGGAAAAAATAACTAGCCCCTATCGGCAGATATATAGCCCCTTGAATTTGGCGAGATCAATGTCCACTCATTGTATTTTTTTTATTAAATTTGAAGTTTTAGTTAATTTGTCTTTCTTTTATTATCATTTGTGCTGTAAACTAAGTTAAAATAAAATTTACTTGTAATTTAAAAGTGTTATCACCTTTTTTATCGAGTGAATATTTGACTATTGATATTCACTTACTCCATTGATAGTGCCTTAATGACTCAGTTTCATAACAATTTTTAATTTTATTTGCCTCTGTCTTTCTATTTTTCACTTTTGTCCTGTGAACTAAACAGAGATATAGTTTAATTGTCGAATAAAGTGGTTTTTACGAACTTTTTTCATGCGAAATTTCATAAGGTTGAAAACGGGAAACAAGTCCATCAACTTTTTTCAACTGTAAAATATTTTTGAAAGTAAATTTTTTTTCGATGATTATTCTGTACTCTGAATAGAATCCTGAATTTCCTGTAAAATTTGGCGGCTATGCAACAAAAATTCCGATACTTACACAGTGTTTTTCAAAATTTGGTTTTTGGACTTATTCCCTTTTTCAAACTGACGATTCAAATAATGTAAGTTATTGAAATTTTTAGTAACCCAATTTTATGTGAATTCCTTGAATTAGCAACATTAACTCATGAATAAAACAAACATAATTAAAATTCAAAGACTGGAAACAATAAAAATGCATTAAAATGCTCATTAACAGCCGTTTTTGCAAAACCAAGCATCCACAAATGCAAGCTTCCTAAAGAAATTTTTCTTGAGAAGGCTTATTTAGATCTTTGCCCACACGACATTTTTATTCTGTTTTGCAAAAGGTGCGTTATAGAAGCTTTCCGTGATGTCTTAATTACTTTTTAATTAGTTTCTCCATTAAGTGCTTTGGATAAATTAAAAACTTTTCACCACAAAAACTTTGAGCGTTGAATGCAATTTTTTGGTTGCCTTTCAACCACTTACTTTTGGTTTCATTGGATCGTAGCTTTGAATTTTTCATTTAAGTAGAAGTTGTGCCTCGAGATTTAAAAAAACGAAACGCATCATTAGATTTTGGAAATTTAAAGCAGCTTTAACAAAGTACATGAAAAGAGGTTGCACGAATACTTTATCGTATCACGTTAAGATTATACGATATTTATGTTAAAGCTTTGATAAAAACAACTCCAATTAAAGTAAGTTTACGGCGAATGTTAAATTGAGGAATCAATCTTTCATCTTATGGTGATGTGAAAAAATATAAAGAATAATAAATAAGATGGAAAATAGAGTGACTTTAGAAATAGGGGGAAATATATACGTTTTGGGGATATATAACCTTATAATTACATATAATATTATATGTGAACAATATTCAATTTTATGTTTTGTTTAGACTAAAATGAAACAAGTAATTTTAATTCGCACTAAATTTTATTTTAGTAAATTTCGAATAAAGTAATTAGTTTTAACAAAAATGTTGAGAAATGGCAATGCTTTTTAATATTTAGCAAGTAAATTGAATACTTTTCTGTCCAAGTTTTAATACGTCAAATGCCACGTGATCACTCACAAGTGAAGTCGGCAATATTAACTTACAATGAAAACTTAAAGTCCGTTGCCAGAAAAGAAATACCAAAAGGATATATTCAAATTTTCCAAAACTTTTTGATACATTTTTTTAAAATATATATGTTATGGGCAAAGTGATTAATCGGGCATTATTAATAATGCCCGAAGTGGAGGCGGGCAAAGTGATAAATTTCATTCATAAATTCCGCTGAATTTATCACATTGCCCGTAACATATATAAGGATCCATAATATTAAAAAAACCCTAGTTTCAGATAAAGAAAAAAGAATAACAAAATAAAAATAATTCCATTTTATGGCGTCATAAAAACTTTTTTTAAAAATTCATTTTATTTTTAATTATATTTACATGGATTAACTAAATCTTGGTCCGTATATCTTGATAGAATAGTGAGCCTGAAGTTAGAAGTTTAGTGGAGCTGTTGCTTTTAACTAAAAAATTCAAAGAGGCCGTTGATTTATATTGCATATTCCTTATATCTCTCTAACTAATTTAAAAATCCAATGTTTTACCACCACCACCGTAACTACACACGAGGCCCTTTCTAAACCTGCTCAAACCCATCCGAATGAAGAAATCTCCACAAACTACATCTTCCCTAGAATATTGAATAAGGTTCGCCACCCGAGAAAACCCGTATCAATTTCGCCGAGACGAAATTCCGCTTAGGATTAAAAAGTCCGTGCCGGCCGTAGATCCTGAGCCGCGCTAAATTATTCAAAAGTTTCGCTGCTCGCAACTTTTTCTCCATCGAAAGTTATGCGGAAAGAACCCAACGAGGAACAAAGCCTTGGATCCGGTCTAGAATGAGTCCAATTACATATAGGGGGAGGATGAATATTAATGTAACTCTCTGAAGGAATTTTAGCGAGAAAAGAAGAGAGGACGGATTCGAATATTTTTGAAGGGTTTGGGAGTTCGTATTTCGATTGTGGGTTTGAAAATCGATATCTTTTATTGATGATGAAAGGCCGTTCTGGGAGGATATGCATTGAGAGATATTTTGACTTTACTGAAGGCAGGGATTTCAGAAATATAGGTTTTCGGGTTTGTTGAGAAATATTTTTTGTCAGGACTGTAAATTAAGTAAACTCTACAGCGAAGCAATTCGTATAAGGAGAGTGTGATTTTATTGTCTCAGTTCATTAACACTCCATATTTTATATGTCTGATATTAGAGAATTACTAGTGTTACAACAGTTTTTAACAGCGTCAAATAATTATTGCTTAAGATATTCCAAAAATAGAATCTATTACGTCAGAAAAAAGTTGAGTCGGTTTTTTTTTCGAATGTTTTTATGAAATGAAATATCTAATCGCACACATTAAAGTATAATTTTTTTTTTCAAAACCTAGTGTCAAATATTTAATGTTTATTATATATTTGATATTTTGATATCCTTCATATATGCTTCTTCTTGTAATAATAATTTTTAGTGTATAAAAATAACACCAGCAATATAAAAAACATTCATCAATGTGTCTTGATTAAAAAGAATTAAAGAGAAGTAGTATTAGGTGTTTGAAAAGCATCAAGAGAATGAGTCACTTTATTCCTTTCATTTAAATCTAGGGAAGTAATCTAAATACAATACAATGCAAAACATATTAAGTTTGTCAGAAGATTTCATTACCTAAACCCTCGAGAAAGAATACCCTCAGGTGAAATCTTCCTTCCTTGAAATCAATTACAATCGTGATAAACAGCAATCATTACATTCGCTAGTTTCCAACTTTGTCTTTCTCCTAACCATTTACGTCAACGTCCTTCGCCAGGAAAACACTTTGCAAAAGACATATCAAGTAACCGGGACTTGGCGAATTCACATAATGCAAATTAACCAAGCTGAAACTATCGAAAATCCACTAATTACAGCAGTTAATTACTCCCACACGTTAATGACAAACTTCTGGGGCGTACGGAGACAAGTCTTACAAAGGCATGTAATTACCACAAGGAAGTCATTATTCCGAACTTTTAACGGGAACTGTAAATTTCGAAATGGATTGGGAGACCAAGAGTTTCCCTGAAAGGACTCGAAAGGGAAAGAAATTAGAAGTCTTTCGATGAACAACTCTCTGGACATCAAGCCGTCCCGCCAAGAGGAACAGTGAGAGGCTTTTACAACAAAGAGCACTTAGAAACGGCCTTTTCTAACCCGATGGGAAATACAAAGGAACTGAAACACATGCCCAAACAGTGAAACCCAATCGTCACAAAAGGTGACATTTTATAAAAATTAATGGAAATAAAGTTGTTTATTCAACCTTATTCAACTGGTTTGGTGTAAATATTTATTTGCTTGGAGGGCGTCGATATTTTCGTAATTTAAACTTAAAATTATTTTACTTCTAAAAGAATTAGTTAATTGTTTAAAATTATTGGTAACTGATTCAAAAATTTTCTAAGTATGAACATTATAAAGAAAATCAAATTATAAGCCTTTATTGTAATTATCAGTCTGGACTTCCTGAATATGATTGACATTAAGTGATAAACTAGAGGACGGCTTGTTGGCAGAGTTAATCGAATCTAAATATTGGTATAGGTCCAATAAGGGTTTGAAGGTCCTCACTGTATGAATGTATAGTGCTCCATCCCTTTCAAAATACATTATTGCTTTAGCTATTCAGACAGTGGAATTTCAGCTTTAGTTCAGTGTATTGCAAGTTTATGCTATCACTCAATATTATCTTTTGACGAAACACGTAAGGAATTCAACTGCTTTTTGTGAGTTGTTACCATCTCATAAAATATTAGGATAAAATTAAAAGTGCAACTTTGTTAGAGATTCTTAGATATTTTTACATTGTATAGTAGTAAAATTATTATATCATTCAAATTAACAAAGGGTAGTGCTTTACTTCTTGGAGGTATCTATAACACGCATCTTTTAATCATATCTCCTTATATGTTCCTCTATCTCACTCTATCACTCTATTTCACTATCTATCATTTTATAATTATTTTTAGCTTTTTCTCTCCATAAATATATTTATCTTTTTCTGTCTCTCTCCCTCTCGTTTTCTTTACCTTTCTCTCCCTTCTTCCCTCTTTATTCTTCACTTTATCTCTTTTACTGTTTCCCTCCTCCTTTTCTCTATTCACTTTCCTCCTTTTCTCTATTCTCTCTAAAACACATCCTCCCTTTCTATTTCCTTCTCTCCCTTACTGCTTTTGAATTCCCGTGCATGGATATTTTCTTTAAAATATTGTCAAAATCCTATTGGCTTTGCTCTTGAGACCATAAAAGTAACGAAGCGAAACAATGTTTCCATCTTCCGTACTATTCTATCCCAAATTAATTTATCCCACACTATATAAGCTACTTTCTCTAGAAAATGTCTCTCTCTAAACGGAAAACGTACCCTCAAGGCAATCTGTATAATTTAATTTGAAAATACGAAATGGGATTACAAGCTAGAAAAACAATTTTACCTCCCATTAAATTTTTAAATACTTCGAAAGAAACAACGGACTGACAAAATAAACATTTTTTTTTGTGAAGCCTAATTTTCGAGGCCCATGATTTCTTTGGCACGAGATTTCATTTGTACATTCTCTCTTTATTTTTATATGAAAAAAAGTACAGAGATTTGCCTTTTGATGCGAAAAAAAGTCAGAATTATAAACTACCCAGTTTTAATGACTGGCATTTAGAATTTAATTGGTGTGAGTTTTTCTTTATGTAAAAGATAGGGAGAATTTAAAGTTAAAGGAGACTCTGGTGTTATCGATTGTATGACTTTTTCTAATGGTAGTTTTATCTAAAGAAATGACTAGTTGTCTAAAACAATTAACTCATGATTATAATGGTATAAAATGGTGTGAAATCATAAATAATTGGTAAAAACCTAAAAAATTATTTCCATATACTTTTGCATCCTAATACCAATACCAGTACAATATCAGTACCTAAGTCATATTCTAAAACTATAAAAAAATGTTAAAATTATTTGAACCTAACTATGTATTTATAATTTTTCTCTCTTTTTCATTAGATTACAAAGGCCCCACTTTCTAACTTAATTTAGCAGGATTTTTACATACAGCTTCATAGTTTTATTTTACCTTACCCAGCCCAAAAAATCCCTAATCCTAAAACAGAGTAGATACGCCATAAAAACAGTTTAGTGTCTTTACTGTAATAGTTTGTTATTCTTTACTTTAATTTTGTTTTCTTCTTTAACTGCAAAACGAGGTCAGGCATGGGCGACTAAACTGATTTAACAAAAGTAGTAACAAAGACTACACAGGAAAATGTTTTAAAAATCCCGATTGTTATCGTCGTGAATTTATTTAATTCGAAATGTATTTAGGTGCCACCTAGTCAAGCGTTAAGGATTCCGTTCAGAATCCATTCACTCAAATTTTATAGATCAGCCACAACTTTTTTGCTTTTCAAATTTGTAAAAATTAAAATTCTTAAAAGTTTTAAGTTTTAACCATTACTTCATTATTAGATTAAGTGTGTAAGAATTTAAAATACCAATAAAATTTTATTTATTCCTCCATTATAGGTAAAGTAACACGAATAAATTTCATACGATCCACATTCAAGCAGCACAGCTTAGCCGACAGTAAATTTAAACTAGTCTCTTGTTCCCTTTCAACGGTAAAAACAATAAAATCTGAAACTCCAGCCTTACGGGAGCAAAATTTGTGATTGATGACTAAACGCTTTCTTTCCAGCACTTTTCCGCTTGTAAATCACTCCGACTTACCGTCCAAAAATAAAACCAGTGTCTACTTCCGACCAAAACAACCCAAGATCGAAGTTTCCGCCGCCGGTCACTCTGATTACGTTCTTGATTCACTCTTCGGCAGAATCCAAATATTGACTGCCCCCAGTAAAGTTTACGGCCGATAACGCTGGCTTCTGCAGATTCGTTTTCACACCAAGGGAAACTATTTCCGATCCCACGGATTTATTTATTATAGATTGACAGAGATCCGATCTTTGCCCGTCCCCGGCAATTCCGCCGTGACGTCAGAATGCGGGTCTCTCATTGACAACCTGGGAATGGGCGCTTTATCAAAGTGTAATTTGATTGTCGATGGAAGGATCAAACTGCTCGTTTTCTTGAGCTGTAGAGTACTATTTGATCCGAGAGTCTTTTTCACGGGGTCTTGTTTTTAAAGGGAACTTTAGAGTTGGTCATTTGGGGGTTTAAGAGAAGGGACATTTATTATCCCCGGCTCATTTATAAGGGAATGTGTAAGGAGAGATTTAGGAGATCTTGTAGTGAGCCTATTTAACTTTAGTTCTTCAAATTTCAATAAATTTCAAGGAATATTGTCAGTAAGCGCTTGTTTGGTAATTTATTTTTTCGAAAATCGCTGAAAAAGAATTAATTGGGAAGTATATATTTTTGAGGGTGCGTAAAACACACAAATTTATTACATACATTTAAATTTGTTTTCTCAAATATTATTAATTTTTTATCGAAAAAATGTATAATGCCACTTAGCTAGTACTTTAGCGTAATAATAATTTGAAATGGGAAAATGTAAGAAAATTCTTTTATATCTCTAGGAAATTTATAGGATTATTTATAGGAAATTTAAGACATATATTATCTCTATTTACACTATTTTTAAAAATAGTATTAAATTTCCAAAAAAATATATTTTAATCAAATTTAGGATGCAAAATTGTTATTTAAGTTCTGAATAAACTACATAATCAATTCGATTAATCGTATGTTACAGACATAAGCAAATTACTTTTAGAAGCTTTTTTACAAAATTAGATCTACGTACTAATTCGTTAAGCTTAACATAGGAAGATTAAAATCAGTTTTGATACTTAATATTTGTGTAGATTACAATTTAGAAATAAACTTGTTTTGCTTTGTTAATTAGTTTGCTTATGGAATAAATTTTGAAACCTTTAATTATTTATAACTAAAATCAAATGCTAAACTTAATATTACGTAATTTCATTTTTCTGTATGCGATCGTATAAATAGTTCTCTCTTTTCAAAATAATTCTTCACTTCTATATTTTTGTACATCCAAAGCACATAGTGTTAAATACCCTTTTGTCATCAAAGCCAAATATTTCCCGTCTCATAAACCTTATCCATGAAAAGAATACACATTTTTATGATGAGTTAACAATCAAAATGATATTCTGGTTTGCGTCCAAAAAAACTCTCCCTCTTTCCATGCGAGGATGACACACACTGGCAAAAAGTGTGCATCCACAGGATAAGCGTGATTCCCATTCGATGCAACATCAGGAGGAAGAGGCGAGAGATAAAGATGAAACCCTGATCCATTATTAATCAAGTCAGCAACGCATACGGTCTCGGCACATAGCCAAAAAATCTGCACTGAAGCTTGTAAGGAGAAGTATAAAATATGCTTTATATGTAGTGCTCTGATCACCTATTTTGACGGCTGAAAATTACGATAGTGGAATCGGTAAACAAGGACTAATCTTATTTCGATGGACAAAGTTTGGACTTGGAGAAAGTTTATTAATTTGAAATAAGTTGATATGCATTTAATAGACAGATGTTGATTTAAAATGCAATTGAAAGATAAAAAAAAATTCTAGTTTACGCGCTTAAAAAGTATTAGGTGCAATTCCGTTAACTGACCCCTTAAATATCGTCAAGTTTTTTGGTGTCAAATATTCAAATATCGTCAAACTTTTATGGTTGTCATTAATGTAACTACATATTTTAATCTACTAGTTTACAATACTTTGCGATATTTCTAATTTTTGGCGTCTAAAATAGCTTGGAGATATTTAAGGAGACATATAACGGAATTGAATCAAACATTGAATAAAACTAAAAGTAAGAAACATAAAAAAATTAAGAAATATTGTATTTCATTTAAGAAATTAAAAACCTTAATGCTGATATAATTTTACTAAAAAATGCGTCAATAGATATACAAAATTAGATTTTGAATTAAAGCAATGTTAATTAATTTAAGATGAAACACTTTGGAGAAATAAAATAAACAATGATATATTAGTAATGGTTTTATAAATAGTTAAAAGTATACAATTAGAAAAAAAAGGATTCTTGTAAAATGGCAAATAGTCACGCTAAACACATAAATACTTTGGTATGGGTAGGCATTAAATAAACCTCTCCAATGTGAAGAACCTCATTGTAAAAATTTGAAACATTTCCCAATAAAGTTTTTACTTCAACGTATCTGTCAGAGTTACGATATTCTTCCACAACCCGCGCTTCAAGGCATTTTGTTCAAACATACTATCATAAATCAGCATTGTCTCAAATTTTTCATTCGGAAGGAAATTTAATTTTCGAAATTCACCCAAAGGCTTGCTTTTATGCGCGGTATGCAGAAAAATGCAATCCATTTAAGTGAATCATTCTTATGACATCATTTTCATTTCTTTCTGTTTATTCCTTAGGTCACCTCGGCCCACAGAATTCGGTAAAAAGTTATGGGCTGATAATAAATTTTAGCCACTTTGTAGAATACGACAATGTTTGAAAGAAACTGAATTCAGAATATATATTTGGGTTATTTATGGGAGGAAAGAATGGAATACGTTCGATTTGAACTAGTTTCTTTTGTTAGTTGCTTTTCAAGTCGTTTGAGATAAGGTTTATGGTAATATGCTACGCTATGCACATTGGGAATTAAACTCTTTTTCAAAGCAATTTTTTATCAGATTTTATATTTAGAAAGGTTTATACATATGCACATTATAATTTCGTAGAAAAAGTTAGTATGATTTAAATACATATTTTATAGGGTGAAAGATGGTAAACATCTTTTTTTTCGGTTTAAAAAAAGAAAGAAAGCATTGCAGAATTTGCATTTAGTCACCACCCCTTCCTTTCTCTAATCATCACATAATACTCCTTTTAAGTTTTTTAAGTACGACAAAGTGTTTTTTAAATGCACGCTAATATTAAAACGATACGAAAATTAAAAAAAGAAATAGGAATGAGGGACATTAATAACAATTGTTATACATCTAATGCCATAAAATCAATGATGATCCACTGTACTAAATGGTTGTGATTGGTTAGTAATTATACAGCTCAAATATCATGTAATGCACAACAGAACGCACTTGCGTGCCCATCATATGACAACCCCTATTCCAGACTGGACCAATGTCACCCATTTATCATAAAGGTAATTCAGGTCTCTTCAAATGGTTGAATGCCATTCAGGGGCTCTAATAAATTAACTAATTATTTTGAGTTGAATACATTGAATCGATTTGGTGGTATTTAAAACTCAATGAACATTTTAGAATCCATCTGAGATATGTATATTGTTATTCATCAATTAATTTAGTTGTTTTTAAACATCTTTTAGGTTTGAGATATTACAATAAAATAATATTTAGAATAAAATAGGCACTGAAATGTATATTTTTAAATATTTTTTACCATTTGGCCCGTATTCAGGTGATTTTTTTGGAAATTATGCTTTAATATGAATAAGAACTCTTGTTACGCGCTGAAATCAACAAACTGGCGTTGGTAGAGCATATTATATCCAAAGCTACCAGCTGAATAGGTTCCATCAGAGTATTTCAAAAGGATCTCCCAAAGTATCACATACACACTTCTGGAACCATTTAATGATGAAAAAAATCTCGTAACATCACCACAAAACCACCAAAGCAAAGAAATCTTCACCGAAACATTATTTCTTCTCTCTCCGAACGGAAGCATCTGTTTACAGATAACACAAACTCTGCCAACGATTCAGCACAAAGCATCGATTTTAGTTCTCGTCCAGATATTCTCCGTTTCCTATTATTCTTCTATTAGCTGCTTCTAACGTAGATTTGAACGGCCTCTTTAGCACCTTATTCCTGATACAGACTAACCAGTTTGTGACGTTTTAATTTTAAATAGATGATTTTATTTATGTAAACTCATTTCCAATTCGTAAAATGCTTAAACGCTTTTTAAACAGAGCAGAAAATCCGACCTAATTCAAAATTCTGCAGAAGAATGAAAAAAATGTTAATTTATTAGGCCGAAATTAATTATTTAAAGGTTGAAATCAATTTTAGAACATATAGATTACGTTAATTTTGCTATCGTCAATTAGGAATATTCCATTTGCATTTTCTTTTAAATACTATCTAATTTAAAAATTAAACAAAGAACGTGTTTTAAATTAAAAAAAAACTAAAAAATAAGGAATTATTACTACTATTATGCTTTGTAAAGAAATGTTTTAAACCTTATTTCATTTATTTTTATAATAACCCTTTATCAAGGGTTTGTAAGAGGTAAATAAAATAAACCACACACAGTTTTGATAAGTATGAGATAGGGGGATTATCATTATTTATTTAAATGAAATTTCATTTTAATCATGTATTTTTCTTTTAATTGCAGGTGAGTGTTAAAAGCTTTTGAATATGATTCAACAACGGTAATACTATTTTCTATTTTTCTTAGAACATTTTTAACTTAACTTCTTCCGTTTAATAGTTCTTTGATATCTTTAAACTTATATTTTCAAACAAATCTATGGAATACAATATTTTAAATTTGATTGATTTCACGATTTTACTGAACAAGAAAAACAAATATTTATTGGTAGCAAATTTTGGTACTATAGTACAGATCTGTTTTATATTTCAGTAAGTAGACCTATTTTGTTCACGATATCTTAAGATTAATAGTTTCAATCTTATCGATAGCCCCATTGTTTTAACCCAAATTCTAGAAAATATTAAAGTAGAAATCAAAATTCCAAGATTTCCACAAATAAATGTAAAGAATAGATCATTCAAGAAAAAGCGAAAACTTTTTCCAAATGGCGTTCATCCAACAACTGTCTCTTTATGTTAGTGCAGATAGTGAACATGTTTGTTTTCCCAGAAAAAACATCAAATTAATGCTTTTCAACGAAAGAAAGGGATAAAACATCATGTTTAACAAAAAATTCCAGAAGAGTGAGTTTTGTTATCCAATTTTATAGGTTTAAATTTATTTTGAGTGGTATTCGGAAGATGTTTTTTTTTAAAGTAAAAGTAAGAGCTATTCCTTTGGGATTTGATTCTTAAAGTAAAGAAAACTTTGTATAGATATTTAAGTAAAAGGTTGTTTTTATAACTAGATTTTCAGATTTAAATATAAAAGTTAAACAAGCTGATTCCGTTAATTAATACCTATTAAAATAAAAAAAGAACCCGAAAAAAAAGGAGAAATATTTTTTTTATTTCCTTCAAATGTAAAACACATTCTATAAAATTAAAGTAAACGTAATGCACGGAATTTTAGGATAATTTTTTATTCATATTTGGTTTCAAGATAGATATCAACACAAAAATGTGAGGTTTTTTTAATCCTTATTAAATATTTTTATGTGCTGAAAATTTGTATATTAAATAGTACTTAAAAGTATTCTCGTTCATTATTCTCAAATGATACCTATTTTGGTCAAAATATGTATGTTTTATTAAAAAATAAAATATATTTAGGCCAATAAAATTTTTAAACCGTATATTTCAGAGTTATAAATATTTGCACCTTTTCTTAAAAATGTATTCTTGTAAAAGTATTATACTCTTTTAATAAAAAAAATAATAATCTAGACACTAGAAATCTTCTTTTTCTAAAAAAAAAATACAAAGTTTGTTCCTCCGAAGTAGCAAAAATATTCCGTGCATCCCTTTATCATAAAAAGCATTTAGATAAGCAAGATATTTCCTTGTGACAGGTAAAATGAAATTTTGATAAAAACAGCATAGGTCTCATAGGGGGAATTTAATGATGCACTTTACATGCATTCATGATGAATGGTGAAGATCAAGAAGGGTGAAAAAATACCCAAGAAAGATTAATGCTTTTAAATTGAAAGTAATGATGCACTTTACCTTTTGTAATGGATATGATGGCTGGAAATCCAACCCCATTTGCCTCTGAATGAATATTTTAATACTGTTTGAATTTTTTTTGTGTGGGGAAGAGGAGTAAAATACCTGTTTGTATTATGGGGAATTGTGAAAAAAAAAGATATATTTTTTTTTGTTGCTTAGTAGGTTTGATATTTTTTCAACACCACTGTAACATTCACTTTAACTGGAAACAAATAAGTTTAGTTCAAATAACCGGATTATCTCAAATATTAATATTCTTTAATGTGCATAAAATACCCTTTAAAACAGTTTAACTCAAAAAACTGGAATGTTTGAAATTTAAAAACATTGAAAATTTAAAAATAGGTGAATTTAAAAATTTAAATACTCAAAACATAAGTAAAAGTTTTGGAAAAATATTCTCAAACACTCTCAAAATTGTGAATTTCTACTTTTATTTTACATGAATGAAAAAACATTTTCCATTTTACTTTAAACACATATAGTTCTACAAAAATAAAATGCAAATGTATATAGTAGAACCTAGTTTGAGCGACTCCTTATCCAACCCCTAGACAACATTATACGTTCGTTTTAACAAGAGGACGCTATAAGGAATAAAATTATCATTAAGATAAAACAAACGTTTTTTTATTACTGGTTGTAACGTAGGTGTCATTATAACGGGGGTAGTTGTAAGGAGATTTTACTTACAAAAACACATAATTACATAGAATAAAATTGTGAAAACCCTTAAAAACATGTTCTTACTAAAAAAAAAACCATCGTCCTTATGTTTGAAATATTCATAAAATATAAAACATTTATATTTCTACTTTATTTTTACGTTTACTTGAAAAGTGATTTGCAAAAACAATTATAAGTAAATTATGTTCAGTATTAACTACTGAACTTTCCATATAAATACCTTCATTTCTCTATTACCAGAATTATTTAAGATCCCGCCCGTTGTGTTTTCTCTCGATAAATAACAAAGCTTCGGCTAAGTATAAGACGAGAAGCAATCAGTAGACGTGTTAATCAAATGTTTATTACTCTCCTTTGACATAAGTAGGAGAATTACGAGTGTCTTAAAAATGCTTTCATAGAGCACTTGCTTATTTACGAGGCGTATTTGTTAACAAGTCAATCTCTCGAAGGTAGTTTCGTTCTAGGTGGCATAGAAAGAGCTATTTATTTTTGTCTCGTAAAATGTTTTTATGGATGAAGTAATATTGAAACACGGATTATTTGATACATAAATTATTGTGTAGGAAATATATTCTTCACATTTTTTTATGATAAAATACAATTATGGAAATGTTGACAGCTAGAATAGTTAATTTTAATTAGAATGTTCACGTCATTTGGAAATGTATCTAAGGTCTGAAACTTTTGTGGCTTTCAATACTTTACAAATTAATATATTGTTAGTGAACTTACAAGTGTATAATATTATATAATATAGTGAGAACATATCTTCTAATATTCATATGAGTAAATTTGGCGTATAATTAATATAAAAAAATATGAAAGAAGTACAGAATAAGAAACATATATATTACTTATGTTATACACATACAGTTTGGCTCTTTTCACAATATCAGTCCTGACAAGCCCAAAATTTCTATAGAATTCAATGGCATTTTTGGGCGATTGAGGACAAGACTGAAAAGGTTAGAGGAAAACTGAAGCTAATAAATGAAGATTAACACTTTTATAAATGGAGTATAGCGATGAAATTTGGGCAATATAAACATTAAAATATTGTCTTTATACCTAAAGGCTTGACTAGAAAAAAATTTCGTGTTTTTTCCCCTGAAAAACATTTAAACCCTTTTTAAAATTTTTAGATGGTGTTCCTTTTTATGTTTTAACTGTCTTTCTATTAGTTAAATACTTTCTTAGGTGGAGTTTCTTTCTAACACGGGAAAATTTTAATCCTTAATTTGGTCCTACTACATTATTTCCTAATTGTGAAAAAAAATTACCAAATGTCATGTTTAGTAATTTTTGTATAATAGTTGTAAAGTTATACCATAAAATATCCCGATAAAATAGGTAACAAAAATTTAAGAAAAGTCTCCTAAACTTTATAGAACATTATAGAGAAAACAGTTTTTCCCTCATCAGATTTGATGGATTCCAAATAAAATAGATTCACGTCTACTATTTTTGGATCCTTAGAAGCTTGATGCGTTTCTAATGCTCTTAGCAAGATTTGAGTGAATGCTATCCTCATTTTTCTCTAGTCGAAGCCTTAGATTATTTTTTGAAGTTTCTTACCAATACACATTCAAAAACATTCCAATTGCTTTTCGGTTAGAGGTGATTTAAATACCATTTTCAGGGGCTTAGAATTTTCAAACTAAAAATGAGTCTGCATTTAAAATGACGAAATGATTGTATGGAAATGAGTATTTTAGTTTTAATTTCTTTGTTCACGATTCTATCATTTTATTCGGAAACCAATATTGTGTAGATTTTTGTGAGAAATGAGAAATGATTTGTAAAACCAAAGAAACTGTAATGCGGATTTGCATTTAATTTTAACAGATTTTTGCGACAGAATTGGAAGACTTGGTTTTTTAATTAAAATAAAATGAGTATGTTTGAAAATTAATTACGGAATGAAAATTTAGTAGTATCCTAAATTTAACAATAAATTATTTTAATAGTTGCTTCAATCGAATTTTTATCAATTGAATTACCAAATTATTTACTAATTTATTCTCCTTCTAATTACCTTTTAAAATATCAAAATAATCAATTTTATTAAATCTTAATTACTGGGAGACTTATTGTTAATTTAAATTTTAATTTAATCCATAGTTTTTTTTGTTTGAAGTTAAAAATAAATATAATGATTGAATAAATATTTACTCCTTACAATATCAGTATTTTTAGATTAATGGAGCACCGTAATTTTTTTAACAACATGTGTTTTAATGTTTGTTTAAAACCTTGAAACAAAAATTGTCTTTGATACCACCAATACTTTCTTGGAATGCGAATAAATATTAACTGTAAAAAAATATCGCAAAGAGTTCTTTCATGATATTCTTGCAATTTTATATTTTCTAGGATAAACAACCTTTTATTTTTGATAACAAAATACGTACAGGGTGTTTCAAAAGTCCCTTTCACTGCTTTTATTTGGAAACAACATCTCCTATGGTAATCTAAGTAAGGTCTACCACTAGGTAAGTGACCCTGGAGAATCCATTGAGATGACTTACAGCACCCCAAACGGTGAAATAAGGAATTAAAAAAATGTTTAAAAACTAAAGGAGATAAAGCAAAAGAAAACCTCAATGAGAGAAGTTGCCAATGTTATGAAAAACTCATTGAAAACAAATTCATGAAAATTATCAATAGATTAATGAAAATATGAATATTCGCGGAGATATTGGCATGTGAAAATAGCACTTTTTCAGGCTTCAAAAAAGAAAACGTTGGCAAATGTGCAAGTTTTTTTTTATATGTTTTGATTAAATTTTGTCTTTATTTAACTAAAAAATACAAAACTGAAAAAGTGCCATTTTCACACGCTTATATCTCCATGAATATTCGCAATATATTTTCATGAAATATTTTGAGTGAGTGTTTCATAACATTGCCAACAACACTCTTGGTTCTAATAAAAGCCGTGAAAGGGAATTTTGAAAAACCCTGTATAATAACTGCTTTAACCTAACTTATGTTTTAAATCACTGTATAGACTAAAATATCTTGTTGGTTCTCATAAAACATGATCGATTTTCTTGATTACAAAAAGTAATAATAAGTAAAATGAAGTAAATAGTACATGTAAATAATATTTATGTAGTAAATCAAATTAACATGTCATATATTAAATTAAAAATTAAAAATAATTTGTTATTTTAACCATATGTGTCAAATAAATAATAATCATTAAGCTAATTGAAGCTTAATTGTAAATTTATTGAATATTTTTTTTTTTTGTAACTAGTCTGTTGGACCAATGGAATTTATTCTATAGTAGACTGAACTGTTTTTTGAGTTCTAACACAAAATGCTGATTCCAAAACAATAAAACACTTAAAAATCAGTAAAAAAATATTATCCATCATCAATATATGATAATGCGCACACTAGTCTTTATGGTCCTTCAATTCTTTGGTATGAAACAATGCACAAATTAGACATCCAAGTCCCGCTATTCCCACATACAAAACAATGCAAGAATTAGCCATCCAAGTCCCGCAATTCCTTCGTACACGACCCGTCTCGCGTCTCATTACTGCCTAAAGAAACGGGATCTTCGCAGGAAAGTGATTGAAATCCAATGGCAGCGGAGGCCTCTGATGGCGCTTTGCTTAATGTGTTTTATCCCGTGATTTGATTTAAAGTTCCACAGGCCTGTTTGGGGCTGCATTCCGCTTCGAAGAATCGAAGAGGTGTTTGTTTAGGATTTTTAGAGTTCGCTGGGTTTCCAATTACACAGGCAGACCCTAGTGCAGCCTTCGATTTGGACTCCCTTGTGTAAATAGGGGAGGGGAAGAAAATGGAGTTGGGCTCTTCACGCTTGGTTGAAGACACATCGGATAAATTTAACTGAAGATCCTTTCATAAAAACCCTTTAAATACTTAAAACTGGTAGAAGGCTAGGTGTCTTAATGTATATATCTTGTTGTAGTATTTATTAATGGTGGGTCAGACACACTTTTTTATCGAAACCTTAGATTCAAGGATATTTAAACGAAAACTATTGAAATGTATTGGGAAGTCTAGGTAACGTTCATAGTTTTAATAATAACATCAGACAGAAGACTACATTTTCATAGGTATTTCAGAGGTACTGTGATCAATTTGTAAAGCTTGTATATGCCACCAGTTTTTTAAACTCATTATTTATTCAAATTGAAGTTTCTGCTTTACGTTCACCAATAAAAAATAACTATACCTCAAAAAAATATGGTACCTTTTTATGTAGAATCTTATTTCAAATCATATAATGAACATTATCTCGTTAAAAATAATTACCTTTAAGGTTTAAAGTACTAATAATAAACCACGTCCTTGGTGTTATCTACACATTTCGTAGCCTATAGAATCTTTACACTAAATAATCATCCACGTGTCAAATTTATCAACCAATTAACTTCCAAATAAAAAAAATATAACATACGCATTTAAGCCCCAACAATTACTAACTCAGAAAAAAAGCCTTAAATTTAACTTATAGTAATGTGAAAGAAATTACCAATTCTTTTTATAGGTATATTTTGTGATAAGTACGCACACAAAATACTAATCAAAGGCAATGTTCCTTACTCAAAAAATAAGTTGATTTTATTTCCTACCATCAAGTACACATCAAGTCAAATGAAGGCTTTTAAAAAGGTTCATCCGCTCAAAAACTTCCCAGAAAAAAACTAAGAAAATGTTTATCTTTTGGCAAAGTAAGCAAACGATAAATTCTTTTGACGAAGGTTTAAGACACTCTAAAACAGAGAAGGTAATTAAAAAAACGCTATCTTGGATTTTTTCTTTCTTTCGAGATTTTTAATTTCCCGAGTACTCAACTCCCAACAAGGCAAGCTTATCTGCTTCCTCTCGCACAAAAACTAGCTGTTTGGACACAAAAGTGAAGCTTTCATAGCGATCAACAAATAACTCAAAATTGATATCTTTTATCCGAAAAACGTCGGAAGCAAATCAGTCAATTGTAAAGAGGATTAAACTTTTTATCCTGTTTCCGGTAATTTTCTGGAGGGAGCTAACTGAGGTTTCTGTCGTATCAAAGAGGACCTTGATAAACTATTCTGTGATGGAGTTAGTTTTAGGTCCAAACATACAACAGAACGGATTTATTGCTATAAGGAATAAAATAGAGAATAGACTATGTTTGGTCGTTATTTGTGGTTACCAGCATCATCTATAGGTAGTTCTATTTCTTCAGAATCTATATTTGTAACTAAATACTTTAGTAACAATATTGTAGTCGTTATTTACGAAATTCTAACCGAAATAATAAGAGAGGGAGACAAAAACAAGACTATTTCTTAGAGACATTTTTCAAAAGAACAAACTTGGGCAAAAAACATTTTGTCATTTGGCTTTTTGCACTTAAAAGATGTTTTATGACCTATAAAAAATTGGCAGGACTTAAAAATATGAACTTCTACTTTTTCATTTCTAACTAATCATTGGTTATGAATCGGTTTACTAATACTGTAAATAAATGTTTTTTGTTTTCAGTAAAAGCAAAAACAAAATAATTCTTTCTTTTCAATTAGGTACTCAAAAAGTATCAAACGCAAATGTATAATTCCAACTAACGGGCAGTTAGGTCTGTTTTCTAAAATCCCTAAATAATGTTTTTAACATTTTAAAAAACTCAAATGACAAAGTTACAGTTACGTACTACATTTAGTTTAAAATAAAAACATAACACATTATTAAAATACCAACATGTTTTAAGCAGCTATTCGTTTGTGACCATTTCACTTGCTTTTCTGAAAACTCTTTTCATCTAAAACAAAATAGAATTCATTACTTGTCTATCGCTTTTTTTATATTATTTGATCTAAAATCAATTTATTTCTTAAAGGAGTCTGATTTCTCCAAAAATCTTCCCATCCAATCCAGCCGAGACAAGAACTTTTTGTTTTTAGATCAGGACTTTCTATGATTTAGATCTTTGCCGCGTAACCTCTGCAAGCCATCGTAGTAATAGTATCCCAGATGGTATCCGGACCGTAACCGTGAATAGACATGAGATGCGGAACGGGAAAATCTGCCGCCAAATGGCCACCATGGAGCGCAAATGCGATTGACACGAAGGGTTTCATGGCTGTGAGAAAGTTTTAGAAAGAGCCTCCTTGGCTCAAGAGGGCTATAAACTAGTTCTTGCTTTGAGAAGGAAGTCAACCCACTAGGAAGAGAATTGCTTTTATAGGTTCCAGTATCAGAGGCCCTTTTTAAAAAATTGGTTTGGCTGTGTTAAACTGGTAGTAAAGCGTTAATTTTGGTTAAAAAGCATTTGAGCTTTAGGAGCCGTGTATAAAAGAGTGAAGGGGGCCATAGGAATTAAATTCAACCAAAAGCTAGCTATATTTGAATAACGGTGAACTCTGGGAGAAAGTATTGGTTTAACCCATTCAGTCCTAGACCGCCGGAGTTTCCATTAAATCCTATGGAAATTTTGGGTCTGTAAGAACTGAAAGGGTTAATATATTTTTAAATTAACATTATCAAGCATATATCCTTATTTAGCAGTTCACGACAAATATTTCCTCAGTGTAAGTTAAGAAAAACTAAAATGATTATTTATATTTCTCGACTTCGACTTCACGATTCGTCTGTTTTACACATGCTAGGTTAAAAACAAATAATAGAGCGCAATATTATGAATCAATAACTGCTAATCTCCATAAATTTTTATCACCATTAATTATACATACTAGTTAAAACACGATAAAATGCCTTTCGAGCCAAAAGTTTTTATTTCAAAAACACTCCAAGTATTTTTAAAAAGTAAAAACTTTCGTGTACTACATGTTTTTATAAAAATGTAGTAAAAACAAATATTTTCCCAATACAGGAGATCCGTTTATTTCTGTAGATTTTCTCGCATAACTGGTCAAAGACAGCTGTTGGCCAGCGGGTCATCGTGAAATTTCTCTTCACCACTGAAGTGAAAAGCTGTCTTGGACAAAACAGCGGGAGACACGTTACCTATCATGTCTTTCTAAAAGACAGCGCAATAAAGTATTGTTAAACTTCGGTTCTCGGAAACTTTCACGATTGAGTGGATAGAATTGTAAGGAATATTCGACATTCATTGCTACGGTTAGTGCTTCTACAATCTTTTCAAGTATTTCGTACTTCTCAAATGATAAAATTTTTAGTATGGAGAAAATATATGTCGATGTTACATAAAGTACAGCTTCACTATAAAAAAAACTTTTGTTTTAACGGGTATTCAACAATACTTTTTACCAGCATATCTACATATTTTGTAAAACACAAGTTTTAACTGTAATCCAACACACTATGAAAAAACTCCATTATGTTTACAGACAAAAAACAACAGTCCTGTAACAGCAAATCAGTCGTGAAACAAAAAATTTCCATTATATTTAAAATATTTTTTTTTCTAATTTAAGTTTACGATCTTCGGGCGCCATGTTTTTTTTTTTTTTTTTTTTTCGTGTAATCGCTAAAACCACGCATTATTGCTTTTATTCATTTTTTATTATTATATATTCCTTCTTACCTTGGATGAACAGTAAAAACTGCGTAATAGCACAAGAAAATCACACCAAAATCTTGCTTTTAACAACTTCTTAAATTATCGTTTGATATCATGGCTAATGAACCCAAGGTTTGTTGTGTAATGACCTTGTAACCTTGTAACCTTGTAATGAACCATAAAAGTTTTTGTTTACAATCTCATAAATTATTTGTATGAATTAATTGTTGCCAGCGGCTTATATCTAAATGATTAAACTAAATTTATACCAATTAAATTAATCTATCCGAGATATTTTCTTTCGCTAAGTATAATATTTATTATATTCTGTTATTTCTAATACAGAGATGATTTGTATTAAATAACATAATTTTGTATCACAGTTTTTCCATGCGCAAATTACAAGGGTTTTCTGACAGCGAATTTAACAGGATTCTGTTAAAAAACAACAAGGTTTTTTTTTACAGTGCACGTATTTGGCTTATTGATACAATAGCAGTGTAAAATTTTCCAAACATTATTTCACCATTTTCTTCACACATACTCTGAACCACATTTCCCTGTCCTCTAATTTTTTCTTGATATTCCCATTTAAGTTTGATGCAACAACCAACCTCTATCAAATTTTAAAATTGGAGAGAAATTCTTGTTTTTCAATACACACTACTCTTGCATCTTTAAATCATAAAAAGAATGAATGCAAGAGCGATCCCTTTCAAAAACCTAAAATGAACCCGTCCACGTGTAGATACAAACGCCCTGCATTTACCTTCGCCCCTAAAAATAATGAATTCAGAAAAGCGGTCAGAGTCTTCATCATGAAACTATGCAGGCAACTATTTGAGCTCAAGTAATAGCCGAATGAAAAGTGGATGCGTTCGCATTTCGTTTTACATTGTGACAGGATCGGGGGAAGGGTTGACCGATTCTACTGCTTTGGAAGAGCAAGGTTAATTAATGGTCTCCTTTACTAGAAGTCCGGTGCTTGGAAGTTGTTGGAAGCACTGTTTGTCAGATGCAGGGGTGGATAATGATATGCAGAGGTTCTCTGTTGGGCGTTATTTTTAAGTCTTTTAATGATGTGGAAGTGGTAGGACATCTGCTTTTGAAGGCTTGATGATTGTAGAGTCATTTAAAATGAATTTAATTTACTCATTTACAACGAAAAATCTCGTCGTTGAATTATGTGGAAATATGTAAATTTTAATGATTTATAATATGAGGTAGGAATCATCTGTAGTATTTCTTGAAACATTTGAATTTTTGCATTACCACTGATACTTTTTTAAAATTAGGAAGAATAGTTTAAAATGCTTTTTAATATTTTCAATAGCTAGTTTTTAAAAGATTTGTTTTGTTAATTAGAAGAAAGAGGATAAAGCAAACAAAAGTTTTAAAAATGAAAGTTAGAGTCTAAATTTTAATTAAAAAAAATAGTACTCATATTTTTAAATATTAGGATATTTCAATCAAGTTTAGTGAATTGTTTTATCTTCATTGAATAAGAGGTTAAAAGCAAACAATAAATTTTAAAGTTACAAACAGAAACAATGCAAAATTAGTTATATAAAATGTTATGAACACCTTTATTTCAACGACCCCTTCCTTAAAAGAAACCTTACAAAAGTATTTATTGGCTTATCATAAGAATCATATTATTCGTTATAATGACCATTTATCGTTAGTCACAGGATCGGTCGCTCTATCGAGGTCTTACCGTATTACTGTAGTTATAAACCTTCTGTATGTTATTCCCATTATCGCACAGTTTTAAACACATAAATCTATAAACTAAAACGCATTAATTTTCCTTAACACTTTAAGCAAATAGTATGTATCATTATTTCAACATAGAACTCAATTTAAAGTACCTGTGTTTTTATTTTAACTCAAATAAAGTGTTGAAGTAATCTTAGTAATGTGGCTATTAAGGATAAAATCCGTAATGGTATTTAGCTCTTATTTTCACGCAATTTACGTTGAGTGCCAATTTAAAATGAATGAAACTCTATTCAAAGAGGCAGGGATTTCTAATACTGCGATTCGTTAAAACGTAAATGATCCGCTTCGCATTAGGAACATAGATAAATTAAAGTAGGTGGGCTGAATCTTTTTTTATCACATACTTCAGCTTCAGTTCTGTTAAGTACCTATAGAGGAAAAGTTCCTCTCTAAGAAAGCAGTGAAAGTTTATTACGGATATTGAGTTTCCAAAAATATATGGGCAAATAGGTTTGCGTTAAAAAATGCTTTTAATTAAGCTGAAGATATGTTTGTTTCAATTGGTAATATTTATGTAAATTTGCAAATAAGATTCACACTTGAACTTTTCTATCACCAATACTAGAACAATTTTTTTTAAAGCCATCGATACAATTTTTGTAATTGCATCAAAACATCTTTCCACGATTAAATAGTTAATAATCACGTTTATAATCACTCAACTTAGAAAAATATCATATATGGATAGTAATTTTGTTGCCGAGAGATAATAGTAGTTGTTAGTGGTAGTAGTTAAATAATACTTGTTAGTCACAGTAGGTATTTAAGAAATAAACCAATTTAATTTGGTGAGCTAGAATCATAAACAATAACTTTAAAACCGTATAAAACTTAATTGGTTCGATAAATCTTTGATATAATCAGTTTTACTAGTTTTTATCAGAAAACAAAAAGTATTCTTAATCGATGGTACTAAATTATGAGTAATCATAATTGCTATATATTAATGTTTATGAACAACTCGAAGTATTTTTCATTAGAAATTTACACTGTATATTATATAAGATGAATTGTTTATG
This sequence comes from Tetragnatha montana, assembly GCA_963680715.1. Lineage (NCBI taxonomy): Eukaryota > Metazoa > Arthropoda > Arachnida > Araneae > Tetragnathidae > Tetragnatha > Tetragnatha montana. Next base: position 25,581,630 of record OY796684.1, read on the forward strand.
TACCTCTCAGAAGCAAATCAGATGTATGAAAAATAAAAGTACGGAAAGGTATCTTAGGTTCATATCTATTCAGGGGTTAAGTTTTAAATAAAAATATAAATAAAACTAATTAAAGAAATTTCAGGTGAGGACACCGGAGACAAGATGGATAAATTTGTCTAAATCGAGTACCGTAAAGTCTCCACTTCAGAAATACTATATTTGAAACGTCCCCAATATTGAGCAAAAGTTGGGAAAGATGATTCACGATGTTAGCTACAATCACAGCCGTTAGAAAAATCGTATAACTTTCCCAAAGCTAAGGCGAGGCAAGGATGAGAAAGGAGTGTAGATATCTGGGGGGAAATGATGGGTACGAAACTCAAGTATTGCCTCTGGGTGTCTCCAGCAGTAAATCAGTGAATCCTAGGTATAAATATTTACTCTAGGATAAATTTGGGCTTTTTCTTGTGTTCAAACTTTTTATAGGTGTTTCTTCAAAGGTATCAAAAGCTGACAGATAAAATAACTTTATCAAACTGAGTTAGTTTAGAGAGTGAAATGGAATTTTATGTCTTATTTTCACAGGAAATGCGTAATTTGTCATTTCGTTGTAAATAAATGTTGAATTGTATCGTAAAAGCATTGGAAAATGGATTTTTTTTATGAATTTTATAAAGTGCTGTAACTAAGGATAGAAAAAAGCGTGGCAAATAGATATAAGAAAATTAATTTCAAATTCGTTTTTATGAACTTAAAATACTTTACACGGATTTAAAGATAAGGCTTTTAAGTTTCGTAATTATTTTTTTATTTTATTGTAGAAATCCGCCATTTTATAATTCAGGTAAACAATATTTTTTATTTTACTGGTAAGAAGTAGCTTGTTGATAAAACTTGAAAAAAATCACCATAATTTAGAGTCGATAAGGCGCTGCTTATACAAGCTTAAAAGCATAAATATGTTTCTTTCTTATTTCTCAGGACGGCCTATCTTTTGGAATTTTATTCTTTTAGAATAAACTTTGCATATTTAGTTCTTTAGATATTATTCAGATTATACTGAATAACTCTAATTAAAAAATTAAATTTTGAATAATGGAATAATAATGTCTTAAGTAAATAAAACAGACACTTTTTTGTAAATTAAAGCATCTTAATTTGATTAAAAACTATTTAATGTATCTTTTTTACGTGTTTCTAATAATTTATTCATAAAAGAGCTAAGCAAAAATGATAGAACCATAGAAATTATGATTAGTAGAAATTAGCAGAGTTCACTTTTGGAAAGTAAAAGTTCAAAAAAATGCCTAGTTTCTTTATTATTTATTTTTATATTGATTTCATGCCTATGATGAGAATCACATAAAAAGGTTACTATTCAATCAATATGTAAGGGGATTATAACAGAATTAAATCTTTACACACTTTTGAACATTTGGTTGCAGCTTATAAGGTAGAGCGGGATGTCTGAAATTTTTAATGTCAAATATCATGTTATCTTATACATCAGTAAGGGTGATCTACCTAAAATTAAGGCACACAAAATATTAGTTTAAAATTCTTTATAAATGCTAATTGAAACACTGCTTATTTAAAGCTTTTCTATTTATACTTCTTAAAGTTTTCGCCTTCCCTCTAATAAAATGTCATGTTTTTGAGAAAATCGAACATAATTTATAAATTATGCAGTTTGCCTTAAATGCTATTGAAAAGGACTATCTCAAACTTACTCTCTAGAAGCCATGAAAGAATTTTTGATGAACTTTTTCAATCTTTTTAGCAAAGCAGTCACATACTGTACGGAAATTAAATGAAATCCCATTGCTCTCTAAGAAAAAATCAATTTTTTAGCAAACTCAAATTACGTGTGGGTCATATGAAGTTATCCCTCCAAAAATATTTTTTTATTATGTAAATTGAAAAGTTTATTTCTATGCATTTAAATCAATCTGTCCAATAATTCATGCTAAAACAAAATTATAAAGTAAAGAAAGATAATATTTATTATAAATGTTAATAATAAGTATTTATATACATCCTTATAAATATAAATTAAAGAGTGTGTGTATATAAAAGATAATTTTAAACTATATTACTTTGTAGTAGACACAAAAATACCTTTTAAATTACAGTCAAGGAAACAAGTACCTATTTCTATACATAAAGCTACGGCGCATACAATACCTAGTCATTAGAAAAAAAAAACGATTCCAAACAGATTCGGTCACCAACTTCGAAGTCTATTTCCCTGCCAGAGTATTCTGATGACAGCTCGAAAAATAGATCGAATTTGAAAACAAAGATTGTGAGTATAAATTCTGGAACTATTTCCCAAACGGGAAAGAGGAATTCTCTGCCCAACCGCATCTATTTCTACCCTTTGCGCTTTTGAATTTTGCTTGAAAATAGTCTCTCATTGGTTCAAGATTTTCTATTCCTGTGATGGAAGCAGGTTGAGAGAGTTTATGGAAAAATATCCATCAAGACGAATGTAAACAATTGAAGTAGTTTTGAAGAGCATTTTTTTTTTGGACTGAATGGAAATTTTGTATCTGTAGGGCCTTTTTAATTTGATGTTTCTTTGTTATATTTCTATATGTTTAAAACATACTTTTCGCTCTTTCTCTCAAGAGTACTAAGCTTTTATTTTTTCTTTTGAAATGGTTATACGGGGTTTATTCAGAGTTTTGCAGTAAAAAAAATAATTACGCAGAAGAAGTTTCTTTTTTTTTAATTTCTACTGATCTTTCATGGAACATATTTATTTTTGTATGCATTTTCATTTAAAATTTATTTGGAAAAATAAATTTATACTGGGTGATGCTATGATTCTTAGTAAATTCAAGCTTTTAATTATCTATTTAATAGTTTTGAATATTTAGTTTTCAGTGTTTGTATGGTTAATTTTAAAAATATAATCCTTTTTCATCTAAGAAGTAGAGTATGCAAATCAATATAATATGGATGTACATTAAAACCAATAAACTAATTTTGGTACGCCGGCAGAATATTGATTCTATTGATACTAAATGCATAAAAAATAGAATTTTATTTTACCTACTAACATACTTATTTATATTTTATTAATCAAAGGTTTTATAAACTAAAGGTTTACATTTGACACTTAACTATTTAAATTTAAGGTTTGAGTGTCACATTATGGAATATTGAATTGACTTCTGAAAAAATCGTTATATCTCATCAAAAACCTTAACAATGTTATACAAAAGTACAAAACAAACACGATGTACAAAAATATTGCAACAAAGCAAATTAGTTTTAAGTTGAACCTAAAAAAAACCCTTCTTTTAATAAACCATATTCTTTAAAACAGAAAGTAAAGTATACATGAATTCTAACATAAGAATCAAATTAGACGTAAAACCTTCCAAAACTCTCATTTTACATCCATGAAATCACGTTCTTCCATGGAAAAAAGGCTCTAAAATAAAACCATTAGCCCACAACCTGGTGTCCAATCCACCGTATGAGATGGGCTACAAAGACGGAAATATAGGGTAATAAACACTTGTTGAGGTGCTAAAAAGTCCTCATCATTTCCCTGCATGCTTCATAAACTCCATATTGGCTGTTGAAATCTCCAGTGAATCGTAACTTTTTACAGCAAATTTAGGCATCTACAAAGACAAAAGGAGTGTTCTTCCTTCTCGAAATGTTCCCATCTCTTTGCTATCTCCCTTTTTATACTCTAGCAAGCATATTCTCAAAACTAGAAATTTAAATTTCTAATACGGATAAAAAGGATTTTCTAGTTCTGCTTTATTTATGAATTAATGATGCATAAATACAAAGTTATTCAAAATTCAACATGCAAACTTTTTGGGGAGAAAGGACACTCAAAAACGAAACAAAATCACAAAGATTGCGTTGCTTGAAAGCCCAGCGTGATCAGATGTTTGATAAATCAATGCTGAGAACGAGCCTGTATTAGATTCAAAAATGCAGATAAATAGTTTTTTGTCCTTTATTAATTTCTCATTTCATACATTCTATATGATCATGTAGTTGAAAATGTTAGATTTTGGTTTCTGATTTCTAAATAATAATTTTTAAGCAAGTTTTTTGATTCTTCGTTTCTTCAAATCACTTTTTATTTTTAACCAGAAACTTTCATGAGTCTACGCTGTGTATTTAGCAAAACCAAACGTTCAATGCAGATTTAAACATAAAGGTTCTAAGGTTTTTTTGGATGAATTACTATCGAGCCTACTTATTATAATTATCAAAAATCTGTTATGGCGCATTTTGCCTGCTTCGATTAAGTCCATGTAGTGTTAACTAAATATAGAAAAAAAAAGACTTTTCAACTCTGCTACTTCCCACAACTTCTTTTCTATTCCAAACTAGAAATAAAACACCAAGACCCTTTTAGTAAGATGCGAATAGGATTTGCCGTGCCATAATTGCTCGGCGTTAGCTTGTTTGAGTCTTTCTTTCTGCATTCCAGCGACCAATAGAGATCCCAGTAGCTTTTACGAAGCCACTCAGCACCGGCTCAAAGTTTTGTTTCGGCACCTAGAAGGGAGATGCCGAAAAAGAATCCATCTAATCAGGCCACACGTGACTCGGTGAAGCAAATAATCTAATAGAACGTCCAACGCCCGAAAGGGGACCGGCCAGAATGGCTTGTCGGTTACAAACGAGGGAGTGATAGCTAAATAAACGTTGTTTATGTAAGAAGTGTGGGGAAAACTATCTACGGTTCCAGACTTTGGCAATTTCCAAAGGGGATTCAGTAAGAAGCTTAATAGCAATCGGATTATTTATATTAGTCAGTATTAGGTGCATGCACGGGAGAAGGATTACTATTTTGCAAACTAAGTATTAGAAACTTTGAGCTTAATATTAACGCAAATCTGATTTGAAACTGAGGCTATTTTCGTTTGGGAAGTGACGTTTATTCGTGCGTGTTTAGAGCAAAAACTAAATAATCATAAATACAATTCAGTAAAAATCTTTTCAGTATTTTAAAAATATGCTAAAACTCTATTAAATTACAGGATTTATGTAAATGGATCGGTGTGTCTTATACGACATCGATTTAAAATTGAACTTAGAGAACTACCAATAGTGGCAGGAGATGCATGTGCAAACAATTTGTTGTTATAATCGCACAATTCTCAGTCTTGGTATTAATGGAAGTTTGGACGTATATATTTGTTTTAGAATCCCCCCCCAATTTTTCCCTCTTTGTTGTAAATATCGATTGCTATATTCATGACATTGCCGAAGGAAATCTGCCTAAACAACTGAATGCTTCCATATTTTCACATATTCTTCAAATTAAAACGTTTAATTTTAACATTGTGAATTATTAGCTTGTTTGAGCTTATAAAGTATATTAATGTTCTTATAAAGTTCAATAATGATTCACCACCCAAATGTCTATCAGTAATGAAAAAAGTTGATGGTGTCCAAGCTCTGCAAACGTGAAATAAACAGAAAATTGGAACTGATTTACAAGTAAACTTCGTTTTTATGGAAACAGTTGCAGAAACCATTCACTGAACGGGGGTTGTGAAGCATCGAGACCATCAGTGGGAAAGGGCCTCACACCGAGAAGAGTCTTGGGATGCTCTTAATCAACTCGGGGCTTGCAAGGCAAATAAGCAACGGCAGGCAAAAATGCACTATCGATTCCACGCCAGGTTATTAAAACGGAGTCACGCCTGAGGATAATTAATTAACCATGCATGAAACATTAACCCGTCGGCCCCACATTAACGCTGGAATTAGCGAGCGAACGGAATCTGTTCGGCTTCAAGACTCCGCTGTTACACGAAAAAGAGACTTGTCCATGAACCATGTGGGGAACTCGTTTAACTGCGGAGGCAAGGTATTACTATTTTGTGCTATAGGGGTAGAAATTCCGCTCTTTAAATAAACTTTGGGTATTATCCTTGCGGTGTTTTGCGTGTTTACTATGTGGTTATGTACTTGCTGTGTAGCCTGAATTATTCCCAGAATTGTGTTGGAAGTAGTTTTTAAATATGTAAAGCCTTGTTTATATCGTGGGTTTAACTTGAGCATTTCAAAGTTTGTGTTCGGTTTGCCGCTCTTTGTAAAAATTTAATAAAGTGAAATCACTGAGAGAAATGACGATTTCAAATCTGAGTACATCGGTAGTATGAAATAGATATGATAATAGATAGTATAATAATAGAAATAATAGATAGTATAATAATAGAAATAATAGATAGTATAATAATAGAAATAATAGATAGTATAATAATAGAAATAATATATAGTATGAATGTAGTTATGAAACTTTCCGTTTCAAATATGAAAACACAATTCCTTCAATTTTGAAAAACCAGAACTGCTACTAAGTTTAAATAATTCAATAGTCACCACTCAAATTATATGTATTTTTGTTTAATGTTTGTAGTTTATGAAATTAAACACATGAGGAACTTTGAGAAGAACGAAGAATTTAAAAACGTGATAGCCCGCTTCGCTCAGATGCTGCATCACACTCTAATTACAAGTAGACTAGTCACATCCTGATCATATACTCCACCATCGAAGGGCGTAATTTTGATATAGGCCATGCTGTATCATTTTTGAGTACCTGCATATTTTCAAAAATAAGTTTATATATGTTTCAAACTTGAGTAAATTTGATTTTGGAGCCAGTTTGAGTTTGTGAAATAGTCAGATTTGAGTATTTTTTACTCAGTTTTTAAAATGGCCTTTAAGGATGATGTTATCATGGATTATTTGTTTCATATTTATCATTGAACGTAACAACTGAAAAATTGTTTTATAATTAAAAAATTTAAACTATCAGCAACTTTTATGGACACAAGATTAAATAATGAAACTAAAACGGATTAATATTTCTAAAGGATGTTATTTGGCAAGAATACCATGAAAAATCTAAAAATTTTAAGAGGCCAGATTATAGTTTGAAGAAATCCCCGAGAGAATGGCTATGCAGAAATTTGATTCATCACAGAAGATTAATAACTTCTTTATCAAAGTAATTTAACATAAATTCATTATCCAATATCCAAAAAAAGTCGAATAAATACTAAATACTTATAAATTTGCTTTTGAAGTGCAGAACAACTATGTAAAAAAGATAAAAATATTTGTTTTCAAAAACCTATAATTATAAAAGTTATGTTTGACAACTGATTAATAATTCAATTGTAATTTTAATTTGTTTCACTGGAATGGAATACACGATACTGAATTTATAGAACCCATTAAGAAGGACATAAATATTCAGTTTCTTTTACTATAAAAATTACTTATTAATTCATAGATCCTTCAACCATTTCAATATTGACTCGAAAAATTAAGTTTCGGTAAAGGAAAAAAAATAAATCTGACTTTGTTTAAAAAATATTTATTCAAAGAATCAAAAAAAAAACGAGACAATTTTCTTTACGGTTAAAAAAAATATTCCACGATGACACCAGTTTTCGACATTTCTTAGTAAGAAATATGCGTTCAGGTCTTAAATTAATTAAAAGCCAAAACATGACCAGTAAAGCGTGTGAAAAGTTTAATCAAGTGTTCAATGATGTAGTTGAAGCCACCAAGAGAATACTCTCATTAATTAAAGCACATCGCCTCTAAGACTAGCTTCTACATTTTATTGAATAGCACGTATATTATACTCAAAGTAAGAACCGCGAAAATTAAGCTTATTTGAGTATGTACTGATTATTATCAGGTTTTGGGGAATTCACTCGATCATGTATAATTAATTAGTAAACATTGAAAGTTTATTTAAGAGGTTATTTCCTATTAATAAAGCTAATACTCTTCATATAACGTAAAGGCCAGTTTTGTGGTTATTCAAATTTTAGTTTGCGTTGGATACAATTTAATTGAGTTGCATAAGAATTAGGCTGTTCTATGTTATTGTAAATCCTATTCAGTAAATTTAATAAGAAAAGTAGACCTTTATGTTCCACATTGTAACACGTTTAGATTGATTCCAAGAAAGAATGATAGGATATGACACTTAGGAAGTAAAAGAGGATCAATATCCTCCTCTATGACTCATAAATTCCCTTAAGTGATTTGTGGGTAAGAGTAGAACTTGATGTACAGTTCCCCTTTTGTTGGGAGGGTTTTTTTTCCATATTAGTCCAGTATTTCTTTAAACTCAAACATTTTAATTTTCTACATTTTTTATTTACAAGGTGCAATTTAATTTAAACAGTTGATACGGACTAATGTTTAGACATTTTGTTGATTTTCTTTCTAAGCAAAAATGGCAAGGTTTTTTTCACAACATATCACATTAAAATTGAAACAATTAAGTTGTTTTTTACTAACTCTAAATTTTGAAAAAATACATAGGTTGCTCTGTTAAACGCAAGGATTAGTTTAAATAATTGAAAGGTACTGTAGGGAATATGGTTTAAAGCTTTTTATCCAATTTTAGAAGGTTGTGTTTACCTTTAAACACATAAGCGGAAAAATATTTTATTAAATTTCAAAGTTTTTGGTTGATTTACTAATCGTTTTCTCCTGAAATGCATTTATTTATTCATTGCCTAATTTAAAAATAGCTAGATTTAGTAAGCTATGAATAAAAAATGTTTTAGAATAATTTAAATGCAACCGTTGCATTTTTAATAGAATAATGGAAATCTAATCCAAACTAAATTTTTCCTCAAAGCGATAATTCTTATACATTCCTACTCTACTGTTTATGGAATTATATGCATACATACTACGAAACTTAAGATTTTTTTTAAGTCGATGTTTTATTCAAGACACATTAATGAAAGACACTTTTAAACGAAGCCGAAATAAAAAGTATGCTTCAAGTAAAAATTAGTACATAGAAATCCATTAAATTCTGACGGAAGGAACTGATTATGTTAATGCATTACATACGGGGAAATGGATCATAAAAAGCCTTCGTATAACTTTCCCACTTTCACATTTCCTTTCAGATAAAGACGAAATATGCACAGGTGTTTCGATCGACGTTAAACTTTAAATTAATCAGAAATTTAAATCTTCGAAATCTTTCAAAAACTTCCATAAAAGCAAGGCCGGAGTTCGCTTTAATGCATAGGATCGAAAACTCATGCATTTAAGTCGAAGCTCTTTGTATGTGAGAAACAAATGGTGGAAACATATTTCAAAAGGATTAATTGAGCCGTAGTAAAATATAAAAAAAAACATGGCCCTGTGATAAATGCGTTTTGTTGTCGACGAGGAATTAAACTAATGTTTTTTCTCTTGCTTGAGCAAGCTTTAAAGGCAGTGTGAGTTGTGCATAAAAGAGAAGTTTTCTCGCGTGGTTCCTTGTATTAACTACACTAGTGATCACAATGCAAATTTAAACTATATAAATGTTCTTCGCATTTCAAATCACTTTTAAATACCATACATTTTTCAGTGCCATTGATAATTTATGAGTTCATCAAAACTTATATGAATATTTGAAGAAAATTGTTTTTTTTTCACCCTATGCTTACATGTCAGCATTTTAAAATATTTTTAGAACTTTTTTACAAATGAATCGAACATTTAGGTAGTGACTTTACTTAGTAGTACTTTTTTTGACATCTATTTTGTCAGCAATATAGAAGACTGATAAGTGATTAGTAAGACTGATTAGTGATTAGTAAGACTGATTAATTGTAAAACAAATAAATTTAATTTAATTTCTTAAAACTACAGAGGAACAAGCATTTTTGCCTAGATATACAAATTTTTCAACATTTATCACAAAACGTTTTTTCACCTTATTAAAAATAGTTTCTTTATCCTGTTTTTAGAGTAAATAATCTTGTGCGGCTAAAATTTCCTGTTTTTCCTTTGGGGCAGCACTTAGCAAAGTTTGAAAAGAACCCAAACATATCAACTACTCGTTTAAACAATAAGTTAACATGAAATCTAAAGGAAAATCTAAATTTTTTAGTAGAGTGGGAAGGGGTCAGGTGCAAAATTTATTTTCAACTTTTGTTAACTGTCTTTCATATTACTTCGATCATATTACTCGTAGGTAAAGATGATAATCAAAGACACGTAAAACTATAATAAATTCATACTATACGTTTCAGAAAATAAGCGATTAACACTGTTTAAATTATTTATTGCATATAGATCAATCTAAAAAACTCATTACTTTCAGTAGAAAATTCAGTTTTTTTGCGCAAACGAATTTTCTTTACCCTTATTTTTGTTTCACCCAAAGCTTAAATTGACTCAAATTTTCTCGTCACAACTGTTAAATAAATCCATTGCAGCTCACCCCGTTGGAACTAACAAAAAGCTCCCCCTTCTAATCAAAAAGGAATCTCCCAACATAGAGCTCAAATGACTTCAAATTACACAAGCAAAGTCAACCAAATTTAAACCCAGACTTCCCTTCAGAGTTCCGATACCCTCTAATGGTTGGGTGGCATTGATGAACTGCTAACTTAATCAATTTTGGTGACTCATGGAACAGTTTCGGCGCTCATCCTTTTTGTTCCGAGGATCATCCTTTATCATCATCTCTTGTTCCGCGCGCAGTTAAGATGATAGATGGCCACATAACCGCCGCACTTTTTGTGTGTAATAAAACTGAACTGAAATTTACTGCCCATGGAAAGAGGGAATCTTATTAGATTGTAGCCATTTATATTTCCAGAGGATCTTCGAGATTCCGTTCGTCTTCTGGAGTTCTGTTTTATCTATACTAATTACAAAGCTATCGAGCAGGGAATGGTTCAGAGGGAGCTGAATTATGACCATTGCCTTTCAGGAATAATGCATTCAGGAAGAATGATAAAACGCTCCAACAATTGGCGAAAGATATTATCATGTCTTAGAATGAAAGGTGGCTCGAATGCACCATGAATGTGGATTAAAGAACTAATACCTGTAATCATTGGAAACTATCTGAATCATTTTCCAATATAGATAAAACAATAAAATGTCACCATGAATCTTGTAATAAATAACGATATGTTGCAAGAAATAATTTTTTTCTTGAAAAATAGGTGTGAATATGTTTTATACATTTTAACTTGTGGAAAGTAATTTAATCCAAGTATATCAATTAAGGGAGTGAATAAACAAATAAAATAAACCAGGAAATATGAATAAGAGTCTTAATGTTTTTCTAAAATATATTCTATAATGTCTTTAATCAGTTTTAATCAATGGCCAAATAACACTATAAATCGTCCTAAACAAAGTTCAATACTATTTTCAAGGACCGAAAATTGTATATAAATTAATTCAATAAATTTGTGTTAAAGACGGATTTAATTGACTAATTATTAAAATAATATATTTTTTAATTAAAAGGGCTTATACATTCCTTATAGTATTAAGGATTCTCATTTATTTCATTCTCAATCAAAATAATAAATTCCTTCCTGAAAGTTAAAAAAAATTAAAAGAGAAAATTTAAAAACAAGAATTGCGTTGTTATTTTTCATGCAATTAAAAAAGATTGCTTTCCACAACTTAAAACTATTGTTTTTAAATATTTATTCCCCAATGGAAGAAACTCTTCCTTCTATCAAGTCATTACTAATTTTTTCTTTAATTTATTTTACCAAAACTAGTTTTAATTAAACTGATTCTGTACAATAAAACACAAACCCCGGTTAACTAAAATAGAAAGGTGACAAAGGTGAATAAAATTTCCCTTCTTATGAAAAGTGGAACAAAGATAGAATTAAACTCACACATGGACTATATTTTTGTCCTAGACATTTTTCTAGCTTATCTCTCGCTTCCAAACAGTGCTTTGTCAGAACAAACACTCTGACTAGTCACTTGAGACGAAAGCAAGTGGTTGTTAATTTAGTCAGGTCCGTAGTAAGCAAAACCTAGAATCTTTCTAAATGATATTAGTTTTCCTTTAGAACCTTTACTTCTTTCCCAAGTGGTCTGTTTCACTTCACTTTGTTAATTCGATGTAAAATTTATAAAACAATTCATTTTTTCTGTTGTAATATTTTCATTTTTTAATGTTTTTCCTTTGTCAAAGTAAAGTAATTCAATTAAACTGTTCTTACTTTTATATAAATATAAAAAATGAAGCTGGATTAAATTTAAATTTTGCAATGGTTTTCAACAGTTGTGACACTTAGTGAAAATTTACTTCAATAAGACAAAATAAGGTTCTAAAGCGTTATTAATATAAGGACAAAAAAAAATGTTCATTAATGTGTTTATTTTTGTTACAATGTGTACAACCTATGTACCTCTGTGTATCTCTTCAGCGACTTCAATCACTTTCATTTCAGAGCTAGAAGAGGGAGTGTGGCTCATAAAAAGACTCACTCTTTAGCTCATTACACCGTCTTCAAATATGAGCCCGCTCCCGACGCATCACGGGATTTAGGGCAACCGTTTCCTGCCTGCCTAATCCCCGGGATTTCCGGCTGATTAATCGGTGCTCGTGTTAAAAGGTCGATTTGGGAACGCCGGGGATTTGTCCTGGTGCCACGTGCACTGCTGGTTCCACGCGAGTTGTTAAACGGAGGATTTTGATGGTTCCCGAATTTAGTGACGTTGTTATGAGGATTAAGAAGAGTTTAGGTGGCATTGCAAAGTGAAGTAGAATTGTGATTAACTTAATACGAATCAGCTGCTACATGATGTGCGTTCAGCTTTCTCGATGGTTTGAAAATTAAGAAGGGAGTTAAGGTGATCAATGTATAGGTGTTCTTTTTGTTAAGCAGGTATCTGTTTAGTAACTTTTACAACTGAATCGTCAGTTTGAAAAAAGGATAAGTCCAAAAAATGGCAAATTTACTTTTTCTGATCAAAACAATCTCCAAGCTTTTCATTTACATATGAGTGGGAAGAGCAAAAAAATAACTACCCCCTAATGGCAGATATATCCCCTTTAATTTGGTGAAATTAATGTCCATTTATTGTATTTTTAAATTTAATTTGAAATTTGAGTTAATTTGTCCTTCTTTTCTTATTATTTGTGCTGTAAAAGGCAAAATAAAATTCGTTTATAGTTTGAAAAGGTTTTTATGTATCTGTTTTTATCCAGTGAATAACTGTCTTCATTGATACAGCATTAATGAATCACTTTCATAATATTTTTTTTAATTTTATTTGCCTTAGTCTTTATATTTTTCACTTTTGCGCTGTGAACCAGGTAGAAATATAATTTAATTGTCAATTTAAGGGGGTTTTAAGATTTGTCTTCATTCATAAGTTTGAAAAAAGGAATAAGTCCATCAACTATTTTCTACTCTACAATATTTTTGAATATAATTATATTTTTGTAATGATAGTGTTCTGTATTTTAAATAGGGTCCTGAATTTCCAGTAAAAATTCGGTGTTTATAAAATTAAAATTTCATTACTTATACAGTAAAATGTTTTTCCTTTTTTGTTAGTAATTTTTTTCAACTATGAGTATCTTTCTTTTTTTTTAATAAAGTAATATAACATAAAAAGTAATTCTTACAGTGCATTTCATCTCAATGTGTCAGTTAAGAAAAATAGACTCCCTTCAGATTAACAGTTATATGTGTGATGGATGCGTACAGAATAATAGTAAAAAATGGACAGCGTTTTTTACGATGAAAGCAATAATACATCCCGTGTAGGTTTTTTAATACTTTTATCGTCATTAAATAACTTGAACTCCAATAAGCTTGTTTCGCTCCAAAATGGGAAACCCTTCTTAAAGATTTAGAAAAAGTTGACTCCGTTAAAAAGATTTTTTTACCTAAATAGATTTCAAGCTTCCAATACTCGTGCCTTAGTAACACGGTTTTATATCCTGTAATATATTTTTGTCCGATTCTACTTTCAGCAGTCGACTGAACTAAGCCTTAAAGCAATTTCATTTCTTTCAAACGTCGCAAAAAATACTGAAAAGGAATGAAAGACACGGTTTCACATCCACAGATTTGGTCAAAATTTTATTTTTTAGTCTCAGTGAACTATCGGATAAAGCAAAACCAAAAGGAGGAATCAAATAGATATATGACAAATGAATAAGAGCGTAAAGGGATACTTTTATGGTTGATATTAAAAGAACTAAAGACGTTTAAAACCTTATCTACACGTTTCCGTTTGACATTAATTTATCTTTATTCAGTGTTTTTAATTAAATATAAATTTAATTACAAACTACTTCAAATTATACAATATTTCTTATGAAATTTAATTTAATTTGTATACAATCTTCCTTATAAAACATATTTATTTCATATGAAATGTATATTTTTATTGAGAGAGAGAGAGAGATACCGACCAAATGGGAATGCCTAAAAGTGTCCTTTTTAATGAGGATGTATTTTATAAAAATGCTAACAGTTTTTCTTATGTAACTTATAATATATTAATTGCTGATAAATGTTATAATAAATATCGTAAATCATTGCGCAGTTTTATTCCCTGTACTAGTCTCCTTCAATAAACGTCTCTTGGATTTTTTTAAAGAAATTTTATCTTTATATTTTTAGAGCAAAATTTACAATTTTATGTATGTTATAAGCGAATAAAACAGTTCACACATAACATAACGTTAACAGTTTCATAAATAAAGTTTTTTTAAATCTTTCGCTGTTCTAAAATCCCATTTTCTCACTTTCCTGTGCAATCTATTCACGGAATTTCAGCTACAAAACCTTTCAACGCCGAAAACTATACCCAAATATCATAAGTAGAAAATAAAGAGAAAAGCAATGTCCAAGCAGAGAAAATCTGGTTATAAATTCATGTAGTACGAGACGTAAATTGCATCATAGTATGAAATGTCACAAATATCAATAAAATCTTTTTGACATTCAAATAGCTTTATAAAATATTATTCTTTAAATAAACTTCTTCCTTGCAAAATGGCAAAAAGGAATATTCAAAGACTGATTTTTTCTCTATTTATAAGAATTTAAGGTCCATGGAAAAATCCTTTCTATTTCTAAAAGTAAACTTTGGAAATACTTAAAGAATTTATATCTTATGATTTTATCACATGCAAATAAAGAAAAGTGACTGACTCAGCATTTATTATAACTGTGAAATCTATTGGTTATATCTGGACTTTCAATTTATGTATGATTGATTTTCTTTATTGTCTTGGAAAAAATTAAACTTCCACTTGAGAAAACAAGAATTGGTCTCTTACTTTGTTTTATAAACTGTATTAGTTATGGATATTTATGTTTTTTTTTTAAGTATCAGGATTGAAAAACTCGCATCATTTACCCAATGGCTCATTGGGTATAAGAATTTCAATACTAAACAGAAACCAATTAGATCAAATCAAAACTAAATCCACATGTTATTTAACTATACCGGTTTAGAATAGTCCCACCGTAGCCCATGCGTGTCGTAAGAGGTGACTAAAATGGGTGCCCACAGTGTCCGGGGGGATAACCGGATGCTCTTTGCAGGTTGGGCGATAGACTAATCACACATCCCTTTAAAAAAAAATCTCGATTACAGAAACCGAAGTCTTGGGGGGGGAGGAAGGCCTTATGCGCCATACTGGCGTAGAAAGAAACGTGACGATAATGGCGAATGGTTATAAAGTATAACGGTAGGAAATTTGTAGCATAAGTACTCTCAAAAAGTAAAACTAAAACTTACTTGTTTCTTCGATCATAAGTTTCATAATTTTGAGCTCTTTCAAAGAAGAGTGTTTCCATAAAGAGAGAGAAGTTCATTTTTTATTTTTTTTTCAGATATCAAATTTTTATTTTTCATCGTTCTTTGCAGTTCCACTTATACCGTTTCACTTTCCTTTAGAAGTAGGGCATTCTTTTCTTGTCAGAGAAATCACCCGTGGTGGAACGGTTTCCTTTCCATCTTGAAGCGTTCTACGATTTGTGACTGGAGCAAAGTTTTTACAATGCTTATTTTCAGACAGATCAACTTGTATGAAATAAAACTTAATATTTCTTGAGTAAAAACTATTTCATAAATTTTAATTTTGAACATTCACAGCCTATGTTTTATCCATTAATTTTTCTAGACTGATTACCCTTTTTTATGCATAATTCAAATTTAGTTTAGACTTAAACATCAAGAGAAGAATTTAAAGTTCAAGTGTTTTGCCGTAAAAACGTATTCATTAATTTTCTTATCGTATATTTTTTTCGTAAAAATTCTTTAGCACATATCACTCTCAATATTTCGTAAAAAGTTCAAGTTTAATTTATTATATACGCTTAAATAAGCTCTAAAAGTTAAATGTAAGGGGTAAAATGCAATTCTCTAAGAAAAGCCCTCTTCCAAAACATTAAGGCTTTTGTCAAATTTAATTGAAAGGATAACCTTAATTAACCATATTGATGAATTATTCATTTTATTTTAGATAGTGATTCGATAGGGGGAAATGGGATGGGTGAGAGAGCGACGTACACCTTATTATGTCTTTCATTTAATGAGGTAATCATTTGTTAAGTCATATTGAACTTGCCTCATTAAATTAGCATACTTTGAGTACAGGATACCCTAATTATATCACAACGTATTGACTGTATTAGTACAATGCAATTTAATTTTAGGGATTATAAAAATTCCTTTTTGACTTGCTATCTAAAGACATGTTAAATCACATTTTATAAAGTAGAATCTTAACTATCGTATTGAGTATTTTTGGAACTTAAAAACAATTACCTTAAAAGTTAATTACTATTGAACCCCTTACAACCTTGTATAAGGTTAAAAATTGGAAGTAGTTAAACGGAAATTTGCAAAATTATTTTAACGAAGAGATGCAAGGTTCCAACATAGGTTGGAAACACGCTAAAAAAACACGCTTATCCTCGGTTATTACAAAGAAACTGAAATTTTTTAATAATTTTAATAATTAAAGCGTAAATAATTTTGATAAATTACAAAACGCAAAATGGGGCTCAAAATGCACAAAGTGAGGAAGCGGCGTTCTAGCTCTTCCATAGACGCTTCTCCACTGATTTTTTTAATAAACCTACTCTTAGAATACGAATTCAAATTACGCTCAAAGTTTAATTATGTCTCGACGTTTTAAACATGCTGTTGTACTTTAATTTAAAACATAAAACACATATTTTGGATATTTGCTACTCAAAAACTAAACAATTTTCATCTGATTCCCAAAATATAAATGAAGCCTATTTATTGAAATAACCAGGAAATAAAACATTGATTCGTTTCTATATCGTCTCATGTAGCAGCAAAAGGAAGTAAAACCTTACGGTCAAAAGACTGCTGCACTTCAAATTGAAGAACCCTCAAGGTGCAGTATTCCAACCCACCATTGATAAGTAAATTAATTTTACTTTCCCTGGCTCCCAAAATTCCTCGAGCCCATTCAGCAATTAAAAGAAATAATAAATCGCTGTCAAAAATAAGATTCAGGGAAGGCTTTGTTTTTACTCAGCCTTCATCTTTGAGTGCAGTTACCCTGTTGAAGAACGCTAAAGACAAGAGAGGAGATGCTCTTGATTTAGTTTGTTCGAGTCTTTTCAATTAAAGCTTTGAATTAATGGAGCAAGAAGTTTTTCATTGTCTTTGGTTTGGGAGTTTTGAAGGGTCTTTTATATTTTTGAGTTTTAGCGGTAACCAATAAATTCGCTTTTCCTATTGTAATGGGAAGGAAAGGAATTCATTTCGATTTTGAACTAATTTCTTTTGTTTATAATTTTGAGGGATTATTAATTTATGGTTATCTAACAAAACTCGAATGTGTTTTTTTTTCAATTAATTACGAAAAATAAACGTTTCTTCAAATAATTAAAACCTTATTTTTTACATATTTTCGCATTTTCTTCCTATCTGTTCCCGTATTAACGCCCACAGGTTTTTCCATGCATGGTTTCAACCTATTAAAGCTCCTAATTATATTTAATATTAACTTTACTTCTGACATCTTTGTTTTCTGTCTAGATAAAAGAATTAAACATTCAAGACGTTCTCATTTCGGAAGAAACTAATTTAGTAAACTTTTTACTGAATTTAATTTTGAAGAGAGTCGACTCGGTTTCTATTTTTATTACACAAAATTGGGGATGTTTTTATGAATCTCGTTAATGAACAAAATTTTGAAAACGAATTTTTGAATGTGTGAACTTATTGAAGATAATTTAATTAACCTTGCAATTTTTTTAGAACTTCAAAATTTTACTATAGTACGTTTAATATCTGACGTACTGAAAAAGAAAAACTTTTATTCATTATTTCTTACTTATACAAAATGAGTTGATTCTGTGAAATACTAAAGAATACCCCGTGTCAATAGATAAATTTCGGTTTTCACAAATACTGAAGCATTGATATTAAAATTTCTTAACTTTCATGGTTTCATCAACAATCATTATAAAAAGCGTAACAAGTTTTTAATGTAAATATTTTATTAAACTTTTAACTTACGGGTTTGAGTTTATAAACTAAATCTTTTTATTCCTAAAAAGATCCCTTTCTCTGAAGTTAAGTTTATTCTTAGTTGGTCAACTTAACTTCATCGTCACTAACTAAACGTGATCTAAATTACGTTCTTCAAATTAATTATCTTACCACTAAAAAATACTTATAAAATCATATCGACACATTAACCAAAATTTTCTTAACAAAAAATGGGTAATCTAAGGAATTCGAGTCTAGTGCTAAAAATAAAATAATGATTTATGACAACCCAGATCTATAAAAGTTGAATTTACTCGCCGATAAACGGCATTGGCAAAACCAAATTTCGCCACAAATGTCGCCCAGGTTTGGGTTATTTGGATTTACCTAAAACATATTTGTTTTCCTAATGAAAGATTTACACCACCGCGTCAAAAGAGGTTAAAGCGGTGAACAGCGATTTAAAAGAACCAATAGGAAGCCTCGAAAACGGCCGCTGTTCACCGCTTTTGCCGCTTTAACTTCTTTTGACGTTCTTTTTCGTTGTGTAAATCCACCATAACTTTTCACTGATTTCTCTTGCTTTTTACTCCCGACAGAGGCAGTTGGTGGAGCAGAAGCAGCGGCAAAAGCGGCAGATCCCAGGCATGGTGCATGCCTCGGACTCCCGACCGCAGACGGCCAGGGCATGGAAAGGAGGAAAAGAAGAGTCCAAGCCACTCATGTCGGGCTACAGTGTCAACAGGAGCAACCAAGGAGTGGTCTTATGTAAGTATAGGGTTTGATCTTACCCATCCCATTATCATCATGAAAGTGTAATATCAATCTAGTCAGATTCATATTGCTTCTATATGAATTTGCCTTTCAAAAAAGTTTTTTTTTATTCCTTTAGCTTTCCTAAAATAGTTGTGAGCTTTATAAGGGAAACTTCATTGAATACGCAAGGTGGTTTTTTTTCTCTATATTTTGACCTATTTTCCCCTTGGTGAGATTAAGTGATATCTGGTGTGGTCCCCTCCCCTAACGTTAGATTTACGCGATAACTTTTGAATAATCAAATTTTCTTTGTACATGTGTTTATTTTATTTTTACTAAATATTACCTAAGCGTTGATACTGATGTACAGTAGGAAAATTTAAATGGCGAATTTCGGCAAAATTCTTGTAACGCGATATTTGACATATACCTATAAAATTTAAAACAATCTTGAAAATGGAGAGGATATCAGATAACGGTTGCTCAATCAGATTTTAAGGTTTTTCAATCCTTGTTTTTAACTTATAGAAGTATGCAAGTGTTTCGAAGAAAAAATTGGGACTTTCTCTTATTCAACATGAATTCATAGAACGCGTAACATTATATTGATTGAGGTCTACTGAAGTTTACTGTACGACTTAGTAATAAACTTATTTTCGAAATTCTTTTTATTAAAAGCGTATTATAATTTCAGGTTACGATGGCCCTATGCAGTACACAATGTCTCCCAATAATCCTGACGCCATGCCTAACATACAAGTTACATCTCAACTGAGCAAATCTCCGAACAAAGAAGAAAAAGAAGAATCACCTATAACCGAAGGTATGTTAAAAATTATACTATAAATAAATGTTTGTGTGTCTATATATTTTAGTTGTATTCCTCTGAGGAAACTAAAAATATTGAGGTAAGTAGCTTGCAATTTTTAAAAGGGGCATTACATTCTATGATTCTTTTGGAAGAGCATCTCCCATCAGATTTTTTAATGTCAAGGTAGGATCTTTGAAAAACTGTGATACATGTAAGTTTACTGAGAAAAGTTTATTATGTTATTATAAATTAAAATTGAAAGATATCTTGAATTGTAATGAAATAAGAAGTAATTTAAGAATATACATTTGTGAACTATAAATAACCATTTCTCAATTTGAAATTGCTTTAGAAGCGCAGTTTTGGACTGAAACAGGAGTATATTCAAATGTATTTGAAATAACTACCTTTTATTTTGATAAATAAAATTTGAATTTCATATTGCACTTTACTAGATTAATCAAGTTTGAACTATATTAAAATTCAAAACTATTTGGACTACATGGTAGAGCTATTTTGATAAATTTGTATGCTATATGTTAGGTTTTTTTTTTTCAATTGTTTTAATACCATTAAGTGCGTCACTTATCAAAAATGTTTTACTGGGAAAGGTAAACCATCGTTTATTTCCTATCTAGTAACCAAATAGTGCATGACACAAAACGAATAAAACTATTTCTTACAACTATTCAATTCGAAACCAAAATATTTTACTTTCGTATTACGTAAATCTGAATTGAGGTATACAAATACCCACATTCAAACTATGGCTCTTATAAAAACATCTTACGAGATGTAACAACAAATACATAAGATATAAATTGCGAAAGCAAATTCAGAAAATCCCAAGAAATGTCTCAGCATATCTTCAAATCATATTTCCTTTTCAAATTTATAACACATAGTGGTATAAGAAACGAGAAAAATATCGAAAGATTTACACGAGGATGCCCATTTATATAAAGAAATCAAACCCACTACTGAAATTAGGCATTTCTTTGCGTCTACCTCAATTGATCAATCTCTTCCCATCATTCGGAGAGGAATAGGAATGCTCAATGTATTGAATAACTTTTTCTCCTCGAAATTTCGCAAGTTAGCATTCCCCGCTTTCTTTTGATGAAAAGTTTCAGCGGAAACATTTTCGCGTCGGAAACTATTTTGTTCGAAGCCTGTAGTTTCGGAGGTGTTTTTGCTTTGATTTCACAAATATTCAAATGGGGAAAATAAATTTGACGCGTGTGCAGGGACGCTGACAGTTTAAGTGAAAGATCCGTGAAAGAAGTTCGGGAATCAATAATGTGCTGGCGTAAGGAAAACAGTGCGTTTTTTTTTATTGTTAGGTTGGGTAGAAATGCGCGTTGTAATAAGGTTTTACGGGAATAGTAGAAAATTTCTTAAATAAAAGCGATTGACTAAAAAAATTGTAAAGATTTTTTATTTTTAAGAGTATAGTTATGTTTTGAAATATTTCAGGAAGTTTAGTTATGTACTGGAAATTAACTTTTTTGTTCATGTTTTAGAGAGAATTTATATTTATTTTAGTAAGGAAGATTTGAGGAAATTTTAGTGATTTCAAATCTTTTTGTACTACTTTATTACTTTAACAATAACCAATAAACCACGAAAAAAAAAGTTGATTCGGACCAGTTAATTAATTCAATGTAAACTATTTACATAAATCATAAGATAACATTCAAAAATCTTATTCTATTATTTTTATTTATTCCTTTTAAAACATTTTAAATAATTAATTATTTCTCAGGCTTTGTTTTTACGCTTGATTAGATAATTAAATTTCATTTCATTTCGTGTAATCTCTAAACATTTTAAGTAGCATTCAAAAAATCTCATAAAAAACCCGTTCCAGGCACAAAAATATCTATACATCACAATTTATTATTACAATCTATGAAACATTTTAATATGTTAGAAGCATCATCTTTTTCATAAAAATAACCCTTCGATGTGAAATCACTCTAAAAGTATCATAAGCTAGTAAATGGTCACTTGAAAAGGTATTGAATAGGGAACTCAATACAGGTATCTAACAAGTCATAAGCTCACTACATAGGATAACCGAAAAACCCCAATCGCATTTCAAAACCATTTTCACTCCCTTTTCCGCCTTCTCAAATCAGGGTTCCCTCCTAGCGAGTCTCAAACAATTAACGAGCTGTAGATAGATTACCGCTAACTGCAGAGATATATACCGGCTTAATTACTACTAACAATTTCCGGAGTCATACCGATTCACTACGCTTACTGCATCTCAAAATCAATCATTTAACAATTGTAAATGCGGAGTTCGAGCAGACAGTACTTATTCATTTCCATGTGTATATTTGGAAAATTTATTAAATCAGAGCTTAACATACTTAGTCAATTGTGGCTATCTTTACTCATCCAACTCTCCCTTGCATAATAGTAAATGATTTGAGGAATCATTAATATTGAGTAATGCGATGTGGTATTTTATAATTGATTTTCCCTCCGATTTACCCTTCAAATATTCATTAGAACAACAGAATCCGTGTTTCGAATCCTTGTTTGCCTTCTGCTTAGCAAATATGTGTTTATTCTAGTGATATTAAATGTACCGACGAGGCATGGGTGATAATGAAATTATCTATTGTTCTGATCCATGGAGTGTTTGAGTAAATGTTTTAATATCTAGAGGAGAAACATATCTAGTATCCCCTGAGAAAAATTAAATTATTACAACGAACGTGTTCTCTCTTATAGTTGTATCTCATCAGATTTTTAAACCATTAAATTTAAAATCTTATTCCAATTACAAAATATATTAATCAAAATTAAATAAGGAATCACGTTTTATGCCATTTTAGGTAATTTTTCATATAAAAATTCAAAATTTATACAGTTCCTTGGTTTTATCATATATTCAAAACCTATATATCAATATCAAAGAACATATTCAAAAAATACCCGAAACTAGATATATACAAGGAATTTCAGTTTGAAGACTGTCCTTTTTCATAGAAACTATGAAAATTCTGTGTTCAACATTCTAATCTTGAATATATTTTTGTGTTTTACTGAATATGATGGATAGAACTTAGGGACCATATAACAACTTAAAAATTCGTGTTTCAATATGTATAACTGTTTCAATCCCCCCCCCCCCCCGAAAAAAAATTCTGAATTTAATTTCAAACGTTTTTGTAATTGGATGTATGAAGCTATTGCTAATAGGTTTTTGCAATAATCTTGGTAAGCATCTGGATTTTGATCTTCTTCACGTTTTATTTTAGATGATAGGGCAAAATACTTTTTTAATTATGTGCTTTATAAAGAAGACATCTTTTGAAAGAATATCAGAAAGTTTTCACAACCCAAATAAAAAAAAGGCCCAGAGAGTAATCAGACCCTCATATTTCAAAGACCAAAGGCAAGCCCACCAACCCACCATGTGTTCAGCGTCAAACAATCGACTTGGTAGTGTCTCTGACAACTCAATAAATGTGGTCACAGCTTGATCGAAATGAGCTTCTATGCCTTGCTACCTAATGATGCCATGACTTTTCACCTTATCTAATACGACGAAGCTGTTGGCTTTTATTCACTAACTGCAATTTGGGGGATTAGGTTGGTTCAATGAGTAAGGAGAGAGTTACGGATAAAAAAATAAGGGCTAAGTTTCTGCTGTATTAGTGAGCAGAAACGGTTTAAAATTATATAGCCTGTTAGTATTTGGATATAAGAAACTGGAATAAAGCCCCTATGTTAAGAAAAAATCTCGAAACTGGGATCTTATTTAATAAAAAGGATTTCCAATTGTGCTAAAATTCAGCCATTTAGTAAATATATAATTCTTAAAAACGCAGTAGTAAAATTAATTCATAGTGCACATTTAAATAGTCGAGATTTAAAACTTTCATTTTTCATTGAATTAAAATTTTAGGAATGTGAAGTGAAATGAAACTTACCTACTCCAATACTTCTAACTAATTCTTTATCCTTTATGAAAATTTGGAGATAACCTGTGAATAAATATAGAAATATTTCATTACTAGTTGAAATGCATAAGTTTTCTTCTATTCACAGGTATTAATAAAAGACTGTATTTTCATAAATACTTCTTAAAATGTCTTTCAATTTTATTTGTCGCCTTAATTCAACCATGAAAGAAACAAATTGTATAATAGTCTAGGCCAAGGTTTATAGAATATAAGGGTGGCTCTACATAGACATAAAAAAAAGCTCGTGACGTCTTGTTTCCGCTGCCAGTGACGTCATCTTTTCAGTGGCAATAGCCAATCATTTTATATTGGGTAGGATCAAATGTGGGATATTTACAGTTAGGGATATTGGCAGAGATATTTTATATCAGCGAAGGGATATTTAAGTTTCGAATCAGGCGCGATTTCTTTTTAAAATCCCAAGCAATTCAAGCTGTGGGGTCACGATCAGAGATTTTAAGGAATCTATTTTTTTTTAATTAAGGGAATTTTCTGTTGCGAAGGTTATTTACTGGAAATTGGTAAAAGCTCTGATCACTTAGCAAAGACAAGAGGGATTCAAAGTAAAATTTTTCCCGCAATGGATGTTTTTTTATTTTACGGTGAAAAATATTTTGAATATGAGAGGAAGGGGGAATTTTGTTACTCAATTTAAAGCTTTGTTACTTAAAAGAGTTGTAAGAAAAGAAAATAATAATTTGTGTATTTAAACCACGGTTTGAAAACTATAGGGAAAAGAAGGGTAAATTTACGCACAAAAATAAATTATTTTGGGCTATAAAATCGAGAATTTAAAAGCAGAGCCTCAAAATTTTACTGAATGTAAGATTAGTGACTCAGAAATTCACCTTTGAAAAAGGAAAGCCTTTAAAAAATTAAACTTTTTATAGTTCGATTTTCGTCCAATTTTAGTATGTCATTATTTAGGTCATTTCAAAGGGACACCCATTTGAATTACTTTTTTGCAGTTATTTTGTGGTTTTGAGCGTTATTTTAATTTTTAGATTACCTAATTTATGAAATTATTACTTTTATTTATGGATACATTAACTTTTATTCAATTTAAATGGAGTATTCGTATTTAGCAATGAAAAATAAACATGTATATCATAAGTCTTGATTACTATTATTTGATGTTTTGAAATTTTTTCGTACATTTAAAAAAATTAAAACTTTCCGCGAACCTATATTATACGATTTTAGTATGTTATTAATAAGGTCATTCCAAAGTCAAAAACAGTTGAAAAACTAATGTTACAATTTTTTACCGGTTCGACCCTTTTTTTCAGTATATTTACTGGACTATAGCTAATCACATCAATCTTAAATCTAACATTTATTGTTTAAAGCAGAAAGCCAACACCAACCTACACCACTCTAAGTTACAAAGTAGCGAATGCATTTTGTAGTCAGAACTGAGACTTGATTTCCCTACGGCATTTTCTGACTAAGCGGGGGCAAAACTCCAATTCCGTTGTCCCTAACTGCAGGTGCCTTCGATCCCCAGGTGTATAGAATACCAAATACCTCAAGGAAGGTAGCTTAATCTGGGTTTAATTATAGTCCACACAGATGTTACTACTGTCATACCGCGAGGAGAAGAGCTTTGAACAGGGTTGCCGTGAGTAGACGAGTCCAAAAGAAGAGGGAAGCTGGTATGAATTGAACGGCATTATTTGGGTTTTTAAGCGTACATTTGGCGAGTGAGAAAACGCGTTTCACGAATGAAAATAAGATAATCATATTTTATTAAACTACATTAAAATATAGATTATCTTTGAAATTTCTCGTTAATAAAAATCGAATTAATGAACACGGTAACTATAAATCCAAAAAATTATAAAATATCCAAATAAAATCAGATAAATTGATGTAAATCACATAACATAATATCAAATTAAATAGATCAGATTCGGTGAAATATTTAAGATCAGTTGAAAAAGATCAGATCAGTTAAAATAGATCAGATCAGTTTAAATAGATCAGATCAGTTAAAATAGATCAGATCAGTTAAAATAGATCAGATCAGTTAAAATAGATCGGATCAGTTAAAATGGATCAGATCAGTTGAAATGGATCAGATCAGTTGAAAAAGGTCAGATTAGAAATATGTAATCAAATCAGATGTAATGCGAAAGGAAATTCCAAAATTCGTTACTCTAGAATCGAAAGAAGTACACAGCTGAAAGATAGCCACTCAGATTTGGCTCGGAACATTTATTTTAGCGCCAAGTGAATAACCATCACCCCCAAAATTCAGTGGAATAATCCGTTTCTATAACAACCGCAGCATCATCGTATGACGTCAAAAGCTCTTCTCCTCGCGGTACGACAGTAGGCAAATTGGGATTCCGTAGTTGCTACCTGTTCATGAAATCAACTCAGGAACAGCTGGAAACGTGAGAAGAAATTTTTATAGAAGAAATTTTTATTGAAAAAATTTGGAAAGTGAATTGGTGAATATGATTAAATAGATACCGTATATTTTTGTATAAAAACAAGTTTTCGTTCCTTTTTGTGTACCATGGTCCTTTTAATGTTAATGTGTTAATTTCTCTCATAATAAATATCTTCTGAACTTTTACGTGTTTTAATAGAACTGTCAGGATCTTAAAGTCTGATTATTCATAAAACTAAATATCATATTGGTGATGTGTTTTATCTTATTTAAAAGCATTTTGTGTCTTTTGTCTAAATTCAAATTTTAGTATCATTTAGTAGGTTTAAGATACATCAATTTATTGTTCATTAGATAGATGCTATTAGTAAAATTAAAATTGACATCATAAAATTTCATTTTATATTTAATCTAATAATGGCAAAGCAAAATTTTTATACAAGTATATAAAATTCAACTTTTAAAAATTCGTCTTCAGATTAAATACTATTAGATTCTTTTCTTTGGGTTTGGAATTAAAAAAATGTTAGCATTCTATCCAATAGAAGATTTTAAATAAAATTTTTGCTGCTTAAAAAGGCTACAGTTAGTTGAAAAAGAAAATCATAATTGTTTATCTTATGCTCATTTAAGTCTGAATAAAAAGAAACGTATGAGATTTGCAAACATCTTTTTAGAAATATTTA
Source organism: Tetragnatha montana (assembly GCA_963680715.1). Taxonomy (NCBI): domain Eukaryota; kingdom Metazoa; phylum Arthropoda; class Arachnida; order Araneae; family Tetragnathidae; genus Tetragnatha; species Tetragnatha montana. Next base: position 25,608,546 of record OY796684.1, read on the forward strand.
CTACTCGCAATTCACATTTAAATAAAAGAGCAAATATGTTAATTCTCTTTAATAATTTTTTTTCTACTTAAAAATTAAAAAAAGAAAAGCAATCTGTATAAAAATTTATCAAATTGATAATACAAATTTTCAGGACATTATGAATTGAAAATATGTTAAAGATATATATTTTGGTTAAAAACATATAGATACAAACTTCAATATGAAATTCTTTTATAATATAATGAAAAAAGCATTTTCGTACACAATAGATTTTTTAAATGCTCCAAGGTGTAAATTTTTCTATGAAAAGACACAGAAAAATTGTAAAACCATGTAACCAAGCAATAGACTTCAACAACCTTAAGTATTACTGGAAAAAACATACAGTCCCTCTTTTGTTACTAATTTAGTACTAGGGAGATTAACTATTGTGTTAACAGCTTTATGAAAATTTGATTCAATATGATAAGAAATTTTTAAAGGTATTCAGGATTATATTCTTTTCAATTTACAGCTTTTTAGAGAATAATTCCCCAATAATGTATTTAGTAATCAACACAAATTGAATTTCCAAGTAAAAAGTTTTAACAAAAGGCTACTTTAGGTTTCACAAAAGGTTTCCTTGTTTAGTCAAAAAGAAGTTTCAAGTAATTCTTCTTTTTTGTCTTATATCCATTACACTCTACCAGAAAATCTTCCCTTTAACCTATTGTTAGGCTTCTTTATTGTTAAAAAAAAATCTAAATGTGTTGGGTTAAGGTTAGATCTTAAAATGGGCAATGAAACTTTTATTGCTTCTTATTACTTTATTTATGTAGCTTCTTCTTATTACATTGGGAAAAAGAGCGTCATTATACTTCAACTATTTATTGATACGATTTGTAGCAGACTCAATTTTTCATTGATTAAATGGGAAAATTTTTTGGCACTCTTTTTATTCCTGAAATGAAATTTTTTACATTTCTGGTCTTTCATTTGAACAATTTTATGAATTTGAAAAATAGATTCTTTATTTAATGTTGTTTGAAAAACAAAACTTAAGTTATTGCACAGTTGAAGTAGATGTCATTTCCACTCAAAATCAAATATAAGACTTGGAAAATTGAAAAGAAGGGATATTGTAAAATAAGAAAATTATTAATAAGTAGAGTGCAAAAAAGGTTCTATACTCGGAATATTGGATCAATAACATCTTACTTATGAGCAATTTATTTTCAACAAATAATGAAACCAAAATTTGATGCAAAAAGGACTTTGATCATTCGACTGGCAAAAAGGAAATGTAACTATTTTACAACAATATTTTACTATAAAATGTTATTAATCATACATGTTAAGCAAGTGTTTTAAAATACTTCCAATTAATTACCTTTGGGGTCAATATCACCTAACATAGTTCTTGGACCAATAAAACATTAAATAACCAACCAATCAATTATCGATGTAGTATAAGGCTTACAGAAATTTTTATTTAGGTTGAGGGGTAATGTGACTCATTCTTTATAATATATTATTCAAAAATGCTTTCAAGCTTATACAGTCCACTCATTTTAAAACTTAAAAAAGGCGCACATTTAAGTTTAAAAAGCCACGGAGTAAAAGATATAAGATCCCGGGTTAACAAATATGTGATCCCGAAATGACCTATTTGATTCCGTGGCTCATTGCATTCAGAGCAGCACTGGGTATTTACTTGTTAATTTCGATGTTTGCACTTCTCGCTAAAAGGAATGTTGAAGTTTCTCAAGAACTCTCCAAGTGGAACGGAGCAACTTCTGAAGTGCCTAGTCTTAATTAAAATCTCTCCGCCCACCTGTCATCTTAGGGATGTCAAACTCTTTTTGGAAAAGCCTCGGGTGTTTTTAAAGGAGGTCTTGGATTTTTGCTTAGCGTGGTGACTTATTAAATAGCTTTAGATTACAGTAGTAGAAGGGAATGTTTAGATGCTGGTTATAACCGAAGAAGAACCGGAAGGACTTTTTTGAAATTTCTTATATCGTGTTTTAGCTGCACAGTTCAGATAACCTGTTAAGTAAAGTTTTCTAAATAGATAAATAAGTTTATAATACATTTTAATCCGAATGTATTTATTTATTACTACCTCAATGTCATTTGTATAAAATGATTTTAAATTAATTAAGATTAATGATTTTAAATTACAAGTTACACTACCAGGCAAATTTTATCAGATTTATTTCTTAATATAAAGAACTTCTAAATGTTCATTCCCTTTATGATAAATCATCTCTCTTTTCCTTCAACTTCCGTAAATGAATTTTATAGCTCTATGTTATAAGATCTTAAGTAACAAGACCTCTAAAAATTTAATAGAGGAAGCATTGTATTTGATCAATGTAATTATATTTATGTATTAAACATATTTAATGCAAAAAATGCATTAGTCTATGGGCTTTTGACTTTATAAAAGGCTTAATTGTCATGAAAAATCTTACACGTAGCTATCTTGTGAAATTAGTAAGCTTAGACTTTATGAACCCTATATTTTTTAGTGCCAGTGGCAGAGCACAACATACACAGAATGATAGTGGTCAACATAGATATAGTAATTTTTAAAAAAATCAAAATCAATTCGTTTCCACTAATTGTTAAAGTAATGGGACCAAATTGAATGTAAGTTAGTTGGTGAAGAAATAATTAACTTCATATCTTTTCAAGTTCTTTTAAGTTCAGCCTGTAGTACATGATTATAACACTGGTCATAAAACATAGCAGTATCTCCAGTTACTACTATAAATGTTTTGAGTTATTTTCAATATTCCTGAAATTATTTGCAAGTATAAAAAATCATGAACATAAACAAACAATTAAAAATACCGGGATATAAGAAGGACACCTTAACATGAAAATATCTATAAAAAACGTAATGGGCCCCCGTAAAAATTAATCTCCTTTTATATACAATCTTAAAAGTGTTTTAGATTTGATGAAGGAAGCAAGTGACATTGTTTTTCCATCATCCTAGATCAATCTCATTTCCCTTTTTTTCAGTGGTGCACCCCAAAAAGCCCCAGAAACTCAACCTGTCGTCTGAGATCGACTTCGACGACAGCGATGACGAAGACATTGACCTGTCACCCACCGAATCACTGTCTTCCCCAGAAGCAGGAGCGAGCATCGGGGAGAGGGAGATCGCAGTGGTCGGCGATGACCACAGCAGGGAGAGTAACGGACGACCCCCACCATTGGTAAGTTAGCCTGGGATCTATTATTCCGTAGCTACACTCTAAAAACCTGTTGATTTAGCAAAGAAATCCTCTCAGCTTTACGACCAGAAAACTCTTGTAATTTGTTAAGAGAAATATTATTATGTTGACACAGAAAAATATTAACTGATACAGGTTGTTTCTGTACGTTATACGATTTCTCTGTAGTCTGCCTACGGAGTTTTTATCAATATAGTAATAGGATCTCTCTTCACAAATTATAGGGGTTTGTTTTCTGGTAGCATATAGCTGATGGGTATATCTTTGTTAAAACAACACATTATTTAACTGCTTGAAAGTAAAACTTCCACATCAAATAAGTATTATTCATCCAAATATAACTTACACTGTTGCCCGGAGGCATATTTACAAAGGCAAAGGAATTGGGAACCAGTGAAGCATTCTCATTAAATATTTTTAACTATTTTTACAGTAATGAGCTTTGTAACTCCTGCCAATGGTTCCCAGTCTTGATCCTTTGTAAATATGCTGCCTGGAGCAAGGGCCTCTGTCGTAGTTTTTTATTTTACTTTACTTGTAACCATTTGTTTCACCTCTCTCTCCGTGATTTATCAGGTTTCGGATTTGAATTCGTTGGAGCCGTATTCAAGAGGGCGTAATTAATAAATAGTGTGAAATCTCCGGTTTTCGTCACGAGGAAATTCTTACTAAAAACTAATTTCATAAAACCAAAATTTAAAATTCTATTAGGTTAAAATCAGAGCATGATTTCCCTCAAGACAAATTTTTATCATCTAAATACATCGGATAAAGTTGTCTTTAATAGATTCAGTCGATCAGAATGAGATTTAAAGATCCCGACCCGAATATTTGTATGAGTTTATCATTATTACCATAACAGCGTATAAGTTCATACGCATAAGATAGGAAAACCCATACACTCTCTCTGGAAATAAAAGTGCCTAAAAGAATTTTTTAAACCCCAACTCATTAAAATAATTCAAATGTCCTAGTTTAAAAAGCTTTAATGTTTTCAAAATATGTACGATTTAAAAGGGGGTTAAATCTTATACACTCCCTTTTGAATTGAGAATTTTTTAAACTCCAACTCATTAAAATAATTCAAATGTCCTAGTTTAAAAAGCTTTAATGTTTTCAAAATATGTACGATTTAAAAGGGGGTTAAATCTTATACACTCCCTTTTGAATTGAGTTAATAAAAATCCATTCACTTCCTCCTCTTAAACGAGTGGTGAAAAGGCTTTAAAATCTGAGTCATTGATTTCTTTTTAAGAGCTCAAACATCTCCATAGTGGAAGCACTTTCTATAATTAACTTAATTACTCCAATACATGCTTTCCTTAAGGTTTATTCAAAATATACCCAACATTTCTTTTCCTCCGTTAAAACTACCCAAACATTTTTAAAAATCTTACAAGTCCAAAAGCTCACAATAACACAACCAATGCAATTTAAAAGTTTTTGGAAAAAGTAATAGCCAGCCTGTAAAAATTTAATAGCTATTTAAAGCCTAACTTGGGGCATTTCCCATGGTCCGAGTAATTAGCATACAACTGGAGCATTTCCCTCGAGTTATCGATAAACGCTCCCGTTCCCATTCTTCTCCAAAGGGCAATTTAGCCTTTTTGGGAAAGAGGATGAAGGTATCTGAGCTTGATGCGCAGTTTAAATTGAATACCTCAACGGATTGAAATAGGTCGTTTCATTTTCAATGATACTGAAAAGAAAGTCGTACACAGTATGCTACTGTGCTTTAAACTTTGAAAAGAATCCTTTTAAAATTCAGTTGGAATTGCTTTTATTTTGATATCGCACGGAGGTTTACCAAAGCAATAAAAGTTTATTTTGTTATATAGCCCTCTTTTAAATGCTTTCGTTCATAAATAAGTGTTTTCAAAAAGTAGTCAAAATCAAATCAGTTTCAAAATTGAGTAAAAAATACTCAAATCTGAGTATTTCACAAATTCAAACTGGCTCCAAATCTAATTTACACAAGTTTGAAGCATATGTATAAACTCATTTCTGAAAATATGTAGGTTCTCAAAAATGATGCATTATGCCCCATTTTTGAGCAAGTGCAAGTTTCAGGAATATAAAGCATTGGCCAGTTTCCGTCTGAAAATATCGGCCTATGTCAAAATTACCCCCTTCGATGGAATTACCGTAAGAAGCGATCAGAATGTGACTAGTTCATCATAAATATCCAATAATTAAGTTCAAAAATTAAAATTAAAAACTGTTAAAAAATAGTTCTTGCATTTAATACTACTGAATTTTCAAAAGTTAACTTGCAGACTTTTTGTTTTGGACTCTTTCATAAATCTAAGATTTTAGATCATTTTAACATGTATAAAAATGGCCTTGCCGGATTTAATATTGAATCACCTATATTGTTTTTTTATTTACTCTCCATTTCTAATGATATTATAGTATAAATGTGTGATTTAAGTATAAAATCTATAAAGTTCTAGGAAATTCCATACCCCAAAGTTTATGAAATACTACTTTAATGTCCCTTGAATATTAAATTAGGTTTTGGTGCAATTAATTATCCCAAATATGCCTTGTTACATCAACTAACAATAAAAAAAATAACATTGAACTCTCTCTCTCTCCATTAGTCATCCTGCTTCTAAAAAACTATTGATTAAACAGGATCAAAGCTAGTAAAACATAAACAGCTCCAAACAAAAACTCCGATTACAAAAACGATAATAAAACAGCGGGAACGGCACCGCCGTTTTTGTCCAAACTGCTTAGAGTTTACGAATCCCAACACATATTTCAGAAAGGGAGAGCGGAAGCTGCCTTATCAACCCTAAACCGTCCCCTTTTTTTGCATTTCCGCCATTGTTCTTTTTATCAGGGTGAGAGGGGTTATTGATGACTCCGAAGAAACGACCTGGCAAAAATGGCTCCGCTCACACTACACACGAAATGAGGCAGAAGACTCGTCTACATTCGCGATCCCTCTTTGGATGACTGCTCCGAGTTTCCTCTACACTTCACTCAATGAGACAACCATTAAACTTTGGAATTGGGGAGGCCGAGACTGAGTATTATGCTCCGGAGTTTCAAGCATCAATCACATACCAGATCTTACACAAAACAACCACATTTAACTTTCTCCACCCCACAATAAAAAGGAAGAGTCGTGGATAGAAACGGACTTAGTCTCTTGGTATTTTTCGGTGTTATGGTTTGGAAAATTTTTTGCGATGTGGTTTTAGGTAGCTAAGTACTGGAACATGGTCTCTTCAAATACTCTTTATACCTCTAATACTTTCTTTGGTAATTTAACTAGCATCATAAACTATACATTATGCTAAACATTGCTTTAAAATCAAAAATCGTTTATTAAAATTAAAACTTAACATCACAAACACTTGACATAATTTTCCAAAATTTTAAGGAGATTTTTCATAGGACGTACTATTTTGGAGAACAGGGTCTTCGAACCATTTAAGGACTCAGGTTCTCAAAAAAAAGGAGGATTTTTACTTGAAAGGTGTAAATTCAGTTATTATGTCCATTTATAACTATAGGCCTAATAATATTTCCAAAATTCAGTTTTGGACTCTGACTGCCTCCTACAGTGCAGTACAGATATCAAAGAGAAAAAAACAGTGATGCCAAAACTCTCAAAAACTATTTCATATAAAACCTCACTGTAAAACCAACGAGGATTCTTTGTGTTCATTTGCAGCAACGTCAGAATTCGTCCCCGGACACACCTAAAATGGAGAGTCTGGAGACGGAGGAATGCCTGGGGAGGCTGGAAGGGCTTCTGGACGACCTTTCCGCCTTCGCCGCTGAACCTTGTCCCGAAGGAGTAACTGTGCGTTGCCGCATCACAAGGGACAAGAAAGGCGTCGACAGGGGCATTTTCCCCACCTACTTCTTACACCTCGAGAGACAAGATGGACGGAAGGTAAGTGTCCATTTAGAGCTCCTTTCTATTGACAACACGACCTTGACTACAACAAATCAAGTTAAGGCTTGCGTTTTATGGTCAATTCTGTCAATCATCTTTAATAGCTTTAACTGATACGTTTAATTCAACTTCACGTTAGTGTCTAGTTGCGAACGAAAACGTACCCAAAAAGTAAATAATGCGTTGTACCAATCGAATGATATTTAGTAGTTATACTAGTGTATGAATATCTCCTATTTCACGTTTTAAAATTGTATTACTTGCATACAAATTATAAAAAGGTAGTACTCTCAAGGTTAAAAAATTATTTAACAACAAGTGACAATCACAATCTATTTAGAATACCTCTTCCCGAATAATATATTCAAATTATTTTCAATGGTAAAGATTTAGGCATCAGTTTTCAACAGTGTAACGAACGACTGAATTAATAATTAGTGTATGATAAGTTTCAACGTTCACTATTCATATTAAGGCAAATTAATTTCTAGGTGAGTTTTATATCTTCTCAGTCAAAGAGAGATTCCTTAATTCAGCGCTTTGCTTTCATTTTAATACTACCAAACTATCCCAAGCATCACACAAGATAAAAAAGAAAGTTTCGCTTTTGTTTTTCTCACAGATTTTCCTGCTGGCCGCCAGAAAGAGAAAGAAGAGTGCCACCTCCAATTATCTTATTTCGATTGACGCCACAGACCTCTCCAGGGGAGGTGAATCATTTGTAGGCAAATTAAGGTAAATGGCTTTTTTTTATCATGACTTCTTTCTTACAGTTATCTAGCTTCAAAGGTTGCTTCTATCCAGAAATGAGAGAAAATTGTGCAAGAAAGGATTTTTCTGTACATATAGCTTAGAAAAATAAATTTAACTGTAGATGTAAAATAATAAAACCTGTATGTATCATTTACTTTACAAGATGCAATACATAAATCAATACGTCAAAATGTACTATACGTTATAATTTGAAAAACTATCTAAACTAATTTTTCTATTTTAATGAGGATAATAAGGGAAGTATGATATTAGTATTTTTTATTAAAATAAAATAAGGGGAAGAGAAGAGGGGGGAAATAAATACATTCGCTTTAAGAACGATCAAATACTGTGATTTTATACCATAGTATGTTTTTTTATTTTTTAAATTCAGCTTATGTATTTTTGTTGTTACATTTTATCACGTTATCCTCGGATTTCTTCTAAATAAATCTTAATTCCATTGAATGTGCCCCCCAACGGTCATTTTAAAAACCTGAAGAATAATTAGAAGTTATCTGAAGTTACGCAACGATGGCTTTAAACAACTATCGACGAAGTAACTCTTAATCGGATTCTTACACCGATTTTTCCGGGACATTTCCTTTTCCTGATGATTGATTCCCTCATTGGGAGGGAACATTTTTATTGGAGGATGGGTTGGGAACACGTGTTATCAGTATCTCAATGAAACATTTCTCTGGGCTCTCTTGTTCTCTTATACTACGAGTATATTTGCTACTGTGTTCAGCGAGTTAGTAAATTAATATTACACATATTTCATTGATTTAAATAATAATTCTTCCTCTAAATTATGTTATACTAAAATGCATTTGGGAGGTTAAGAGGTTAACAATATATTCATTAATCCACTAATATTTAATAGCTTATATGCCCTCAGAAGTTCGCAAACGATAATCTAGAAATAGTTACCAATGAAAAATATTTTTAACAATACTTTTTATTTATTTTTTTTATTTTCAACCAGTCTTAGTTTTTAAGGATTACTATTTGAGATTAGTAAAAATGTTATTATTATCATACAATCAATCTTCGACACAAAACAAAAGCATTTGAGGGATTATTGTCACACTAAATTGCGAAAATGATACTTGATACTTTCGTTATCTTGGAAAAAACTAAATCTTGAAAAGTGCATAGATCAAAATACAATAATTGTTTCATCATACTAATAGTTTCTTAGTTTTAAAGCCCGGCTATAAAGCTTATGGAAGAGAAAAGTTTCACATGATCATCCCCCCGAAAGACAGTCTCAGTACTTCCTTTTATTTACTCCCGATTAATGCATTTTAGAGTCATTATCTTAAAATGGCACATAGAAGAGGAATATTTTATTGTTTTATTACTCGCAGTCTTTTTCTTAAGCCCTTAAGATTTGTATCATCTTATATAGTACTTTAAAATTTCGTAACATAATAAAATGAATTCAATTTAGTTAAGTGTTTTTAATATCTTCACCTGGCTCCTTCTTATTAAATAGTCTTCAGTTATATTAAAGAAATAATAAAAAGTAAAAGCATTTATAATTTGTTTTGAATTTAATTTCTTTTACACAAATTACAAAAAAAAATTACTTTGCAAAGAACAACATTCATATTTCAGAAAATATTTCTCCTTTAACCTTGAGCTGAAGAATAAAAAAAGTAATTTTTTAATATGTAAATTAAAATGTGAGTAGTAGCTTCCCGTAATATTTTAATTAGCAACAAAAGACACTAAATTAGTTACATTACTTTTCTTAAACCTTGAATTCAACTTATGTATCTTATAATTGAATTGATAAGAATGAAAACAGTACGTATATGTTCAATTACCTTTTTTAGACTTCTACGCTTTTCATTCTCATTGATTCAATTTATAAGTTTTGCAAATAAAAGAGTGTAAATTTCATTGATTTTTTAAAAATATTTTTATTCAATGTTAAGATTCATATTTTTAAAAAAATCCTCCCAAAACTAATTTTAACATCAAAAATAAGTTAACAGTTTTTTTGTCAAATGGAAGAGATATTTGGTTCTTTAGCAACTAACGAGTTACGGATTAAGAATTCATTATAGTGCTACTTTGGAGAAAGGAGTTAAAACAAGCCTTTACCCTAATTCTGCTATCATCATTAACTAACAGAAGTTTCTATTTCAGATCAAATCTTTTAGGCACAGTGTTTACCGTTTATGATGCAGGATTCAATCCGAAAAAGAGGCTAAACGCCGACAAAGATTCCAGGTGTGAAGTTGCTTTGGTAGCGTATGAAACAAACGTATTGGGTTTTAAAGGCCCTAGAAAAATGACAGTCATACTTCCAGCTCTGAACAATGAAAACAAAAGGATTGAGATGAAATCAAGCGTGGTAGGTATCTTCTTATAAATGTATATATTTTCGGGTAAATAATTTGGGGATATTGAATCAACTTCTCATGGTAATCTTTGTTTGATTCTCATATGTAACAGACAGTCTTTCATTATTTTTTTAATAAAAATTTGGAAGAGTGGATACAGATAGAAATATACGAAAAGTAGGAGATTGAAGTTATTCGCATAGTGTGTTATTTTAACTTAATCTCACAAATTTTATTTTCATTCTATTATGTGTTTCATACAGAGAAGGTGTTTGTAAAAATATTAAATGAATTGAATTTTTTCTCCTTTTAATGAAAGGAAAAGGGAAAGGAAGGGTATTGCTTTATACCGTATATATTTCCGCGTAAAAGCCGAGAATTTTTGGAAAATTTTCCGATTCAAAAGTGGGGGTGCCGATTTATACACGTATCTAAAGAGTTTGAAAATATTTTTAACGGAACTGAATTTTGTGAAAGCCCCTCGCGATCATATTAAAATAACATATCAGTCGAGGTGCGTACGCCAATACATAAAATAGAAACAACTTAAAAGAAAACACAAAAAGTAAAAGTAGGAAGGAAATTTATTTTAACATCACGATAAGTTTTATATGCGTATAAAAAAGTAAGAATCTTGATGTTCTGGTTCGAATCCTAGTTGGATTCGATGCAAGTTTTGTTGCTGCCGTCGTTTGTTTCATCAGACTCCGATTTTGGTGATTCGTGGGTGGTAAATTTCAACTATCGGTCAATTTTTCGAATAAAAATTGTACCCTCGGCTTATACGCTCAAATACACGGTATCTGTACTATATGCAACACCGTGTTATTTTTCTTAAGTTTAAAATTTCCCACTCTACATGTTTCCATTTCTGATTAATTAGGAAGGTGAAGGTTTGCTTGAAAAATGGAAGGGTAGAAACTTGGAAAACTTAATAGAATTGCACAACAAAGCTCCTGTTTGGAATGACGGTAAGTGTTAAACTTAATGCAGATTTGATATACAGGGTGGTACAAAAAGTCTTCCCGTACAGAAAGATTCCTTGCGTGTAATATCTTAGTCTAATAACATATCCAAATAGCTATACCCACACTTTCTAAAAACCATTTTTAGCGTAAACCGGATATGACGTTATACTTTTTTTTGTCACAATTTTTTCAAAAGTATCAAAAATCCAAAAATTTTGACCCATGGGGATCGTAGAGGTAAAGTTTTTTTTTTGACATATTTATGTACTCCACGCAAGGAATCTGGCTGAGCCAGAGTAGACTTGTTTAAACACTCTGTACAGTTTAATAGACTGAAGAAACAGTGAAGAAGAGGTAAAACTAAAAAAAGGACATCAAAAGTGATTCCTGTGGAAATTTTGAACTGATCCTGTTTAATAATTCATGTATGGCATCAGGTCTAAATTTCATCAGAGTATACTTTTGATCATTAGTATACTTTCCTTTAAATACCTATTACACAGTATAAATATTACAACGCCAACAATTACAAAAATAAAAAATAAAATTTTATTTATTTTTTGTCTGTTTTATAACATGTTAATTATTTCTTTGAAAGTGCGTCATTAAAATCAAGAAAGAACTGTTTAAAATATCCATTTAAAACTCATTAGCATAGTCAACACTGAGTGGACGGATGCAACACCTTGGATGGATTCGTTAAAAGCTTCTGAAGCTCGCTAAAACTTTATGCTCGGAACTTATTTTAATCATTCAAGAAGAGAATTCATTTTCTTAAAGCTGTTTAGATAACATTATTAGATAACATAACTATTCAATTTAATATTTGTTAGTTTTTTTATTAATTTTTTATCATAAACTATTTTTGCGCTGTTGGAATTAATTATAATTAAGTGATTTAGGCTGTTGATACCGTTTAGTAAAAACTTTATGATAGTTTTAATATTATTCTCTTATCTTATGAGTAAATTTTTAAAAATGTTAACATATAAAAAATAAATGAGTGAACAATTCACGCAAAAAAAAATGCCTAAACTATTTCATATCTCTTTACAAGATTTTATCAGAAGTTATATTAATTTTCCTTCAATATTTTAAAAGCTTAATGTAAACTTGTTCAATTTTCCAGAAACTCAATCTTACGTTTTGAATTTCCACGGACGAGTAACGCAGGCTTCGGTAAAGAATTTCAAAATTGTTCATAACAATGACCGTAAGTATAACTTTAAAATTATTATAATGCATAGATGAGGGGGATAAAAAAAGTAGTTGTTAAGAGTTTCCATCTTGTTTACTTTTGAGTATTTTTCTTTATTACTATTAACCTTTTTATAACGACTTTTATAATAAAAATATTAAGCCTGGATTACAGAGACCCTTAAAACTATAACCCTCAAAATATCTAAAAACATAAATACATTATAGTTTAACAGGAAAACAGTTATATTTAAATGAAATCTCTCGTGGTTATCAGGATTTGTGTGAATAATATTGTTACCAACGTTGCACCAATCTGTTTTTTTTTTTTTAGTTATTTTTACTTACAGTGCAATTTCTGAATGAGTGCCAGAGCCGACAATCTTAATTCCCAATAGATTTGGGTAAAACTAAGCAATTAGTTGTGCGTATCTGTGGAAACTCTTGATCCAACCAAACTTTAAATGCTTTTTTTCTAACTAGGAAAAAGCTTATTCGTGTTTTTGGCGTGGTGATAATGGTGTTTCTTATTAATTAAATAATTTTTTGCAGTAGACAGAATAACTGCTTATGTTATCTATCGATCGTTATTTTACTTTATTTATAACCACTGTTTGATTTACGTGACCTATCTTACAGATTTCTAAATCTGTTCGAACAAAACTAAAACTAAAAATTAGATATTTGCCACATATCCAATTTTTAATCTATGAATACGCTAAAAACTTAAAATTGTACTTTTCAAGCAGTTATATTAAATGGTATTTTTGAAAGTTGTATTAAAACGTGGCTTTCCCTTATCTTTTCAAGCTGACTACACTGTGATGCAGTTTGGAAGAGTATCGGATGATGTATTCAGCATGGACTATTCCTACCCAATGTGTGCCGTGCAGGCCTTTGCAATAGCGCTCTCTAGTTTGGACAGCAAGCTAGCATGCGAGTAGCTGCTTAATTAAACGATGGTGGTATCTGTGATACCTTATAGTAAGACAATAATGACCGGTGGCACGTTCATCTTATTGATAACAGATTGAGCATGATTCAGATTTATAATTTACCTGAAGAAAGATAAAACGCACGTAGAAATGATGATTTAAAGCTTTTCATACTTGGGTAGCCAAATGATTAAAAAAATTCTAGGTGTTGGGAAATATGACAAGCCTCAACATTTAAGAAGTTTGTATTGCATTTATAAGGATATAGTTTTATTTTATGCATTTTTATGTATTAATAAAACGCAAATATTACTTTGGTATTATTGCTTTAAAATAAATTATTAAATAATGTATATTCAAAGGAAAACATTTTCTCTAAGAATTGGATAATAAAACCAACATTTTAAATTTATATCGATTTAACTTTTTAAAATCTTTTAGTATCAAACAAAGAACTGTGGTGCATTTCAATTATACACCGTTCTTTATATGTTTGATTGTATATAGTCGATTCCTCTAATTTTATATTATTTGAATGCCTTAATATGAAAAGCTTTACGTCTTTTAAAACTGTTCTTTTGAAAATATTTATGAAATAAGATTATTCCTATTGTGTTTATCTAATATTATGTTATTAAGTAATAAAAAATAAACTTAAATGAAGCCATTTTTAATTTAATATTATTTTATTTGCATAATATCAAATAAAATTAGGAACTAATAAAAACTATTAGGTACCACTATTTTAGGCGATTCCTGTTTTATATTATTTTATGTATTTGATGTCAGTTATTTATTTCCTCTTTGGGTATTATATTTTAAATATAATTTGTTTTTATCTCAAGGTAATAAAAACGTTGTTTTTTTTCTACTTTATAAAAGTGTATATATGTTTCATTTTTATTTATATTCATAATAAATCTGCTACTTAATACTTTTTAAACCTAATTTTTTGCACAATTTAGTGGTTAATATGGTTAAGATCCAGACTTTGTTTATTATCCTTCATACTACATAAGTGTGTGAGATATTAAATTTCTTAAATTGAATTCTTAGGAATAGTTTTAGGATTTTATGGAAGTACAAACTGTTCTAACTGTTACTTTAGTTAAGAAAATTGTAAAAATTTCTAAATACTTTTTTCTGCAATCATACTTCAAAAAGCTTCATTTTAAATTCTTAAAATCTTAAAAGTAATTCAATACTCAATATGCACACATCTTAACTTCTTTAAATAAAATTAAAAATTGTTAATACAAGTAATTGAGATTTATCAGACACTCTAATAATGGAGTAAAATTAATGTAGGATATAAAATTTAGAAGGCTCATGAAACCAGGTTAGGTCACATTTTAGATAATGCAATATTTTTTTTAGTTAACTTTTTTTATTTAAACAACATTTTTTGTTAATAAAGGTAAAATACGTTGAACTTATAAGTAAACTCCAAAGCTTTATTAAAAAAGTAACAAATATAGAGATATAAATTTGATTCCTTCTGTCTCAATATAATGTTTTAACCTAAAATCAAAGATGTTTCGCCTATCACACAAAATGTGTTTAGAATTTCATTCCTATTTCAAATTAATTTATCAAATAAAATTTTAATATACTTTCTTCACAGTAATTACTCTACCACTATTTGAATGTAACTTATTCGGCATTATATTATTACAGGTAAATTTATTAATTATTCCGAACTTTAACCACTTGGTTGAAGAATATTCGCTACTCAACAAAAGTGTTTTGAAAACTACTTAAACATAATTATCTTTTTATTAATGTTCCACTAAGAAAACTGTGTTGGAATATGAACATTAGATTAGTTATTATACTGAGTAGGTAATGGCATTTTAGACTGAGTAAAATAAATGAAAATTCTTTGATTTGAACAAACGAAACGTAATATTATTATACCTAACGTAATAAACGAAATATTTAGTTTTCCTTAACATTGTTTACGAAGAGAGGTTTGAAAACGTTTCTAAAAAAAATCTCTCTGCACTTATATTTGTTAAAAATCATTATTTATACCTATCTATGTTGTTAAGTGTTGTTTTATTTAGTGTTACACGTTTATCTAGTCTATATTGTGTCATTTCGATGAGTGATAGTGAGAAGGTGTTTAATAATCTCGTGTACATGTGTTTACAAGTTTCTGAAACTTAATGCGTTTTTGTTATTATGACTAAAATTGTTTGTGATCATTATATAAATGTGTCTTAGTAAACTTGAGTGTGAAGCGTTGTAATATCAACAAAATGTGGTCATTTTAATGTGATATACTCGTTATGTATATATTTTGTTTCACTCTTAACCCTTTATTGTTAATGTCATTCATTAGTAAAGATTTTTGCGTTTGTAATGAATAAAATGCATCAGTTTCAAACCAAATAGAATAGAAATCTTCTTTTGACTCTTTTGAATAAAATTAAACCCTTTGATCTATCAACAATAAATCAAACTTTTTGTCCATACTAAATTATAATAAAAAAACCCCATTGTGAAAAGTAGTAACACTAGAATAAATGTATGCATTTAATAAATCTAAACTATTATAGTCTATATAAACTATTATATTATTAATCATAAAACTATGTAGATGTACAGGTGTATACTCATGTATGTCATTCCGTAAGAGACATTAACATATCAAATTATCTAATTTCAACCAGAAAAATGTAGGAAAGTGCTGTCAAGTTGGTTCACAATGGTTCATTCGAAGACCAGTAGATAAAGCTGTTTTTTAATTGTAAAATTAACCTCCTCTTAACTGTGAAAACTCAGTATGACACTAACTCTTTTTAAGCCACTTAAAATGTAGAAATTAAGACGGTCATAAATATATTTTTATATATCATTTCATTTTTGCTTTAATTTTGGGGATTTATTAATTGCTTTAAATCCCAAAATGACAATTTATCAAACCTGTTCTTAAAGTCCTTTGGGCTTCGGTTCTCAAATTGTGCGACGTGTCCCCATAAGGGATTGTAAGCCAAGAGACCCTCACGAAATTTGGACTAACTAAAATTTTTCCGGGACCCCAGACCCCCCTTTTGTACTTGGAACTCAGTATCACCCATACTTTTAATATATTAAGTTTATCAAGATGCAAATCCCACCTTACTATTTCTAAAAAGCTACATTTATATGGGGTTTGAAGTAATTTCATGCGTTCCAGAACAAAAATCTAGATATGGGTCTTGCGACATGAATTAGTAAATCTATATACTGGGTCTACCCCGAAACAAATTCTCTATACGCCAATGGTGTGAGTAAATCGAAAAAATTACAATATTCAGATCTAGACCAGTGGAAGATCCAGGGGTGCAACGTAGCTTAGAATTGCTTTATCACACTGAAATTTTAAAAATTTTCCAGGGGAGGACCACAAGACCTCCTACTCCTCTTGGGCAGCTGTTCCCAACAGGTTTTCTTCAGGTATTGTAGGTCAAAATACTCCTCCTCAGAACGTTGAATTTTTTTTCAAACATAAAACTCTCTTTTTCTGTATTCAATTTTTGTACATTAATAATAAAGTGCTTCTAAAGTGTTTAAGTTAAAATAAGATTTACCACTTATTGTTAGACGAAGAGAAACCAATGGTTAAGTGGTATATCTTATTTTCACTTAAACACTATAGAAACACTTTATTTTCAAAAATCCCGCATAACTTGAACAATCAATGTACAAAAATTGAATTTGGAAAAGGAATTTAATACTTGAAAAAAGTTCAATGTTCTAAGGAGGAGTATTTTGACCACACAAGGAAAACTATACTTAGGACAATTTTGAGGTGCTTGGAGCAAAAATGAGCTAACTCCTACAGCTTCTCATTAGAGTTAGATCCTTGTTGCTGCAAGCACTTCAATTGTTTAAATTGAACAATTTTTAAAAGAAGGTTTTTAGAAAGAGGGGGATTTGGTTACATGCTTTTGTACTTATAAGAGAGAGATTGCTTATTTTTGCCGACAAAGGGAGAGAGGGGTAAAAATAATCTAAAACAGGCTTAGGGGAAAGGTGGGTATGAGTACGCACAAAAATAATTTTGGGAAATAAAATCGAGAATTTAAAAGCTAGAGCTTAACAATTTACTGAACGTAAGTTTATTGATTCACAAATCAACCTTCAAAAAATGAGTCTTTGCTTTAAAGAAAATTTGCTAAAAATCAAACAGAAAAGAAACAAAATGAGATTCCTTCGCAGAAAAATTAGATGCTAACTCAAAGAAGCTATATTTTACCTGAAAAATAAAATACAGAAAGTATGAGAAGAACAATGACAGTCTTTTAGGATAGCTTATGATACATGTGTCCATGTGAACACACTTTCTCCACCCCCCCCTACACTGTTGCCACCAGGGGAAAAACAGCTGCGCACTTCTACCCAACTGCGAACTCTTACCCTCCTGTCCCCTATGTATTATTTAAAAGGCCCTTAATCAGATAAATATAATCAACAATTTCTAAAGAAAACTAGTAAAAGCGTAAAGAATTAATATTCCACTAATAAACATTACAACTCCTTTCTAAAAGCATTTGTATCGCGGTTATCAACATTTTTGACAATGTTACTGATATGAATGAATTTTCAGAAAATAAAAATTAAAACTTTTATATACTTTTATGGGACAGTTTATAGCTATATAATATGTAGGGAAAATCAGGCTATCAGCCAAAACCCATTCTTATATCGATTTCAGCACTTCCAGTAACTTTATTGGATTTTCCACTATAATATCAATCATTTTTGACAGCCGACTGAGAAAACAACTCATTTGCGGCATTATACACTAATGTTTAACAACGGATGGATCTCAATTCAAAGTATCGATGGAGTCCCTCCAGGATTTTTTATTGCCATTAAAGTTCCTTCATTTTTTATCCTTCCCAGAAAAATATGTTTAGTAAAAGGTAATCTTATCTTTATACAAATTCTCAACTTTAACTTTAAAATTAGGTTTATTTGGACTATCATAAATTTATTATCTTCCAACTGATTATTTATTGTGTTTAGGGCACTTTGTTATTGTTAATTTGTAAATTTTCCTTCGCCACTAGTATTAGAAAATGAATAGGTACCACACGTATGTTTATGCTTTATATTACTAAAAAAACTAAAAAAAAGTTATTTTTTTCTACGTCTGGCCGATACCATCTGGGCCAAGCTGCACCATGGAAAGAAAAGAACACACAATATAAAAGTCTCAAAAATTGGTTATGTTTTTTTACCTAAAAAATGCTTAAAAGATCTCAAAGCCACCATGCTTAGTAGTGGCTTTCTCGAATGCATGAAGATTGCTTGATTGAAGTGCAAGGTCAAGTGCTGTGATAGGAACAAAATATTTGGAGAGGACTCAATTTTTAATTTTTCCCTTTTTTACTTTTTTAACCAAAGCACTTTTTTAACCATTTTTTCGGCGGACGGCTAAAATATTTCATAGTTTGGTCCAAATATTCTGGAAGACGCCCCGCATCCATTCCCAATATCGGCACTTATGGCCACTGGTAAACTTATTCAGTTTATAAAAAGCTTATGATACATGTGTCCATGAAATCACACTTGCTCCCCTTATAATGTTGCCAACAGGGGAAAAACCGCTGCGTACCTGAACTGCTTGCTCACTCTTACCCTCCTTTCGCCTATACGTATTAGAAAAAATAACAAATTTAAATTGCAGATGTAATTTTTTTTTAGTTTTATGCTATTACCTAAACTCCTTAAAATTTTACAATGTAATTTTTAGCGAAATTCACAAATATTATTATTCAAGGTTTTTAATACTTTCTTTTTAATAAAATAATACTTTCTTTTTTAAAGTGTTGTTATTATTATTAGTTTAAGTTTTTGTGATTAATAGTGTGTATTAATCCCAATAGATGTCAGCACATCAAAACTATTTCTAAACGCAATTATAAGTCAAAATTACACAAAAGAATTTCATTCGAATAAAAAGGCTACTTGTTATAAAACTTGTTTGAAAAAATATTAGCACTACACATTTCTACCATTATCAATAGAAAACCTGAGTTTATTTAAAAAATATCTATGCGAAAATATTGAGTTTTCAGTTTAGAGGGAATCGCGAACATAATAATTTAAAGACCCTTATTTTTTGTCAATTCAATATGTAATATAACCATCGCACAGCTAACAATTCAAAACAGATACACTGTAATCTCTTTTGGGTGATTATTTTAATTGGTGCTATAATAAATTGCCAAAAATATCCCGTATCCTTTTAATTTAAATTCGTGCCGAACCAGCCAGCATCCGCTCTAAATGTTGTCTTCGTATTACAAAAGAAAATGCCTAATATCAATATTTTTTATCCAAAATGCTTGATGGGGTTATAAATTAAAATACACATATATCGTATTTAATCTCTTTCTTTTTAATCAAAATATTTACTTATAGTTAGCTAGAGTTTGGTGTCATAGATGGCGGCACGCAGACATTTTCATGGCGATACACCAGTTTTCGGCTACACTGCATGAAAGGTGAGTTCGACAGTGAAAACAATCTCCAGAAAGAGCGCAAGTCACGTGACGTGACGTGAGGGGCCTTAATATTTTAGGTTTGGGTGGTTGTATAGAGCTGCGTCCAAGGACCCTCGGCTCGAATCACAAAAGGATGCTGTTACCCAAAAATTGAGGCCCTACCGTTAAAAAAGTGGCATGTCAATGTCATTTAACATGTGCTCCCATAGGAATAGTGTTAACGGCAAGATCAAAGAATAATTAAGGAAATTTGATTTATCTGTATGGAAATAATACAGATTCGTAGTATTTTCAAAACAAATTAACCGTTACCTTCCCCCTCCACGGAAAAAAATAAGAAAAAAAAATATTGTTTTTTTTTTTACAACCAAAACTGTATTTTTGAATCAGCAGAACATACGACTACGCTCAAATTACATGCAAATCACCGATATTTTTTATATTCATTTGTACGCATTTCTGTGAAAACTGATTTCATTTACGAGAATCACGTAATTTTCTATCTTAGAAAACAGTATTCTTATATTACGTCCAGCCCATCTTCTGTACTGAGCGGGTTTGTCGTCTTTTCCTCCCTTGAGCAACTTATATTGTCGAGGTCTGAATGGATTATCCGCCATATCCTTGAGAGCACCATCGACGGCTTCTCGATATGGTTTGTCAAGCTTTTCATAGATGTTCTCCGCCTTGTCGGACAAACTAATACGATACATATTCCCCTCTTTATTATAGAAAAAAATTCTTACCCTTATATCTAGGACTCTTTTCATTTGATATTTTTTCCCAACAGAAATCCAGCATATATTGTTAATTGTTACCTGTACTTCTATGTATGGAAATTATAGAAAAAAAATCTTACCCTTATTTATATATATAGGACACTTTTCACTTGATATTTTTTCTCAACATAAATCCAGCATATATTATTGTTACCTGTACTTCTATGTATGGAAATTTAAATATCTATAAGGCTTTCGGAAAAATAAAATAAAATCTAAAATTTGACATTTTTTTCTACTTTCTTGCTTCGTAAAAAATTTTGTAATAAAGTCTTTGATAATTAAAATCTTTTTAAAATTTGTTGTTAAAATCCATACATAGAGGTGTTTAACGGCAAAATATCTAATTCGAAATTTTAAACAAATTTTGGTACTGACTCCCCTTAAGAATAGCATTGGAGGCAAAATCAAACAAAAATGTCTTTGGTCTTGCCGCCAATGCTATTCCTATGGGATCAACTGATGAATGACATGCCACTTTTTTAACGATAGGGCCTCAATTTTTGGGTTATAGCCCCCTTTTGTGATTCGGGCCGGGCATCCTTGGACGCAGCTTTATACAACCACCCAAACCTAAAATATTAAGCCCCCTCACGTCACGTCACGTCACGTGACCTGCGCTCTTTCTGGAGATTGTTTTCACTGCCGAACTCACCTTTCATGCAGTGTAGCCAAAGTAAGTGTCGCTCGACCATTTTAAAATCGAATTATTTTTTTGTGTGTGTTTTGTGTGTATAGAGTCCAAAAGCACAAGTTTTAGTTTTTTATCTTTATTTAAATTTTTATAGCAGCCATCGATGTTCTATAAAAAATGCTGATTTTTGCGTTTGTAATGGTGTACGTTAACTTGCGCTACTCCTAACTGGTTTAACTTAAATTCATGAAACAAAAGTCATTTTACTCAGAAAGATACAATCTTCATAATATATCGTACAAATTGCAGGAGAATCGTGTCCCAAATATCAAAAATCCGCCTTAAAGTTGAACTTTAAAAAGGATGATTTTTCAATTTTCGAAGGAGTAGTATTCCCAAAAGAGCTATATTTTCCAAATGTTTTTTTGTAGACAATGTTTAGCCACCTAACTGGACTATATCCCGAAAAAAATTCAACCCTGGTATTTTGATCTTTTTTTGGGTTATAGGCCTCCAAAGTTGAAAAATTTCCAAAAAAAAAATATCCAAACTTCGACCCTCTATATTCTGCGTTGGAACAAAATTTAAAAATCTGGAATTTTTACAGGTTAAACCTCTCTAAGGCATCATCCTTCTGTAAAAATTTTATCTTTGGTATTTTCTTCAAAGTTGAGTTATGGACCTCCAAAATCTGATAATTTCAAAAAAATCTAAACTTTGACCCTTTATATCTCTGTTGGAACAAAGTTTAAAAATCCTAAATTTTTACAGGTTAATCCTCAGTTCTTCACTAAGGTATCCTCTTCCAGTGAAAATTTCATCTTTGATATTTAATTCCAATTAAAGTTAAAAAAAAAAAAAAAAAAAACGTTACGTTTGAAGAAAATGAAGGAACACAAAATTTAGAAAAAAATGAGATATTTACTGTTCATTATAACATGATCTCAACTAAGCGTTTTTACGATCTTGTAACTTCAAAGCAGCAGAAGGAATTGTCGTAGCAGAAGGAATTGTCGTAATATCGTAAATAGGAAATGGAGTATCTTTGGCCAAAATGTGGTGATTTTTTTTTTCAAATTAAAAGTTGTTAACTTATCCTTTTAACTTTTTTTGTAAGATAAATTTGACAAAGTTAGTGGTTTATATTGTTTTTAATAAGTTCAACTGCAAAGTAAAATTAATTGGGGGTCGCATAGAACTCATTTGGGATTCCATGTGAGTATCTGGGGTTTTGTATGGGAACTCGGGGTGGCTTATAAGTGCTTGGGTATATTTATATGAACTTTGGAGTGATTTACATTATCATGTAGGATAAAAAATTATAATTTTTCGGCCAAAAAATTTTATTATTAATAAAATTAATTTTATTTTATTCGGATTTCAGTCTAGAGTCTACATTTAGTATGATTTTATTTTAGTCATTTCTAAGGGAAACCATTTGGAATTACTTCTTTTGCAGGTTTGTTGAAGTTCAAGAATAATGTTTTAATTTTTTTAATGAGTTAATTCTTAAAATTAATTAATTTTTTCCAATGAAATTGATAATCCGTATTCAGCGCTGAAAATAGCCTATAAGGATGTATCATAAGTCTCGATTACTTGATTGATGTTTTGAAATATTTTCGGACACTTTTTTAACTTAAAAAACTGAAATTTCTCATGCTGCGATTTTGTCTGATTTTTAGTATGTTATTATTGAGTACATTTCCGAGTGAGAAAAGAAGTAAAACTTTCTGTTGCAATTTGTTTCAGGTTTAAATTTGTTTCATAGATTGCCTGAACTTATTCACACCAAAATCTTCTTTTCCCCACCCCAGTTTTCGAAAGTTTCATACAAATGCTTTTAGACTCGAAAGACTTAAGTTTACTTTTAGACTTATTTTTTAGACTTATTTATAAATCCAAATATAATAAAAATATGAATCGTTTTAATTTAATACTATCGTCTTATTTAAAAATGAATACCTACAATAAGGGCTTCAAATATGAAATATCAATTAAATAGCGTATTTTATATAGGTCTACGAAAATTTTTATTCCTATAACCAAAGATTAAATTTAAAATATTTCATTCTGAAACGCAACTTCTATAATGGGTTCAGCATCTTTAATGGAAATTTAAACTTTTGTGTCTATCAAGTATCAACCATACCGTTAATCGACCTAAATATCAAATTACACTTATTAAGGCTTTCTGCCTTGAACACATATTCGGATCAAAACTTAATTTCATAGAAGACCAACATTTTTAACCAAAATGCCTATTTGAGTATAGTAAACTTCCGAAACTTTAGAAAATGTTCACTTAATTTTCGATTAAGAATTATTGCAAAAGAGGACACTGACAACGCACAAACCTAAGAAACACTTTTTCTTTTTTTTTTCTTTTTTTAATTTACTATGCTTTCTAAGCATTCAAAACCAAACTTAGCTAAGCCATTAGCCAAATTCCTATAACCGAATATTATTGCCGTAAAAGCATTTCTGTCCCCAGAAGCTAAATGATTACTTCTGAGATAACTCTAATATAACCTTTGGAGCGTTTTTGTCTCGAGATATATCCCAGGTATCACCACCATATTGACTTAACCTTCTCCCTGTGGGCACTCCAAGTTTGTGTGATAACACGCTATCGCAGGCGTGGTATTTAGCGTGATTAGTTACAAGTTTTAGCATCTGCGTCCAACTAGTAAGTACTTTTTATATTCTCTCTCTCAAAAGGATACATTTAACCACAAATAATTAACGAAGGCGTTTATAATTAAAAGTCTGGTTTATAGTTGGGTTCTCCGCAGTACATTCAAGTCTTTTTAATGTATACCTACTCTATGACGTGTTATTTATAAAAGATACATTTTTTAGTACTTATCAAAAGACATTTATGGTAATGGTCGATACTTCTTTTATCAAGATATTTGAAAGCTATGTGTCAAAACCGAATATTTTTAAGTGTACGAATCATGATGTGTCAAATTAGAATCTACACAGATATTAAATAACATAATATAGTTTGTTCAAATTGGAGAGAATCCTTTTAATTTATTATGTTTACATAAGAAAATTTAATTTGATGCATTAATAATGGAACAATATATTGGACTAGATTAAATTTTTCGTAATAAGAATTCCTAAGTTTTGACGAAACATTATGAAGCAGTTAAGTAATTTAATCTTTAAAAAGACTAGCAAAGTATGTGCTATATAATTTTTTCTCTATTTTAGTATGGTGGTTTTAAAGGTATCACCATTATATTAAAACATCCTTTCACATAGTAAAAAAGTTATGCCTATACTACTTTTTTATTCGTGAAAATTTATGGTATGGAAAATACAGTAATAAACCTAATAGTAATAGACTGTCAGAATAGCATAAAAATTTGCTATATACTGTACTTTATACGCTACTATAACAAAAAAATATTAAAAAATCGTCCTTTTATAATCACTGCTTGCAAAATATTTTATGTTTGTTTCAAAAATATCTCTTGGGCTTAAGACAATGATATTGTTATTGAAAATTTGAAAACTTATTAGTGTTTTATGTATAGTAACTGATTTAAATTGAAATTACCATAAAATGCTTGACAAACTTTTAGATTACGTCTTTCGGTTAAGGATCAGTTCGATTGTTCTTACACTTCTACAGAATTGATAAGAAAGCACTGAAGCACTCACAAGAACTGAATAGATTGCAATTAAGTAAATTTGAACGCTATCTATTTTTCGTAACAGTAGGTATATGATACTCTACTCCAACTGATAAAATTAAACTTGAATTTGATAAGCATGATCTGTAGGCTGAATTCTTCGTTAATCTTTACTCAAAATAGATGTTTTGTAACTAATTATAGTCAAATGTACTTTGATTAAAAATCTAAATATATCTCTGCCATTGACTGATTAAGGTTACGGTATATTGAATTGGTACTCTATTTCATATTTTAATTTTTTATATATTTGTATTCTAATTTATGCTTTTAAAACTTTTTTTTATAATTGACTTCTTCGAGGTGGTCAACGCTATTGGAATTAAACGCAGGTTTTGTAATCAGAATTTCCATATCAGCTGCTTTCTTCTGATCCATGAGATATCGGAACATGGCAGCCGGGTGTGGGTTGAAGGCAAATATTTGCAGTAATAGTACTATCATGAAAGATATCCCATGGACTACGTGATGTTTTGGGATTTATCAAATAAACTCAGTATCAGACAATTAAAATAAATAAATTATAATATCACTTATAGTGATAATTACTTTTCTAACGAGGTAAAAATTTCATTCTCATTAATTCAAAAATCTTAAGTGAATCTTTGAAATCAGTTTATTTCTTATTAGTGTGTAGGGGGTAATAAATAATCAGGCATAAATTTAGAAAATGAGGTGTGAACATATTAAAAAAAAAGACCATTTGTGAAAAACTAATTTTTCCGGAACTGTGCTCTTTTACAACTGGTTCATTAGTTGAGTTTCTTTTCAGTTCTTAATGATTTCCAGGAAAATGGAAGTTTTATATTTATTGGAGTAATTCGAATCAGTTTGTATAGATGTATTCTAGTTTTATATAGATATGACCACTATACTATCATATCAATAAAATATACATTAAGAGTGAAAACTTTAGGTACTCTTTGAACTCTTTTACCCAAATCCCGATTCGTGTAAAATTACAATACAAAATTTAAGAATCGTTATTGTAAACACTTTCACGATCTTCTCTTTATTCTTAAGTTAATCATTTTATTAAGGATTACTGCAAAAAGTTCGGCAATCTCTGACTCTTTCAAAAGAGAGAAATATATTTTACCCACACCGGAATTTGAATATTTTTCTTTTAGTCTCTCGCAAAGATGACGCCACGTACTACACTGAGCAGATATTTGATAAATAATGTATTAAATTCGTAATACGTCCTTTATCCAAAGAATATTATTATCTTTTTAAGAGTTCTCAAACGAACATTTAACGCGAGTAAATTTAGGGAAACACGTGTAACCCCCTTTAGTTCTTTAATTAATTATTTTTTTCTACTTTAATGCGAATTTTCATTTTAACATTTTAATACATGATACCTACTACCTAAAATTAATTTAACATGACTTTCATCTCAAACCTAGATTTCTTTACAATTTATACTAAAATTTTTTTAAAGAATAAATAAAGAAACAATTTCAGTTCGAATTTTGTGTCCCAATTATGGTTTAAAATATACATTGATTTGGTTTCAAACAATAATTTGATTTCATAGTAGTTACGTTTATCTATGTCATTTTACTTAGATAAAGCTAAATTTTACAAAACAAATTAATATACTGATACGATTGTTTTTGTTTAAATCACATTGCCTTTTTAACAATTAACCCTTTTTTAAATTATCAATAAATATCCTCCAAACGAGAATCTTGCTTTTTAAATTTAGCCTGGAGGATATAGGGTAGTTTAATATTTTTCTATTTAGATTTTTAAGGGGGCTAACCACTTCTCGTGTACCTCTCACGATAAGTCTTAAAAATTGATTAAATATATATTGTTGGGAAAGGCTTTTCGATTTTTTGAAGACCGCTATGAGAAAATTATGGTATAATTTACGAATGGAGGTCATGAGAGGATAAATGCCTACTTCAACCATTTCAAAACTTTCAACTTGTTTTTACCGATAATGATAACTTCATAAGCGTTATATGTAGAGTTTACACAATGAACAGATTTAAGGAAGTACTATAACCTCTAATATTTTCAGTATATTGTATTTTATATGATAGAAAAATGCTTCCAGATCTATCGGGTACACAATTCCCTAAAAGTTTCAAACTAAAGATCTCAATCATCACCGGTTTTCCCAGTGTCTCAACTTAAATCAGTCCATGGTTTTCCCCATTCCATAATTTAATCCTCCATATCTCCCTATCTAACAAAGTGTTTTCAGTATACAGATAATTTTGACCTTTATAATTTGTTTCAGTTCACTCCTCACAACAAAAATGGAGCCTAGTGGCCATCCAAAAGAGGAAGAAACTCCGGAGTTAATCGCCAAAAAAGAAGACAAAACTCCGGAGTTAATCACTTCTAAAGAGGACAAAACTCCAGAAGTGATCCCCTCAAAAGAGGACTTGAGGATACCGCCTGCAGAGGATGACTACAGGGAGGAAGAGGACACGGCAAGTGAAGGAGAACATGAGCTTGTTATTTGCCCTCGGAAATTATCCATTGAAAACCTGAACCTAGAAATAGCAGACCCACATCAACGAGAAGCCAACGATGACAAAGACGCTGAAACACTTCCCGAAGATGGAAAAGAAACGGAAAAACCACTGATGGAAGATAAGGTGCTTGAAGACAGAGAATCTGTTACGATAGAAATTGACGAAGAGAAACTCAAAGATGTAACAGATCAAGCGAAAAAAAGTGAGGGTCTTTGGATTTTTATTCTTAATAGGAGTTTTTTTAAATTTTACCAGCCAAGTTTTATCATTGCTATTACCCCTTTGATTAGCATGTTTTTATGGAGAATAATTTCATTTACTAGGTACTTTTGAACTCGACTAATTATTAACACGGTACTCCATTAAATCCGTAATTTCTTTACACTATACTTTAATAATTATATTGATACGCTCTTTCATTGAGCATACTAATGTATTAGTTCGAATACAATTAAAAATGGAGTTCATTTAATTGGAAAGTCAAAGAATTGATAGAAATTTTCAAGTTATTCTCCATGACTTCGAATCAAAGATGTTCAAATCATTCAAAATTTGCACTATATTATATAAAATTGTAGTTAGCATTATTTATGTAAATTTACTTTTGCTGTGAATTATAATACCAGTCATGTTTTACTAGGTAAATTTTCCATACATGTTTTCCCCATCACAAGGCTAAAAGTGGCATGGAATAAGTCGTCTAACATTTGTGAGTTCGTTCTGAAAGCCGTTTTCATCATATTTTCTACATGTAAGTTGCATGTTTCAGTTTTACTAACTTTAATTTAAGACAGTCAAACATTTAGTGCTATAAAGAACAAGTATTTTAAATTTAAGAACGAGGCAAAGCTTCTAAAATAATGCCCATGAATTAAAATATTGTTGATTAATCCAAAATTTCACCTTTAATTTGAAAATAATAATTTAGGAATAAGGATAGCAGAATTCCAGAAGTTTAAATTTATTGGCAGCTCTAAAATCTTTATTTTTAACACACAAATATTTCGTTTCAATTCATAAGTTACAAAATAAAACCCTTTAATTTGTATTAAATATTTTTATTTAATATATTTTTTTACCTTTCAGTGGGATGGTTGTTTTGTGTCGGTGGAATACCATTCGTATCTATTGCTATGCTTGTCATGGGTAAGTATTATTCCGAATACTGCACTTACCAAAATTATAAGTGATATTTACTTACTTAAATTATAAGTTAGTTATGGTAAAAAAGCTATTAATGGCTAAAAAGTTTACGAAATAAATATTTCGATGATTTTCAAAAATCAAATATGTTTACTTCACTTTAAAGTTGAATTACAAAAAACTCCTTTCTTTTTAGCCTAATTCAAGCAAATAAAGAAGGATCCTGATCGGGTTCATTAGGCCCATTAATATATGTATAAAATATTTTAAACTTTTAAAGTTGTTTAAGGAAATGTAATTTAATTGGTTTCTCTCTTTAAAGAAAACTAATAAAATCTTCAAAAGGTATTTTTTTCATTTTTCAGGTAGCGTTTACAAAGACGACTGTAAAATGCAACCAAATATACCTGTATACTTAATTGTTGCTGGAGTTCTAGGAACACTTCAACATTTCATTGCCGTCTGGACGAGGTATATACCCAAAGACTCGATTGGTCGTGTTCGGATTTATAGAGCTTACTGCAGAATTTTCGATGGGATACTTCAACTATTTTTAATCATCTGGTTTGTCATGGGTAAATAGTTTTTCTTACATGGTTTTTAACTTTTAATAATTATGTTTGGAATTTTTGTTTTCTTTCTTTTATTTATAAGTTATATCATAGCAAATACAAATGATTTTGTTGGTTTGTTAGAACTAATCATTAGAAAAACTGTTAGACTTTTTAAAAATTGGAGCCTATAAGCAAATAATAAAATAAAATAATTGCATTTTTTTACATTTGACTACACAATTTTGATTAACCTTCCCTATTTATTAACCTTTCATACTTAACCAATTATAAATGTATGAATACAAAGAGTTTCACTTCAAAATTCCAAAGATATGTTTCCTGAAACATTTTATTCTAGGATTTTTAATAGTTTACTAATGTTGCAGTGTAACTTATCTAAACTTATCTTCTAATTTTACTGTTTATTTAAAAATTCCTTCAATAAAAGACACTTTTACACTTACTCTTTAGGTTGCATTTGGGTCTACGGAATTTATTCAACAGTGAATTTTGAAGAGGATTACAAGGATGAATATTGTGATAAGGCATTATACCTCTTCGCATTCTGGATTTTGAACTTATCTTTTGCAGTGTTGGCCATTCTTGTAGTCATGAGTCTTTTGGTAATTTTATGCATTGTCGTAATTGACAAAGATTGAGAAATTTTCTTTTCATTATTATTAGCATTCATTTTTAACTATCTAACAAGCATTGATTTATTACGGATATTCTGTGAAATAAAGTTCCTTTTTTACAATCAAGGCAATCATTTTGTGTTAGTTAAATTAAAATTAAGGCCTGAACTTTACCAAGTAAAATATTTGAAAGTTTTACTCGACGGGAACTCTTTCTAAAAGATACTAACTTTAAGGACTATTTAATACTCAGTTGATGATCATAATTTAAAATTTATAAGTAAAAATATTTCAAAAATAATTATTTGATGAAGTAATAAAGAAGAAGAATAAAGTTTTAGTTAATATCCCTTTTTACAAAAGATAAATTAATTTTAAAGGAATTATTTTTTTTCAGACAGATGATAGTATTCATTTACGAAAGAACAGAAATCTTATTTACTTTGAACCAATCAACATACTTTAAACCTTTTGTAATTATTTTTTAAAACAAATTATAAAATTATCCGAAGTATTTGTTATTATAGAAATTATTATGTAGTCATTATAGAAATATAGACATCATAAGATCTCAATTTACTTAATGACAAACACGATCAAAAATTGGTAAGTATAGCATTTTGCTTTTGAGATACTAATTGAGAAAATATTTACAAAAATTTGTTTAAACTCAATAAGAAATAATATTTTGAAATCCTATCAAAAGTGAACTTAAATTATAGATATAGTGAAACAGTAAAGTCATGTAGCATTGTTTTAAATTACAAATATAAATGAATTTATTTTATAAAGGACAAACCATCTATAGGAGACGCGAAATAGACTTTCTCAACAATGGCCGCTTAGTATGTCATTCATTTGATACTATTTATCTGTCTAGCCTAGTTCAGCTAGGTTTCACAACTGAAAAATGTCAACCATTGTTTCCGATATTTAACCATTGTTTGAATATGGTCATTAACTCTTATATTAAAGCTTATTAGTACTCATAAGCCTTTTTCAAATAAAGGGGAGGAATTCAATGACAAAATATAATGTTCATTCTGATATTGGAATTGTTAATTTTGATATTATATATCTCCTATGATGAGTGAACGATTTTTAACTCTGTTTAAAAGGTTATTTTGTTATTTACCCTTGATGAGTGAAAATTTATAATTTTATAATTGTTTATTTAAGGTGTTCAAAATTTTGTTTTAAAAACGAGCTACAAACTTATTTTAAAAATTGAATGAAATAAATAAAGCTAAAATAAAGATACAGGAATTGCCCTTTTCAGTAACAAGAAAGGTAGCAACACATAGTATTACAATACATGCTTATTCGCACTTAAGTTTGTAAACGGTTATGAAATTGCTTTGTAAACTTTTTTATTTTTTAAAAATATTGGAAAGTTTTACATGTAATAAAATAAAAAGTACTAAGCTAAAAATTTAATTAATTAAAATTTAACTCTAAAATTTTAATTTAATTTAAAAAGTCTTGTCAACATTTTATAGAATATTAAAAATAAACGTTTCAAGCTAAATATCAGACTGTCAGAAAAAGAAGATGTAATTTACTTTAAACTTTGCTTTGATTTACTTTGAAGAAATGCAGTTTAACCTGGATAAGTGGAATCACCGGGGACCGACGTGACGTTTTACTTCCATTTATCCAGGAATTTCACTTACTGTCTGTTACTGCCATGGTATTCCACTTTAACCAGGTTTTATGCTATTTCGTTAAACTTATCCGGGTAAAAGGAAAATTAGAAATTTCTTTTGCAATCAAACAAAATCAACATGGATTATGGAGCCAGAACTCCACAGTTCACATATTGAGGTTACGTAACATATGCTACGTTCAGTGTAGATTATCACTAAAGGAAAAAAAATTAACTCCTCTAAAACACGTCCCGAAATTTCTTTAAAAGGGGATTTTGGTTCTCTAGGGGGTCAAGATTGACATTTTTGTCCCACACCGATATATACCGATTTGACGGCACTCAATTATTTTTTAATACCTTATTTTATATCTTGTATCTTTTTACAAGTGTGTAGTTTTAAAAATGAGGAAATAATAAATTTCGGAAACACATTTTGGAAAACAAATTACCACGGAATTCACACTTATCAGCAATCATAATAATACTTACATATTGTTGAAATCTTCCCTTTCTCTGTAGCAGGCTTCTCCGCTTATTAATTGGTTTTGCAACTACTGTTGAACCTGTAAAATACAAAATATACGACATGTCTGGAAACATTGCTCAATGTAGAGAATATTCAATTCAAAGGTGGATAAACCGCCTGCTTTATTTGATGACATATCGGTTTTATAGATCCATTTAAGAACCTTTTATTCATGAAACTATAAATTCTGCTTTCTCATTTGCTTAAAATTCAAAGCTGTGTTAAACAAAACCTCTAAAACATGCACAGAAGTTTCGCACTTATGTTTAGAATTCTGTTTTGTTATGGCATTTTTCAAGAAACCTTTGCCTTTCCTTCTCATCATAGACATGGAAACGTAATGCCTGTTACAAACACGTCTCCTTTGAACTTTAACATTCCAGCTAACCAAGATTTTATTACAAATAATCCTCCACCCGAAAATGTTGATAACATCCGTTCAAGAAAAGATCAATCTCTCTATTTGGAAGGACCAGATAGTACTAGAGTACCGTTTGCTGTCGAAACCTTTGCTAACCACTTCATATCCGCCATCAAAGCATCTGAGGGACTATTAAAGGCATTTCAGATCAGCAGATTCAGTCCTGAAGAAGCCGGAGCTTCTCTATTTGATGTTGTCCATTCTACTGCCATAGACACTGGTACTCAGAACCCTGATTTCATCGCACAATTGGTTGAAGAGGCTGTGAAGTTAAATTACCATTTAGTGTCAGACTTGTCTTTCCTTAATATCTACGGTTACTCGATGGGAAAGTTCTTGATGTTAATGAGAGCTTTGACCCCTGACAATGCCCATGACCTTGCCCAGAAATATTTCGAGTTTATTCGGAATGGTATTATCTCTGAAGACGGAACCCCTGAAGGAGATATTAGAGGAATCTCTGATGGATTTGTTGGTTTTGTGGACTCTTTAGGTTTGGCAACTAGTAATAGCATTCCTATACTAGCAGTGCATGTTGCAGATGAGTGGTACGAATTGAGATGCTAAGACATTTTTCGCCTATTTAAAAGGCTAATTGGCTCAGTAAGTTATTTTATTTGTCCTGTTTTTTTCTTACGTATGGGCATTCCAAATCAAATCTACCAGGTAATCAACCTGAACCTTTCGGATTTTAACGCCACCTTTCAAGAATTGTTCTTTCATATGACATAAATAAGAAAATGCTTTTATATTTTAATTTTCTCTGTAATTCCTGAAAATACAAAGAAAATCCAACTTTTGGATCTTTAATCTTATAACTCCGGTTCTATTCAGCCTAAAAAAGTGTATTACCCCCTCGCGCGTTTTGACGGCAATTTTACAAGGTTCAATTTGATATCCAGTTTGACTATGTCCATGAAAACACATTTTTTTTTAATATATTTTGTTATAAAAAAAGTTTAAAGAAACAATGTTTGTGTTCTTGAAATTTTTTATGAAAATTATACATATTTTTGCAATTTTATAAAGTATAAATTCTGAAAATTATAGAATGGGACAGCCATGGGGGATCAGGAGTTATAAAAAAAATATTTTACATACCTCGTAGTAGGTTAAAGTCGCCAAATAAGTAATATTTATTTGGGTTTCTCCGCAAATATGTTGTTTTTATTGACATACAAATTAGAAAAAAAATATTCAAGAATTATTTTTCAATTTGTTTTAAACAATTCTTCGCAAAAATATTTCGCTTATTTTTTTAAAATAAGCGAATGTTTTTGTTAATTTTTTTTTAAATATAGGTATACATATATACAAATATATATTTTTAATATTCACAGTTAAATGCTGTTCCTAACATATTTTGGTTAGTAGTACTCCAAATATGGATTTTTTAACCTACCAAAGTGTTATTTAAAATTAATCTTTTTGCTATAACTCCTGATCCCATGGCTTTCCCATTCTGTGATTTTCATAATTTATACCTTTTAATATTGGAAAAAATGTGTATAATTTTCAAAGAAATTCAAGTATACACCAATATTATTTTTTTAAGAAAAATCATAAAACCGTGAAAAAAAATTTTTTCGAGAGGACATAATTAAATTGTATGTAAAATTGAACCTTGTAAAATTCACGTTAATGAGGGGTTATAAATTTTTCTAGGCTTAATAGAACCGGAGTTATTTAGATTAATTCAAAAGTTGTATTTCCTTGAACTTGCAGGAATTTTTTTATGAAAAAATTGCAGAAAAAATTGAGTTACAAAATCATTTTCTCATTTATATCATAAGAAAAAACAATTCCTGAAAGTTTCATTAAAATCCGAGACGATCAGGTTGAGAATTAAGAAATTTTGGTGATTTAAGTTTTGAATGACCCGTATTCCCTATGCAAAACAATTCGTAGTTTGGATTAGTTATACGTTGTGTTCCATGCTCATAAAAATCATCATGGATGGATATTTCATAATCAATTTTTTTTTTAATTCCTTCCTTCATACCTCAATTTAAAAATGTTTTTAGCAAACAAAATTTATAAATTCAATTTACTCATAGTTCTGAAAGTTCGATTGGTTCACTTTTATTTATTTAGATACTATTATTCAAAAAGTGTAACATTTCTTGGCATACCTAAAAAAATATACATGTTTAGAAAAGATTATTTAGTTTTTCATAAGAAAAATAACTTTAGTTTTGCATTTTATCTATTTCATTAAAGTTTCGAAATTGAACAAACGATTTTAAAATATTTGAAAAGAAAATTTAAAAATCGACTAGTTAGTTTTCCATGCTTGCGGTTCTCTTTATGATGAAAAATATCTAGGATTACGAGTAAATGAAAACAGATAGAGACTATTCCAATTTTTCTGACCGTGACTTAAAATGTCTGTCTAAAAATATTATGTTTGTGCTATCCGAAGTATCTAAATTTATTGTACTAAACAAATCTTTACAAACAGGATGAAAATATAAGCATTTCAATCTTTCTATTATGAAACATTTTTATTCTCGTATATCACAGTTGTTAGTAATTTTAATCCCATATTGTTATGGCTAAATTTAAGGATAGAGCAGAAAGAAAGATGTATAGGTAAGAGAAATTTTTTATCATTGCTTCTACAAGTATCCTCTTGAAAATAATTTAGGTTAAATATTTATTTTGAAAATATAAATCCAATTTAATAGAAAAAAATACTATTATCATGAAAGAGCAAGCTTTTATCAAGCGGTGAAAAATTCCTTGATGTCAAATTACTGAGTAGATATAAATATATTACTAAATAAAGAGAACTTACCTAATATTTGTGATCTTTAAAACGGTAATTTTTAACTTTCATAACAATCTTGAAATTTTCCAAAAGTCCCTAAAAGTATTTATAGTTTTTAGGATTCGTATAAAATAATAATTTAATAAAAAAATATACTGATACAACGATTTACCAGTTTTGCAAAAATTTAATTAAAAATTAATTAAAAATGTTTAGTTAAAAAAAAACGTATATAGTTAACATGTAACAAAAAATCTTTTTTTCAGAGCTTTTTAATAAAAGTGTTAGTAATGAATCCGTGGAAGATATAATTCATAAAAAAACTACTTACAAATGGATTTTACCCAATTTAATAACGCTTTTTGAAAACTATGATTGTACGTATAAGTAATAAGGAAAATAATTATTTCATAAGGAGTGTTCTAAGGTGTCCTACCTTTCCTGTATGTATAACTTTGAAGAATCAATCACATAGGATGTTTCAAAAATCCCTTTCACGGCTTTTATTTGGAAACAACGTCTCCTATAGGGTCATGAAAGTAAGGTCTACCCTAAGGTAATAAGTGACCCTGCTGAATCCATTGAGATGAACTTACAGCGCCTCTAGCGGTGAAATAAAAAGCTCAAAAAAGTAATTAAAAACTAAAGGAGTAAAAAATTCAATACGAATAGTGTTGCCAATATTATAAAAAACTCTTAAAAATTTTAATAAAAGTATTGTGGAAATTTGCGGAGATATTAGAATGTGAAAATAGCATTTTCAGGCCTCAAAAATTAAAAAGTTCTCAAATTTGCAAGTTTTCAGTGTTATTATAGTATAGTTTCTTACTTTTTTAGTTAGATAAAGACAAAATTTTATGAAAAAAAATAAAAACAAAAACTTGCAAATTTGCGAACTTTTTCTATTTTGAGGCCTGGAACAGTGCTATTTTCACATTCTATTGAGTTTTTCACAATATTGGCAACAATATTTGTACTAAAGATTTTTCGCTTTATATCTTTAATTTTTTTAACTTTTTTTATTTTGACGCTAGGAGCGCTGTAAGCAATGGATTCTCCATGGTCACTTACCTAGGTGTAAACCTTACTTACATGAGCCTAAGAGACGTTTGAAAATAAAAGCCCTGAAAGTGACTTTTTAAACACCCTGAATATTGTCTATTTGGAGTATTTTTTTTTTTTTTTGAAATGCTTCTTGTAAAAAAGTATATCAATATATTTATACATTTAAATAAATATTTAACAGCTTCAGGATTGATTCCTTATGCAAAAAGTTTTACAAATAGGCGCCCTTTTAACAATACTAACATAACATTTCATTAAACCTTTCTTACGTTTTACGAACAATAAATTATTTTTCATGAGTGAATAAAGGATGCTAGTACAATGCTTTTGTTAGTAACCAGTAACTAATAAGAGATAAAATAAAATATTTGTAACAAATATTTTAAACGAAATGCATTTTCTTACATTCATTCTCTACTTAACTTCTAGCTCTTAATATTATATGTAATTTTCATTCGATTTCAACTTATAGATTTAAACTTTTACAACTGTTTTCTTGCATAACATTAAAAAAATTATGAGTGTACCATTTTATTGAAATTTGTCTACGCGTCGCAATCCAGTGTCACCCAAGTTTTACGAAATCTATTGTTTTACTCTGCTGAGTAAGTCAATTATTTAACGACATAAAATATCCAAAGCTTACAATT
The DNA here is from genome assembly GCA_963680715.1 of Tetragnatha montana. Taxonomy (NCBI): domain Eukaryota; kingdom Metazoa; phylum Arthropoda; class Arachnida; order Araneae; family Tetragnathidae; genus Tetragnatha; species Tetragnatha montana. The sequence continues at coordinate 25,645,405 of OY796684.1, forward strand.
AAAGCTAATACAGCAACATTCTTTTATATAAAACCTCCTGATTTAAAAACTCTTTGGTTTTGATTATTTTCATCAATACACAAGATGGCTTCTTTAACCAGTCAAATCCTCTTTCTTATCTTGGTTGGCTCGTGTATCTCATCAGTGACTTCGATTTACCCGATATCCCTGAGACCGTATCATCCTCTTGTGCAGGAATTCGCTTCCTGCGCCATTGATAAAATAGTGTCTTCTCCCAAGTACTTCAATGCCTTCTCTCTCAAGGATCTCTCCTGTGACGAAGCTGCCCAACTTTTATATGGCCTTGTTTTGGCTTCAAATGACAAAGCTGGAGACCGAGACCCTGAGTATTCTGCAATCTCTGTGCATCAAGCTGTGAAAAGAAACTTCGATGTGGTAACAATCTTGTATGTCGTGGAGGTGTACGCATACACTGCTGGTGAACAATTATTCCAAAGTGGTGTTCTTAATCTAGATAACGTGTCAACACTTTCTGATAGGTACTTCAAAAGTATTGCAAAGCACCTGGATTTAATTGATGTAAGCAACTATTGCGTGGAAACGAATTTTGCTGCTATCAGAGATGGTTTGTTGAATTTCATGTCTTCATTCGGACTATACAAGGAAAACAACGCTTTTACCCTTGCTGCTACATTTTCTCAAGTGTGGAATATTAACAGACTATAGAGAGGCTTTACTGAACAAAGTTTTTAATCCTTCTCTTCCTTTGGTCATTCAACGTTTTCTGTGTAACTTTTTAAATTTCATAGAATTTATGTCGATGAAGCCTTTTATTAGTACAATAGCACTTCTACATGAAATTGTTGATATCCTCTTATTGATACCTATTATAAACAACAATTCATTCATTTTCAGTAGTACTCTTTTATTACATACTTAATTGTATATATTTATCTTACATTTACCTTATTTAAAGCATGTATGTATAAATGTCAGTTAAAATAAACGCCTCTTTATATGTGTTTTAGATACTTTTTGTTGATATTTTATAATTACTTTTAATATTTTATTTAGTTTTTTTAAACATTCAAATATTCATTTTCAATGTATAGTATTAACCTGTTTTATTTGCATCTTGTGATTTATAGGAGTAATTATATTATTTTAAACAAATAAATTACTGAATTGGTATATCGATTAGTCATAACTTAAGTAAAATGAAAATCACATCTGTTTTTATTAATAAAATCTGAATGTAAAAAGAAAAATTAAAAAATAATAATTTAAATCGTTCACTAATAAAATGAATGTATTTCATTTCATTCATACCGAATAATTATCAGTATCAGTTTTTTAAGTCAAATTTTCTCATGAATAATTTGATGCAGCTAGACAATAACTGATAACCTAATAATTTGCAGGATCTATTAGTTTTTCTCAACATCTTGAATATTAGTACAAATAGAGAGGTCACTGATTACTTATAACAAAATCTTATAAATAATAGGTACCATAGATGTACATGTGGAATAGTTCAGAATGGCATGAAGGTAATTCAACAAAATTCCTTTTTTCGTTGCAAATAGTTAAACGGAAATATAAAAAAAGATTTAAACCATGTCATAGTATATAATCATTTTAAGTTCAATAAATCATTATTATAAGTCTAACTGCATGATTTAGCTCTGGAATGCAATCCAGATTATGCAATAATAATAATCCGATATATTGGATAAAGATAATTTTAAAAAACTCTTCGTGTAAGGAGAGAAAGTTATGAAATTATATAATTTCAAAACCTAATTAACAATTAGTTATTTGTCAAAGAAGTTAGCCAATAACCTATTAACAAGTTTAGCAAAGTTTTATCTAAGTAAGAATATTAGTTGTAGTCGATGATAAAAGAATTTGTAAATTGTAAAAACTTCTTGATAACAAAAATGATGTTTGGAACGTAGGAGTTCCTATTTGGCAGTTTTAGAACGCTTGATAAACAGTCGTAATATCTTATTAATTTTTAGTCAGTTGCATAAAGTGTAAATTTTTTGTGCAATTTTCAAAAAGGCGTTAAGATATTATTACAAACAGTGTGAACAGTAAGAAAATGGTCGTACCGATACTGAAGAAACGGTGGAACACAATCTACATCAACAAAAGACGAAAACTTTCATCAAGTAAATGAAATCATAAGAATGACCTTTTTTGTCCCATTAAACTGATAATAAAAGCTTTTTTTAAAGCTTTCAAAGATGCTTTTTTTAAGATGAACATTCAAAGCAGTGATATTAGTCAGAGTTAAACTATCAAGTTAAAATGCAACCCTGAGATAAAATAGTTAAGGTAGAAGGGATCGCTTAAGGAATTGGACCACGCTTAGGTATGGGAAACTTTGAACAAAAATAATTCGTAATAATTAGATTAAAATTTGAAACTTTTTATAAATATAAATAATCTAATTCCATGTAAAAACCATAATTTAAAACCTTTTTAAAAGTTTTTTTAATTAAAAGCTTATCTTTAAAAAAAAGTGTAGCTTAAAAATTGATATAACTCAAAATAGTATTACCTATTCAGAGTTTACAAAACTTTTTTTTCACCAAAACAGAAATTTATTATTTTTAGTTCAGATTCATCATTATAATAAATATTGATTTAATAAAGATATATCAATTATTAATTTAAAAAGTCTAGATACAACTTTTTTCAAATATTTTTAAAAGTATAATTTTTTTCTAATTTACTGAATCAAAATATTTGAAAGTATGTGTTTCAAATTTCAACTAAACAATCATTGACTTTTATCGATTTAAAGAAGATAAATATTAGTATCACAGAGAAAAAGCTTTTAAAGGTACAACATATAATACCAGATTACCAAAACAACCCACAAAAATAAATTGCATCGCTTGTTTTGTGTAAAATAAAAACATAATTTAGGCACCATATTAAGCAGAAAAACTAACTTATTTTTAAAAAATGAGAGAAATGTTTGGAAAATCTGATGGGTTTTGTGTCCAAGACCTTCCCTCCTTAAGGAGGATGTTTCGAAGACTATTTGCAAAATGTGGTTCAGCTTTTTGCATCCAAGAAAAATACTTCATTTAAAAATATTATTTATTTTACAGTTAGAAATTTAAAGACTAAGCAAGCGGTTTAAATGTTACAAAAGAAGTAGCCAAATCAAATCTCATCAGTTTCATCAATTTTTGAATAATAAATAGCCCAGTAATTTTAGGGTTTGGTAGCTAAATAATTTATAATTAGCTGAAAATTTCAGGATAAGCTCTCTATGATGTGTACAACCCACCCTGAAAAGTCCCCAAAGATCCTCCATCGGCGTCATTAAAAAAAGTCGGATCAAAGATGGCCGCCTAGCATTTTTGCCGATATTTTCGCTCATATCTAAGTCAAAAATTAATATTTTTTAGTTCTGTAAACGGATTTATACTCAGGATAGATGCCGTTTTCGAATAAAATTTACAGTTTTGCGATAAAAATATAATAAAGGGGATGTGAAGGGATTTTATTCATGCCAAACTGCAAAATTTTCATTGTTATAATGGTATACAATATAGTATACAGTTATATGGCGTGCTTTGCCATATAACTGTATACTATTAGAAAAATCGATCGGAAAAGTACGATTGTTTTTAGTAGTCCCATTTGCAGGATTATTTTGAAGAAAAAAATTTTGAAATCCGCTGAAAATTGACAGAGATATTCAATTTTTAGTAAAGTGTTGTGGTACGGATGGTATTGGGTAGTATACGTTAGGAGTGAGTTTCGCACTTGATTAATAATTGTTTTTTGGCCATTATCTTTAACAGCTTAGTTAATACCGTTGTAACGTAAAGAAATCATTATGGTGCATTAAAATTTTCTTACACAAACATTTAATTTGGAATTTCTTTATCAATTTGAAAGCTGAAGATTTCCCTTTTCTAAAAATTGCTGAGGTGGAATCACATCCAGAAGCTGCATGTAGGAAGAGAATTGAATCTTTTATTGGGCCAAGAGTGTTTTGAATTTTAGAGATGTCGTAGCACTTGTGTTCTCTAATAGTTGTTTGAGGACGCAAAAAAAAAACAAAAACCAGTGACTCTATACTATAGGGTCCGAAATATAGAATCGGTCCAAAAGACCTTATTAATTTTAATGAACTTTTTGATGATTAAATGTTTGTGTAAGAAAATTTTAATGCACCAGAATGATTTCTTTACTTTACAACGGTATTAACTAAGCTGTTAAAGATAATGGCCAAAAAACAATTATTAATCAAGTGCGAAACCCACTCCTAACGTATACTACCCAATACCATCCGTACCTTAACACTTTACTAAAAATTGAATATCTCCGTCAATTTTCAGCGGATTTCAAAATTTTTTTCTTCAAAATAATCCTGCAAATGAGACTACTAAAAATAATCGTACTTTTCCGATCGATTTTTCTAATAGTATACAGTTATATGGCAAAGCACGCCATATAACTGTATACTATTGTATACCATTATAACAATGAAAATTTTGCAGTTTGGCATGAATAAAATCCCTTCACATCCCCTTTATTATATTTTTATCGCAAAACTGTAAATTTTATTAGAAAACGGCATCTATCCTGAGTATAAATCCTTTTACAGAACTAAAAAATATTAATTTTTGACTTAGATATGAGCGAAAATATCGGCAAAAATGCTGGGCGGCCATCTTTGATCCGCCATTTTGGAATGACGCCGACGGAGGATCTTTGGGGACTTTTCAGGGTGGGTTGTACACATCATAGAGAGCTTATCCTGAAATTTTCAGCTAATTATAAATTATTTAGCTATCGACCCCTTTTTTCGCCTAAAATTACTGGGCTAAAAGTCCGAAATCAGCTCTCGAGCTCAATATTCAACCGAGTGGTTTGTTGTGGCTTCCTTTACCAGCCTGTACTAGCCACTAGTCCAGGCTCAGAGGAGATAACGTTGAAAAAAAATTGAATGCCATTATTAAATCCCTTTTTTTAACTGGTAGCACTAACCTTTCGACTGGCTCTCATATCAAGGATGATCTGTTGAAGCATTCAAGCTGTACAAACACATAGTAATATTTAAAATATAGGGTCTGAATTTTAACAGCAATTATGAGTACTCAGTTACATATCCTTGTTCTTTGAAATAAGTAACATAAAAACCAAAACTTTCAGTTCAAAATATTATTTTCTTAAATTTATTTGAAATATTTGAATACATTCGATTACAATAACCTTCATTTAAATTTCATTAGTTCAGAGATTTACGTATCAGATAATTCATATTAAAAAATTAATGAAAAAACTTAAAAAAAAAATAAGACTAAAATAATTTTTCCTAACTCCTTTTTCAAAAATGTGGGGCTCGTTTTTAACATGTTTAGTAGCTTTAATGGGGGAAAACTGTCTAAAATTGTTTGCTTAATTAAAACCATTTTTGACTTTTAAATTCACAGTTAAAATTATCTAGAAAACCGTATTGTAATACTATGGAAGAAAGAAATCACCTGGGAACGAAATGAAACAATGGAAACTCGAAAACCATAATTTTTAATTGTAAGAACTTATACCACTTTATTGTTACATTTGTTATTATAACAATGAAAGAATATAATGCTTTAAATGAAATTTATCCGTTCATTGTGATGCATATAGCTTGGAAAAATGATAACGTTAGTGAAGAAGTTTGTCTTCACGTTTCACGTCAGCTGTTTTAAATGAAGCTGACTCTGCAAAGCATTTAGCCGTATAAAACCTACCCATAGCTGGATCTATATCAACCGAAAAAGCATACTTAAAAAGAAAAGTCATGAGTCCACTTCGCAGCGTGGCTATACTGATCTCCTTACTATCAGCATGCTACACAGTTGTAGAATCGGTGTACGCACAAAGCGTGTTTGATTTCGAAAGGCCAAGACCATACCATCCACTCGTTCAGCAGTTCGCTTCCAGATTTGCTGATAGAATCGTCTCGTCCAAGTATTATAACGCCTTCTCCGCCAAGCACCTCTCCATTGACCAATTCACCGAAATTATCAAAAAAATTGTACTTGATCCACACGTGGCAATTGGAAGCGCAGACCCCGAGTTTCTCGCCATCTCAGCTTCCCAGGCAGCTAGGGTCAACTTCGATGTAGTGACCCCTTTATACGCAGTAGAAGTGTTCGCGTTCACCGCTGGAGAGCATTTGTTTCAAAGATTTGTTTTGAATTCGGACAACGTTGAGAAGATTTCAAAGCAGTACCTAAAGAGCATCACCAGGGAATTGGTGAATCTTGATGATTTTTCTGACGCGTTAACTAACTTCAGTGCTATTAGAGATGGTCTTGTGAATTTCATCGCTTCGTATGGATTCTTCACTAAAGACAATGCCTTTGCATTAGCTGGAACCTTTACTCAGGTTTGGCATGCCAATAGATTGTAGAGAATAAGATAAGAATGAACTTGCTTTAGCTAAGATTTTTAATGGATTCTTCATTTAAAAAGATTGTGTTAAAACGATAGATAAATAATAACTATCAATTCTACTGTAAAAATGTAATTCTACTGTTCGTTTTCAAATTCGTAATTTGTTGTTTTCCAAACATGCTCATGTTATGTAAAATGTGCAAGTAATAAGGAATATTGAAAAGTAAATTTATTAAAAAATAGCTATCAAAACTTTCATAGAATGAATCAAGTTTGTACTTCAGTTTCATTATAAGTTTGATATTAAAACTTGTGTAAATTTTCTGTGTGATGATTAAAAATAAAATCCTTTTCCTATAAAAATATCACCTTCAAGTTTTCAAAATTTTATACTCAAGCAAATTTTTCAAAATTAATGAATATTATTGCAACGCCTCCAGTTGTAGGATGGAACAATTTCTTTTTTATTTTCAGACAAGATAGAAGAAAAATGTGAAAAACACAGACGCGGTGCAAAATCAAATCGTATGTAAGGAAAAATTGTTCTCAAAATGAGTTGGAGCAGAGTTAAACATTTTAAATACCAGAAGTGCCAAGATTTGGACTTACTTTAAACCTCCAATTAGGGTGCTGATTTTGACCTTCTTATAAAATCCCCAATAAAATAGAAAAAATGGGGTTTTATTGTGCATAGAAGTTCCTAAAAAGACAAATGACAAAAATAACAATTTTCTCTCAGCTTGTACCAAGTTTCAGAAGCGAGAGCAAGCTTGTTGAATGTTGACTGACAGTTTTTCAGCTCTAGTTCTTTTCATTCTAATACGTAAATATTCAATAGGTCATTATCTTTTAATAACTCAACATGAATGCGCTTCCGGTATATTTATGCCCAAGGCCATCTTGCATTTTCAATAAAAACATAAAACGAAAAAAATACTGTTTTTTAGAAAATTTTACAATTGGTGTCAAAATAACCCTTTTGAATGTTCTAGATATTTCATTGATTATTAAATTATGTAATTTAAATAAAAATATTGAAACTTTTATATATTGTTCCTAGATGTTTTTTGGGGTATGTTCTCAGATGGGACCCTATTGGTTACACCCAAACAGAAACGCTCCTTGTAATTCACATAATTTTCAAGAAGTTTTATAAAAATTGATGTCAAAATTTCGGAGAGGGGTGAACCCCTAACCCCTCTTTGATTGAGCCCTGGTAGCAATTAAAAGTGCTAGATAATTGTTGGTAAGAACCATGGTAATATGTCAGGTAAAACAAAAACATAACTTTCGATTTAATCGCTGGATCTTGGATCTTCAAAACAATTACCTTTTTCACCTTTACCCACAATTTTCCTATAAATTCAAATAAGTACAAATTTATTTAAGAACAAATTTAATATGACCATCCCAATTTTTCATAGAATAGGGTGGGGGAAAATGGGCCTAGTGGGTAAAATAGGTCTAGGGATTTTTAACAGTTTGTAAAATTTAATGGCATGCTGCTTTTACTTGAGTCTCAATAAAAATCAGCATTTAAAAAAAAACATTAAATTTCATAAATATAAACTGTTAAAATCCCTAGACCTATTTTACCCTACTAGACCCATTTTCCCCCACCCTACCCTATAGAAGTGAATATTTAAAAATTTCATATAGTGAAAGTTAACATATTGAATTAAATAACATTGAAATGTACTTTACGTATAGGGATATAAAAATAATAATAGAAGCTGCTTTTTTAGAAGGTACTATTTTGATGTAAGATATGAATGATAAAGATGTAGAACACTCTCTGATAAATTGTAAAAAATAGATAATAAGGAAAGCATATAAAGGCCTCATTTGTTTTGGTGGAAATTTTTCTCATTTATTTCGTTTTAGAATTGTTATAAAAATATTAACAAAAAGAACAACTGCTCTTGAGCAACGTAAGTTTAATAAGTATTTAGCAATGAAAAGTGAACTCAATAACATGTAATGACAGTTAAGCACTTAAGATAACAAAGACTACGACAGCGTAATTTTAAACATGTTAGAAGAATCTTTGATCAATGTATAAAATGAGCAAAAACATAAAATGTTCTTCAAGATGTTTTATAGACCTAGACTCAGGATGTCAATAAGAACTATAGTTATAGCAAAAACAAAACACAACAGAAACGGATAATATAATGAAAAAAATGCTTTCTTGTGTTCAAATTAATAAATCTCTCTCAAGTGTAAGTTATTTTAACAATCCACATTACTTTAGCCTTCATCTTAGATATGGTCTCTTAAGATATAGTAGACCTGATTGAATACAGAAGATACAGCATAAAATATGTTATACAAATTTAGGAAATTTAGAAAACCAGAATCAACTGCTTTAAGGTTTTCATGAGGGGAATGAATACTTACAGCATCTATAGCATTAGCTGTGACTTGGTAATACTTATTTGAAAGATCCAGAACATTTTCAGATGTCAAATAACCATTTAGGTACAACAACTCGCCCACAGTATAGGCGTAAACTTCCATTAAACGCAAGTTAGTCGATGACTTATAATTGTTTTTCACAGCTTGAGAAACTGTAAAAGCGGTAAACGTAGGATCTTTATCCCCAGTTTCTTTAGTTTTGTTATAGACCCAATCGTTGTAAAACTTACCAGCTCTTTGACGGCTTAGTTTGTGTACAGAGAATGCATCAACGTAGACTGGAGACATCTGTAGCTTGTTAATGAAGTTGTTAGCGAAGGTTTGGACGATTTCTGTAAATGGGGTTTTAATACTGTCTGTAACATTTGAAGCTTGATTTAACGGAACTTCAATCTTCTGGGCCACGTCTGATTGGGTATCTTTCGTTTGTAACGGGTTTAGTACTGGAGTTCGAAGGAATGCAGATGGATTGAAATTAAGGTTCAACGAAGGTTGTTCAGACACTGGGTCTGCATCTTGGACAAAGGCACGGTTGAAAATATCTTGATCAGCAAAAGATTTTGGGACCGCAACTTGGTTTAAGGCAAGGTTGAAAGATTGATCACCGAAAGTGGTGCTGCCAAATCCGAGAAGATATAAGACCATGAAACACATTCTTATTAACTTAGCGGTATTGTTAGGTCCGCTTTCATCTGATACGGAGTTCTATTCTCCGTGAATATTCCAGTAATTGAAAAGCAAATATGATATTCACTAAGACTATATACCTAGAAAATTTTATGAAAATTATCTTAATTAGTCTTATTTGATTAAAATAATTTAAAGTGTATGTATTTTTAGCAAAGTACTGTTCAAGGAAGTAATTAAAAATCAGATGTTGAAAAGCAGGTGTATCACCCAATATCACTCTACATCATTTCAATATGAGGATTTATTTCTTACGTATTAGCCCGTCAGTTTCAGTGGCATAGTTAATGGGCTTTGACATTTTCGGATGAAATGCCACGGTTGACATTAACATTAAATATATTTATAGTCCTTGATCCCGAAAATTCTAATTCTGTAGTACCTAAATGACGGCAATCAGTAAATATGATTCACTTAGCATTAAAGGAGTGTTTGAATAGTCAATCACATTCTTCACACTATATTTCAGAGGTAGGAAAGATAACCCATTAAATACCAATAAACGTTGACATTTCTATATATCCATTAAAGAACTGTTTGCTTATTAATAAAAGTAAAACCCGCTATCTTGCGAATAACATTTTTCCTGCTAAGTAAACTCTTAACACCCCATTAAAATAATGCGAATGATACCTGTCTTTACATATTGAACATTTTAATAGAATGTTCCTAACACTTAACTAAAGATAACTTTCTAGAATTGCAGGCACTTAACAAAAATGCAATTAAGTGCTTGGAACATTCCAAGATTTCTCATCTAGATTGCAATAAAAGTTAGGGTATATAATCATGATTCTTAAGTTTGTAAGTCATTCGAATGAGAACTCAGATGAGAGCAGATCCAAACTTACCAACTCATTTGAAGATGGTGTTCGCTATATTCTGTTTCTTGGGAAGCATCTGCTTCACTTTGGCAGCTGACGATTTCTCCATCAACGACTTCTTCGATCCAAATGCAGTGCCACAACCATTCACTGACCAGTCATCTTTCAATGGGCCTTTCGGTCCAAATGCATTGCCGCAACCACCAGCTGACCAGTCATCCTTCAATGGAGCTTTAGGTCCAAATGCACTTCCACAACCACCAGCTGACCAGTCATCCTTCAATGGGCCTTTCGGTCCAAATGCACTGCCGCAACCACCAGCTGACCAGTCATCCTTCATTGGAGCCTTCAATCCAAATGCATTTCAACAACCTTTAGCAGATCAATCACCTTTCAACCCTAGCTTCAATCCAGCTTTGGGGGGTCAATCTTCTTTCAACCCTGGCTTCAATCCAGCTTTGGGGGACCAATCTTCTTTCAACCCTGGCTTCAATCCAGCTTTGGGGGATCAATCTTCTTTCAACCCCGACTTCAATTCAGATGCAGTGTCCTCCAACTCCCCACAAGAACGTCGCAGTCGCTCTGACATGTTCCGAAAGTTCAGGAAGCCATCTGATGAGGCTTCAGAAGATGACTCCTCACAGAAAGGCAAGCGAAGAAATTCCAGGAAGCCATCTGATCCCACTTCAAGAGACAATTCATCGCAAGAACATCGCTCTCGCTCTGACATGTCCCGAAAATCCAGGAAACCATCTGATCAGGCTTCAGAAGATGATTCCTCACACAAAGGCATGCGAAGAAATTCCAGGAAGTCATCTGATCATTCTTCAAGGGATTCCTCACAAGAACACCACTCTCGTTCTGACATGTCACGAATGTACAGAAAGTCATCTGATCATGCTTCAAAAGATTATTCATCACAAAAACATCACTCCCAGTCAGACAGGAGTGAAAAGTCCAGAAAGCCATCTGATCATTCTTCAAGGGATTCATCAAAAGAAAATCATTCTCGTTCTGACACGACACGAAAGTTTAAGAAGTCATCCGATCATGCTTCAAAAGATTACTCATCACAAGAACATCGTTCACGGTCAGACACGTCACGAAAGTCCAGGAAATCCCATGATGAAGATTAAAATTATCTCACCACTGTTTTGATGTTTTTTGCATTAGGAGAACAGAACTTTACCTATTTTAAGTACATAATTTTTGGTATGTTTTTTCAGTAGTTGGAGACGTGTATGTTAGAAAATGTTTTTCACTTTGATGGAAATAAAATAGTAATGTCTTTACTTTTTGAGAATTTAATTTCTTTCGGAGGTTTAAAAAACTCGTCAATTTAAATTTAATATATTTTTGTACGTAAATTTCTAAATTTAATACTGATATATAATTATAAAATATCCATATATCAATTAATAAGCCGTAAAAAATTTACTATAGTACTTTTTGTGTTGGTTAAAAATATTGAAATTCATTATCCACAGCAAATTGTAAACTTCACAAAAGTACCTAATAAATGTAAATTTAAGAATAACTCAACTGGATTAGTTACAATAGAGCCCAAATCTTGAAAATACTTGAACCTCAACATACTTTAAGGGTCTCTTATATATTTCATGGCATTTAAATGGAATATATTTGTGAAAGTCTTGTATCACACTTAAGATTTAAATGTTGATAAAAGATAAAATAAGATAAAAAGGATATCCAAAATCCAAGTTTTGAGAAAATTGATAGAAAGAAAAACTGCATGTTCTGTAACCAGAAAAAAAATTACTCTACCTAAGAGTCCCTTTTATTGAAACTACAGAACAGTATTAAAATATAAGTCTTTTAGAATACTTTTAGTCTTAAAAATAGTTTCGGTTGAAAAAATGGTGAAGTCTCAGCTCAGAAAATTATTTTAAAATAGAATTAAACTTAGCTTATAGTAGGTTTAATGAATGCTATTGAAGTCAATCTTCCATTGGATATAAATTAGGAATTAAAATAAATTTTCATTCAGTTTCAGCACAAATTTTAAAATGAAAGACAGACATATTTTAAGGGCGGGCTTGTACAAATTAAGTTAAGAATAAGGTGTATTTAAGGAGGGGTAATAAGGGGAGTATTTCTTCAACTGTATTTCCTTGTAAAAACCTAGTAAAGTGAAGCTTGGAGTACTTATAGCCAAACATGTTACTGTTAGTTACTATTCATGAACTGATTTCTGAAAATTCCATCTTCACCTTATTAGTTTTTATTTATAGAGATATAACCCCGTCAAAGATATCAATTATCAACAGACGCTTGGTTAACAACGTAGCAGTTTGATTTTTCCAGTGCATAATTTCATCTAAAGGCACCTACTAATTAATTTGAAAATTATGTTTTTAACCCGTTTTTTGATTAAGAATTATAATTTAGTGAGATGTTAAATTCATTTGAATAATTTTTTGGTTCATGGGTTACAATCAGTTTTTTAAACGAAATTTTTCAGAACTTTGAATTTAATTTTATTTTATAATGTAACAATTTGTTCAAACGATTTATAAATAAATTAACTTTTGCTGTACTTTTTAGATTAAAAACTTTGATATACCTTTGAAACATTCATAGGTTTCATTTCAGTGACAGATTAATGCTATTTTGTGGGTGGGGGCGGTTTGATGGAATATTCAATTTACAGTTAGGTCCTCCCTGGGATATATATGTTTTTTAAATAACATCTTTCAAACTAGTACTGTTAAGCTGTTTAGAGACTTAAAACTGATATAAAATAAGTTTTAAAATAGTGTAGAAGGGGATACATTAATTTTAAAAAATTTGGACTTAAAAAATTTGGGGGCAGTATAGAAATCAAGTAAAAAGGGGGTCTGGGGGTGTCCTCACCCAGAAAAATATTGGAAATTTGACCCTTAAAAACAGCATTTTAACTCGTTTTTTCCACTTTGTACAACTTTCGAAGGGGAGGCCGGGCCCCTTTAACCCCCCCTTATGAATGCTTCTGGCCCATGGCATAGTACTGGAGATTTTTCCCTAAATTTTTTAAAGTTTAAAAAGCAAAAAAGTGTTTTTCAGGCACTTTTGAGGGGTATAGACGTTCTCTGTTGAGTGGCTAATTATAATTATGACACCTAAAATAGGGTCTAAAAAGTTTTAGATTAGGCCCAATGGGGGGTTCCGGACCAGGGTACATCCCATCGGATACGCTCCTGAATAAGAACTATCTTATTATCATAGAAAACGACTAAAACTACTCTATAAGCAAAGAAAGTAGAGAGGGGGACCGGGGGTTCTCCCCCGTGAAATTTTTGAATTTTAGCATGCAAAAAAGTGCTCTGAAACTAATTTTAGGGGAATTTTCTCGGGAGGAGGGGCGATTGCCCTCTCCGCCCCCCTTAATCCGCCCCTGTTTCACTTTTTATACTTAGAACTTAACTTACTTGTAAATGTTTGTTGAAATTTTGAAGAAGGAAGTTTTTAATAAAACTTTCCCCTTAATACGTTAAAAAGAGGGATATAATGCGTGTGTGGATGCGAGATGTTAAAAAAATTAAATGATTACCCGTAGGTACTTTTATAGAATTAAGAGTACTTTTATAGAATCTGGGAATGAGTTTTCTTAAAGGAATATGCTTAGATAATTTCTTTTTCAACAAAAACTACACTTATGTTTCTAATAGATCTATACAAGTAATAACTTTAAGTTCTAGTTCAGTTGAGAGACTAAAATGGCTAAAACAACCTAACTGGTAGAAAACATTTAATTATATATTTAAAAGATTGCATTCTTAAATTTAAAACATATTTGTAAAAAAAATCTCAATATTTTCCCCTTACTTGCAATTATGAAGGGAATGCATCAATTAAAAAGGTCTTCCTTCTAATGTTTAAATAAAAATTCCAAAACATAGTACAATTTTTATAATTTCAAAAAAGAAATTTTCTGTAGTGGTATAGGAGGAATAATCAATGTCATTTCCTATCTGCATGTTTTAAAAACAAGTCGTACTTATAAAAGATGTAACCAATAAAGGTTTCAAAGGTTTTTAATCTAAAAAAATACAGCAACCTATTTTTTAAGACAAAATTTAGGTTTTATAAGCTAGAAACGAGGATTTTTAACCTTTTTTCACATTGGAAGCTCGGTGGAAGGTCTCTTTATTATTATTTCAATGACCTATACAATTTAAACTATCTATTTAACACCAAATGGCATCATTTGGGGAAATTCGGAATTTAATTCCTTTCGTCCACCGAAGTGCGTAATAAGCTTTTTTAAGTGCAACGTCCCTAATTAGTTCTTTTACTCATACATTATAGGTGCTATAGGGTACCAGTTAATTGACATGAATTAATATAATTCATCTAAATAAGTCCTAAAAAACACATTTGAATCATTTTTATCACAAGATAAATCTTGAAATATCCTGTATATTTTTTTAATTCTGGAAATTGGTCATTTTTATCAATTCTTTTCAAACTTTGAAGCTGATTTGAAGACGGAAGATATTTTTTGTTTTACATGAAACTTTGCACACGCGACCTACCAACCAGTAACGAAATCAAAGATCTTGTTTTTCGCTATTCTCTAATTTACAATCAATATTCATCCTATTCTAAAAACCATATAGTAGTTATTTTTTTCACACATTTATACTATTTATTTTAGAAGAAAAATAAAAGATAAATACACAAATAAATCCATGAACAAAGATTCCTTTCAGAAACTAATAGGTGTAGCAAATGAAGCGCTTATCCTAATAATATAAGCAAATTTACTTAAAAAATCACAAAAACAGATTATTTATTCATAAGTCAAATTCTTAATACCATGTTTTAAGCCAAGAATAGAAATACAATTAAGTTATCATCATTTTAATATTTTAAACAAAGAGTATAACACGATTTAATTACATTTATCCTTATAATGTTGAAACTTCCATTAGCGTATCCATTAAGAGTCCTTTAATTTCATCACAGTTAAGTATATTTTTAGCATACCATTAGTGCCATTCGATCCACACCTGCTTTTGCACATTAAACACTTCATTAGAGTATCTCCTATCCCTCACAACCTTTTAAGAAGTTTTACTAAAAATACACCTTTCTAGAATTACAAGCACTACACAAAAATAAAATAGTTTTGAAATAAATTCCAACATTTCTCATTAACCCTGTTGTAAAAATTAGGGTATAAATAATCCCTACTCTTAAGTTTTCAAGACATTAGAATTTTTGCTAAGAACTGACATGCAACAGAAGTTGGACGACAGCCTTCTCAAACTCACTTACTTCTTATAAGATGATGTTCGTTGTTTTCTGTTTTCTGGGAATCACATTCTGCGCTTTGGCAGATGATCGATATTCCAGCAACGGTGCACCTCTACAACTTGTAGCTGACCAATCATCTTTCAACAGAGTCTTCAATCCAAATGCAGTGTCAAAACCATCGGCTGATCAACCATCCTTCAACAGTGTCTTCAATCCAGAGGCAGTTCCACAACTCTTAGCTAGTCAATCATCCTTCAAAAATTTCATCAATCCTAATACAGTGTCACAACCTTTGGCTGATCAATCATCTTTCAACAATGTCATCAATACGAATGCAGTGAAACAATCATTAGGTGACCAAACATCCTTTAACAATGTCTTCTACCCAAATCCCATCTCGCAACATTTACTAGACCAATCATCAGCAGTTCAACAGCCTTTGGTTGATAAATTTTCTTTCAACCCTGACTTCAATTCAGCTACAATGTCTAAAACATCAAAGTTTCCACTTGAGTCTTCTGACTTACCACAATTTCAATCAAATATCCCACAAAACTTTAGGAAACTATCTCATCAAAAATCGAAACATAACTCACCACCAGAATATCGCTCTCGGACTTACAAGTCACGAAAGTCCAAGAAACTATCTCATCAAACTTCAAAAACTAACAACAGTGTTAAAGGTAGAACATTTTTCTCAAAAGTAGTACAAACCTTTGCAACTAACTTCGTTCAAAAACTGTTGGCGTCTCAAAGGTTCATCGATGCATTCTCGCTTCACAAACTCAGCCGTCAAAGAGCTGCTCAATTTTTCTATGATTTAGTTTACCAAGATAACATAAAAGCTGGGAATAGAGATCCTGCATTTTCCGCATTTACAGTTTCTCAAGCTGTGAAGTACAATTACAGAACAGCGGAAAGTCTGCATCTGATGGAAGTTTATGCCTATACAGCAGGTGAACTTTTATATCAAAAAGGGTATTTGAAAGCAGAAAACGTAAAAACTGTTTCAGATAGGTATTTCAAAGCAACAACCGAACTTATTGAGACTGCAAATGCTCATTCTCCTCAAGAAAATCTTACTGCTACTAGGCATGGTTTTATAAATTTCTTAACCTCGACAAACATGTTTAAAGGTCTAACTTTTGTCTTTGATTCTGTATTTGTCCAGGTCTTATACGCATTAAGAGAATAGAACCAAACTAGATTTTTGAACGCATAGATGACGTTATGGATTTTTAGTAGTTTAAACTGCATGTTTGAGAGTAAGTTATGTAGAAATAAATATTTAGGTGTTAAAACTTTTTTGATATTTTGGATTTTTTTCATACAAATTTTTTTTAAATAAATACCATTTTTTGTTTGATAGATACATAAAATTATTAGTAAATTCTGTGTTTTATGTATTACCATGTTGTTTTATACCCCAACCTCTCATTATTTAATAAACCTTCTTTTATAAATAAATATCATGGAAGTAACTGCTTTAACAGAGTTCTCCTAAATTTTCTATGCTTTGGATCCCTATAAAAAATCTTCCTAAGCAAATAACACTGTTCAACAAATTGGACGTTCAAAATTTTTTCTTTGATGAAAACAGTCATTTCTTATAGATTTTGGGTCGCTGAACACGAAAATCACCATCAAAATTCTCAATTGGTTCGGGATTTTCGGGGAACGGCCCCTCCCCCTTTTTACGTTTTTTGATGACTTAATGACTTTGAATTCGATTTTCAGGGCCAAAAAGCCTTACTTAAGTCTTTAAATTACTCCCAAAGGGACAAGGAAGTTTGACAGTTTAAAATATGTAATTTGGTAGCAAATGGATAGGTTTAAGGGGTTATTACCCCCCTAAAAAGGCAAAAAAATAGCTAAAAATTATACAAGTTTCTACACGATATTTGTTCCTCTTATTTTTTACTCAATTCATCTTTGAAGGGTCCTAACCCTTCCCCAAGGACCCAAATTTGATGCCAATATGCAGCAATAATTTTTACTAAAAGCGGTTGAGGTGTTAGAGTCCCAGAAGCCCCCGCGGAAGAGTCCGAAAGACTCTCTCAATGGCGTTGTCACTCGCGCGCTCTGGAATTAACATTTATGCTTTGAGAAGGTTAAAATAGACATAAGGACATATAAATGCATGGTATATTGAACCTTTTTAACACTTGGCCACTAAATCAGTCAAACAGGGTGTTGGGATTACGCGGGCGGAATAGAACTAGCGTAGAGTTACACTATATGAAATTTTAACTTCAAATTTTTTAGAGATGAAAATAGTAATTTCTTACAGATTTTGGGTCGCTAAAGACAAAAATCACCCTTAAAATGCTTAATTAACTCTGCTTCTTGGGTAATTTAATTTTTTTCATTTTTTTATTGTTACATTTTACAGTTAAAATTTCATATACAGTGTAACTCTACGCTAGTTCTATTCTGCCCGCGTAATCCCAACACCCTGTTTGACTGATTTAGTGGCCAATTGTTAAAAAGGTTCAATATGCCATGCATTTATATGTCCTTATGTCTATTTTAACCTTCTCAAAGCATAAATGTTAATTCCAGAGCGCGCGAGTGACAACGCCATTGAGAGAGTCTTTCGAACTCTTCCGCGGGGGCTTCTGGGGCCTCTAACACCTCAACCGCTTTTAGTAAAAATTATTGTTACATATTGGCATCAAATTTGGGTCCTTGGGGAAGGGTTAGGACCCTTCAAAGATGAATTGAGTAAAAAATAACAGGAAAAAATATCGTGTAAAAACATGTATAATTTTTAGCTATTTTTTTGCCTTTTTAGGGGGGTAATAACCCCTTAAACCTATCCATTTGCTACCAAATTACATATTTTAGAACTGTCAACCTTCCTTGTCCCTTTGGGAGTAATTTAAAGACTTAAGTAAGGCTTTTTGACCCTGAAAATCGAATTCAAAGTCATTAAGTCATCAAAAAACGTAAAAAGGGGGAGGGGCCGTTCCCCGAAAATCCCGAACCAATTGAGAATTTTGATGGTGATTTTCGTGTTCAGCGACCCAAAATCTATAAGAAATGACTATTTTCATCAAAGAAATTTTTTCGTTGTTGAACAGTGTAATTGACAATTATTGTTAAAAAACACACAACTCTTCTAAAAACCAAATATATTTTTATTAATCTGAGAGATATTACTTTACCTTGTAGCTAATTTATTAATCCATCAATTTTTAATTTAAAAAAACTATTTTCTAAGCATCAAAAAAAGTGCTTATTATTACGTATGTTTTCTCAAAATAAATCTAAAACCTCTATTGATTTCTATAGATTTATTGATTCCTTTAGCATTTCTTTTACTGTGTTTTATATCTACTAGGGGACATCCATAAATTACGTGAGGTCAAAAGGGGGGAGAGGGGGTCTAGGAAAATCTCACCCGGGGGGAGGGGGGAGTCAATTAAAATCTCACGTCAACTTTTATTTTAGAAAATATACGTTTTTTCTTTAATATTTTTAGCACAAGTTTAGAAAAAATGCTCAGATTAGTCAAAACAGCAAATCATTTGCCAGTCAGTCGTGATAATTACAAGTTAGAACCATGTTTTCGATTTCAACGTGTTTTTGTATCAAAATTTTGCAATCTGGATGATAATTTTTATGCCGATAAAAAAAAAACTAGTGGTTGAGAAAATCTCACGTGGGGGCGAGGGGGGAGTCCAGCAAAATCTCACGAAATCTCACCAAGGGGGAGGGGGGGTCCAGATTTTGGAGAAAAAAAAACCTCCCGTAATTTATGGATGTCCCCCTAGTACATTCATAAGACAAATAATTTTGTAGAGTATAAAGTTTAGTAGAGTCTGAAGGTATGCTGGAGGAATTTTACAACTGGAATCCATTAAGATGGCTTAAAACATCCCTAGCGGCAAATAAGAAAGTTAAAAAATTAAGGAGATATAACGGAAATTTTAATGAGAAAATTGTTACCCACTTCACATGAGAATATCTTCAATATTCCAGAAAATATTAACATGAGAAATGACATTTTTCAGAACTCAAAAAAGAAAAAGTTCGCAAATTTGCAAACATTTTTTAGTGTCATTATGTAGTGTTAAGTATTTCAGTTAAATAAAGACAAATTTAAATAAAAAATCTAAGAAACTTGGAAATTATATTTTTTTAATATTTAGAATTAGATATTTTATTGTCCTATTTGTTATTGTCCTATCCCTTTTAGCTTTTTAATTATTTTTAACCATCTTATTCCGTGTTGCGGAGCGTTGTAATCCATCTCAATGCATTCAGCAAGGATCTTTTACCTTCACTGACTCTCGGGTACACCGTACTTCCATGACTCTAGGAGACGTCGGTTCCAAATAAAAGCCTTGAAACGGACTTTTGAAACACCCTGTAGATTCAAAGTGGATTTATCTATAGAAACAAGTACAATTTTCATGCAATTAAAATTATATACTGTTACTCTTTGAGTTGAGTATTTAAACACACCTTGAAGTGTTTAAATACATGAAAGACAGGGCTGTTGAAAGAAACACATAAAATTTGACATTAGATTTGTCAGCACATTAGAATATTTCAAAGGATGCAATAAAATTTTAACAATTGAAATATTACCAGAAAGCATCCTAAATGGAAATTTAAATATTCCAGAGAGTTAATAAAAGGCTGACATGTAAATCAACCATCATTCATAATCATGGAGTCTCCTGGTAAGACCTGCTTGTTCCTCCTTCTAGTGACTTACATAGTCAATAAAAGTTACGGTTATCCCAATTCACCATCGTACAAAAATGCATTCAGTCCTCAGTATTCTTCACTTCCAAATACGTTCGGATATCCTCAGTTTCCATTCTCTGAAAACACGTTCGAAAGGCCTCAATCTTCATCTGTAGCAAACACGTTCGGAAATCATCAAACTCCGTCCGTTGCAAACCCGTTCATTGTAGAATCGGTGTACGCACCAAGCTTGTTTGATTTCGAAAGGTCAAGACCATACCATCCTCTCGTTCAGCAGTTCGCTTCCAGATTTACTGATAGCATCGTGTCGTCCAAGTATTATAAAGCCTTCTCCGCCAAGGACCTCTCCATTGACCAATTCACCGAAATTATCAAAAAAATCGTACTTGATCCACACGTGGCAATTGGAAGCGCAGACCCCGAGTTTCTCGCCATCTCAGCTTCCCAGGCAGCTAGGGTCAACTTCGATGTAGTGACCCCATTATACGCAGTAGAAGTATTCGCGTTCACCGCTGGAGAGCATTTGTTTCAAAGATTTGTTTTGAATTCGGACAACGTTGAGAAGATTTCAAAGCAGTACCTAAAGAGCATCACCAGGGAATTGGATGCTCTTGATGATTTTTCTGACCCGTTAACTAACTTCAGTGCTATTACGGATGGTCTTGTGAATTTCATCGCTTCGTATGGATTCTTCACTAAAGACAATGCATTTGCATGTGCTGGAATCTTTACTCAGGTTTGGCATGCCAATAGATTGTAGAGGATAAGATAAGAATGAACTTGCTTTAGCTATGATTTTTAATAGATTCTCCACTCAAACATATTGTGTTAAAACGATAAATAAATAATAACTATCAATTCTACTACAAAATAAACGGTCGTTTTCAAATTTGTGATTTATTGAGTTGATTTCTAAATATGCTCATGTTATGTAAAATTGTGCAACTATTAAGGAATATTGAAAAGTAAATTTATTAAAAAATAGCTATAAAAACTTTTATACATTGAATCAAGTTTGTACTTCAGTTTGATTTTATAAATTTGATTTGTGTGAGGATTAAAAATTAAATCATTTTTCCTAAAAAAAAAAATATCACCCTCTAAGTTATCAAAATTTTATCAAGCAAATTTTTCAAAATTAATAAATATTATTGCATTGCCTCAAGTTGTACTATGAAATATTTTTTTTATTTCAGACACTAGGGTACACCTTACTTCCATGACTCTAGGAGATGTTGGTTCCAAATAAAAGCCTTTAAACGGACTTTTGAAACACTCTGTAGATTCAAAGTGGATTTATCCATAGAAACAAATACAATTTTCATGCAATTAAAATTATATACCATTATTCTTTGAGTTGAGGTTTTAAACACACGTTGAAGTGTGTTTAAATACATGAAAGATAGGGCTTTCGAAAGAAACACATAAAATTTGTCATTAGATTCGTCAGCACATTATGATTTCAAAAGGCTGCATTAAAATTTCAACATCTTATTACTTAGTTGAAATATTACCAGAAAGAAATATATATGGAAATTTCAAAATTCAAGAAAGTAAATAAAAGGCCGACATCTAAATCAACCTTCATTCTTAATCATGGAGTCTCCTGGTAAGACTTGCTTGTTCCTCCTTCTAGTGACTTACATAGTCAATGTAAGTTATGGTTATCCCAATTCACCATCGTACACAAATGCATTCAGTCCTCAGTATTCTTCAGTTCCAAATACGTTCGGAAATCCTCAGTCTCAATTCTCTGAAAACACGTTCGGAAGGCGTCAGACTCCGTCCTCTTCAAACACATTCGGAAGGCCTCGGTTTCCATCCACTGCAAACAGGTTTGGAAGCCCTCAGTCTTCATTAGATACAGACAACCTCAGAAATCCTCTATTCCCATCTGTGGTGCAAGATTTTGTCGAAAATGTGTTTCAAAATTTACTCCCGTTCTTCAGGGACTTTGATAATTCTTCCATTCGGAATCTATCAGCTGATCAACTATTTTCAATTTTCTATGAAATTATTTACAAGACAAGCGTAGAATCAGGAGACCCAGATGCAAAGTTTCATGCGTTGTGCAAAGCCCAGTCTATCAAAGAAAACTATGACAAGGTTGATGGAAAGTTTCTCGCATTGGTCGCTGCTTACACTACCGGGGAGATTCTACTACAAAGTCAGATTTTGAATGAAAGAAACCAGAAACTTCTTGCAGATCTTTTTGCAAAGGACTTCCTCGACAGTGTTAAATCGGGGCCCAATGACCCAGAAAGTCATATTAGATCGACCCATGTAGGTTATGTGAACTTTTTAACATCCACGGGAGTTATTTCGAAAACGAAAGATTATATTCTTTTAGCAGTGTATGTAGAAGTTATAAATGCTTTAAGTAAAAATTATCAAATCCCTTATAATCCTTTAACTATTAATAACTTCCCTTTCTCCAATCCCTCTAATTTCCAAACAGTTGAGAATCCCTTTAAATTTTAGAATACTATTTCATAACCTGAAATGTCATCTAATATTTTTTTTTAAATCTTGAGCTATAAAACCTATGCATTTAACTAATACAATTTAATTTATAGAACATAAATGTTCAACTGATAAGGCCTGAGTTTTTTACAAGGCACTGGTTATTTCTACGAAAGTAACTACTCAACTCTACTCTAATCTTGCTATTTTTTGAAAAAAAAATGTGAGTCAAAACCCCCGCCGAAACAAAAGTATAACAGCCCTGGTTGATGGACTTGAACCCCCCTGGCTTTGGCTTGCTACTGCCTTGTAGTTACCATTCTCAAAAGGTGTATGACAGTTTTTTGGTTCTTCAGTGTATTATAAAGGGTGTTACAACAAGTCCTCCCCCAAATTCTGCACAGAAAGTCCTTGCGTGTAGTATTAGATACCCAGAGCTATACCTCTACGACTTTTATTTTTCGAAAAAAATTTTAAGTCAATTTTACGTCATGTTCAAAGGATTTTTTAACGTCTTAGCGTGCAATCATACCCAAAGAAATATTTTCATGTTTCCTACAAACCGTTTTTAGCGTACACCGAATGTGACGTCTTATATTTTTCAGTCGCGATTTTCTCGAAAACTATAGGTCGTAATTATTCGGCCATATTTTATGTACTGTATACGCAATGAATCTGGATGTGCAGAGTTAGGGCGGATTTGTTCATATACCCTGCATAATGCTCATTAGGGTGTTTCAAAAAAATTTTTTTTTGAATTTCCCAGATGCCCCCCCCTCAAGTTGTTACAAATACTAAAACATTATTACCTGCAAATTTTCAGGTCTCTAGGACGATTTTTGACCCCCGCGCCCTTCAAAAGTAGGTTTCCCATGTTAAAGTATAGGGAAAATATTGAAAATATCGTCATTTTTGGTTCTTTTCAATTTTACGAGCCTGAACGCAGTCAATATCGAATTAAAACCTATACATCATCTTTGGGACATCATTGCCTCAAGATCCTATCGGAAAAATATTCCATGACACCTACTGGGGGGTAGTTACACGGGGGTGAAAAGCGAGCTTTCACCGAAAAACGAGGATGCTTGCCGGCGCTTGCGGCGGGAGCTGGATGAAGGCCTCTCATGGGGGGTCCAGACACAACTCCCACCAGATGGGTTCCAAATGACCAGGTACCTTAGGAAAAAGGTTCAATAAACACTTAAATAGGCTTTTATCCAGGTCCCTCCGCACACGCCGGCGAGCATAACCAGCACCCGCGGCAAGCATCCTCGTTTTTCGGTGAAAGCTCGCTTTTCACCCCCGTGTAACTACCCCCCAGTAGGTGTCATGGAATATTTTTCCGATAGGATCTTGAGGCAATGATGTCCCAAAGATGATGTATAGGTTTTAATTCGATATTGACTGCGTTCAGGCTCGTAAAATTGAAAAGAACCAAAAATGACGATATTTTCAATATTTTCCCTATACTTTAACATGGGAAACCTACTTTTGAAGGGCGCGGGGGTCAAAAATCGTCCTAGAGACCTGAAAATTTGCAGGTAATAATGTTTTAGTATTTGTAACAACTTGAGGGGGGGGCATCTGGGAAATTCGAAAAAAAAATTTTTACCATAGACTTTCGAAACACCCTAATGCTCATCACCCACAATATTTCACTGTTGAGAGATTCCACCCCCCCGTAAAATATTGTTTTTCCTCCCTGTGGTATACAGGGTGTTTTAAAAGTCCTTCGGCGGCTTTTATTTGGAATCAACGTTTCTTAGGGTCATAGAAGTAGCCCTGCTAATTCCATTAAGATGGCTTACAACGTCCGTCCCTAGCGGGGAAATAAAATAAGTTTAAAAAATAATTTTAGAAACTTAAGGAGATATAACGGATATTTTAATGAGAATATTGTTAGCCAGTTCCAAAATTCTCTTAGAATAAGTTTTATGAAAATATCTTCAATATTCCAGAAAAAATTAGCATGCGAAAATAGCATTTCTTCAGGCTTCAAAAAAGAAAAATTTCGCAAATTTACAAAAACATTTTAGTGTCATCATGTAATGTTAAGTGTTTTAGTTAAATAAAGACAAATTTAAACTACAAAAATCAAAGATATTTGCAAGTTAGATTTTTTTTTTCTTTTTTGAGGCTTGAAATATGCTATTTTCACATGCTAATATCTCCTGGAATATTTAAGATATTTTCATGAAACTTTTTTCCTATGCTATGTATAGTGACAAATATATTTTTATTGAAGTTATTGTCCTATCCCCTTTAGTTTTTTAATTATTTTTAAACCATTTTATTTTGTCGCTAAGAGCGTTGTAAGTCATCTCAATAGATTCAGCATTTATATTTTACCTTACTTCACTGACTCTAGGGTACACCTTACTTCCATAACTCTAGCAGACGTTGGTTCCTAACAAAAGCCTTGAAACGGACTTTTGAAATACCCTGTAGATTCAAAGTGCATTTATCTATAGAAACAAGTACAATTTTCATGCAATTAAAATTATATACTGTTATTCTTTGAGTTGAGTATTTAAACACACCTTGAAGTGTGTTTAAATACACGAAAGACAGGGCTTTCGAAAGAAACACATAAAACTTGTCATTAGATTCGTCAGAACATTATAATATTTCAAAAGAATGCATTAAAATTTCAACATCTTATCACTTGGTTGAAATATTACCAGAAAGCCTCCTAAATGAAAATTTCAAAATTCTAGAAAGTAAATAAAAAACCAAAGTCTAAATCAACTTTCATTCTTAATCATGGAGTCTCCTGGTAAGACCTGCTTGTTCCTCCTTCTAGTGACTTACATAGTCAATGTAAGTTACGGCTATCCAAATTCACCATCGTCCACAAATGAATTCAGTAATCGGTATTCTTCAGTTCCAAAGACGTTCGGAAATCCTCAGTCTCCATTCTCTGCAAACAGGTTTGGAAGTCATCTCAGAAGTCCTCTATTCCCATCCGTGGTGCAAGATTTCGTTGAAAATGTGTTCCAAAATATACTCCCATTTTACAGTGACTATGATAGTTCTTCCATTCGGAATCTATCTGCTGATCAACTATTTTCAATTGTCTACGAAATTGTTTACAAGGCAAACGTAGAAGCAGGAAACCCAAATGCAAAGTTTCATTCGCTGATCAAAGCCCAGTCCATTAAGGAAAACTATGACAAGGTTGACGCAAAGTTTCTCTTATTGGTCAATGCTTACACTGCAGGGGAGGTTCTACTACAAAGTGAGATTTTGAAGGAAGGGAACCAGAAACTTCTTGGTGATCTTTTTGCAAAAGACCTCCTCGAAAATATTAAATCGGCTCCCAGTGGCCCAGAAAGTCACATTAGATCATCCTATGTAGGTTATGTGAACTTTTTAAGATCCCAAGGATTTGCTACGAAAACGAATGCTTATATTCCAGCAGCAGTGTATGTAGAAGTTACAAATGCTTTAAGTAAAAATTATCAAAATTCTTTTGATCCTTTAACTTTTAATAACATCCCTTTCCCCAATCCCTCTATATTCCAAACAGTTGAGAATCCCTTTTCATTTTAGAATACTATTTCATAACCTTAAATGTCATCTGATTTTTTTTTAAAATCTTGGTCTATAAAACCTATGCATTTAACTAATACAATTTAATTTATGAAATGTAAATGTTCAAATGGAAGGACCTGAGTTTTTTCAATTTAAATATTAAAATACTTTGCTTAGAGAATATATAGTTTGTTTTGTTTTTCTTTTTGGTAAATAATAATAAATACTTGTCGGATTTGACTTTTTTATCATTTATTCGGCTTTTTAAAAAAATTCTAATTGCAAATACGCACGGAAAGATTCCTAAATAAGAAACAAAAATCAGCAGGTTAGCTTGAAATATCATGTCTTATTTTGTAGGTTTGTAAATATTATATGTTTGTATAGATGAAGTTTTTTTTTTACTATTAAAAATTTAAGTTTAAAGCAGTTAAACATAAAATGAACTATATTAATACTGTCTTCTTTTTGAAAATTGTAAAAAATTTTTTAATAAGAACATGGTTTAGTATCGGGAATAAAAATTTAAAATATGAATTAAAATAAAATTAGTCATCATACAGACTTTTGTATATTTGTATCAACATTTGATCCATTTGATCTTTGAAGGTGAAAAATCACTTACATTAGAAATTAAATTAATACAGACAAACCATTCGTGAGCGAGAATACCGAATAAAAATTTAAAAATTCTAATTTCATGGGGAAAAATATTTAATCAAAATAAGCATAAAAATATACGTTATGCTTTGATAAAAGTCAACAGTGATTTCCTATTAATATTTACTTTAATAACTATGAAAAAATTCTAAGATTCTTTTAGCTTACTCTTACTCCATGAGAAAAGAACGCCACAAAACCTATTTGGGTCAAAATCAAAGAACCTGCTTAAACAAACGGGAAGGGTGCTATTTATTAAATTTTATTTAAAATAACTTTTATGCTATATTTTATGATTTAATATTATTTTATTTTCGTTCTTCAAAATTCACTTCAATTGCATCTTGCTATAGCTTTTACAAGAGGGGGTCCAATAAACTTCTTTCAGGGGTCGCAGTAGCCACTGAAAGTGTAGCAAAAACAGGGTTTTCGAACTGGCGGGCCGCATGCGGCCCGCCGGGACATTTTGTGCGGTCCGCGAAGCTCCCTGAAACCCCCTAAAAAGTAGCTTTACAAAACTTTTTAGCATACTAAAATTTAAAAAGTTTTGAGGGAGGACCCCTGAACCCCCTATTACATTTAAAGAGTAGCTTTGGTCGGTCGTTTTCTATGGAGAGAAATTAAAAGTTTGAGGTATTGAAAGGGAGGTTGTATACCTTGAAATCCCCCCTGAGCGTAGCAAGGGTTTATAAAGGCTTAGGTTAACCGTTAACCTTTATCACGAGGAGAGACAAAATGGAGTATCATAGGCGTAAGTTCAACTTTTTGACTGGGGGGGGGGCTAAACCTATAAGACCTCAGGACCTAGGGAACAGTTACTAGACTGTTTCAAATGGGTTCTTGACTCCCCAATGTTTCGAACAATTTCCCTTTTCGAGTAAAATGTAAGGGCAAATGTGAATTTTTGTGAACTTAATCACAAATTTTTGCGGTTAGTACATGCTCTCAAGCAAAATAGGAGGGTCTGGGGGTCCTCCCCCATAAAATTTTGTGAAATTTGATACGAAAATGTTGTATTTTCACTCATTTTTTGGATATTTGGGACAGGAACCTTTCTGTTTGGCTGACATAAGGTTTGGGCTAAGGGGGTGGGGTCTGGACCCCCTAAACCCCCCCCTTATATACGTCCATGCTTCTAGTGTATGTTATATTTTCAAAACGGTAAACAATATAAATACTGTGTGTTTATAAAGGTTTTTTAATAGTATTTCAATCAAGTATGTATATTTACATTGAAAATAGTAGCTTTACTAAAAGAAATCACAGTACACACCATAAATAAGTAATGAAGGCGGCTGTAGAAGATTCAAACTTACCCCTTCCGAAATTTTCATGACTATTTTTATACACTGTTGAATTGTTCTTTATACACTGTCCTTGGAAAACTTTGCGGTGTACAAAAAGCGACACTCTTCGGGGTGTAACCGAAAAGACCAAAAAGAAGTCAAAACACTACTTTTTGTATAAATTCAAAAAATATTTGGAGGTGGACCACCTCTCCTTGATTGGGGTTGTACGCAAAATTTTTCACATTAGGTGCACGAAGGTTCAAATTTTAACAATAATATAACCGTAAAAGGAGGCCTTAGAAAGAATTTGGGGCTGAAATCCCTCCTGAAATAAAAGTTTAGTTACAACCATGCCATGAAAACTCAGAAACAATGAAACATGAAGACCATTATACTTTTACGAAATAGAAGAACTGAAAAGGACACTTTTATTGTGTTCGCATCAATTGTTAACAATATAGGCATCAATTGTTAAAACCAGAACCATATTATTTCACGATAAGGAATTTCCTTCTTCTTAAAAAGTAAGGGTCTAAGTTGGACAGATAAAGCGATGACCAAGTTTAAATGTTGTGTTAACCCTTATAAATTTTTCTAACATAATTATTTTCATCTATTAAGTAAATCCTCTATAACATCCCTATAACAAATTATAAAACTAATTTCAACTATATTTCGTTTATATTTCATATTTAGTTTTCGTAGAAAATTTAAATCAAAATGGGTAAGCTATAATTTCAACATTCTCCCTGAGAAGCATGCTTTTAACGTATCATTTCACAATGTTTCGTCTCATTAACTGCTCAGAATAGACTCTTTCGTCAGAACTATATGCTAAAAAAGTGACAGTTTTAGAATATATTGCTCTTTTTAAAAGAAAAATAACTTATAAGAATCTATATTCCAAAGCATTCATATAGGAAGCCTAAAAGCTGTTTAATAACAGAAATATATGATTTTAAAATTTGATATACCAACAGAATTTTAAATACTCTATGAAACAGCATCGTATTAAATAAATCATTAGTTTGAAGAAAGTAAATAATTTAATATTGATTCCATACCCACCAAATTTTTCAATGGAAATTGAGAATAATATTTAGAGCACAGGACATAAATTCAAAAATGTAAGTATCCTATTCAAAAAAATTATAGATATGTAAAAAATTGTGGATATATACTCCTGTTCATAAAAAATGCAACACCACGAAGGAATTGTCCGATCAACATGAAATTTTCAGGGTATGTTCATTATGGTTTTCTATTTAAATTGATGCAAATTCAGAGTTATAGCGCATGCGTAAGACGAGCAGCGCCTTTTCAATCACTAATTTAGTTGTATATATGGGGGGCTGTAACGGGTGGTTAAGAAGTTGTAAGAAGGTTGTCTGCCGCTGATTATTTTGTCATTAGAAGTCATTATAACCCTTATACCTTAACGGATGCCATATGAGCATTTAACAGTGTTTGATCGAGGATCAATGGTTGGCTTTCTTGAAGGGTGTTTTCAGACTGTGTTACTGCTGCTCAGATGAAGGCCAATAGGACAATAGTGATATGGGTGTGAAAGCAGAGGTCCCAAGATGGTCAGGCGAGTTGAAAATCAGGGGCTGAACGCCTCATTGTCATGTCAGCACGGGATCAAAGAGATTCATTCGCATGACAGTGCCGGATCACTCAGTGACTTTTCGATATCTTTCAAACTGTCAAAACACTGCTACAGGTCTATCATTGTCTGCTCCAACAGTTAATTGGTGGTTGCTCCACCGAATTCCGCGAATTATCGTTCTTTTTTAAAGAGCTCCATTGATGGAATTCCATCAGTGCATAAAGCTACCATGGGGTCATCAAAAAATTTTTTTCGCACGATTAATAGCAACAAATGACCCTTTTAAACGAATCCAATTCCAATTTTCATCAACATGACACCCACATCGGCTTTTGGCGCTATATTGTAAAACGCCATCTTTGGAGAGTTTTATCTTGCGTCATACCGCACGAACGCCCAGCGTTATGAGATGGAGCACTATTGAGTATCATGGGCAACCTTATGAGATAAGAAATGAAGGTGATCTTAACAGCCACAAATGCTTTAAAAAATTTTTGGAGCCAAAAATTATACCCTACCTTTGAAGCATTCCTGAAGCTGTATTTGATCAGGACAAACTTTGGACACATGTTTTTTGGAATGTTCCGAACTTCCAATTTTATCCATCAAAAGCAGTTTCTCTTTCAGCAAATTTCTTCACCCAATATTTCACCTATGGAACTTGACTGAAATTTCGTTGATTAGTCCACATGCTCAAAATTCTTGTTCTGTTGCCAACTTCGGCAAACTTTGGGTTTCAGAAAAATCTTTGATGAAAATCTCCTCCTCAGGCAAAAAAGCAATCTGTTTGATTTAATGACGTGTCGGATAGAGGCTCTCATTGTAGCGCGTATGGACTACATAAAACACTGATTTTCGATATTTAATTTTGTTCCTTTGTTCTGAAAATTTAGTCATTTATTTGCACCTACAAAGGTCACCAGGTGTGTAAATTTCATCAAAATCTAACAAGTCCTTCATGGTGTTGCATTTTTTATGAACAGGAGTAGGGGAGATCAGGCTAATACGACATACCACTTTTTCAAAGCAACCGTAAAAGACTAATTAAATACATTTCCTGTAGTTTTCAAAGCCAATGAAATGTTTATTTAATGCTCGAACATCCCCTAATTGGGTATATCATAATCTTTCTTTTTTCTTTTTCAAAAACTTACTTTTCTAAAAAAGTAGAAAATATGTCATTTTACCCGATATAAGGATAAAATGACATAGTAAATATTTATTAGGAAAAAAAGTAGTTTCTTTGGCAAAAGCAATTTTATTTTATCCCAAATAATAACTATATTAATAGTTAAGCACTTTGGCATAATCTATAATTACTTTTTTGGGGAAGATAACCAGCTAATTTAAAAAAAACAACTGTAATGTGCTTATCAAAACAAAATTTTATTTTTTTTTCTTTCATGGAGGCGTTAAAGTTAACGTAGTATGCATTTTTTCTGAAGTTAACGTCGCTTAAGATTAAGTTCTATGGAACATGAGGGATAGGACCTATTTCAGCAACTGTGGATTGTCTATGCTCTATACTAGTTATTAGAATGTCAGAAGCTTCTTCTGAAACATGTTCATTGAGCTTCAATACTTTTGCTGGAGCAAAAAGATGAACTGAGAACACATTGGGTTGGCCGGAGGAAGGCCAGTGTTTAGGAATCCACTCTTCGCATTAACCATGGTAGCAGCCTTTCCATTTCTTTTTTTTTGAAGCTCTGATATAAAAGGGGTTTTCCCTTAGTTGCCTTTTAACCAAGTCGAAACTTCTTGGTCGTAGAATGTTCTTAGTGGCCCATAAAAGGTCTTATAAACTAATAACATAAATAAGTATTTTAAATATCGACAGTATATGTATGAAAATATTGTGTGGGTAAAATTACATACTATGTCATTTTATACCAATGAGTTCTATGTCATTTTACCCTTAAAGGTCTATTTTTATTTATTTTCAAAATCTCGTAAAACAAAAAGTCTAAGCAACTACTTATCGCATGAAATATACTCTTAATTGAACATACATTCACCCAAGAATGTTAGTTTAAGTAAATGAAAGAATTTGTATCAGAGAAATCTCATTATAAAAACACAAAAAAAATATTTTGACACTCACGTTTTTTATTTTTGTTCACCACGAGGTAAGAAATGTTTTTCAAACAATGGCGTCTGTTTGTATAGTTTTGGAAGCAATAAAAGAAAAAAAAGAGCGCCTGACAATGCTGTCATTCTGCTAAATTTCAAGAAAATCGAAAAAGTCATTTTACCCGAGTATGTCGTATTAGCCTGATTTCCCCTATATGTGTACTCCAAGTACAGGAAGGATATAGCTAAACACTATTTTTTGGTACATTTACAAAAGTTTTCTAGACAGGACCCCCAACCCCTTCAAAATGTTGCCTTCTATTTTACTGTATACCTATTGTTTTCTTTAGAATATTCTACCACTTACAATGAGCAATTTACTTTACTCATTAGAATATGGGTCTCAAAATGAGTTAAAACACTATTTATTTGAGGGGGAAATTTCCAAAATTTTTCTGGGAGAGTACCCCCAGACCTCCAATTTTACTAGGAATTCACATATTGTTTATACTATTTTAAATTTAGTGGAAAAAATTAAAAGTAATTGTGCGTGTCTAAAACTTAACGTGCTACTCTTAATTTGGATGTACTTCAGAAAAAATGTGAGTCAAAACCCCCTCCGAAACAAAAGCATAGCGGCCCTGGTCGATGGACTTGAACCATAGACTTGAACCCTCCCTAGAAGAAATTTCTGACTGCGCAACTGCCTGGCAGTACCATTCTCAACAGGTGTATGCCAGTTTTTTGATTCTTCAGTGTTTTATAAAGGGTGCTACAACAAGTCCCCTCCCCAAACTCTGCACAGAAAGTCCTAGCGTGTAATACATAAAGATACCCAGAGCTATACCTGTACGACTTTTATTTTTCGAAAAATTTTAAGTCAATTTTAAGGATTCAATTCAAAGGATTTTTTAACGTCTGGGCGTGCAAACATACACAAATAAAAATTTTCATGTTTCCTACAAACCTTTTTTAGCGTACACCAAATGTGACGTCATATATTTTCAGTCGCGATTTTCTCCAAAACTATAGGTCGTAATTCTTAGGCCATATTTTATGTATACTGTACGCACTGAATCTGGCTGTGATGAGTTTGGGCGGATTTGTTGAAATACCCTGCATAATGCTCATCACCCACAATATTTCACTGTTGAGAGATCCAAACCCCCGTAAAATATTGTTTTTCCTTCCTGTGGTATACAGGGTGTTTTAAAAGACCTTTCACGGCTTTTATTTGGAACCAAAGTTTAAACGTTATTTTCAACACACCTTGAAGTGTGTTTAAATAATAAAAGACAGGGCTAATGAAAGAAACACATAAAATTCGTCATTAGATTCGTCAGAAAATTATATTTCAAAAGCATGCATTAAAATTTCAACATCTTATCACTTAGTTGAAATATTATCAGAAAGCATCGTAAATGGAAATTTAAAAATTCCAGAGAGTAAATAAAAGGCCGAGACCTAAATCAACCTTCATTCGTAATCATGGAGTCTCCTCCTAACATAAGACTTGCTTGTTCCTCCTCCTAGTGACTTACATAGTCAATGTAAGTTACGGTTATCCCAATTCACCATCGTCCACAAATGCATTCAGTCCTCAGTATTCTTCAGTTCCAAGTAGGTTCGGAAGACCTCAGTCTTCATTAGAAACAAGCAACCTCAGAAGTCCTCTATTCCCATCTGTGGTGCAAGATTTCGTCGAAAATGTGTTCCAAAATATACTCCCGTTCTTCAGTGACTTTGATAGTTCTTCAATTCGGAATCTATCTGCTGATCAACTATTTTCACTTGTCTACGAAATTGTTTACAAGGCAAATGTAGAAGCAGGAAACCCAAATGCAAAGTTTCATTCGCTGAGCAAAGCCCAGTCCATCAAGGAAAACTATGAAAAGGTTGATGGAAAGTTTCTCATATTGGTCGCTGCTTACACAGCAGGGGAGGTTCTACTACAAAGTGAGATTTTGAAAGAAGGGAACCAGAAACGTCTTGCTGATCTTTTTGCAAAAGACCTCCTCGAAAATATTAAATCTGCACCCAGTGACCCAGAAAGTCAAATAAGATCATCCTATGTAGGTTATGTGAACTTTTTAAGATCCCAAGGATTTGCTACGAAAACAAAAGCTTATATTCCAGCAGCAGCGTATGTAGAAGTTATAAATGCTTTAAGTAAAAATTATCAAATCCCTTACGATCCTTTAACTTTTAATAACTTCCCTTTCCCCAATCCCTCTAATTTCCAAACAGTTGAGAATCCCTTTAAGTTTTAGAATACTATTTCATAACCTTAAATGTCATCTGATATTTTTTTTAATCTTGAGCTATGAAACTTATGCATTTAACTAATACAATTTAATTTATAAAATATAAATGTCCAACTGACAGGACCTGAGTTTTTAGAATTTAAATATTAAAATATTTTGCTTATAGAATTTATAGTTTGCATTGTTTTTCTTCTTTCCAAATTTCTGAGAAATTTGAAGTTTTTATTTTTGCAATTATTAATAAATGCTTGTTGGCTTTGACTTTTTCATCATTTATTCGGCTTTTTAAAAAATATTCTAATTTCAAATACGCAGATACACAGATTCCTAAATCAGAAACAAAATATCAGCTGGTTAGCTTAAAATAGCATGTCTTATTTTTTTCGGTTTGTATATTATATAAATGTTGGTAAGGGTAAAGTTTATTTTGCTATAAAAAATTTTAATTTTAAGCAGTTTAACATAAAATTAACTATAGTGTAACTAAACTATGGTGTAACCCTAGAGTCCAAAAAGAAGTCAAACCACTACTTTTTGTGTACATACAAAATATATTTGGGGGGTAGACTACCTCTCCTTGATTGGGGTTTTACGTAAAATTTTGACATAAGGTGCACGAAGGTTCAAATTAGATCAATAATATAACGGTAAAAGGAGACCTTAGAAAAAATTTGGGGCTGAAATCCCTCCTGAAATAAAAGTTTAGTTACAACCATGCCATGAAAACTCAGAAACATTGAAACATGAAGATCATATTATACTTTTACGAGAGAAGCACTGAAAATGACACTTTTACTGTGTTCGCATCAATTGTTTAAAACCAAAACCGTATTATTTCACGATAAGGCATCCTTCACGATAAGGAATTTCCTTCTTCTTAAAAAGTTGGGTCTAAGTAGGGCAGATAAAGGGATGACCATGTTTAAATGTTGTGTTAACCCTTATAAATTTTTCTAACATAATTGTTTTAATCTACTAAGTAAATCCTCTATATCTATTACATCCCTATAATAAATTATAAAAACTAATTTCAACTATATTTAGTTTATATTTCACATTTAGTTTTCGTAGAAAATTTAAATCAAAATGGGTAAGCCATAATTTCAACGTTTCTCCCTGAGAAGAATGCTTTTAACACATCATTTCACAATGTTTCGTCTCATTAACTGTTCAGAATATACTCTTCCGTTTTCAGAACTTGATGCTATAAAAGTGACAGTTTTAGAATATATTGCTCTTTTTAAAAGAAAAATAACTTATAAGAATCTATATCCCACAGAATTCATATAGGAAGCCTAAAAGCTGTTTAAAAACAGAAATATATGACTTAAAAATTTGATACACCCAAAGAATTTTAATGCTATAAAAAAGCATCGCATTAAATAAATCGTCAGTATGAGGAAAGGGTTCAAAACCCAAGTTAAGAAAATTGTGTAAATAATTTAATTTTGATTCCATACCCACCAAATTTTTTACTGGAAATTTAGAATTATATTTAGAGCACAGGACATCAATTCAAAAATTTAAGTATCCTATTCAAAAAAAAATTATAAAAACGTAGAAAATTGTAGATGTAGTTCTTTTTTAAATTTATGGAGTCCCGAGTGCGCAAAAAGGGAAAACAGTGGTATACAGGGTGTTTAACGGCTTTGATTTGGAGCCAACAACCAACGTTTCTTCCTTAGGGTCATAGAAGGAGCCCTGTTAAATCCTTTAGGAATGCTTAAAACGTCCCTAGCGGCGAAATAAGAAAGTTAAAATATTAATTAAAAAACCTTAAGGCGATAAAACGGATATTTTACTGAGAAAATTGTTAGCCAGTTCATAAAAAACTCTAGGAACATGTTTCATGAAAATATCTTCAATATTCCAGAAAAAATTAGCATGTGAAAATAGCATTTTTTCAGGCCTCAAAAGAGAAAAAGTTCGCAAATTTGCAAAAATATTTTCATTGTCATCATGTAATGTTAAGTGTTTTTGTTAAATAAAGACAAATTTAAATTACAAAATCAAAGAAACTAGAGTTAGAATTTTTTTTCTTTCTTGAGGTCTGAAATATGCTATTTTCACATGCTAGTATTTCCTGGAATATTTTAGATATTTTCATGAAACTATTTTCCTATGCGATTTCCTATGCTATGTATGTAGACAAATATATTTTTAC
Organism: Tetragnatha montana; assembly: GCA_963680715.1. Taxonomy (NCBI): domain Eukaryota; kingdom Metazoa; phylum Arthropoda; class Arachnida; order Araneae; family Tetragnathidae; genus Tetragnatha; species Tetragnatha montana. The sequence goes on from OY796684.1 coordinate 25,681,743, forward strand.
TGAAGTTATTGTCCTATTCCCTTCAGTTTTTTAATTATTTTTTAACCATTTTATTTCGTAGCTAAGAACGTTGTAAGTCATCTCAATGGATTCGGCATGTATATTTTACCTTATTTCACAGACTCTAGGATGCACCTTACTTCCATGACTCTAGGAAACGTTGGTTCCAAACAAAAGCCTTGAAACGGACTTTTGAAACACCCTGTAGATTCACAGAGGATTTATCTTTAGAAACAAATACAATTTCCAAACAATTAAAATTTTATATTATTACTTATTGAGTTGAGTATTTAAACACACCTTGAAGTGTGTTTAAATAATGAAAGACAGGGCTTTCGAAAGAAACTCATAAAATTCGACATTAGATTTGTCAGAACATTATAATATTTCTAAAGGATCATTAAAATTTCAACATCTTATCACTTAGTTGAAATATACCAGAAAGCATCCTAAATGAAAATTTAAAAATTCCAGAGAGTAAATAAAAGGCCGACGTCTAAATCAACCTTCATTCTTAATCATGGAGTTTCCTGGTAAGAGTTTCTTGTTCCTCCTCCTAGTGACTTGCATAGTCAATGTAAGTTACGCTTATCCCAATTCACCACCGTACACAAATGCATTCAGTCCTCAGTATTCTTCAGTTCCAATTACGTTCGGAAATTCTCAGTCTCCATTTTCTGAAAACACGTTCGGAAGGCCTCAGATTCCGTTCTCTGCAAACACATTCGGAAGGCCTCAATCTTCATCGGTAGCAAACACATTCGGAAATCCTCAGTCTCCGTCCTCTGCAAACACATTCGGAAGGCCTCAATCTTCATCAGTAGCAAACACATTCGGAAATCCTCAGTCTCCGTCCTCTGCAAACCCATTCGGAAGGCTTCAGTTTCCATCCACTGCAAACAGGTTTGGAAGTCCTCAGTCTTCATTAGATACAGACAACCTCAGAAGTCCTCTATTCCCATCCGTGGTGCAAGATTTCGCTGAAAATGTGATCCAAAATGTACTCCCGTTTTTCAGTGACTTTGATATTTCTTCCATTCGGAATCTATCCGCTGATCAACTATTTTCAATTTTCTACGAAATTGTGTACAAGTCAAACGTAGAATCAGGAAACCCAGATGCGAAGTTTCATGCGTTGTGCAAAGCCCAGTCCATCAAAGAAAACTATGACAAGGTTGATGGAAAGTTTCTCGTATTGGTCGCTGCTTACACTTCCGGGGAACTTTTACTACAAAATGAGATTTTGAAAGATGGAAACCAGAAACGTCTTGCTGATCTTTTTGCAAAGGACTTCTTCGACAGTATTAAATCGGGGCCAAGTGACCCAGAAAGTTATATTAGATCATCCCATGAAGGTTATGTGAACTTTTTAAGATCCCAAGGATTTGCTACGAAAACGAAAGCTTATATTCCAGCAGCAGTGTATGTAGAAGTTATAAATGCTTTAAGTAAAAATTATCAAATTCCTTTTGATCCTTTAACTTTTAATAACTTCCCTTTCCCCAATCCCTCTAATTTCCAAACAGTTTAGAATCCGTTTAAATTTTAGAATACTATTTCGTAACCTTAAATGTCATCTGATATTTTTTTAAACCTTGAGCTATAAAACCTATGAATTTAACTAATACAATTTAATTTATGGAATATAAATGTTCAACAGGCAGGACCTGAGTTTTTTACTATTTATATATTAAAATATTTTGCTTAGAGAATTTATAGCTTGTATTGTTTTTCTTCTTTCAAAATTTCTAAGAAATTTAAAATTTTTATTTTGGGTAAATATTAATAAATACTTGTTGGATTTGACTTTTTCATCATTTATTCGGCTTTTTAAAAAATTTCTAATTGCAAATACGCACACACCGATTCCTAAATAAGAAACAAAAATCAGCAGGTTAGCTTGAAATATCATGCCTTATTTTGTCGGTTTGTAAATATTATATGTTGGTAAAGATGAAGTTTATTTTACTATTAAAAATTTTAGTTTAAAGAAGTTAAACATATAATGAACAATATTTATTGTTCTTACTATGCTTCTAAATTATAAAGGGAAAAGTAAAATTGATTGCATTGCATATGCAAATTTTTTCTCAAATTTGGACAATTCTATCTTAAAATACTATCAAAATTCAACAATTTGAGAAATATACACTTAAAATATGCTTCCAAAATGGTAACGGATTTTTTTTAAATGAGTTAGGCAGCTGTAGGGTATAAAAGTGCATTCTATCAATACTGTGTTCTTTTTAAAAATTGTAAAAATGTTTTTAATACGAACATGGTTTTGTATTGGGAATAAAATTTTCAAAATGTAACTTAAAATAAAATTAGTCATCATACAGACTTTTTGTACATTTTTTCAACAGTTGATCTTTTAAGGGAAACATATCACTTATATTAGAAATTAAATTAATATAGACAAACCTTTCGTTCACAGAAGTGAGCGAGAATACCGAATAACAACTTAACAATTCTAATTTCATGGGGAAAAATAGTTAATCAAAATATAAGCATAAAACTATACGTTATGCTTTGATAAAAGTCAACAGTGATTTCCTATTAATATTTACATTAATTTCTATGAAAAAATTCTAAGCTTCTTTTAGCTTACTCTTACTCCATGAGAAAAGAACGCCACAAAACCTATTTGGGTCAAAATGAAAGAACCTGCTTAAACAAACGGGAAGGGTGCTGTTTATTAAATTTTATTTAAAATGACTTTAATGTTATATTTTATGATTTAATATTATTCGATTTTCATTCTTCAAAATTCACTTCAATTGCATCTTCTAGTGTATTTTAAATTTTCAAAATGGTAAAATATAAAAATAACTGGAAAATAGTACCTTTACTAAATGAAATCACACTACACACCATAAAAAAGTAATCAAGGCGGTGGAAGAAGGTTCAACCTTACCACCTCCGAAATTTTCATGATTATTTAGTATACACTGTTATATTCTTGGAAAACATTGCGGTTTACAAAAAGCGACTCTCATCGGGGTGTAACCCAAAAGTCCTAAAAGAAATCAAACCGCTAATTTTTGTATAAATTCAAAAAATATTTGGTGGAGGACCATATCTCCTTGATTGGGGCTGTACGCAAAATTTTGACATTAGGTGCACGAAGGTTCAAATTTGATCAACAATATAACCGTAAAAGGAGGCCTTAGAAAAAATTTGGGGGTGAAATCCCTCCTGAAATAAAAGTTTAGTTACAATCATGCCATGAAAACTCAGAAACATTGAAACATGAAGATCATTATACTTTTACGAAAGAAGCACTGAAAATGACACTATTATTGTGTTTGTATCAATTGTTTAAAACTAAAACCATATTATTTCACGATAAGGAATTTGAAACTCAAATTTTGAAACGTATTTCATCCTAACAATAAAGGCAGATTGCAAACTTCGTGAATAAAAAGCTGATTTTCATTAAGTCATTTACGCATAACCATGGAGGTACACTTAACCACTTTTTGGATTCTCTTATTTGCATGCATCACCAATGTAAGTGTCTGTTACCATGGTTCTTCTTCTAATGCAGACCCTTTGAGAAATTCCCTGTTCCCTCCTGTAGTGCAAGATTTTGTCGTTGACGCTATTGAAGAATTACAAACATTCGTGGAGGACCCTGATATATTTTCAGTTCAGAGAATAACTCCCGAAGAAACCTTTTCTCTTTTCTATGAAATGGAGTACAACGAAATGCATGAAGCCGGAGGCCCCAACGCGAAGTTCCATGCGTTCTGCGTAGCTCAATCGGTCAAAGAAAACTATGATAAGATAGATGGAGATCTTCTCATGCTGGTTTCAGTTTACTTGGCTGCAGAACTTCTGCTACAGAACGAGGTTTTAACGGCAGCGAGCCAAAAGGGACTTTCGAGTCGCTTTGCTCAAGACGTCATTAGATCCTTAAAATCTGTGACTTTGACAAATTTTACTGTTGCGAATAATATCAGAGCCGCGCACGAGGGTTATGTAAACTTTTTGAAATCCCAAGGAATCTCAACGAAAACCAAAGCTTTTACTGATCCAGCAGTATTTGTGGAAATCATAAATGCTTTAAGATTGTAAAAATTTATTTGATTTCTTTTAATTTCATGGCAAGAATTGATTTATATTGCATTAACTTAAGGTATAAAATATGTTTATTTTACATAAATAATCAATATCTCAATTATATATATTCTAATTAGTTCATTTTTAAGGATTGCTGTACTAAAGACAGTAATATGCTTTTCTGTGGACAATCTTATTTTATAAATCTAAAATACGTTACTGCTAAAACTGGCGCACAATTTCATTTAGAATACCATCCATTCTACGCACCATAAAGATTAAAGATATTGACATTAACATCTTACCCTATGTATACTTCACTTCTTGTTGATAAATCCAGTCTTCTTCTAGGATCGCATACGGCTAACTTTTCGAACTACATGAGTCATTAAATGACATAATAATTAGATGTTTTCCTGGTGAGTGTAGAATTTAAAATTAGATTGACATGTACTACTACTTAATAAAAAAGTTCAATTGAAAATTACTTAAACAAAATTTTAAAACCATTAAGGATATTTATAAATGGAAAAACGACTATTTCTCATGGTTTTTTTCATACTTGAAAGAGAATCTGTAAAAGATCTATAATTAAGAACATAAAGTGTTTAAAAATGTTAATAATGCAAATTTTTTTTGGCACTGTCTATTTGCCCGGCAGATATACCTACTCTCAAACTCTAGTCCTGTTTACCCGGCACTTGCCCGACAGTGGTTCTGATTGGAGCGCCGGGACCGTGATACCTACAGCGCATGCGCCAACCAGTGCCAACTGCCGGTTTTACCGTCCAAATAGACACTTCGATTTTTTTTTCACATTATATACATGTGAAATTCATAAAATACATGCATATAATTTGACACATACACATACAGGGTGGTTATAAAATAACGTCCCTACTTTTAATTCTCAACAGACGAAACTATTGTTCAAAAAAAAATCTGAAATTTTAAAGATGGCATTTTGAAGGGATGGGATTTTTTTTTAAACACAAAAATTAGTAAATTATTAATTTACTTAAATTTTTGCCTTGGATGTCGGACCGGCACCAGAAGTCTAGAAGGTAAATCTTTATTAAAACTATCATATCAGGCACTTAAGAAAAAAGAAATTATAGCCATCCCTTTTGCTCAACAAATTGCGATATTTTAGACTTCTGGTGACAGATCAAAAACTCAGGCAAAAATTTCGGTAAAGCGCTACCCATAAAGGGGAAAATAATCTATTTGTTTAATTTATATTTATATTTATGTTTTTGTTTTATATTTTTTTACTAAACAGATTCGTATGTAGATAATTTTAAAGTACGGACGTTATTTTATGACCACCCTGTATTCCAGTAACACAAAAAATAGCACTTTTTCAGGCCCCAAAAGAAAAAAGGTTCACAAATTTGCAAAATGTTTCAGTGTTATATATTTTTACGTTTTTCTAAAGATAAAGTTTTATTTTAAAAATCAAAGAAACTTACAAATTTTCGATCTTTTTCTTTTTTGAGGCCTGAAAATTGCAATTTCCACATGCTCTATCTCCGGGAGTATTTAAGATATTTTCATGAAACATTTTTTTTCCCTATGTGTTTATTATGATGTTGCCAAAAAAATTTTTTTTCGTACCTATAGACCCTAAGAGACGATAGTTGCAAATAAAACCCGTGAAATGGACTTTTGAAACACCCTGTTTATTTAAAGTATCTACCATCACTCATTGAGTTGAGTTGAGTATTTAAAGACTTTGAAATTTACACACGTTGAAGTAACACAAAAGACAGGGCTTTTGAAAGAAACATATAAAATTCTTCATTCGATTATTATTCGGATAACGCCAAAACATTATAATATTTCAAAATGACGCATTAAAATCATTTCAACATCTAATCATTTATTGAAATATTTCCTGAAAGTATCCTTAAATGGGAATTTCATTATTCCTCAGGGGAAATAAAAGGCTGACTCCTAAATCATTCTTCATACTTAGACATGGAGTTTCCTGGTAAGACTTGCCTGTTCCTCCTCCTCCTACTAGTGACTTACATTGTCAATGAAGGTTACGGTTATCCTCATTCACCATCGTACATAGGCACATTCAGTTCTCTGTTCTCACCCGTACCAAACACGTTCGGAAATCCTCAGTCTTCATTAGATATAGACAACCTCAGAAGTCCTCTATTCCCATCCGTGGTGCAAGATTTCGTCGAATATGTGTTCCAAAATTTACTCCCGTTCTTCAGTGACTATGATAGTTTTTCTATTCGGAATCTATCTGCGGATCAACTATTTTCTTTGTACTACGACATTCTTTACAAGGCAAACTTAGAAGCAGGAAACCCAAATGCACAGTTTCATTCCCTGTGCAAAGCCCAATCCATCAAGGAAAACTATGACAAGGTTGATGGGAAGTTTCTCGTATTGGTCGCTGCTTACACTGCAGGGGAGGTTCTACTACAAAGTGAGATTTTGAAAGAAGGAAACCAGAAACGTCTTGCTAATCTTTTTGCAAAAGACCTCCTCGAAAATATTAAATCGGCGCCCAGTGACCCAGAAAGTCGTATTAGATCATCTCATGTAGGTTATGGGAACTTTTTAACGTCCCAGGGATTTATAACGAAAACTAAAGCTTATATTCCTCAAGGAGTGTTTGTAGAAGTTATAAATGCTTTAAGTAAAAACTATCAAATCCCTTTAACTTATAATAACGTCCCTTTCTCTAATCCTTCTAATTTTCAAACAATTGGAAATCCCTTTATGTTTTAGAATATTTCATAACGTAAAATGCCACATCAGATATTTTTGTTTATCTTTAGTTATAAAACAAATATTCATTAGATAGGAGGACCTGAGTTTTTTTTACACTTAAATATTAAAATATTTTGCTTAGAGAATTTTCAGTCGGTACGATGTTTTTTCTTTCAAAATGTTTGAGAAAGTTGAAGTTATCTTTTTGCAAATACTAATTACTAATAAATGACTGGTTGATTCTTTAGCTTCTACTTTTTGACTTATAACACACAAGCACACCTTCATAAATCCCAAACAAAAAATAACAGATTTGCTTAAGATTTTGATATTTTTTTACCCAATAGTTTCATCTGTAGATAATTTTAAAGTAGGGACGTTATTTTATGACCACCCGTACATTAGAAAAAAATTATATGTTGATCTGTACTTTTTTTTTTCGTTTTTCCCTAGGTTCAGAATTACCTAAAATAAAATTTCTATTATTTCTCAAACTTCTTAGAAACTAAACTACTTACTACCACAACTTTCCCGTTTTATTCATTCAAAAGTTACCTACCTAATATTTTATAAACAATAATTTAAGTTTAATATTTTTGCAAATAATATTATTTTCATGTTACCAACATAGGGTGGGTTGCCCAGTGAATGAACACTCCCAGTGAATGAACACATGGTCGTATAATCTCAATTATTAAGCTATTTGAACTCTGTAAAGACTATTACTAAAATTCAGTAGTTGCAATGAGACCTCCTAGAGGCCAGGCAATCGTTGATTTAACCATATATTCCGATTTCAGTCTGTGTAAATTTTTTTACTGATACTCGAGCTTCAGGCCCATGAAAAAGTCTCCGGTAAGTTAAGATTCGACTTGATTCATTCATATTTTTCTAACTTATAATTGCGCTTATTATGATCTTAGTTGTTTTTTATCAACTGTTAAAGACTCAATCTTTGATATGGCATAATTCAGAAAGCTGTACTTTTGAAATTGCGATAGATAAGGGGGTGTTCACTTACTGGAAGTGCAAACTGAGATTTCCCAGTGAATGAACAGGTGTTCATTTACTGGGAAAAATGCATATTTCGTAAAACCTCATGATTATAGTTTTATGTGATTCATAATTATGTAAGCTAAACTACGTAAAAATGCGCGATGATCAAAATTGTGTCCTTCCAGTAAATGAACGGGGTATGTTGATTAGAAAGTGCAAGTGTTCACATACTGGAAAGAGTAATTAAACTAAGATTTACCAGTAAATGAACAACCTTTCATACTCTGGGAAACTGCTTACCTCGTGAACCAAAAGACCTATACGCTTTTTTACGGCTTAAACTAGGACTAGGTTATGATAAAGATCAGTATTGTCTTTCCATAGAATAAGTTTTTGATTTAAAAGCTAGGTTTATACAGGGTGTTTCATTATGAATGGGGAAACTTCTAGGGGAGGTATAGGGTACATCATAAGGGTTCAGAATTGCATAGGAACCCATGGTCCCAAACGACAGGCATGGGGGGGTTAGGGGGTCCAGAACCCCCCTTAGCCTAAACCTTATGTCAGACAAACAGAAAGGTTCCTGTCCCAAATATCCAAAAAATGAGTGAAAATACAACTTTTTGGATCAAATTTCACAAAATTTTCTGGGAGAGGACCCCCAGACCCCCCCTTTTTTGCTTAAGGGCATGTATTAACCACAAAAAATTGTGATTAAGTTCACAAAAATTCACATTTGCCCTACATTTTACTCGGAAAGGGAAAACTATTAGAAACATTTTGGGTTCCAGAATCCCTTCGAAACAGTCTAGTAACGGCTCCCTTGGTCCTGAGGTCTTATAGGTTTTGCCCCCCCCCAGTCCCTCTTCGTGATAAAGGTTAATCTATCCTTTTATAACCCCTTGCTACGCTCAGAGGGAATTTCAAGGTATACAACCTCCCTTTCGAAACCTCAAACTTTAAATTTTTCTCCATAGAAAACGACCAACCAAAGTTACTCCTTAATGAAAAAGTGGGTAAAAAGGGTTCGGGGGTCCTCCTCCAAAAATGTTTAAATTTTAGTATGCTAAAAAGTCTTATAGCTACTTTTTAGGGGGTTTCAGGGAGCTTCACGGGCCGCATGTGGCCCGCCAGTTGGAAAACCCTGTTTTAGCTACACTTTCATTGTCCACTGCGACCCCTGAAAGAAGTTTCTTGAACCCCCCTTGTAAAAGCTATAGCTACGTACGTGCTAGTAGGTATTGATTATTAATTATGTTAAGATTATATATGCAATTAGTATAACGTCGCAATCGATGTCTGGCAAAATTTGCACCCACCTAATCCTAAGTACCGTTTTTGTGTGTGTGCGTGTATGTGTGTGTGTATTGAAGAAATTTTAGAGTTCTTAGTAAACAATTTTCTATTTTATGTAACGCAGGCTGATCAGTTGAAAAAAAATCATGGTATTTTTCAGTGTTCATTTACTGGAAGACACTGTTCATACTTAGGGCAAACTTTGTTCATTCACTGGGTCTATCGCACTTTTTTCACTCAAAGCAGGATTCCTTCAAAACTATTGATTTCTGAGATCTGGAAATACTTCGATCATATAGCCAAGAAAACGCCAGTGTGGAAACATACCTTATTTTTAAGAATTGACCGAGAAAAAGCCCTGAAAAAATTTTTTGAAGTGGGAAAATCGCAAACCCAAATGCTAAGTGTTCATTCACTGGGCGGTTCACCCTAGTTAGTTTTAAGTTTTCTTTAGGTAAGAAAAATTACTGTATGGAGTCTTGGATATATCTCTTTTGAACTATAGTTATTTATGTCTGCAGAAAATTGAAGGTTATAAGAATATGGTTTTCCAAGTACCCATAATTATTACGTATATTCTTATTTTAGTGTAATTCTTTCACAGTGTAAAATTTTCATGCAGGAAAATCTAGAGACGAACCAAACATATTTATTATTTTAAAATTCAAGACCCAGCATATATAGGTCAAAGGGAGAAGTGTTTCGGTGAAAAAACAAAAATTCTGGATATCCTTTTTGAATTAAATACTCATTAGGTATTTAATTAATTACTTTCAATTATGAGTGGTTGAAGATTTCATCATTTTCCCTCCTTTAAATAAAGAATTTCCCCGTCATTTGGTTTTAAAGCATTTCGATAGATGACACCACGACTGAGAAGAGAGCAAAATTCTTGATTTTTTCCGGAAGATGTGATCTTTTAAGCGATGCGGGAGATTGGTGATATAAAACAAATTATTGCCATTTTCTGACTATTATTCTCGATTTTATGTCATTGAAATAAAGAATTTTGGATTTTAAAGTTCTTGATGTAATACCTAATAGAATATATTATTAAATACTTCTAAATCTTTAAATTGTTTAGCTAATTTCGAGTAACAAAACTGTATGTCTAATTGCATATTATTATGCATAGTGTTATGATTAATTTCATCAAGTAGTAGTTATTTTTTTTTTAAATTACTAACACAGTAATCTTGGATTTTTCTCCAGCTTTGAGAGCTTCTAAAACTCATGCTAATTAATTTTTCAAATACCTCTGTTCAATATTGATGCACCACGATTTTAATTTACCCTGTCAAACACCCAAACATTCATATTATCACTTATTTTATTAATGAATTAAGTAATTTTGCGTATTATAACTAAGTTTAATTGTTAAAAGTATTTTATCAAATTATTAGCTTTGTACTGATTTATGATGTTGGCTTTGTTTATTGAAGTGGGTGCTACGAGGCGCTAAGGATAGAATATAATGAATTTTTAAATATTTGATCAAATAATTCAGTTTTAATTCCGATAAAAAAATAAGAAAACTATAGGTTTTGGGATTTCATATCTTAAAATAGATATTTCTAGTTTTCGACAAGGGGAGAGTAAATAGTAATCAAAATTATATGTAAAGAATATAAGATAGAGTACCTATCTGTATTAATCCTTATTTTTCCTTACAGGACGGAATAGGTCCATTTATTTTATCTAAAAATATAGATCAAAGCTCAGATAGATAGATATAACTAAGGTGCCGTGAAAAAGGTTTAGTTCTTGAAAGTTTGGGTACCCTTGCAACCTGCAAGGTTCTAATTTTTTTTTTCAGAATACCAACACAAATTTAGGAAGATAAGTTTCCCTTCATTGTTACACCATATTTTACTTCAGTTTTCACAGCTATTAAAACAAGTTACAAATAGCATCAAGAAGTTGGCATTTCTCAACTTTGAATTTCTAGTCTAATCCTTTTGTGTTACATTATAATACAGTTGACCTGATGGAATGTGTGTGTTTAAATGCTAGCAATCATTGCAGCATGTAACTATTGCAAATTCCATACTGTCTGCTCAACTTTATGAAGAGAAAGAATACACTTTGTTCATGGTTATATTATGGTAATTCTACTTACGTATCTCAAAAATTAAAAAAGATGTAAAATATGTAAATGTAGATAGAATCTTAAAGTTTTGGAAAGCTATAAAACAGTTCATTTATATTTCTTCATTAATCTATCAATTTACCTTTTTAAATTTAAGTGTCTTGTGTAATGCATTTTGTAAAACCAGAGGCGTAGCCAATAAGGAAATATTTCAGGATGTATCACCCCTAAAGTCATAATTGTAAAACCTTAAATTTCACAAGTTAATTTTATGTTTCGGTATAAATATCAAATCTCTAACTAAAGTGGAAAATTAAATAAAAATTCCTAAACAATCTTCCATAATATTAAGTTATATTATATTAAATGATATTTAACAGCTCATAGCAAAATAAGAATTCAAACTAAAATTTAAAAATTGAATAAATAAAAGCTATTTAAGTTTTAAACTTACTCGTATTTCTGAATGAATCAAATATTTGTTTCACTACTTATTTCACTACTTAAAAATATTTGACAGAATATAAAACTAAATGTTCTATATACACATTCTAATGAGTTTTAAAAATATTTATCCTTCTAACAACGAAAATTTATCCCAGTATAGAGGACTAAAGTCTGGAAGCAGAAAACAATACGTAGGTATAATGAGATTTTGAAAAGAGAGTGTTGATCCAGGTGTTATTAAAATTTCAATGACAAAATCTTACATCATTCAAACAAATGGACTAACAAAACAATGTAAATTACTATCTCTCATCTTCACTCAAGACTCAAAGTATTGCCATAAGTTAGAGTTGAGCAATGATTCTTCGGAATATAAAATGTCAGTTTCTCTTATAATTTAGGCAGATAAAACATACATTCAACTACTATAATGTTATTGGCAGCCTTATTGCGTGCATTCCTATTTTTACAAGCATTTTTATATGTCAGTGTTGTAGCTGGTCAGAATTTAGACTATGGTTCAGATAGTGATGAATATGCATCTGATGAGTCAGGAGTCACAACGGGTGATGACAACGATGACCAAACTACTCCTACTTCAGGGCCTCAAACAACCCAACGAATGATGGCCTTTTTTGCTAGAGATCCTCCTAAGCCAGCACAGTCTGACACAGCAGAAACATCTACAACAATGAGTGGAAATGAAGAGGAATCTACAACAATGAAAGAAGAAGGTGTAGCTATACCCAAAGGTGCAGATCAGAACACAACCCCGAGCCCATCTACAACTTCAAGTACGAACTCGCCCGGTCAAGGACCACTTTTCTTTGCAAGAGATCCGCCCTGGTCATCTCAGTCGTCAGGTTCAACAGACATGCCTGGGTCCGAGAATGAAAGCACTAGAACGACTGAAGAACCTGAGTCGGGTGACGATTCTGCTGGAGAAGAAGAACCAGAATCAGACAATGAGGACTTGCGTACTAGAAAAGACCCCAGTGAGAATGTAACTGAAGATTCTGAGTTTAACAACGAAAACTCTATTACAACGAAAGAACCTGAGTCGGATAATGAAGATTCAAACAATAATGGAAGAACCGAGTCTAACAACCAAGGTTCAGATGCTTCAAGTGGCAATAGAAGTTTAAGAAACGCTATTCATAATCAACACGTCAAATATTCTAGAGACCCTTCGGATTCTCACTCGAAAAAACTGCAAGCCCATTACGTAGAAGGTTTTGGACAGCTGTCAACGAATCATAAAAGTTTCAAAGAGCCTCATTATCATGTACAAACTTTGAATTCAGGCGTGGCCCTTCCAATTTCACCGGAAGAAACTACAAGAAATAAGAATAAATCTCAAGAAACGTCGACCGTAGATCATTCAGCCTCTTCTCAAGCTAGAGATGAAGATGAACGATCTTCTCAAGCGAGAGCCATTCAATCAACCATTTTAAACTTTATTGTGGACACATTGATGAAGCTACGTCCTCATAAGAATATCAGAAGAGCTTTTGACATGAGTAATATGTCTGCCAAAACTCTCAAAACTCTACTTTACGGAATCGTGTTTCATTTTCCAGATGGTACAGAAATTCCGAACGCAGAAAACATGTGCCAAGTCTTGGATAGAGCCTTGTCAGATAATTTTGAACGAGTGCAACCTTTGAAAAACTCGTTGATTCGTATCCTAATTAGTGCAGCAGCTAAATTCCTGATGTTTAGTAAGGTTCTAAGCCCCCAAAACGAAGCTGACCTCTCTGACTGGTTTGTTACCTGTTTCAAAGAAAGCTTGGGTGATGTGCGCCATCCCACTGAAAGGCAATCCATGTATGCTATAGGTGACGGATTTGTAAACTTTTTAGATTCAATGGACCTTTATTTACCATCAGCAGCAAAGGTTCTTGCAAAATACATTGCGGACGGGCTGTATGCCGTGCTTTAACAAACTTATTTTATTGAACAATTTAAAAACCTAATTCTATATATTATACTAAGTTCTCATTTTAAAACTATTCAATGTCTTGCAGTAAACACGTCTAATTTTTAAGACCCATTGGTGGAACTATTATAGGTTATAATTGAAAAAATACTATCTCAAAACCGTTAATTTTTTATCATCATAGTTAGGAATGTTTTGATTTCATGTTTTTATTTTTCACTTGATGAAAAATGATTCTGAGCTCCTGCTTTCTAAAGTGATACAAAATTTTGATATCAGTATAAATTGCAATCATACTCGAAAGTCTCAACGCAAGAGTTAGGGGCTTGGGAAATAGTCTAATAATTTCAACTATCTATTTTAGTGAGCATTATTATCTTAAAGACTTAGTCTCAAATTAAAAGGTCATACATTTGCATACATTTTGTGTTGAATGTTATAAAGTTTTAATGGTATCTTGCCCAACGATAAGGTCCAAAATTTTACATATTGCCCTGCTTACTAGAATATCAAAATACTAAATTTTCTTTCGAAACTGTTAATAGTTTCAATAACAAACATTCAGCGGTCTAAATTTTCTTTGAAAGTTCTTAAAAAAAAAATTCAGTTTTTTTTTAATTTAATCAAAATAAAATTGTTTTAGTTGAACTTTTGTTTTAAAAAGTTGTATCTTTAAGCTATGAAAATGTTTAAAATTAAAAAAGTTTGTTTCAGAGTTAATCATATTAAAACCTGAAATGTAATTTTAAACTATTATTTTTACATTTAGAATTGGAAACTATTATTTTTACAATTAGAATTAGAAACTATTACTTTAACATTTAGAATTAGAAACTATTATTTTTACATTTAGAATTAGAAACTATTATAGAACATCATTCAAATCATATAATGCTTTTGCAATAACCTATTTAACTTAGTTAGTAAGAATTGTTATGCTACGCTGTCCTAAATAGGTATTATGTTTAAACTATTCCCCTTGAGAACAATCGATTAGATCAAATCCAGCAAGATTTTTTAACTTTTAAGGAACCGAATAACATAATAATACAAAAGTATACATAGTATATTTAAGAGATATATGTTTGACATAAAACAGAGAATCAATAATAGAAAAGTATTCAGTTATTAATCCAATTTAGTACAATTTTCACATTTTCATCAAAATCTGGGTAATGTATTTCAATAAATAATAAGAATTTTTTACATAATGGGTATATATAAAGCTGTATCATATTATTTCTTAAGAAAAATTAGTGAAAAGTAAACCTATTTTAGATTGTAGGTAATTATGAAAAAAATTAAAAACTTATCAATTCTAGCCTTACAATATTCACTCATGGTATTTCATAAACACACATCAAAAACTCCTTGCCTTTTCAGAGAAAATAACTAGAGTTAAATATAGGTACGTAGTATTAAAAGAGAATCTGAAAAATGCTAATGCTCTTATTTAATTATTTAACTAAGTATGGTGGTTGTAAAATATTTACATTTTTTTAAATAAATAGTAGGATTTATTATAACTAGGAATTATTTTTTTTTCTAAATTTAGCTCCCGTACTAAATGGAGAAAATTTCAAGTCGAGAACTCATAAAAACCCTCCTTTGAGGAATTCCTTAAATTTTGAATAGTTCTTGAACCTGAATAGATATTAATTGCTGTGCATATAAAAAACTGAGACATCTTTTAAAATAAGACCTAGGGTGTCTGTCCTTTCGCAACTGAATTAAATTATTGGCGAATATAACTATTCAAAGTAATAACTACTTTTTAAATTTTATTTAATAATATTTTAATCAAATTCATATTATGCCCTTATGAATAAAGAAGGATTAATGTAATAAACTAAAATTTCCCGTAAAATCCTATATTTATTTATTTCATACAAGGTATAATTCCAGTTTATTTTTTGCGCTATTTCATTATTATTTCTTAGTTCAGTTAAAAAATGTATGAAAGTATATATTTTAAATACAAAACACCGTATTACTCTCTTTTACAAATGATATTTTTTTTTTCAAACAAAACCCGTTTTTAAGTAGGAATTCTTCATTACATGTTAATCAAAATCACGGAAAAATTCGGATTAACGGAAAAATAAAATCCTTCGCAAAGCACCGTACTTAAACAAATTGAGAGTCCGTCCATAGAGAGACAGTGAGGGGACAGCAGAGACAAAGCATGAGATATCTTTATTGATTGACATGACGATCAGAAAATGTTGTTCTTGGTGTCGACAGATGGGCTGAGGGGAAAGGGCAGGGGAAAGGAGGTCTTGGGGGCGTACGACCCGCTCCACTTGGGGGGCTCCGACTTCCCTGAAAGAGCAAACACACTTGAGCACTCGCCCCGTTGCGAACTCATCGTGATATAGAGGCTACAACGGTTGCTAATAGATGTTAAAAGAGTTAAGATTTTCATAGCCACTTTTTTTAAATAAACATTTACTGTATAAATGGATATCAAAAGAGATAAAATCCTTTGTGAATCCTTTGTGTCCTTTGTGATCCTTTGTGAAACAAAAAAAGTCATCAGTATTTCTGTTTTTTATTAAACCTTTTTCTATGTTTTAGCTACAATTAATTGGTATTAAAAGGACCTTGTATCTACTTATTATCTACCAATATTTTGATATAATTTCCAAATACGAACTGAATAAGGATTTTATTTTGCTACAATACTAATTATTTATGTTTTTCTATCTCAAGTCTATTAGTTCACTTGAGGTATTTTTGTATAATTTCACACAATGATGTAATGCGGTAACTCATTTTAGGCTCTTAGCTTAAACAATGTATATCAAATCTTTATGTCTTAAAAAAGGTGGAAAAATCTTTGCTTTATATTTTTCTTTGTTAAGTATTGATCACTTTAACCAATATACTAAGTTCCTTCTTCTTTAAGTCCTTTAAAATAGAGTTTTTGCTTACTATTTGGTCTAGAAATAATGCATTAATTTCGAAGAGAGTCCCTCTTTCAATACTCCTCTGATGAAGAATTTTATATAAAAGAAAAGATATTATAATTCTTTAAATTAAAAAATATTAGTTCTTTATTAATAATACGTTCTTGATCATATTAATTTCTAGAAAGAAAATTTTCACAAACAATAATGTGTTTTTACACATTATTAATTAAAACCCCCCAGAAAATTAAAGAAAAATTCTAATGAAGATATTACTGTCATTCGGGTTTTTCCTCCGTAAAATCAGATAGGTAAAATTGTAAATAACAGGTATCCATATGACGAAAGGGCCACAGTCTGTGCAAAAACTTATAAGTTTAAAAAGAACAAACGAAAATATATATGCACATGAATTTATTAAAATTTAAAAGCCATACGGCGTTTCGGGGATTCCTTGGATCCCCTTTGTCAATGGTACATGACAACAAGCAAACACAGTTTATATAAAAAAGCAAAAGACGAAACAAGCGATGCCACAGGGCAAAAGAGAAAAATGTACATAGAAGGCCACCGACAAATTACCAAAATATCACCAAAATGCAACATCAAAAACAAAATGAAAATTATTCACTCCAAATCGGGGAAAGAAAAGGGGTACTTGTTAAATCATTAACTAAAAGATTTGCAAATTTATTTATTAGAAAGCCTTCGAAAAAATCAAGATCAAGGGCTGAATTACAAGTTTTTATGATTCCGGCAGAAGAAAAATCAAAACTATGGTCATTGTCCCAAACGTGTCTAGCTATGGAAGACTTATAAAATTCCTGTTTTTTAATATAATTAGCATGCTCTTTCAGCCTAAATTTTAGTGCACGTCTTGTCTGTCCAATATAGGATAAACCACAACTGCAAAAAATCCTGTAAATACCCCATTTGTTGCCCGTATCAATAGGGTCTTTAAGATTAGAAAAAGAAATTTTGTTAATTGGAGATAAAACTACCGAAAAGTCAAATTTTTTCAGAATATAAGAAATTTTAAAAGTAATTTTTGGAAAAAAGGGTAAAACAATTAAGTTTGTTAATTCCTGTTTAGTTTTTTCATTGTTACGTTTTTTCACAAATTTGCCAAAAATGCAATCTATCAAAGTGTGGCAGAATCCGCGATCAATGGCCACAGCCTTGATATAATTAATCTCAGTTTCCAAAAACTCACTATTGCTGCAAATACTGATGGCACGAAAAACTAAGGTATTGAAAGCAGCTAACTTTTGATTATAAGGGTGACATGATTTAAAATGAGGGGGTAAGGAAACAGCAAAAGGTTTACGGTATACAGTAGTTAGAAAATCCAAATCAGTGCGAATAACAAGAACATCCAAAAAAGGTAGTTGCTGATTAATTTCAACTTCAAAAGTAAATTGTATGCAAGGGTCAATAGAATTAATGAGGGAAAGAACAATATCGACATTCTGATCCGCACTTAAGAGAACAAAAGAATCATCAACATATCTGACATAAAAAGGAAATTGTATGAGGTTAAACAATTTTACTTCAAAATAATGCATGTATAAATCGGCTAAAATTGGACTAAGGGGGTTTCCCATGGCTAAGCCATCAGACATGTAATAATAATTATTATTGAAAACAAAAGTACTCTGTTTGAGACAGGTCTTGGTGAGACAAATTAATTCATTAATTTCAAATTGAGAAAAGTGATGTTCAAGTAATCTAGTTTCTAAACACTGCAAAGAACCCTTAATGGGAACATTAGTAAACAAGGACTTTACGTCAAAAGAAACCATGGTGTGGCTGTCAGGGGAAATACCGCGAAGTTTAGAAACAAATTCAAGAGAGTTTTTGGTTGTAAAAGAATTACTCACGGACAAAGGAGAAAATATTCCAACTAAGTATTTTGCTAATTTATAAGAAGCAGTGCCAATATTGGAAACTATCGGTCTAAATGGAATCTCAGGTTTGTGTACTTTTGGCAGAGCATATAAACGGGCACAATTTGCAATAGAAGGGATTAATGATTTCTTTAAAGAATCAGATACAACTTTACTGGATTTTATAACGTTTTTACACTTCATCTGAACTAACTAATATCAAAAACGTTATAAAATCCAGTAAAGTTGTATCTGATTCTTTAAAGAAATCATTAATCCCTTCTATTGCAAATTGTGCCCGTTTATATGCTCTGCCAAAAGTACACAAACCTGAGATTCCATTTAGACCGATAGTTTCCAATATTGGCACTGCTTCTTATAAATTAGCAAAATACTTAGTTGGAATATTTTCTCCTTTGTCCGTGAGTAATTCTTTTACAACCAAAAACTCTCTTGAATTTGTTTCTAAACTTCGCGGTATTTCCCCTGACAGCCACACCATGGTTTCTTTTGACGTAAAGTCCTTGTTTACTAATGTTCCCATTAAGGGTTCTTTGCAGTGTTTAGAAACTAGATTACTTGAACATCACTTTTCTCAATTTGAAATTAATGAATTAATTTGTCTCACCAAGACCTGTCTCAAACAGAGTACTTTTGTTTTCAATAATAATTATTATTACATGTCTGATGGCTTAGCCATGGGAAACCCCCTTAGTCCAATTTTAGCCGATTTATACATGCATTATTTTGAAGTAAAATTGTTTAACCTCATACAATTTCCTTTTTATGTCAGATATGTTGATGATTCTTTTGTTCTCTTAAGTGCTGATCAGAATGTCGATATTGTTCTTTCCCTCATTAATTCTATTGACCCTTGCATACAATTTACTTTTGAAGTTGAAATTAATCAGCAACTACCTTTTTTGGATGTTCTTGTTATTCGCACTGATTTGGATTTTCTAACTACTGTATACCGTAAACCTTTTGCTGTTTCCTTACCCCCTCATTTTAAATCATGTCACCCTTATAATCAAAAGTTAGCTGCTTTCAATACCTTAGTTTTTCGTGCCATCAGTATTTGCAGCAATAGTGAGTTTTTGGAAACTGAGATTAATTATATCAAGGCTGTGGCCATTGATCGCGGATTCTGCCACACTTTGATAGATTGCATTTTTGGCAAATTTGTGAAAAAACGTAACAATGAAAAAACTAAACAGGAATTAACAAACTTAATTGTTTTACCCTTTTTTCCA
Source organism: Tetragnatha montana (assembly GCA_963680715.1). Taxonomy (NCBI): domain Eukaryota; kingdom Metazoa; phylum Arthropoda; class Arachnida; order Araneae; family Tetragnathidae; genus Tetragnatha; species Tetragnatha montana. The sequence continues at coordinate 25,701,359 of OY796684.1, forward strand.
AAAATTACTTTTAAAATTTCTTATATTCTGAAAAAATTTGACTTTTCGGTAGTTTTATCTCCAATTAACAAAATTTCTTTTTCTAATCTTAAAGACCCTATTGATACGGGCAACAAATGGGGTATTTACAGGATTTTTTGCAGTTGTGGTTTATCCTATATTGGACAGACAAGACGTGCACTAAAATTTAGGCTGAAAGAGCATGCTAATTATATTAAAAAACAGGAATTTTATAAGTCTTCCATAGCTAGACACGTTTGGGACAATGACCATAGTTTTGATTTTTCTTCTGCCGGAATCATAAAAACTTGTAATTCAGCCCTTGATCTTGATTTTTTCGAAGGCTTTCTAATAAATAAATTTGCAAATCTTTTAGTTAATGATTTAACAAGTACCCCTTTTCTTTCCCCGATTTGGAGTGAATAATTTTCATTTTGTTTTTGATGTTGCATTTTGGTGATATTTTGGTAATTTGTCGGTGGCCTTCTATGTACATTTTTCTCTTTTGCCCTGTGGCATCGCTTGTTTCGTCTTTTGCTTTTTTATATAAACTGTGTTTGCTTGTTGTCATGTACCATTGACAAAGGGGATCCAAGGAATCCCCGAAACGCCGTATGGCTTTTAAATTTTAATAAATTCATGTGCATATATATTTTCGTTTGTTCTTTTTAAACTTATAAGGTATCCATATAACTGAAGCTCAGAGTTAGTAATCATGAGAAAATTGAAAAGTTATCTTCCAGAATCCAAAAAATCAAACAAAATCTACTAGAGAGCAACTTCTTGTTTTGAATAGCAAGAAAAAATAAATTATAGAGATTTAGAGAATGCCATTCACCAAAAGCAATGCAAAGAAGAAAATTATGAAGGAATACTGAAGTAAATTTTCAAAAAAGCCAGATAATTCTATACCATTGAATTCAATATTTTCCATGAGGTAACAACAAACTCATGTTAGCAGCATCACTTCAAAAAGATGTCTTCAAAAGTTCAATGATTCATGGAGGAAAATCTGCAATGTGTTATAGCTAATTCAAGTTACCATTATTCAAAAAAAATCAAATAGGTAAAAGATAATTTCACCTGAAATCGTTGCGGTACTTAAAAGACTTTAGAAATGTTAAACACATATGCAACCAACTTGGAAAACAGGATAACAGTAAAAAGAAAACTTCAATATACATGTATTAATTAAAGGAATATTCAATGAATCAGCAATAATTTTTAAATTATTAAATTATTTTTTTTAACATTGGACTTTATTTTATTTCAATGTTAATTCCCTTTTCACTTGCCCAGTGTTGGAAAACAGGATAACAGTAAAAATAAAACTTTAACATACATGCATTAATTAAAAGGAAGCTTCAATGAATCAGCAATAATAATTTTTAAATACTAATTTTTTTACATTGGTCTTTATTTTACTTGGAGGTTTATCCTTTTTCAGTTGCCCAGTGTTTTTGTAATATGATAAAAACATGAATATTTAGTTTTTTCTTACTATATTGCTAAAAAATATTTTTCGTCTTCATCCGGCTTAAATTTTATGTGTTTTAAAATTAAAATAGTTATAAGCAGGGTTTGAAATTGACGGAGAAAAAACTCAAAATCAGATCAAAATGCCACTTTTAAAAATCAGGCAACGTTTATCATCAAACACGGATAATCGTTTAGCAATCAGAAAAGAAAAATTTGCGTCGTAATCATTACTGTTGATTATAATTTTAACTATTATCTGTGATCATTATTTTCCGAGTATTATTTTTCGTACCAAAAAATAAAAAATCTCGAAAAAGCGCCAAATCGTCAATTACTCTGAAAAATACTGAAGAGAACGCCTATGCTCGAAAAATTTAACTGGCGGTTTTGGCGATATGTAAACTATTTGTTTTGGCATCCTTTGAGTTTTATGTTTTGATCGAAATATTTTTCATCATGAATTAATGATTATTATCTGAGTAAAACCGTATCGCTCAAAAGTAATTATGGTTTTTAATTGAAACCAATAAAATTTTAAAGCCGAGAAAGCTAATAGAGTTTTTTGTCTCTAACCAGGCCCGATTTTTACAATTTTACTCAAAATTTAATAATTGAACCAAGTTTTGGCGATCAAGTGTGATCATTAAATTCCAACCCTAGTTATAAGAAGTTCCTATTAATGAACTATGTATTTTAAAAATTAGTTTTGATTCAATGTTGAAAATTAGTTCATTATTAAATTATAGTTTATTTTCATCCTCAGCTAGAGTGCTCGTAGTCCATTTTAAAATAAGGGGTATAAGGTAGTACGTAGATTAGCTTACCTGTTTTACAGGTTGAGGACACTTTATGTGTACTAGAAAATATTTCTTTTTACAGTGCATTCATCTGAATGAAAAAATAAACTGTACCTTTTAGAGAAGTGTGCTTTTTTCATCTCATGGAGCTAAAAACTGAACTCAGAGAGTATGAAATTAAATTTTTGCTCGCTTACCTGGCAGTTTGTTAGAAAAGGTTAGAATAGACTTCCTTCTACAATCTGAGTTTAGAGGCACCCATGAGTTTTCTGTGAAAAAAGCACTCAATAAATTTGGAGAAATATTAACCTTTCTTAATAAATATACAAAATCAGGATAAAAAAAAATTATGAATGAGCACTAATAGGCGGAATTTCTTTTAAGATTCTTCATATTTTTACAAAAACTGAAAAGGATGAACTATTAAATAAAACGATTAAAAAGGATAATAGAAATAAGCCTATTTCGAATACTAGATACTAATTCATTTAGATGAAGACTTAATTTCATAATAAACACTATAGCAGCTGCACTATTTGGTAATGTATATAATTAAATTATTTCATATTATCTGGTCAGTTACTTCCTTTTCTTTAATAATTATTTTAATACTGAAATCCCTATAAAATAACTCGTCAGAGGCACGTGAGTTTTTTGTCATATACAAACAAAAAAGACAGTAAATTTACACTAAAATGGACCAATAACACCTGTAGTATTTTTTTCTCAAAAACTCACGCATAAAACCCTTTCATAGAGGGATGATTATCATAATTGCATAAGAAAGCAAAGACGAAATCAAAATCAGGAAGCTGTATTCAACCGCACAAATTTTAAAGATTTAATTTCAATTTTCGTTGGGTTTTTTCCAAAGATTTACGAAAATTTCATTGTTGCAAAAATCCTTTCATAAAGGCACAGATACTAACCATAATAGGATAAATTTTCAAGAAAACTCAGAAACTTTCAAATTATTCAATAGTTTATGCGTCGTAGTACATGTTATGCACGGTGCATCATTATCGATGGTCGAATGCTCTAACACTTTCACCATCTTCTTGTAAGTCTTGAGGATTTTAATACAGCTTGTTTATATTATTGTGCAGTTTTGTGTCCACGGAGATTCAAGATCAGTTGTCACCTTTATCATGCTGGCAGTGACGTATAACATACTAATCATGATTGATAGACAAGTGTTTCGGGGGACAGCAAATGTTTTTTTCCTGAAAAAGTCCTCCAATTGTTTATTGAAGATGTAAGCTCTTATGATCTGTAGTTGTGTCATCAAATCACTCTAGGATATGGGATATTCAATAATGCTTTCTTAAGTGTTTCTGATTCATGAGTTCTCCTTTTTTCTAGTTTTATGAGAAGTCCCAAAAATCTGCTACTATTTAACATATTGCACTTTGATCCATATTTAAATACACTAGTTAAATATGTTTACTTTTTTCCACCTAGTTATATAACAATGAGCATCGTAGAAGGGAGCAATCGCTGTTAAACTGCCACCGAAGTCTATATCACGCTGTACTTCAATTCATCAGTTAATCACCAGATTGTTTTAACAAGCTAATCCAGCTTCATTATCTTCCAATATCGCGTTGAATGGCATACGCCGCACCAATGAATGACCTTTTACGCTGAATCCTCAAGACGCAATGGACGTATAAGGCTAATAGATATAATCGAAGAAAAGCTTCGAACCCCTCCAGTGAACTCTAGATTTGAAACACAGCACACTCACTAGAAGTGGCACCACCCTCAAAAAAGTACCTACCATTAAGGGACTTGGTACTGGAAGGGGGTGGGGGTGGTGGCATCATAGATGAAACCACTTTAGAGCTCTCTATTGATGAGTCTTTGGATGACTGTCCGTTAGTGTTGATGAGAAGGTTGTTGCCACTGTTACCAGATGATGATGGACTGCTGTTGTTGGAGAGGTTGTTGTTAGTGGACTTTTGGCTGGACTGATGTTGGGCTTGTTTCTGTTGATTTAGCCGCTCCTGTTTCCGGAACTTGGCTCGGCGGTTCTGGAACCATACCTGAAAGAAAATCCTATTAGTTCAATGTCTAGTCTAGTTGTTGGGAACCAGATTTTTTGAATTTAATTATAAGGGTCATTCCATGCCAAATCATCCAGGGTGGAACACACAACTACCGCAGATTTTCATAAAATTTTGGATGATCAGTGTGTGTATAAAGGTAAGGGAAAATACCAAATTTTTATCGAATTCTTTCGAGTAATTTCAGATTTAAGGCTGTTAAAGTTTTACCTATCTTGACTTTAAGCGGACTATTCGGGCTGGTGTTCAGTTGCGTTTAACCTTACCAAATTTCAATTTATATAGGTCAAAGCTAAAAATTTCATTTATTTACAACCACTGGTTAACAAAATTGAATGGAGAAATTTAAGATTGGAATACTTTATCTTGGTTAAAATGTCGCTTAATCACAAAACAGTTTTTTCATAGTGTCTTAAAAAACGCATGAAGCAAAAATCTCTATGAATATTTTATAATAAACTGCTGTGCATTACTAGAAAGCAGAGGAAATTTTCTTTCAAATAGTGAAAAAAAATCGGTGGTGTTTGGGGTTTAAGTGTTCTTTTTGCATCGTTTATTTAATAACAGAAAGTAGAAAGAAAAATGTCATACAAATCTGAGAACCTAGGGTGTAAAATTGAGTTGTCGCTGGATGATTTGGCATGGAATGACCCTTAACTGATTTTCCGTTCGTAGGATCAATACTTTTAAAATCAAATAGTTTTAGTCAATTTATATTAATTTTTAATTTGATTTTAATTATTTCTTTGTTCAATTGGAACATGGGGAACATTGGAACAAACCACTTAACTCTATGTTAAATTCAATCTAAAAATCTTGAAAAAAATCCAAAAAAGTAGCTCTATCAGTACGATTCATTGCCTGAATTTTTAGAGCAGTGAGCCCATTGGAACCCTTAGTGTTTGAACATTTTGGAAAGTGTAAAGTGAATTTTCTTCTCCTTTTATTCGTGTGGAAATTCAATCAAGAAAGTTCTTGCTGTAGAAATTTTGCCCTGAATTCTATTGTAGCGTCAATAAAGTTAAGTTCAAAAAATGTTTCTCACAATTTCAATTTCAAATAATCTATATTTTTACTCTTAAAGCTGGAGATATGGGGCACATTGGAACAAAAAAAGTTGGGGCACATAGGAACAGTTCAATAATCTCTTCTAATTCCTTTTCTTGATTTCGAACGCATTTTTATACTTTAGATATAGTATTTTAAGGTACTTTAACTTTAATTAGTTCAGTTTTTTCTAGTATTAAACTTAAAATTCAAAGCTTTTAGGATTTTTCCAATTTAAACTATAGTGATAGAAGTTGGATAAGTTTTTAAAAAGACGATTTTCTGTATAATTTTTTTTTATTTAATACTCTTTAATATTAGGCATGTATGTTTCTATGCATATATTTTTGTAAGTCCTTTTAAAACCAGTTGAAAAATATTTTGTTAAATAATATTAAAAAACTTTTACTCTGAGTTTTTATCTGATTTAAGAAATATATTATTCTTTACCTATAAATAAATCTATAAATTACTAGATAGTAAAGGAATAGCTTTAAAGGTTATGATTTGAAAAGAATGGTTAGGAAAAAAACAAAAGACTGAAAAGAAAATCCTTACAAAACATTCTTTATCTATTTACCATTATAGTCTACTAAAATATCCAAACCATCAATTTCTGGGGATGATTATTGAGTTGCAAGATAGCTCACTTTCCTTAAAAACTGAAAACTTAATTTTTCCAATTTATTCTCATTGATTTTATAAATAGACAGTATATTTTAAGAACTCTTTTCCTTATCAAAAACGTAATTTACACTGAAATTTAAATTAATTTTTTCTAAATGCAAAAAAAAACCCTTTGAAAATTAAGAAAAAAAACGAAAAAGTGCCAAATATCCAGCTTAATTAATTGCTGTAAATGTATGCTTACATGTGCAATAAACTTTTTAATTTGTAAAAATATTAATTCTATCTTTTTTCCATGTGTTACAATGGGCCTCAGACGGTGTTCCAATGTACTCCACCACTGGGGCACATTGGAACAGAATTTCACAATTTTTCGAATGATGATTCAAGGGGGAAGTTTTTTATAAATTCATCTAAAATGGGAACCAAAATTTCAGGAATGCTTTAAACTTATGAATAAATCAGTTTTTGTCTCAATGTCTTATAAATATATGGAGAAGTAGTCAAAAATGTACTATTTGTCTCAATGTGCCCCACTCTCCCCTACGTTTTTTTTTCAGAATGTTGATAAACAAAATCATAAACATAAGGAAAACATTTTGATTAAATTATTGATAAGTTAGAGTTAATAAATATTCAAACTTTTAAGATAGTGTTATTTATGGAGAAGACCTGTGACATATATTTGGAAAGTTGGTTGACGTTTCTTCTGTTAATTTTGTTATTAATATATTTTATAAAGTGAGTTAAGTTCAGTGAGCTGAGTTTTTGTAAGGATTGCATAACAATCCAAAAGGTCTTGCGTAAGCAGTTTATGGGGGTTGGTCAGTGATAGTGAGCAGGGGGCGGTATCTCCCTAGTATGGTAAAATTAAAACTCTTAAGGTTAGGTATAAAAGATATTTATTTTGAAATACAATCTCTGTTGATAACATATTATTGAATTAAATAGGAAATCAAATAGTCTAAAAAGAACTTTCACGTCAATGATATCAGCCAGTGGTAAAAATGAAAAGTCGAGCGTTTATAGTAATACATCAACAAACTAAACCAAATCGTTTAAAACGGAAAACATTATGAATACATAGAAAACACAACAAGGTTACTTGAAGGGGAACACACCGAAAAGGGAAAACTCAAATAAAGGACAAGGAGAACCCACAGCAAAAATACACAGACAATGTGGACCGAGCATCACCAGTCCCCACCGCTTTCACTTCTAAACCGAGAATAATTCAACTGCATCGCAATCTGCCAACGCTATTGGCGGGTAAAGCCATGCAGGAATAACAGACCGTCAAGCGTCCAATCCACTTGATTGAGCTCAAATATTGACGGCCAGTTTTCATTAGCAGCGCCAATACTCCACGGCCAGCCGTGATAATTAAATGAGCTGTCCCAACTCAAACACGAGTCCAAAAATCGGAGCACCGGCCGGTCGAGTTTCAGTTCAGTTCAGTTCCGGCTTGGGGTTTCCGTTTCTTATTATTTTTAAGGTGTTCATTCCAATCCTAAATTTATGATGCACTTGGTAGGAAATAATTTATTTATAATGATTTAGGTTTTGATGTAATTAACTTTTAACGTTAGTTTTGATAGTTGTTTCATCATATCGTTACCATCAAGCCAAAATGCCAGTCTGTTTTATTTTTTTCAGTTTTGAGAGAAAAACGTATTTAAAGTTTAGCGAGAATGGAGGATTCTACAAGTAACGCGTAATTAATTACTTTGTCCGCTCTAGCAAAATGTGCAGCATCAAGGTATACTCCAAAAAATGCACACGTAGATGGAAGGGACAAAAAAACAGATTGGCATTTTTGGCGTTGTGGTAACGATATGGTAAACGCAAGGATGGATATTGTGAGAATTCTTAAAGGACGAAACTTTTTTAAGTATAGATTCCAATTGAATCACTTATTTCAGAAACATGTCAAACGCCACTTTTCTTGTTTTGAGATAAACGAGAAAAACTGTATAGAAGCTCACTACATTTTTGTGAAGGTGTTTAGTAATTTTTTTCTCAAAGTAGACCTCATTTGGGTATTTTACAGACAAAAAGAATTTTTTTAACATTTTTATTCTATGCATAAAAAAATATTGAAATTTTTGCATTTGACAGGTTTCTGCAATAAACTGAGTATTCAGGCCAATTTTCATAGTTTAACTCTAATTCTTTTAAGGATTTGGTAATAAAAGTGGGAGTATTAGTTGAAAATAGCATTTCCATATTAAATACTAACCCATAAAATTATTATAGAGTTTTTATTTTTTCTCTTTTGGTTATTAGATGTACAAATACTTATTTTTATAAATGATTTCAGCTCTAGACTCAAAAATAGTGGTCAGCCAATTCAAAATGTTAATATAGACATCTTCGAAGTCAATTAGATAGTTGCTTAGAAGTAACTTTGTGGACAGTAAAACGATTTTGCTTTAAAACCTACAAAATTAGTTAATTAGTTCAATATTATGATCTGGGGTATATGATTTGATGTTCACTTTCAATAAAGTGATTCATAGATCCAAAATATCAAACACATATATGTGATAAATGGCCACAAGCATGAAAATTTTAAATATACATCTACCAAAACGTCCTTCATGAGATTCGTAAAAAAACTTTAAAATATGGTTTTTAATATGGCTTGATGGATCTAACCTCTAAAGAATGACTTTTTCAATCGCATATAGTTTTTGTATGCGATTAAATAACAAACTGCAGTCCCAAACAAGCGGTAGATGAGACGGGCATGAACGAAATTCCCCGCAATTTAAGTGCAGAAACCAGTCAAGCGACGTCGTTTGACTTGTTTCTGCACTAAATCTGAAATTTAACATGCTGGAAAACTATTTTAAAATCCCGCTATTTTTATTATTCTTACACTAAAATGGTGCGTTTACCCCCTACAGAATCATATGACACCAATAACTCATTTTTGAAAAAATTGGCGTTTGACATGTTTCTGAAATAAGTGATTCAATTATAAAGGGGCTTTCCAAGTTTTTCAGTGAATAAATTAAATGAGTTTCTTTACACTTAACAAACTCTATTTTTTAGTTTTAAGAAGAATAAAGAATTTACTTGAGTTCAATATTTAGATCGTTGAAATTTTAATTATTTTAAACAATTTTTTAACAAGTAATATATTAACTACTTCTAATACATAAAACACTATATTTTAAAGAAACACTTTAAATATAAATTCTAAAAATATCGAAATCCTGTCAAAAATAGAAAATATATTTATTATTTTAAAACTAATCTTGATTCTTTAAGAGTAAAATTGCGATATAGGTATAATCTTACTTTCTTAAAGAATCAAACTTTTCTTTTGGCATAAAATATTTTTCTTTTTAATATAACTATCTAATGTAATCATTATTAATATTATTATTTAATTTCTGAGCTTTTATCTCACATTTAATTTTTAAGTTACAGCTCAGGTTAAGAGCTTTTTATAAAATAATTATAATTTTTCATTCTTATCTTGTTTTGTCTCACACCCGCACCGACTTAGTTTTTAAATGATGAAAAACTTCTATCCTAGTAAAAGAGAGGAGATATATCGTGTTATAACAAAATTTATGGGCTTTTTGACTTTTAATCAACGGTAAAAAATCCTCTCCTTTATAAGTTTAACCTTTACTATTTTTCTTGGATATGCCACTGAATTTTAGGCGTGAATTTTTTATTACACTTTAATATTTTTATAAACACCCTTTCTAATTAGTATTTCCTTTATAATTCTGGTTTATACTAGATAAGTTAATGTTTCCCCATCAATTTTAGAAGAAAAACTAAGCTTGGATAAAGATAGGTTACAGATCATTTATAAAATATGTAAAAAACAATAGCGAAACTATAATGATAATCAAAGAAAATGATAGATGAGTGATATATGACTGAAAAAATTTATGGTTGATTACATATAAAGCGAATGGAATTTCCCTGAAGGAAATTTACCCCAATGTTAAGAAAACCTGGTCTCTTTGCTAATTTGTAAATATTAAGCTCATTTTTCGGTTGAATAAACTTCAACACAGAACTAAAAGGATGGAGTTATGTACGAATTAATTTAGTTACATATTTAAATAAAAATGCAAAACGGTCGCTTAGTCAATTTCTGGCTAAAAATAAAACCCAAGGTGTTGGAAAAAAAATGTTTGGAAATTTCAAAGTAAACCCTGCACTCTAAACTTAAAAAAGCTAGTTGAATTTTTAGAATTAAAGCCACAAAAAAAAGAACTTTTTTACTAACACCCATATGACAGTAGTACTCAAGTCAAGAGTATGTATTTTTTTAAAACCAGTTTCCTGAATTTGAAGAGACTATTTCCTAACTTTATTAACAATTTAATTTCTTTGAAAGATTAGTAAATAAAAGCAATAACACTACAAGACGTTCAAACGTTAATGAAATAATTTTTATTTTGGACCTAAAAACCCATCCATGAGACATACTACAACTTACGTAATAAAAAGTTTCCATCATCACCTCCTCTACTAGTAGTAATGGGAATAATTTTTATTGATATAAAAAAAATGTTTCTAAAAAGTTTGTCAATTTGAAGTTACACTCTCATGAAAAATTGCCATAGGCCGTTAAAGGACTATGGGACTAAATAGAAGTAAAAAGTCGCACTTAAAAGTTTTTTTTCAGAATTTCCAAAAGAGGGTAATTTTAATTTAATAACTTTATGCGTCTTTTATGGCTTGACAAGTTGGCTAAATTTTCTCCAATGGAAATTGCGAAAGAAATAATAAAAGAAAATCGTAATATTTCTAGGTGAATGTTGAAAAAACACATTTAAGCACATGATTTGAAAATTTAAAAACTTTTTTTGCCTTTCTATTGGATTACTTAAAAAAGGGGTTTCTTTGGTATATAAGTATTATTTTTTATAGGAAATACTTAGTACCTCTGGATCACGTATTTTTTGTCCAAAAAATTGATCTTTTGCCAAAAATGTCATTTTCTATTAATATTTGCAAGAAAACATGTTAAGCAACAAATTTGCAAGAAGAACTCACTTATTCACAAACCTGTCACAAAGAACTTCGCAATAAGGTCTCAAGTAGACTTTCCAGTGAAATAAGAAGTCAATAAAAGTTTATGGACAATCATTGTGAGCACTCGGTGACTTCATGGTCACAAACATGTGATCGTCAATATTCGATCTTTGGTTGCTATTTTGGCAAAAATACATCCGACTTGCGATTGATAAGATGGTAAAGTAAATCCCACTCAAATGACTTGGTTCACTGTTGCCCTAAAAAACCATCCTAATTCACTAATCGAGGACAAAACTGGGGGGGGTCCCCCTCGGGGGATCGGACGCGTGTTTAAACGCGTGTAAAACCACCCTCCCCCCCCCTGTGGGGTTCCCCTCCGATGTGTGATTGCTCGTGCAATTGCAGTCGACGGTCGCATGGGATTAAGGGACCGCTGGTGAAATAAAAGATTAAGTTACTCCACAGTGGGGGAACATTTGGTTGGTTCGTAGAACATGGCTCTTTTAGGGAAAACGCAAATAGAGGCAAATTAGTGAAAATGCTAAAATTGGCGTTTGCTACAATAGTTGGTTTTCAAAGCCTATCATTTTTTGCCGTCATGTAGTACGCAGGAAAGGAAGAGTGTATAGTAGGGTTTACACCGGTTTGACTGAAGTACACTACGTATAAAATAAACATATATTTTACTAATGCTGATAAAGATTTATGCACGGAAAAAATTTACGCAGTGAAAAACACAATAGATTATTCAATTTTGAAAATATGGTTTCTATAGATCTATAACATGACAGTTCTTATTTACCCGTCTCTCTTTTAATAATATATACCTCATATGCTTAGGAATATTATACAGGGTGTTTCAAAAGTCGTTTTTACGGCTTTTATTTGGAACCAACGCCTCCTGAGGTCAAAAAGTAAGGTGCACCCCTAGGCAGAGATATTTTTAACTCCTCTGAGAGAGTATTTCACTCCTTGAAAATCGGAATTACTCTTTAAAAAACTAGCCAGGAGTATTTTCACTCTTTGAATTTTTCACAAGTTTAGGTGAACAAGGTTTAGCTTAAAAAATACACCGTGCCCCACCGAAATCAACAAATACAGAAGAATGGGTAAACGGGGTCTCCCGTTTTGTTTTGGGGGGCACTGGAGAGTCCGAATTCGGTCATTTTCATTTTGTTGTTTGTCATGCAATTGGTTGCCTCCTTTACGTTTACACCCTGATGGTTTTATCGTTCGTTTCCCTTCTGAGTAGTTTCGAGGAGTGTCGGATAGGATGGAATGAAATGAACTGTATATACAATGTAAATATTAATAGTTAGCTTAGGTAATGAATGTAATTAAGAGAGAAGTAAGGGGTAGTCATTAGGGTGGAGCGAAAAAACCTTTTTTTCGAAATTCAAAAACATACCTATGGCAAAAGTGGTCTTATGTAATAAGATGAAAAACCGCGCAAAAATTTTTGAAATAGGTTAATATCTCAGTTCGCGCATCGAGCTCAAAGTTTATAAAAATGCTTAAAAATGAACATTTTCCGAAATTTTTAAGATAATATTTAAATAAAATTTATAGAAATATTCTCGCTTGTAACCTCTTTATGAAAGCTCAAAAAAGTAAAAAAAGAAAATTTAATGTTTATTTTTAAAATATTTGGGTGCGCAATTTTGCTTGAAAAATGCGAAATTTTCGAATAACACTATGCGACAAATAAAAAATGGGTCAAAATGCCACAGAAACTTTGAAAGCAGATTCTTATGTAAAATGACCCCCTAAATCCGAATCCGACCCCTGTTTTTCTTCATCAGCCTCAGATTTTCGGGGAACAGCCCCCCACACTTGTTACGTTCTTCGACGACTTTATAACTTTGAACTCGATTTTCAGGGTCAAAAAGCATTGCTTTTGTCTTCAAATTGCCCCCCAGGAGACAAGAAAGGTTCAAATTAATAAAATATGAAAATTTGTATTAAATGGATAGGTTTAAGGGGTAATTAACCCCCTAAAAACGTAGAAAAATCTCTAAAAATAGTAGGATTTGTTATACCCCATTTATTTCACTTATTTTTGAAGCAATTAATTTTTAAAGGGTCCTAACCGTTCCCCAAGGACCCAAATTTAATAATGATATGCAGCAATGATTTTTAGGAAAAGCGGTTGAGGAGTTATCACCCCCGAAGCACTCGCGGAAGGGTTCGGAAGACTCTCTGAATCGCGCTGGCGTACGCGCGCTAAGAAACATGGAAAACCGGCCAGTTACTATCGAACCAAAGAATTTCTACTTAGGAAAGACTTATAATATACGAAAAATGTCATTTTTAAAATTTTCAAAGCATGAATATAATTTCTTGAGCACGCGTGCGCCAGCGCGATTCAGAGAGTCTTCCGAACCCTTCCGCGGGTGCTTCGGGGACGATAACCCCTCAACAGCTTTTCCTAAAAATCATTGCTGCATATCATTATTAAATTTGGGTCCTTGGGGAATGGTTAGGACCCTTTAAAAATTAATTGCTTCAAAAATAAGTGAAATAAATGGGGTATAACAAATCCTACTATTTTTAGCGATTTTTTTTACGTTTTTAGGGGGTTAATTACCCCTTAAACCTATCCATTTAATAAATATTTTCATATTTTATTAATTTGAACCTTTCTTGTCTCCTGGGGGGCAATTTGAAGACAAAAAGCAATGCTTTTTGACCCTGAAAATCGAGTTCAAAGTTATAAAGTCGTCGAAGAACGTAACAAGTGTGGGGGGCTGTTCCCCGAAAATCTGAGGCTGATGAAGAAAAACAGGGGTCGGATACGGATTTAGGGGGTCATTTTACATAAGAATCTGCTTTCAAAGTTTCTGTGGCATTTTGACCCATTTTTTATTTGTCGCATAGTGTTATTCGAAAATTTCGCATTTTTCAAGCAAAATTGCGCACCCAAATATTTTAAAAATAAACATTAAATTTTCTTTTTTTACTTTTTTGAGCTTTCATAAAGAGGTTACAAGCGAGAATATTTCTATAAATTTTATTTAAATATTATCTTAAAAATTTCGGAAAATGTTCATTTTTAAGCATTTTTATAAACTTTGAGCTCGATGCGCGAACTGAGATATTAACCGATTTCAAAAATTTTTGCGCGGTTTTTCATCTTATTACATAAGACCACTTTTGCCATAGGTATGTTTTTGAATTTCGAAAAAAAGTTTTTTTCGCTCCACCCTAGTAGTCATTGGTCTTAGTCTTTGAGTAAATTTTCGTCGTCGGAGTATCCAAAACAGGAGGTATAAGTGGCCAAAACACTGTTCTGTCTCTATTTGTGAACCCCTTTTTGGTTTCAGCCACGGCACCCAAATTATCATATACTTTATAATTGCATATTTTCATACAGATAGTATTTTTTTTTTCATTTATTATTCTGATACTTAGGGAGTTTGATTGCGGATTTTGTGTCTCTGTTCTCTGTATATATGTAGTACATAGTTTATGATTTATGCTATTTCCGTATTTCACTCCTCATAATTGAATTTCACTCCTCCTAAAAAAAGTCGAGGAGTATTTTTACTCCTCCAAAAAAATCCTAGGAATAACACTGCCCCTAGGTACGTGATCATAGAAAATCCATTGAGATGACTTACAGCACCCCTAGTTGCGAAATAAGAAAGTTTAAAAATAAATTAAAACATTTAAGGACATAGAACAAAAACTTTATTAAGAAAGTTGTTGTCAATGTCATAAAAACACGTAGAAAAAATTATGAAGATACATTTCAATATTTGAGGAGATATTAATTAGAAAGTGAAAATAGTACTTTTTCAGGATTCGAAAAGGAAAAATTTTGCAAATTTGAAAGTTTTTCAGTGTTATCATGTAGTTTTTGCTAGTTTTTTTAGCTAAATAAAGACGAATTTAACTAAAAAATTAAAGGAACTTCTAAATTTGCAAACTTTTTTTCTTTTTTGAGGCCTAAAAATTGTTATTTTCACTTGTTAATACAGTCGACTCCGCCTAATGTGAATGCATTTGTCCAAGATCAGAATGATAACAATATCCGATTGATAATAATAAGCTGTTTTAGAATAAAAAGTGTCAAACAGTGTAACACTAGTGTTAGCATTAAAATCACGACTGTGTAGTCCTAATTTAAGTATTCAAAAAGATTTTCTAGAAAAAATTCAAAACTATTTTGCAACTTAAACATTATTAGAAAAATATCCCATATAACACTACTACATATATTATAATAACCCATTTTGTACGTTTATGTATTAAATTTGGCCTTCCAACGGGGTAAAAAAAGGAGGTTTTTAAGGGATTTCACCAAATTTTGTTAACATTAAACGATATATTGATCACATAAAATGATACATGTTGCGTTCATTTGAATAGGAGTAATCGGGACCAGTCAATTTCGATACTATTATCCGATTGATAACATTAACCGTGATCACATTAAGCGGAGTCAACTGTATCTCCATAAGTATTCAAGATATTTTCATAAAAATTCTATGGCGCGTTTATATGACTTTGCCAACAATTTTCCTAGTGAAGCTTTTGTTCTATCACTTATAGTTTTTTAATTAAATTTTAAACTTTTTTAGGGTGCTATAAGTAATCTCAATGGATTCTCCAAGGTCCATGGTCTCTACGTTGGTTCCAAATAAAAGCCTTGAAACGGACTTTTGAAACCCCCTGTAAGTTTTATTGTTCTTTACTCTAGTTTTAATGGTAATTTTTAAAAACCCTGAATATTCATGAATTAAAAACTCTTTAGAAACCAAACACTTCCTTCAAAAGATCCTGCATGCCCATATATTTGATATTCTCCACTCCCATGATTGATTGATTTCTGCGTCAATATTATATTTTCAACTACCACGCATGTCCTTGCGATCTGAGCCATGATCTCCTCGCCCGTTTATTGCATAAATTTCCATTCAAATGGTGCCACAATCATGTATTGGTGCCCTAGTTACGTTAATACGTACTTATTTCAAATAAGGATAGTTGAAGAAGAAGCATTTATATAGCACTCACCTGCACACGCGCCTCCGTGAGATCTGTGCGCAGCGCGATCTCCTCGCGCGTGTAGATATCTGGGTAGTGCGTGTCTTGGAAGGCCTTCTCCAGCTCCTTCAGCTGAGCGCTGGTGAAGGTGGTTCGGATACGTCTCTGCTTTCGCTTCTCACTCAGCACACCCTCCGGATACACTTTGTAGGGAGGAAGACTGCTCCCTGAAACACACTCACACTCTTAAAACGACATTTTCAAAACTGAGTAAAAATGACTCAAATCTGAGTAAGTCGATAGTCAAACAGGCTCGGAAACAAATTTACTCAACTTTGAAACAAATACCTACTATACTCATTTCTGAAAATGTGCATGTGCTCAAAGATGCAACATCAGGTGCTTATTTTCAAGAAAGTATATTGGATTCAAATAGATTCGAGGGAGACACATCGCTACCTCAGAATAACAGTGGGACATCTTCTATGGCATGTCCATAGAAGATGTCCCACTGTTGCTCTGAGGTAGCGACATGTCGCTGTGACCATAGAGTAACGTCACTATGACGGGACAAGTGGATTTATTCCTTGAGTGACGTAGCAATTTCGGAATAGCATAACACCACAAGTTGAGGTATTTTCAAAGAATTTTCTATTCATCAAACATAAATTTAAGATAAGTGTAATTTTAGTGGTGACTATTGAATTGTTGGAAACCGAGTAGATCAAAATTCAAAGCATTGGGTCGTCATATTTGAAACAAAAAATTTCCTACCAAAATGAAAACATCGATCAACTCAGATTTGAAACTGTCATTTCTCTCACGGCTCTATCAAATTGCTTCGGAGACGCAATATAAAGCGTAAATGCAGGGTGGTTCAATAAGTCCCTTCAAACTCTATACAGCCAGATTCCTTGCGCGGAGTACATAAAAAATGCTCACAGAACTATATGTCAACGACAAATAATTTTCAAAAATTTGGGAGAAAAAGATACGACGTTATATCCGTTGCATGCTTGCACCGTGGAATGAAAAAAAGAGAAATTAATCTAGTGTTTAATTATGAGAAAAGTTAATGCTTCTTCAATTGATATAATTTGTCATTCCCTTTCTTAGCGATCCCCTTAAAAGCTTTAAGTATTTTGCCTGAATACGCGTAATCATTAAAAAGAATTTATCAATGTGATCCCATTGTTTAGTATAAAGTATTTGTGTTTAAGTGTAAACTATTTAACGTTTACTTTTTTCTAAAAAAAACCTTTCGTCTTGAGAATTTTTACAACCTTCTCGACTGGAATCACACTCTCTCATGCAGAATCAACTCGTAGATCACAACGAGTTTCATTTGCACCTCTTGGTTGATGGAAGTATATTCTTCCTATTACCGGCTACTCTTAAACACATTCATTGCAACAGATTTAATTGTCATGCAAAGTTACACGAACATGCTAACTAGGCGTGTTTAATTATTGTGTCTTTTTTTGAATAATTTAGTGGGAGACTTTCAGAAGACTTTTTAGTCGATCTAATTTTTCAAAAGCATAAAATGAGTATTTATAATGTAAAAAAAATTAATCGTGTAGGCTGTAGGGGACGGTATTTTTACTTTTTACCCTGTATTTTTTCTTTATTGAAAATAAACTGATGAAACAACTTTCCCTCGATACTTTAGCCTTTCATACACAACATGTATTTTCTTCAGAATTTTAATTGAAGTATTTCAGTACGTAATTAATGAAAGAAAAAACTGAAAATAGGTCAAAGGTACAACACCGGTATTGTAACCTTGGTTTCAAGGGTATAGTGTATACCTTCGACCTATGTCAAAAATAATTGTAGAGTTGCACGTCTAAACTTAATAAAATGTTTGTGAAAAACTCAAGTGCTCATTAAACCACCCGAGCTGTATAAGATTATAGATTTAGTTGGAGCAATTTTCAGCATAAACATTTAAAAGCTGTTTTTATCACAAAATTATGTACAGTGAAACCCCGATTTAACGTTTTTCAAGGGACCAAAGAAAAATAACGTTAAATGCGGGAAAACGTTAAATCGGGGTAGGACATCCTTTAGGAAATCCTTTGGGACCTATGAAATCTGACGTTAAATGCGGAAAATCGTTAAATGCGGGAAACGTTAAATCGGGGTTTCACTGTATATCACTTAAAATTAGTGTTAGTCATGGAACTAAATCCTACCCTGCTTTAAAATCAAAACAATAATTAATAAAAGTTAGTGTAGTGATTTTTTTTTATAACTCAAAGTAGTTAATTGTATCTTGGATAGGTCCAATGTACAATGCTCTCCTTAGGTCCGAGGTATAATACTTGAGCATTTACTGAAACCCCATTACCCATTCTAAGCATATACTGTCTCTCTATTATAGTGACAGAAACAATACACTGTAACATATAAAATTCACTGTAAAACAGAATCTGTATTTTTTTAACTATAAATTAGAAACCAGCTAATGTGAGTTGTGGTTGTAAGGATGCTAACTACATGCGTAGGTGTTGCCATACTGCAAAATGTTTAGCTAAAACAGTGTAGGGCCAAGATTCAGTTAGGTCCGAGGTACATATACTTTGCAATGTGATAAATCAGGGCATTATTAGTAATGCCCGCGTATTTCGGGCAAAGTGATAAATACTCATTGATTTGATAAATACCATTGATAAATCACATTGCCCCGCCTAACTTCGGGCATTATTAATAATGCCCAGTTTATCACTTTGCCCATAAAATAATATGGTATGACTTCCTTTCTCTTTAAGGTTAGGTATCCAAGAATCTATCATTAACATGATCACAAACTATCTAAAACCTTAAATGTTTACTACAAATTTGGGAATTTTCCTAGTTTTAATAATTTTTATCTTTTGATATAGTAGAATAAGTTCTAAACTTTACATTCTATGCAATAATCTATTTAATTTAATGTAAAGAAATCCCATGCATATCTGAATATCAAAAAATTCTTGAGTAGTCATCGTTCAATATAATTTATCCGTAATTTATCCTTTACTAAGGATTCCTAGGGTGATTGGTATTGACCCAGCACTGGTGTTTGAATAGGTCCTCAAAGAAACGTTTAAGAGTCATTAAATATTAAGATGATATTTACGCTTCATAAGCATTTTTAATCAACTTATTTTTGAAAAAAAGGTTAAGTTGGAAAATTGAATTTTTAATAAAGTTAAATCCGGTTTATAATACAAAGTCTAGTTTTTTATCAAATGTATGGGAAATTTTGTCATTAAACTGAAAGATAAACATAATTAGTTTAGATGGGCAGGTTCAAAGGTGAAATTCTAATTCTTGGAAAAAGGATAACTTGACCTAAACAAAACCACCATTACAATTTAACAAGCAGCCACAGCTGGTTACTTTCGCTCCCCTAAATCTGCCCTAAACTATCTACAGACCCTGCTATTTAGCGCCCCAGCACTTCCCCAATTGCTCCCAGCCAAACCAACTGTGAATTCCGCTGAATCAATGGACTGGCGGGCGGGTGGGATCGAAAAACGCCGCCGCCGCCGCAGCAACGTAATTGCCGGCCCGGTCATAAATAACGGCGGAGCTTTTTTCCCGGCGCGATCCATCCTAATTCGGTTAGGCCCGTCCGGCAAACAGCGCGGGCGGCCGGTGACAATTCGGTTAGGGCTCGCAATCCGATTATTCACAATCAGCCTTCCGGATTCAATTATTTAATTTGTGCGGGGGCCAACCGGCTGAGACCGCCTCGGCTGCGGCAATAGCCTCGCCGCTCCCCGCCGCAGTAAGTACGCTCTTCCCCTTCTCCCGGCTCGCGGCCCTTTCGCTCGCTTAGAGCCGGACGGCCCAGCCGAGTTTCTTTCACTTCATCTTTTACCTCTATAACTGTGTTTACTTTCCTAAGGTTATGTGTTTAAGGATTGTTTTAAGGATTATGTGTTTATTTGCCAATATTCGATTTAGCAAATTATTTTTGCCTGAATTTTTGCGAATTTTTGATTTAGCAAATTTTTTTTTGCCAATTTTTTTATCTAGCAAATTATTTTTGCCAATTTTCGATTTAGTAAGTTATTTTTTGCCAATTTTTGATTTAGCAAAATGTTTGAGTCCAATTTGGGATTTTCTAAAACATCTTAGTCAATTTTTTATTTTAAAAAATATTCATTGCCAATATACGACTTTGCAAAATACTTTTGCCTATATTAGACATTGAAAACATTTTACCAGTTTTGTAGTTTACGAAACTCTTTGTGATTTACCAGAATATTTTTTCAATTTGAATATTAATTTGAAAAATATTTTAGCGATGACCGATGAATATTTAAATGAATATAAGCATGAAAAAACATTTTGTTTCCATAGTCAATTAAATTTTTATTTATGTGTATTTTTTTGTAATTTAAAACGGTGTTGTATTTTATTTACCTCAATGATTGCAAGGTATAATCGTTTGGGCATTTTTTTTAATATAGTGTGATAATATAGTATAAGTATCTACTAAATTATTAATTTTATTATTAACGCTGGAAGAATACATTCTTACTCATATTCTTTTCCGTAATGGAAATTTCTATAGATTAATAAAATAAATAAATAAAATGAGGATACAATTCTGTAATTTTGAATACCCACCCACACATAGATATCTTTCTACTCAAAACTTTAATATAGTATTGTACATTAAATCATTTAAAAAAGATTAAAATATTACCTACTCATTTTAAAATCTAACTTATCACACTTATACCTTATCGGTTTGAATTTTACCGTACATTTTTTAATAGAAGTTAATCCCAAGTAATGAGGACCATTCTTTTTCATATTTTTTTCCAAATCAAAACTCTGTGCTATGTAATTTTAAATAAATCAGCCAGCATAATTCAACTCTCTCTAATAAGAAAAAATATATATATTTCCTTTATCAAAAAGAGACACTTATTTTAACATATAAAATAACTATATCATTTTAAATTAATGTTCTTTCATTTCAAGAAATATAACAGCAATAGGTGCAGTATGAAAAATGATATGTGGAGTAAGAGAGATTTATGAATTTTACTAAGCTTATGAAAAAAATGTTTTTCCTGTAGGCTAATTAAAAATGTTTTTTGAAGTATTATAGTTCATCCTTTTATAAACAATCTCTATCTGTTTATCTTTCGAAGATTTTCTTAAAATTATCATTAATTAATTAATTTTTAATAAAAAAATGCACGATACACACAAAAATAATAAAATATCTTGTAATTTTGTATATTCTTAAAAATATTGCTTAGGTTTTCATATTATTTTCTTATTTTGGAAACCATTAATTTAACTGGCTGGAAACCCTGTTCAGATCCCACAAATTGTTTATTAAAGGAATTAGTTATACTAAAAGGAAGAAAACGGGAAAATTACCAAACTAATAATGAAGCTGCTTAAAGCTTAAAACTTCAAATTCTTTATTTGAAATAAAAGCTAATTTAAATACAGTTAAATTCAAATTAACAATCAATTTTGAAAATATTATTTACTAAACAAAGTGTGCTCTGAATTTTTTTTGTATGATGCATGGTAATATTCATTTTCAAATCCCTTATTAAATATAAAATTTTTATGCATTTTATTTTGGTGTCATATTTAAAGAGAAAATTTAAAATTATTTTTCTAGTTTACTGCTTTTAAAGTGTTTTTTTTTATTCTATAGTTATTTAATTTTATGTTCACAATGTTCCAGTTGTTTAATTTTATGTTCACAATGTTCCAGTTGTTTAATTTATGTTCACCACTGTTCATAGTTGTTTAATTTTATGTTAGCAATACATATATATTTAAAGTTGGGTATTTTATATTACTTTGGTTAGTAAAGAAATTCATTTAAATATGCTATTTTACTACTTCATCTAAGTGAATTTTATAATCTTTTAGTGAACCTATTCTTATAAAATACTTTATGAAATTTATATTTTAAATTTATTTCTACAAAAAAGTTTCTTTTCTTAAAAGTGTTTACCATTTTAATTCGGACCGATAAATTGTTCCCAATTTTATCTTTTTTCGAATTTTTATGATTTTTTTTTTTTTTTTTTTTTTTTGAAATTTTTAGTTATTTATATAATAATGCATAATAAACCTTAATATTTTTATAACATCTTCCAATTAAAATCTTGACGTAACTTAATCTTAAGATATTAATAATAACATTACCATAACAAATCATTTTTCAATAGGTAAACATTCTGCGTCTATGGTGACATTTATATGATAACATATTCCTTACAACTTTTTTCGAGTTAATCTTAATATTAATTTTCGAAAACTAATAATCTTAACCCAATAATATTGTTACAATCCTCTTATATATACACACAGACAGCATTAAGATTTAAAACATTCGTTGTTTCGTTATTAAAACATTCGTTGTACAACATTATTGTTGTAGTGGCGTCTCTTTAAAATATAGTTTAACACAGCATTTTGAAAAATAATGATGGTTGCAATAAAAAAATAATAAATCATAATATGTACTTATAAAAATGTAAGCTACAAATTTATAGAAAATTTAGAAGTCTGTAATTTTTAAAAATATCCCCCTAAGAGAACATTTGAGCCAGTATCCTTTAATAAATTTCTTTATTAACTTTAAAAATAGCTGAATATTTTTCTGGTAAACTGTATACCTATGTATAGTGAATCCTCACACACTATAAAACAATCTCCTGCAAATTTTCAATATTTTCGATAAATAAGTAGCGTTTTGTTTCTTGTTTATGATTATTAAATGAATATATATTTAAGAAATTTAATAGGTTATGTTTTTAACCTAATTTTTTTTTAGTTATTTGAAATAAATTTAAATTTACCCTGTTAATACTTATTTTTGCTTATTTTTATACTCATACCAAATTTGTTTCTGGGAGAGTTTAAAATTTAAGAATGTCGAATATTTTTATTGATAAGAGATACTACACATTTCCTTGCGCGAGAGATACTATTCACCCGTGAGATGAGATTTACTTCGAACACTTTTATCCTGAAAAAAAAAACGCCTTTCCCCCCCCCCCCCCAAGAAATAGAAGTTCTTTACTCTAACAGAAATGCTGAGTAGATTGATTACAACTTTTCAAGACACGAAAGGATGTGAATATCAACAATACGCCAGAATAAATACAAGCACCCAATATATATTTCAACGAGGAGAGATGTTTCTATTCTTACAGAGACCGATTAGATATCTGTTATAACCATAATGTATTTAGAATGGATAATTCTGCGATTTTTAAATTGTAGTGGTATTTTTGGCTTAAAAACAATTTTCTATCTATGATCTTAAAAATTATTTAGTGTTTTCTATCCAAGTGAAAAAGAGAGTTTGAAGTAATATTATATTTTTCTAAGATTATTCACACGTTGTTCTTCTTCTATCCAATTATAGTCAATACAGTTGGTATTAATCTAAAGTTGAGACGATATTATATTGACTATATTATTTCGGCTATCAGAAAAATATTGGTTAATATCGTGTGCTTGAAGGTCACTCTAACTTTGAATGCATATTTTTTAAAACACTATGAAAAACCTTTTTGTGTGTTTAAGAGACATTTCAACCACGATTCCATGTTTCAATCTTAAATTTTATTTTGCCCTTCACTTCTGTAGACTAATAACCGTAAATAAATGAAATGTTAAGGTTTTAACAGCAGCGTAGACCCAAGAACTTTTCTGACGCTAAAGAAAGTATGTTCCAAATAATTTCAGGTATACCCTTTATTAAAATCTTTAAATTCAATTGTTTTAACCAAAATTTATTGAAATTTTTGTTAATTTTTTTTATTACAAATTACGAAGACTGGATTTATATGTTTTTTTTTGTATATTGAGGCGTATGTAGATCTTACTTATTTGAAAACAAAACTTTAAATTATCAGATTTAACTACCGCGTTTTCTTATAAGATTAGTATGTGGAAGGGTTTTCTTACTCACCACTCTAATATTTTAAGATTAATAGTTATAACCTCCAACTGAAATGTTTTGGCGTTGAATGCAAACACTACGCGCGTTTTTCAAAGCTTATATGCGTAACTTCGTGTTTATGCTTAGTATTAAATTAAAAAACAAGTCTTTTTTTTCTCTCTCTCTCTCTCTCTCTCCTTTTTTTAGTTTTTTTTTTTTTTTAGTTCTAGATTCCAAGTGCATTCCGTATGAGTTACACCCCTAAATTGGACAGTTCGGTTTGAAAAAAAAACTCTTCTAAATGAAGTTTTTTTTTTTATAATTATGTCCAGAGGACTTGTTATAGTTATTCACGATTCACATTTAAATACAAAATAATCTACTATTTTTTTATCTTGGTTTATAAAATAAAATTCTGGTTACTCTCTCTTTTCGCATTAAGAAATTTGCTCGCTAATACACTCAAAACAAAGGAAAATGCATTCAGGAAATTTTACAACCGAGTGACTCAATAAAGGGATGAGAATAAAGAGATTGATAACATAGTATGTGTGAGTAATTTAGTTGATTCAGGAAAACACCCATTAACTAAGGATATCTTCTAAGGTTTCGGTTTATACATTACTTGTTTCTATTAATATCAATTAGCTTACTTCCTAGATTAAACCCCTTACCTTATAATGAGAGAGAAGGAAGGGATAAAGGGAAAGAGCGATACTAAAAGAGACCTGATATAGGAGGGGTGAAACGTTTTCTTGACGTCCGCTTCGATGCGTCCAACTAAAGACCAAATTCAACTGCCATCATTCCACCGAACAAGCTCGACTGTTACTGAAACTGAAGAAAGCGATGTTGCTCATGTCAATCGAGAAAATTCGAAAAATTCGATTGAGTGGACCGATTCGATCACGATGTGGCAGTTGAATTCAGCCCCCAAAAAGGAGACAATGTTATCCTCTTGTTTCTGTGACCAAACACTTGGGTTGTCGGTACCTGCGGCGATGGCGGCGAAGGGCTGGTCGGGGTGATGGCGAGGCGGCGGGGGCGCCGAGAAGGGCCGCGGGGAGGCGTAGCGGTAGGGCTCGGCGTAGGGGCAGGCGGGCGGGAAGTCGAAGCCGCCGCCGTCCAGCGGGCTCAGGTAGGCGTACTCGGGCAGCCCCTCTTCCATCCGCGGGTACGCCGACATCCTGAAATGGACGGGATTTCATTAATGAAACTGGATACATTATGCATTTTTAGTTGTGGAATGTTTACTTGAAGTATGAAATAAAATGAATGCCCATGAATTAATAAATAATTAAGTTTCTCTAATTGATTTCAAAGAATTCTTTGGATGATATGTTCAGAGACTAAATTATATGGAATGATACGAAAAAAGAAATAATTATAACTTTGTAATGAACTTATTTAGTTAATGAATCCAATAAATTGGGACTACAATGATTTTTGGTGATTAAATTAAATATTTACTGACGTGTTTTCTAATTAAATTCAATAAACTAATAAGATGAAATTGTTTTTAAATTATATTCGTTGATTTATGAATACACTGATGAGTTTTTTTTACCAAGTATAGTGTAAATTTATTCAATAGCATATTCACTAAATTTATTTAATAGCATATTTAATAAATTATTAACAATTTTATAAAATTGATATTTGTATGTTTAGTATTATGTATTGTATATAGTTTGTGTTTACACATATTGTTGAATTATTGATTAATTTAATCGGGCATTGTATTTTAATTAATTTTATTTAATTCAAATTATTCATGTATTATGGGGGATGATACATTGATATATTCAGTGAACTGTTTTAATGTTTATATATTAAATGGAATTAAATAATACATTTTTTTTCCAATTTTAAAACACGGGAGAAAATACTATTAAACTTTGATGTGGCGTTTGCTTATAAACCTCGTGATACTTGAGTAACAAAAGTCGTAACTTTCCCTTAAATTATTCTAAAAACACTAAGAGTTAAATAAATAATTAAGTCCGAAAGCATGCATTGCTATATTATGAAAGATTACATTAAATCTTGATAAGTTAAATTATGTACCGTTTATACTTAATAATTAATAAATCATAAGTAACTTATTAGGTAGTACTAAATATTTCTCAAATGTTAGATGTGCGTTTCTGGTTCTTAAACAACAAAATATGTATTATTATATAAAGTAACTCCTTGATCTGATTATTACCAATTTCAATAAACTTAAAGCTTATGATTTTTAAAAACTAACATCTGTTTTATGGCCACCTAAACTCGTATGGCCACTGGTCAGCGAAGCTCGAGCTTGTGACGTGTGATAGTAGTCTTGACTTCACTTTTGATCGCTCTTTGACAGCAACTCAATTTCACTCTAAATTAAATTAAATTCTGTCAGGACCTAAAGTCCATATCGCTTAGTTTCTCCAGAAGGGAAGAAAAACTAAACTTTTAGATTTTTATTCGAATTTTTAAGGTTATAGAGGCTTTAAATTAATTAATGGTTACTTTAACCATTTAATTAAAAAGCACCCGGTTTATATTCTTCAGAATGCTTCGAAAGCTTCATAAGAATGAATTTTAATAATTTAATTTAATTAAGAGTAAAGTTTTGTTGCTAAAGAGTGATTATAAATGACATCAGGACTATTAAAACGCGTCACAATTACTAGCTTTTCTAGATGGCAATGGCTATTTTCACTTATCTAAATAAACTATACCTAGTATTAACATAAAAATCAAAAACAGCGGATTTCATTTTGTCTTTTTCAAGCTGTTTCTTATTTAATGTTAAACAATTTTCTTAATAAGGTAAAGAAATATGTTTAGTAATGCTGAAACACAGGAGTAACAAACCTAATAAAATGCTTTTTTCATAGTACATATATTACATTTTTACATCAAATTTAGTGAAATCCATTGTTTAGTTTTTCATCTTGATCATATTTTTTCCTCTGGAATGATCTTTTAACCATAAATCTATTAAATCTCAATACTTGCTTTAACCTAGTTTAAACCTAAATTATGGTATAATTTGATTAATTAATAAATTGGTTTATTTTAGGTTTTGGTTTGTAAATGTATAAAACGAAGGGTTTGTTGGAGAGTTATAGTGCACAAATCATAGTTTTATCATTGTTTTTGCGGGGATAAAATATGCCATAATTTATTTGAATCTTCAGTTTCAAAAAAGGGGTAAGTCCAAAAAAGGTGAAATTAACTTTTTGTCCTCCAAAAAAACTTCAAGCTTTGCTCCAAGTGGGAAATGAGAAAAAATAACTACTCCCTATAAGCAGATGCAGCCTCTTGAATTTGGCGAAATAGATATCCATTCATTGTATTTTTCTTAATTTGAAATTTTAAGTTAATTTGTCTTTCTTTTCTTATTCTTTGTGCTGTAAACTAAGAAATCAAAATTTGTTTTTTATTGAAGTTTTTTTTTTCTTCTTTTATCCAGTGAATGACAGTACTCCATTGGTATAAGCAGATACATATAATTTAATTGTCAATTTAAATGGCTTTTAAGATTCTTCAATTTTCAACCATCAACTTTTTTCAACTGTACAATTTTTTAATACACTTATTTTTTCTATGATTTTTCTGTATTCTAAATATGGTCCTGAATTTACAATAAAACTTTGGTGGTTTTACAATGTAAATTCAGTTCTTATACATACAGATTTTTTTTTTCGATTTTCTCTATAATATAAACTTGGTGTTTTTGGAATTACTCCCTTTTTCAAACTGACGATTCATTTTTAATGTTCTTTAAGAAATAAAACACTGTTTAATTTCACTATAGACTATTTTTTCAAAAAGTTCAAAACAGCATAAGCATTTGATACTTCCCGATCTTTCCCCAATAAGAATTTATGCACACCAGAGTCTGAGTAATTTTATACTATCACTATTACGTTGCTTTCGACCTATAATTTGTCTTCGGTAAAAGAATGTATTAAATAAACACAGTTTATTAGATTCTTAGAAAATAATTTCAGAATGAACATAAACATAAAAACACATTCATTAAAAATCATTGAATGAATGAAAAAGATATTTTAATTCAATGGAACTGAATGTACTTATTAAACTGAAATTACTTAACAAAATAAATTTTTTACAGGTTATTTACATTTATTGATGATTTGGAGTAATGGCTGTCCATAAAATCTCAGGTAATTGTTAAAAACGGAGTTATTTTTAATTCAAATAAGTGATTCTTTTAAGAGATCGTTTAAATTTATCTTCCATGATTTTAGTTTCGTTTAGTTTGCTGATACTTTTGCAGATAGTGAAACAAAATATTGAAGAAAAATCTATTTCACATAGAACCTGTAGTTTCTCCAATTTTGTTACAGAAAAATTCTCAAAAATCATATCAATTTGTAATTTAATTATTACAGATCTTCATTATTCTAAATTAGAAGTTCAATTAAATATTTTGCAAGATCTTCAATCAATTTATACCGTAAAACCCATAACCCCAAAAAAGTAATACTATTTTATTACTTTAAACAACCCCATCAGACTATAGAATTTACAATCAGCTTCATTTACAATCATTCATAACTCATTGGTTTCTCCATCAACTTCGTATTGTTTCAAAACATACCAAATACAAATCATACCAAAATAAATATTTTCATTACAAAAATAAAGTAAGTTAAAATTATATATCACAAATAAATATAAACACGCTAAACATGTTTTTTCTCCTCAAAAAGTGCTTTTATTTTATTCCTATATAAACGAGTTTAACCAGAAGTTGACCAAACGTCCCGAGCACTTCAAGTGATTCCATAAAATTGAAGATAAATGTATTTCTGGTTCGAAATACATTGGTGAAAGTCTACGGAAACTTTGTGGCATCACACAGATGAACTCGTATATAGGTAATAAATGTAATTTGATAGTAATTACCCATAAAACACGAATTAAAACAATTTTTTGTAAATGAAACAATAATAAAAATTGTAAATAAATAGAAATTTATTTAAGTGGTAACACCATCTTTCTTCAATAAAGGTAGTTTCATTGATTTTTTTCAAAAAAACTTGACATTTTGTACACAAATAAACTTTAAATTTAAAAAATGCGTTATAATTAGGGCAAAGATTTATATGTAATTACATATTTGTTCAGGGATCTGATATTAAAGTGGGCTTTTAAATTCTATACATTTTAAAAGATTTGGAATCGATTAAGACCAAGTTTATTTTACATATTTTCGCATATTTTGGTTTATTTACATATTTTTACATATTTAACTTATAACTGCATATTTTTATTACATATTTATCCATTTTCAAAGTTTTCAAAAATAATCACACGTTTGACCGATTTTCAAATTAAAGTACCTAACCCATAAAATGAAATGCGCATTCAAATTGTAGTTAAAATTAGTGCACCCAATGCTGAATTTAACTTTTAAAAGGTTGTGAAGTCGGGATCTAGCCAGATTCGTTTTCTTCCCAAAGACCATTTTTCACGGTCAACAGGTGGAGGGTGAATTTTAATGAGCTGTTAAAGCAAAAAAGCAGGTGTTATAATCTCTCACATGGAGACTGATGTTTTGGGATTTATTTATGCTACCTAGGGTTTGAATGAGAAAAAGTGTTACTATAATTTTTCCAAAATACGGTGTTTTAATGTCTCACCTAAGTATCCTTCACTCCTTTCTCTGTCGGCAAATAGCGAAAACCACCCTTCCCTACATACTATGTGCTTGCGTAATATATATAAGAGCCCCTTTAAAAAAATTACTTATAACATTTTCTTTTTATTATTACATTATTGGTATTTTAATACATATTTTGCTAAAATAAACACATATTGTGTGTTCATATTTTGGATTTTTAATTACATATAAATCCTAGCCCTAGTTATAATGTTTCACAGAGAGAAATGACGTTTTCAAATCTGAATACATTGATGGTTTCAATTTGATATTAAACTTTTTGTTTCAAATAAGAAGACGATTCTTTCCATTTTGAAATACCAGAAATACTCAGTTTCGAACGATTCAATAGTCACCAGTTAAATTATATGTATATTTTTGTTTTATTATGAACTTGGCAGTTAAAGAAAGCTTTTCCTTCTTCCGATTTTAACTTTTAAAACGTGATAGCCCGCCTCACCCAGTTGCAGCATCACACCCAAATTACAAGTAGATTCGTCATTTCCTTATGTTGTTACATGATGGGCTAGTCACATTCTGATCAAATACTGTATCATCGATGAGGATAATTTTGAAAAAGGCCGATATTGTGAGAAGGATACTGGCCAATTCTTTGTATTCCTGAAACATGCACTTGCCCAAAAATGAGGACATGATGTATCATTTTTGAGTACCTGCGCATATTTCCAGAAATGAGTTTATATATATATATATGCTTCAAACTTGAGTAAATTATATTCGGAGCCAGTTTGAGTTTGTAAAATACTCAGATTTCAGTATTTTTTACTCAATTTTGAAAATTACGTTTTAAGAATGTTCAATCATAATAATAACGATGATAATATTTTAAATTTTAATTGCATTGTATTTCTTCCCCATATTTTTACACAAAATTAAATTTATTTATTTTTATTCGAGTAAGATAATGTTTTACGATTTCATTATAAATGAACTTTTTTTTTCAAAGAGAGAAACAAAACCAAGAGCTTTGCAAATGCTTAGAACACTTTTGCAACGCCAAATAAATACAATAGTGAACATTTCTTATCAAAAATGTTTAGCTTGTATCAGGATTATGTTGCGATTGGGATGTCTGAAAAAAATATAGTTTTGTTAAAAAATATAGAGACAGAAAATGTGTCATAACTTTTTCGATGCAGATTTAAGAACACTTTAGGATTTTAAACATATTTTAGGACACTTTTTATGTAACACTTTTCAAACATATTCAGAACACTATTACAACACAATGAGATGTTAAAGTGTTCTGTACCTAACAATACAACTAAACTGTTGTAAATTAGATGACATAAAAAAGTGTTCTTATACGTGTTTATTTTTGTATGAAGCGTTTGCAGTGTGGTTTTCGTCAAAAAAAATCCAAACGGATTGAAAGGTAAATTTAAGATTGTTTTTTTTAAGGTTTTACTTAAAAAACAGGCTTTTGCTTTTATTTAGGTTTAAAACTTTTTACTCTACTTATTTCCATGTAATATGTGACATAGTAGATTTGCATAAGAAAGATACACAGAAAAATATGGTTATTAGTACGTTGTTTCTATAATTTGTATTATAAATAGGTATTTGTATGGAGTGTCTATGGATTAAAACATATGCAAGGGTTAATTTACCTTAATCAAATATATTTATAGAATAATATAGAAGTTTATAGACCATGTAATTTTTAGGTAAATCACAGTAGATCCTGGTATTACGATGTGAATTTTCAAGAAATGAAATAATGACTTAAATGTGCTATTTACAACATCAGTATTAGTACCAATATTTTACTATCTTAATTGTGTAGAAATTTGAAATTGTGAATGGAATAAAATCTCTAACCATGAATTAGTTAGATTATGCATGCATACAATTGATTTTTTTTACTGCATAGTTTTAAACATTTCTCTAGAAACTCAAAAATGTGCTACAAAAAACAATCATGACAAAAAAAATTAGAGAATATTTACAACACTACTCTCTATATTTTCTTATGGATTATGAACAATGGAGTATTGATTGTTAGTCTATAAAAAAAACTTTACTAAGGACTCAATCAAGCAGTAAAATAGAGGATACTGGATAATTTTTTTTTTTTAAATGAGTGATAAATAATTGAGTTATCCATTGAAATAACAAAGTATTTTAAAGCTCTAAAACCTTTCAAAAAATATTTTAACTAGAATTATGAGTTAAATGCATATTTTCCAACATAAATGTTTTATGGTATAGTATATAGGGTGATGTAAATTGTTTTGGTTGTTTTGTTTTCGTGTTTTTATGTTGTTTTGATCCGGGTTTTTTGTATTATCTTTACACACATTTATTGTGTTATTTTATTGTTTTACCTGAAAGGGCCAAGACTCCTCAGTGAACTGAACAATGGGTATATTTTGTATTTTTGTTTATGTATTATTCTTTTTTCTAATGTATTGATTGTTATGAAGTGGTTTTTCATACTTTAGTTTATTTAGAATATTCAATTTTAAACACAAGTCTAAAAATGTTTTGAATGCAAAAAAAATATTTGTATGTATATTGTTTACAATTTTTATAATTTCATATTCATGATGAATTACAAAAACGCGTTTTCCTTCAAACTCATATATGTTTCTTTTGTGACTGCAAATAGTCTAAGTCAAATATGTTTTCATCTTGATAAAAGGTAAAGGAGAGCATTTTCGGCTGTTTATAAAAAGAACTTAACATGATAATATCATCATGAGAGCATCTCTTTTGTACGCATGCTCCTTATGTTGGTGAATTTACTCAGAAGAAACCAAGCATTTTGATAACATCACATCAGTCGTATATACTAACTAGCGTATTAAACCCTTTTAACTTTTAAAGACTTCAAAGAAAAGACCTGTAGCACCCATTCATCGTTACCTCAAGCAAAAACAGCTGTTTGGATATGTTAACTATATGGGTTTTTACACCTGACATGTTTTGCTCATGATACACCAAAACAATGGTAAGTGAACTGGCAATGACAAAACAATGTGCACTTTCTACCGAACCAAAAAAAAACCCTCACTTACTTCTAAGTGCGTTTCATTCTCGTGACTCCAACTGCTATCTCTAACTGTGATTGTTTGTGTCCAGCATTTGTATGAGTTTATTCGAGCGTCTTCGCTTCATCGGAACGAATGATGTCTTTCGCAATCGGGCGTCAACGTTGGTCGGCATGGGAACGGTGGACGACCCAATCGGATGGCGACGGGGAACCGGCGTCCAATGAGAGACAAGGGGTGGAGCCGAGCATCGATCGCGACCAGTTGCTCCCGATGAAAGAATTCTTTAATTATCCTCACGTGCACTCATCAGACAATTCTCTTTTACACGCGAATTTCTAATTTGGGACTATGTCTCTGAGGATGTCGCTCCCGATTACATTGTACAATTTTGATGCCTCGATTTTTAGCGCTTTTCTCCTGTGTGCATACAAAATGGAGTCGCTTTCGCGGGGCTAGATGTTGTGCCTTTCTCCTAGCTCTTAGAATGATCATTAATAAGGATCGCTAGAGTCAGTAGAATACTGTTTTTAATCGTGCTTCAAACTTCTTCGGTAATAATTGAGAAGGTAGTTAATTACTCCTTTCTTCTTCCATATTCAAATACATAATGACCTCCAAAAGATTGAACACTCATAAAAAGAGAGAGAGAGAGTTAAGTGTAATACCAGTCCATATTCTGTTCCAATTTGAGAAAAGCAACATGATTATCACCATAAAGAAATTAAACTCAAGGTTTTACATAAAAGTCAATTTTTATGACTAGGGTATTTAAAAAGCTTTTTAAAATTACGATTCTAAAATAAAAAGGAAAATAAATGCAATTTTTTAATGTAGTATTCCTTGAAAAGCCTTGGGAAATTCCTTTCCTTTTATATGAAATTAATGAGAAAAAAAATCAGATTCATTTAAAACGATGGAGGTTTTTTTTTCTCCGTTTCAAACAACCTACTTTTAAATTTACTGAATATGTCAAAAGGTGATTAATTATCAGCTTAAATTCCATAGGTACCACTGAAAAATCTTGAATCCTAGCTTTTACGTTTAACATCATGAAGTAACAAATCCAAAATATAAATTAACTGTAGCAATAAGTTAAAAATAATACAAAATGAAGTTTTAAAACATGTCGAAGAAGTACCATCTATGCACGAAAAAGGCCATAAAATATAATATTATAGTTTAGATATTATATTGCATATTTAGAATGTAATCTTGTTATCTGATATTAGACATTTTTTTGTAATTACGATAGATTTATAACTGTACAATAACCAGTTAGTTTACAGTAAAATAGCCAACAGAAATTACAAATGAAGTAATTTTATTTATTTGCTTCATTCAGAAATTAAATGTCATTTCTAACGGGGGGTTGTGGAAAGAGTATATTAGATATTTCTAATGAACTACACTCCTGGACAGCTGAAATTGAAAGTAATTTTCCAAAAGATTTAAGTATCAAAATGAAAACCTTCTAATTTTTAATCACTGCTATCAAAGAGATTGTATCAAATATTACTTGAGTTGAAGTAAAAGATTCTGTTTTCTTTTCCAGAAGAACAACCTTGCAGACCAAAATGGTAAATTTATACACGATATTTGATAGATGAGTCAAAGGAAACCAAGTGTACTTTGGAACTACCAAAGTCACGGACAGGGGGGGGGGTCCAAGAAACTTCAATCAAGATACACTGAAAGTGTAGCTAAAACAGGGTTTTCCAACTGGCCAAGCCCAGTTTCTTCCGCCAGCCCCCCCCCCAATGTTTCTAACAATTTTTCCCTTTTGTAGTAAAATGTAGACCAAATGTGATTTTTTGCGGTTAGTACATGCTCTCAAGCAAAAAAGGGGGGTCTGGGAAAATTTCGTGAAATTTGATCCGAAAAAGTTGTATTTTCACGCATTTTTTAGATATTTGGGACAGGAACCTTTCTGTTTGGGTGACAAGGTTTGGGCTAAGGGGGGGGTCTGGACCCCCTAAACCCCCCCCCTTATATACGTCCGTGACCAAAGTTAATGCTGATTCAAACTTATAAAGATAAAATTTGACATGATTTATTTTCTATAACTGGTGTTTTAGAAAGTTATCATAGCAAGTTATTATATTCACCTACAGGTTATTCTCACACTGTGTAGAAAAATCATGTCATTTTCCAATGGAAAAACTGGCAGCAGGGTAGCCCATTTTTTTTCCAAGTAATGTTAGAAAATTATAGGAACTTTACGGTATTTCTGATTGAATTTAAGGTAACGTTCTTATTATTTTCCCGAAATATTACTTGGAAAAATTAGAAACCATCAACCCATTTTTTCCAAGAGAAGTGCCAGATTTTTTTTACTGCATATAAACGTAAGGACTAACCATATCAGGAAGATAGTACACCCTTAAAAAGCAATTCACAAACTACGTCATCAAATTTTCGAGGTATATGAACCTCTCCCTTCCTCACGTCGCAAGTTATCACCCATAAATCCTTCCCTTCGGCCATTGTGATTTCACACTCTCGAAATATTTATTTTGAACCAAATCTTAACATTCATTCCATTTCCCCTTCTTTGAATTGACACCCCCTTAATTTCTGTTAAATCATAACTACCAATTGCAGAAATGACTCATTAAACATTCTAGCAAAGAAGAGATCCTTAAGTTACGTCTCTAAATTTGAATTTCCCATTTGCCACAATGTGTCACTCATACGAGGCTTAAGTCGGACTCCTGCAATATCATGGGCCTCACTCTCTCAGGAACCGCACCCCCTTTGCCTTATATCTTGTACGCTTTGCGGATGGGAGCTTGAATATTCCTAGTGGCATAACAAACAACAACAACAACGTTTGATTTCATTCTCTGCATCTCTCTCTCTCCCTTATTATTTTTTACTACCAACTCTTTCATTTCAAAATGAAGATGGTTACAAAAGCACACTAGTATAACAGGGGTTCTCAACCTGTGTATGAAGGGACCTGTCTGAAAAAGTCACGAAATATGGTGAAAAGTAAAATAAAAACATTCATTGTCATGGTCACCTATTATTTTTTAAGAGACAAAGTTATACTATATTATATTTAATCTAATATATATAATAATACTATATTATATCAATTAATGGGAGCACGTTTTGAACTGACCAAAATTTGAATGCCTGGATTTATTTCTATAACACACAAAACGATACCATTTTCCAGTGTCCAACGATTTCTTTATTTGATTTTGAACTTTATCAATATGGAAAATCCTTGTTCACATTTGTAGGATGAGAAAGACCACAAATAAATCAGAATATTTTTATAAAACTCCATGTGCCTGTATGACATCCCGGCATTTATTACTAGCCTTATTTAAAGTAATGTGTATAATGACTCTGAATAAGTTACACGTGATAGTTACCAGTAAATTGCAACTAATGTAGATTTAAAAAAAAATTACCATTATAATTCAGAGGGGGTTGCATCGTCTAGAAGTTTGGAAACCCCTGCACTATAAAATCACTAGCTATCTGGTAAAGTTTCTTCTGATCCAAATGTCAGTAATACCAAATCTACCTGATTGGCTCAAAGGTAACATGTGAAAGGGACCCTTATTCTATTATGGAAAGTTGATTATCACGTGGTATATTTTTATCCAATCATATAATTCCTTCCTCCTCGGCTCTACAGTCCATGTAGGACTTTGGCCTCCCTCACAAGGCAGCTCCACCCTCTCCGATCCCTGGCTCTTCCAATCATATATAATATACTGGTTATTTTTAAAGTTAGGCTTTGAAGACTCTTGTGCTATCTGGCTTACACATAACTTCCAAGAAAAACTTTGAACTGACCAGATATGCGTTGCGGTAAGTACATTTTTCAACCTAAATCACTAGTTTCAGATAAATGGTACAGATTTTAGGAAGACAGTCAAACTCCCCCTATTTTGCCGACAAGGAAAACTTTAAAGGAAAGGAGGACCTCCACAGCAACTAAATTAGAAAAATGGTCTGTATCCCCCTCCAGCTTAAACACAAGCATTAGACGGAACGTCAATCTGCAACGCGCCAGCTCGGATTAGTTGTATACGGGAGCTAATGCGGGGCCTGTAAATATTCGTCGAAAGGGGCGAGTGTTTTAAAAAGTCGACAAATCCTTCGTCGAAGTGTTTGATTCCGCGTCGCAGCGGTGACAGCAGGGGCGCGTGTGTGCCGAGCCCGTGTTTGCTCTCAGGGCGGCCGCCCCAGTAATTGCATTAGCGCCCCTGCGCTCCCAAAAAACTGCGCCCGCTCTGGCGCGGGGCTTGTTTTTCACGGGATGGAGCGGAGTGATTAAATGGGGGTGGTAAATGAAAAGAGGGATGCACTTTTAACTATGAACAATTCTTTTCAGTAGAAGGTGCAGTTTTTGAACTTGGAAGTAGAATTCATTAGGGTTAAATGGAAAGAAGGAAACACTGGTTTAAATTGAAAGATATTTTCCGTTTTGCAATTGGGTTTTTTTCATAGACACTGTTGATGGAAGGGAAATTGCTTCGAAATCATAGTTGAAATTGCACTATTATATTACGTAGGTATTAACCTCATTTTTCCTTTAACTGGCTGAAATGCTTAATAATTTAAATTTGAAGCATATTTGGCTACATCATAGGAAAAAGCACTACCTAGTACTACCATTGAGTACCAATGAGACACTAGCTACTTTTTTTTCAATTGAGAAAAGAATGATATCTATGATAATACTTTCAGATGCTTTCTTCTTTTGCTTTGTTACTTATACTCATTCAATAAAATTTTACTGATATAATTTCGTCATTTCTTTATAACTATCGTTTTTAGTATCGTTTTTTAATAAAAGCTACGCATTTATAACTTAAACAATTACAGCAGAATTGTGTTAACGAAATAGGAACTTTTAATCTTATTTTGTTTTCCTCGCATCTACTCTTTGCCGTCAATTCATAATTCAGACCAATAGGAGAACTGATTTTAAAGAATATAGGGAAAAGGAGTATAAGAGTGCGCAGTCGGGTAAAAGTACGCAGCTGGGGTTTTTTTCCTGTTGGCAACTACAGTATAAAGGGGAGCAAGTATGATCACGTGTATCATAAGCTGTCCTAAAAGAATGGGATTATTATTTTCATACATTCTGCATTTTATTAATCAGATAAATTATGGTTTCTTTGAATTTGTATTTAATTATGATTGTATTTGTTTTGTAAACTAAAATTGTATTTGTGTTAATTGTTTTGTAAATAAAGGACTAATGATTACTTTCAAAGTGAATACCAATGTGAGGTATTACTTCCTTATGAACAACTTGGCATCGTTAGAATTTAACTGCAATGAATTTTAGGGAACTTATATAATTAATGCATCGGCGTCTAAGAGTAAACACAGACAAGATAATTTAATTTTTTGTAGAAAGAACAAAAAGAGATAATCCTAGTAGAACTTTTTACGCTGAATTCAAAAATGAAAGTTGAATTCAAATCATTTAAATATTGAACGAAATATTTTATTCCACATACAGACCAGATAGTATTCGATTTACTTAAAGTTCAAAGGTTGAAATTTTCTTCTGTTTATAGCATCTATGTACTGTAATGTTTCATTAAAGTATTAGTGCTAATATGAGACATGTGATCACATTTTCCCTAACAAAAATTTAAAGGGGTAGAGAAACTATCCATTGATAAAAAAAAGAATCATACACGTTCACAATCCATACACATGAAAGTAACGTCTATAAAAAGTATTTGATGAAAAAATTATGTAAATGGTAATGATATGATTATTCCAGAACTCAATGCATGGAGACACAGTATGATTTTGGCTCAGCTTTGTCATCTGTTGAGGTAAAAACAAGGCTCAAATTACCTTTTAAAAGCAGGTGGGAATACAGAAACTTGTTTTATTATAGTTATCAATAAAAATCATTCTAATCATCAAATAAATCATTTAAAATTTCTATTTTGAATTCATTAATCATCCAGGAAAACGTTACTAAGCACTCCGAAGCAATACTTAAAACTTGTATGAAATCAGTGGGGGATGGAAATATTCTGATTGCATATTTGAAATCAGCGTAAAAAATTACATTAAAAACACTGTAAAAGTATCTTGGGCCAAAAACCTTGTTTATTAATGTAATTTATTAAAAAGATAACGAAGCATTTTAAAAGCAAGAAGAAGCTTAGTACCTTTTTAGGCAGTTATTTTAATTACTGCTAATATACACAAGTAAACAAAGGTTATTTTCTTAATTTAATTCATAATAAACTTAAAAGAATAGCTTTAATCATATAATGAAAACGTTCGTTGTGGAGAAAAAAAAGGTAGCAAATTTGTTTATTCTCGTTTCAGAATGATATGGAGAAAGAAATTCAATTTTAAGGAGACAGGGAAAAAGTTTACTGGATTTAGAAAGAAAGCAGTAGCTTTAGGTGGCATAATACGGAAGTGAAAGTAGCGGATCTCTCCCACTTTACGCATGCAACTGAAAAAAGGCAATGCCATTTCATTCATTTCGAAATCCGCCCTTAAAAAAGCCGAGCATTATCGTCTTCACACGGCAATAAAAAGGCCGGCGTCGTTTTTTGGCATCGATTGACAGGAAGCATAATTACGCGGCCGCGCGCCTTAATTGTTTAAGTCGAGATTAAAGCGGGCCGGCGGAGTGCGCATGCGCCCGGTTCCCATGGCGACCGCTCTTCTGGGGATTCTTTTCAATATTCAGCCCGAGCTTCCTGATTGGAGCGAGACGAAAAGATCCCAGTGATGGATAATAACGAATATTGAAGCAGCGATTCTCCTGTCAGAGATGTTATCTGGAGTAGGAGATCACTAATGATAACGTCATCCGCTGCCTCTTTTTCATCCCTCACGACGGAGGGCCATTAATTGGTATGTTCGCCCCCAATCAAAAGGATTTAAAAACACGGCAGAAATCACGCGTTGGGGATGAGTCGATTGAGTAGCGATTCGGGTTTTGGGTCATTCCACGTCAAATTAACGAGATTCACAACCTGCTCTTTTTTAATTTCAATGAAATTAACAGAATTATTTTAGTAGTGCTCAAATGGGAAAATGAAATCTCCTATTAACTTACATCACATATAGCTTATATTATTTTACCATCTAAATACATATTTCGGTAGGTAGTACTACTTTCGGATTAGTCGGGTGCAAACGTCGAGTATTACACTTAATCACCAAAAATAATCACATATTGAAATAAAACACCATTAAAATATTTTACTACTAGCAGTGTTTCTTTTAATATTTGTTATATTTTTATGTGCAAATAATAAAACGTTGCCAATATAGTCAGTCCTATTGGATATACATTTTTTTTCACTGAGAAAGTAAGGTTTAGGAGTAAGTATTTTTTACAGTTTCAACCAACACCAGCACAGGTTGTATTGTTGGCAATAAGTAAGTAGCAATACTTTGAAGAAAAATATCCGCTCTGCTTTAATTCCATAGTGTAAGTCATGATGACCCAGCCTCAAGGTATCGAGCTTGCATTTCAGTATTTTGAGGCAGCGCTGAGGTAGTAGATGATTGAATCTTCTCTGGGGGTGAACAATACTTCAGGAGGGATTCGAACTTAAGTTTATTTTATTTTAATTTATCTATAGTTCTTTATTTTTTGGAGTTGCGGCATTTTCCGCTCTTCTAACTTATCGATGATTTTTTCCCATTTTTATCTTTTCAAATTTTACTTTTTTCTTCAAAATTTAGTTCAAAACATCTAGAAATCTTTCTTAAAATTCTGCATTTTTATAAGTACTTACGCCTTTGTTAGACATAATTGGTGTATCCCCTTTAAATTATTCTTTCAGCTTATATTTATTTCGTTAATGTGAGTCTGGCGTTTGGATTGTTTGGTTAACTTAATGGTATTGAATGACTCAAAACCCACCAAAAATTGTACTATCTCTCATGTAATTAGGTATTAGATATAAATACCGTGGAAAAGTTTTGAAAAGAACCATAGTCAAACCTAATCAAATAAAAAAGAACAATCGTTTCAAAAGAATTATCTGGTGTTTTTTTACATTATTTTCCCCATTAACTTTTAAAAAAATCAGTTTAACATATACAGGTTATTTTACAAGGTAATGAAAGATTTAAACTGTAATTAATTCATATAGAACGCACAACACAAAGTATACGTCGACCGGACTCAATTATATTAGTTTGCACCTGCAAGTAGGCTTCTCTGTCAATAGCTAACTATAGCAGTGAAACTAGTTCTACAGATAGCTAGCGTATTGCAAGGAAGCCCATTTCAGTTTCTCAAATCAAGACTACCAATACGACAGTAAACTCCCCTTATACCGAACCCCCCCCCCCCCGTTTTACCAAATCTACAACACTTAATACGGCCTTCAGGGGCGTCATTTCAGTTTTTGCTTGGGGGGGGGCAAGGATTTTTTTTAAGTGGGGCTGAGCCACGCCGTAACCAGACTAGATTTTTTGGGGGAGGGGTTGACTCAACATCATGAGCTCTAAGTAAAACTGGGGGAGTCTGGGGGTCACCCCCATAAAAATTTTGAGAAGTTTTGCCTCATTTTTACAACATTTAAGTTAAATCCCAGGAGAACAGTCCTTTATAAACCACATAATTTTCTAGAGAAAAAAGTTACAAATATACGTTAAAGTTTCAAGGGGAGCCGGAGGTCCTCCCTCAGAATTTTTTTTTTAAATTTCCCTTTAAACTAGTGTTTTATCTCCTTTGTAACCTCATGGGGGAGCACCCTGAGGGAACCGCTTCTTGTAAGCGGCAGAATTTTCAAGGGAAATACACTGTGTAACATATACAAAATTTCTAAAGGGTGGTCTGGGGGTTCTCCCCCAGAAATTTTTTTGAAATTTTCCTCTTAAAGTAGTGTTTCAGCTCATTTTGAGGCCCTTTGGGTTAAATCCAAAAAGTCACTTTCTCCGTCACTTTT
Source organism: Tetragnatha montana (assembly GCA_963680715.1). Lineage (NCBI taxonomy): Eukaryota > Metazoa > Arthropoda > Arachnida > Araneae > Tetragnathidae > Tetragnatha > Tetragnatha montana. Next base: position 25,742,919 of record OY796684.1, read on the forward strand.
TTTAACAATCTGCCTAATGAAATACAATCAGAAACTAATATTAACCACTTTAAAAAGCTTTGCATTGCATTTATCTTGGATATTAATAATATCGAGTCTCTATTTTAAATTTGTCAGGTATACACATACTTTTATTATCTTAAACTAGTACCTACTTAATTGCCAGCCAAGCCATTATTATTATTTTTTTTATTTAATATTAAAAAGTACTTATTTTTTTTTTCTCCCACTATCTCTTTTTTTGTCCCATCTTATATTTTTATTATTTGATATTCTGTGACCCCATGGACGGGTGTTTGCCCCTTTGGGAAATAAAATTCATTAATAATTTGGGACATCTATTGTGTTATATGTATTTATGTATTTATGTATTAGTTTTGTTTTGTTCTATTGTTTCTTTTTCTTGTTCTTGTTAATAAATTTGAAATTAATAATAATAATAATAATAACAGTTCCTTGAAAAGTATAGAATTTTCTAGGGGGAAAAAGTTATAAATAAACGTCAAATTTTCAAGGGGGGCAGAGATAACCCCCCAGAAAAATTTTTGAAAATTCCCCATTAAACCAGTGCTTTACCTTGTTTTTTTTAAACATCAGCTCTTTGTAAGCGCGAATTTTCGTCAAAGCTATCAACTGCAACAGAAACGCGACAAGAATAACATGGATATTTCAAAGCGTTGCCAAATATATTTGCATTTATTTTTGTTTCATACGATTGGAATTCCACAATACACGTTTATCTAAAATTCCACTTTAATTTGAACATCCTACATTTTTTTTTATATAAAGCATTTCACAAAAGATGGCAGCACCACTATGCTCAGCTCATAGCGTCTCACAGTTCGAGCGATTTTCATCGTCCATTTTTACTTGGAAACTTTGTAGTCAATCCGGATGCAAAAAGAGTTTTTATAATGGAATTATATTTTACACATATTAGTTTGAGACCATTTGGCACCTTCTGTTAAGTAGTGTGGAGATTTGTGAAACTTGTTTGTATCAAATGTCAGAGCTGAATATCAGAACTGAGACGATAAAAACCAGAGATTTTTAAGATAATGTGGTTATGTGTTTTGCATGGGCGTAGCCAGGGAGGGGCAGTTGCCCCCCCTAAGTTCCCAGTTTGTTAATTTTTTTAAAAAAAAAACTTTATTAAAGCAATAGTACATAATTTTCCTTGAAAATTGTTCGGCTTACAAGAAGCGGTTCTGTTTGACCCAAAGAGTCTCAAAATGAGTTAAAACACTACTTTGAAGGGTGAATTTCAAAAAATTTTCTTGGGGAGAACCCCCAGACCCTCCATTTTTAAGCTCACATTCATTGCCCAAATTCTTACTTTAGGTGTGCAAAAGTTCAAATCCTTTGTGTATAAGTACCCCAAAATCTAACGTGTAAAAGTACTCACCATGGGGTATGGGGGTACCAGGGAAATAATGTTGAGTCAACCCCTAGTCACTAGTATTCGCAACATCAAGAGCAAAAGGTAAGTATCCTTGCCCCCCCCCCCAACATGAAACTTGGCTACGCCCATATGGTGTTTTGGGTTGTATTTTAAGGTTATGAAAAGCATTTTCGAGGCTAAACATCTTTTTCAGGCGTTTGCTTAACTTTTTTTTGCAGTCTTTTTTTTTTTCGATTTTTATTTAAATAGTATATTCCTAGTAAATTACTTGACCAAAGAGGAAATTTTAGGAACTAATAAATCTCACACCGGTCTTAACAACTGTTAAATAAACAAATTGTTATGATTTATTGTGCTTTTACATTAATCAGGAACAGTTTCAATGCATAGAATGATAGTAAGAAATGATGAAAGAAATAACAAAAAAAAAAAAAATATTTTTTTAGACATCTAAAAAAAAACATAATTTTCCAGCAGCAATTAAGTATTTTATATACCTATAGTTGTATCAAAATAACTCAAACTTGCTTATTAAACTAATCCTGATTAAAACTTGAAAACATTTGGTTATAGTAGTTAAGTGCCCCAGCCTCTATAATTTTTTTTTTCAACTTATACTACTTATGAAAAACTTTCGGTACCTATGGAACAACTTATTATTTCTCGTGGGTTTAAGGAGGATATGCGATGTCAACCGCCAATACAAATTTCCGTTCAATTTCGAATTTTAAAATTTAAAATGTCCTTAACTTATTAATATTAAAATTATGGTAGCAGACTTAATTACGAAAACGGTACCTTACCCATTAGGAAACTGGATATTCTTCCATGACTAGAATGAATATATTTTAAATTGTGTTAAAAATGTCTTTAAATAATTGTTGCCATTTAAAACAGAATTTTAAAAAATATTTTTCAATTAATAAGAAGATTAAACGAACTTGGCATTTTACATAAATGGGAGTAAGAGGGTAGGAGGGGCTGACAAAATACATTTTAATTTACAAAAAGGAAAACTTCAGAAATAAAATTTTCCTTCAAGAAGCTAAATTAAATAACAAAAACATTTTGTAATTTAATTTAACATTTAATAATTTAATTTAATAAATCAGATAGGGACAAAAATTTCCTCTTGGAACCATAGGGGTTTTTTTAATTATTTCTTACACAATTTTACAACTCTTTTAATATTTATTAAATGCTTATTGCGTATGTTATTTTTACTTCCCTAAAATCAAACAGACAAATTTTTTAATATTAAATTCTCTCACAGGTTCAGAGCAAGGTTGTTCGTTTAGAGGGTCCGGAAATCTTTGCTCTTTACTCTGTGTGTGTAAAACAGAAAGTTTTATATTGATATACGATTTTGTGATATCAATATCGAACTGAATGTGTGTTTTGAGTTTTGATTTCAAAATTAAATGTGTTGATTTTGTTTATTATTTCTCCTGAAATGCCGGAAATTGTCATTCTATGAATATTTGGACGGTGATACATTAAATTTGTGAGCTCTGAACGTGTTCTTTATGTTTAGTTTCTTGTTCTTATTTTTCTCAAAAATGTTTATTTCGCTACATGTTTTGAAAAACTTTTTGGGATGTGTTTCTGCTGTTTTCGCTGATGTTTATAAAATGCATGACTTTCCTAGATAATATTAATTCTACCTCATACATAATATAGTTGTTAGAATAATTGGTATTTCTTTCTGGTGTATAATTAAAGGCTCAAAAATTATAATGTGAAAAATTATTGTGGTTTACTCCTTGTTTCCCTATGGTGTGAGCAATCCGGAATTTATTTTGAATAATCCAAAGAATCCAGGCCGGATGCCGAAAGTGATTCTGGAACATGAAAGTGGAATTGTTTTAAAGCTAATAAATGGACATTGGCAAAACAAAACTTTACTTGGCCTGGAGTGTTTGGATTTAACCATATTTTTTAATAGTCTAGTAATATCCTTTTGTATGGTTACATTTTTGTCAGTAGTTAGGTGGCAATTGGAGGAGTAGTGCCAAAAATCATGAAGAACAGGAAGTACCCAACTGCTTTTAAAGGCAAACTATCCGGCCGATCATTTGACAAAAAAGACATTTTAACCTCCATGCAACCAAGTTGACAGAATTCACTACCACATTGCTAATTTTGTTGCCAGTTTTTTTTTTTTTTTTTTTTAGATTGCCCCAACTGTTCAATAATGTTTGTTTTACCATCTCTAAACCCTTTATTCCTCTTGAATCTGGTATTTAGGAAGAAAGTGTTTCACCTAATTATTATGTATTATATTTCAGAGGCATGCTGTCCAGACTGAATTCTGTTCCATCAAGCTGGTGGACATGTAAATTTCGTAACATCTCTTCCTCATCCTGTCGCCTAACCTTTAGGGAAACAGTTGTATCCATCAAACCTTGCCCTTTAGTTTTTGTACATTGTAGATGGAAAAGCAATAATGAACAGGACTCAACTCTAATTAAGTCGAAAAATAATGAAAGTGCTCAACTTACTGTTGCTGAAAAAGGTAATACAAACCTCAATCCCCATAATATTTTTGATTGAATGTTTTACCATATTATATCAAAGCATTGTTATTATAAATGTGCAATGCAAATTGAGAACGTTAAGGGATTTAAAAAATTCTTGCATTGTTTTTCTTCTAATTACATATAAAGCAACTTTGGCTGAGAGTATCTTTTTAAATTTCATAAAATTGGGGAACTTTTTTAAACACACTAGCCCAATAAAATTTCTTATAGTGATAGTTGTGGTAAATGGGTCATCCCCTCCCCCTCAAACTAAAATATGTACTGGATATTTCATACCTACTTGCATTGATCATGTTACATTTTGTCACACTGACGGGTTTTGTGTATATTTGAGTTTTACTTCATTTCTTTTCAAGATTATAGAACTAATATAAAATAGATTTCCAGAATGGTTTGTTTATCAAGTAACTCACTTACCCCCTCTTAAGTTTTGCTTGCTTTCAATCTAAATAAAGAATGGTTAGCCCACTTACCCCTTCTTATGGGGCAAGTGGAACACTCATCTGATTTTTCAAATAAAGACTAGTTAGAAATTTTTGTTTTTTAATATAGTCTTAAGTAAAATAAGTCTATAAATTCAAATTTAACCATTTCAAAAATTTTCTATTAAGCTTCAGAAATGTAGTGTTCTAAAAAGGGGTTGCACTTAACCCAACCAACCCTATCAGAAAAGAATTAGTCACCTTTCTCAAGGTTTACTTATAAAGGCTAATGCCAGCTGATGCATGTTTCCTAGATCCTTACAATTTTATGACTCCATATTTCACTACCCCTTTGAACTCCCATCTTTTGAAACTTATATAAGACCAACCACAAATTGCTATATTGCCCTTCTAATTAAGCAATCATGATCCATGTGTCAATACCATTTTGAAGCTAATGGGTGAGATTTAAGTGTTCTAATGTTGCAGGGCCGTATCCAAGGGGGGGGTTTTAGGGGTTCAAACCCCCCCCCCCCGAAATTTTGACATCAATTTTTATACTGCTATTTTTCTTGAAAATTATGTCTCACAAGGAGCGATATCCTCTTCGGGTATAACCCAAAGGGTCTCAAAATGAGTCAAAACCCTACTTTTAAGGGTAAAATTTCCAAAATTTTTCTGGGGGAGGACCCCCAAACCCCCTCGAAATTTTGAAATGTATTAAGTATACGGTTTTTCCTTCAAACTTGTGGGATTTACAAGGAGTGGTCCTCTTTAATGTAACCTAAAGTGTCTCAAAATGAGTTAAAATGCCACTTTTAGGGGAAAAATACAAAAAATATTCTGGAGTAGGAACCTAAAAACCCCCTTAACATTTCGCCATTTATTACAATATACCTTCTTTTTACCTTGAAAATTCGGGCGTTTACAATGAGTGGTGCTATATGGGTGTAATCTAAAGGGTCTCAGAAATGAGCTAAAACACTCTTTTGAGGGGCAAATGTCCAAAAATTTTCTGGGGGAGGACCCCCAGACCCCCCTTTTACTTACAATTCATATTGTTTATACAATTTTGAAATTTAGTGCATCAAAATTTCAATCCAGTGTTGTCATCTAAAACTTAACATATAAAAGTACCTGTAAGGAGGTACCTCAGAAAATATTTGAGTCAAAACCCCCCCCCCCCCGAAACAAAAGTCTGGTTACGGCCCTGTAATGTTGTGTTTTTCCAAAAAGGGGAGTGAGGACGTGAGATGATTTACTGTACCTAGTCAGTTAATCATTCACAGAGAACTTTTTACAAAACTTAGAGGGGTGAGTGTTCATAACTAAGAAGGCAGCATTTTGTTATTGGTTTACATGATAGGGATGTGGGAAATTTTGAACAAAGGCTAATGGATAATTTATATATTGAATGAATAATAATGAAATCAATCATTTTAGAATTTTTTTTTATCTATAATAGTTTTCATATTGTTTTGATAAAGCTGTAAAGCAATATAATCCTTTCACTTATTTAAGTAACCACTCCTCTTAAACATTTTTTATTGTATCATATTTGATTACTTAAATGTTTAACTTCTTAATTTCTAATCAATTTTCATTCTTTGGTATTTAGTTAAGCAAACCACTAAAGATGCTGGTTACCTTGGGGTCATTATTACGGGGATTGGAGTAACAGGTCAGTTATTTTTCCAAGTTTAATTTGCTCGTGCTTAATTGTTCAAGAAGTATTAATATTTTGATCTTACAAATTTCAGGTTTACTGTTTTTTGCTATTTTGAGGGAGTTGTTTTCCAGACAAAGCCCCAACTCTATTTACAGTGATGCATTAAAAATTTGCCGAAGTGACCCAAGTATTTTAGATGCTCTTGGGGAACCAATCAAAGGATATGGTGAACTATCTTCTCGAGGTCGCCGTAGGCATGTTAGGTAAAATTTAAAAATTTCACTTAATTATACCTTTTATTTCAATTTTGAGCATAGGATGTCTGTTTTCCATCCCACTCTATTTGTGGCTTTATGTATTTCACCTCTTTCCATGATTTATTGTCCTCTTTGAGTTCTGCTTTGTCCCATTCTAGAGTTTCTTTCCCCAAATTTTTTAGTTCAGTTAGGCACTTCCATATGATATTAAATCTTTTTCAACAAATTTTAAAAATTAATTTTTGTTTTACCTTTATTTTAAATTTCACATAAGTAAATTCTTAAGGTTTCTCTATTGTATACCCATGTAGAATATTTTTTTTCTGACTTAAACAACCAGCATCAGAAATATTTTACCATGCTTTTGTTAGCTTACTTTCTTTTTTGTCTGTCTGTTCGCGTGAAACATTGAAATAGAATTTACAGCCATATTGACCATCGCGAGTAAGATCGAAGCTAACTCGAGGGTAGGATAGCTCGAGAGTAAGAAGGGTGGGACTTGTAAGAACACTTCTGATTGGACAGTGTAGACACATGGCAGTTTGTGCGATCGAACCTCGGCTTCCCACATTCTCTATAACATAATTTCAATCTTATTTTAAAAATACTTACCGTAATTCAAATATTCTGAAAAACACCTCTCCAAAATTAAGAAATTTTTCAAGTAATTTAAACGGATTATCGAATAAAAAGAAAGGTTTTTAAAACTGGGGAAATCAGTGCTTACTAAATTATCTTATACTAGAATACCAAAAGTCATATTTGCGGGGCGCCATCTATGAATATGAACACGAACTCAAAACGTAAATCAGTATTACTTTGAAAAGGTTTTACTCGAGAAAGTTGAGGTGTCACACAACTTAGTTTTTACTCGGGAGTTAAGACTGGTCGATAACGTTAACGCTAGGATGCGAGGTTTTACTCATACTTGCGGTTTAACTTGCAATGGTCAATACGGCTGTTAAACTAACTTCCCTGTAAGCTAGAGACTTCAAACTCCATGCATTATTCTAGTATGGATGACTGAAATGGAAATGTTATTTTACTTGTTTGTTTAGATATGCTTTCATTGAACCTCCAGGGGGACTCTAAGTGTTTTCTCATTTCAGAGTCTGGCTCGGTCAAAACTGATCAAAATTCTTTGAAATTTCTCTTGAAGAATCCTTGCTATTATATGTTGAAAAATAGTGCACAAATTTTAGATAATGAATTTTATTAAGGTGAAAATCCCCTTTACCATGCCCTGTGACCATGCTTACCAGTCAAATAAATTAGTAAGTAAAGACTACATAAGGCAACTGAGAAAGTATTCTGATTTCCTCTTGATTGTTTCTTCTCCTAAGTCAAAAAGCTCAAGATTGTAAATTTATATTGATTATCTCTATAAGGAAAACAAGATATTTTTTTAAGTTTTACTACTAATAAAACAAGTTCAATCATCGAAAACCATTTTAAGTTGATTGCAAAACTTAACAAAAATACTTGACTAAAAAGGAAATTATAATTATTGAAATAAAAACTTTTTAAAACAGTCTAAGAAGTATAAAATAATTTTTATAGATCCTAAAATATGAAAAACATGAGGTGAATACGATAGATTTCTCATTGAAAGTACAGTTCAGGTCGTAGCTGTCGAGAACTTTTCATATCAATTGCAATGCAATAAAACTGATAGTGACTTTAGGTGACCTATGTATGCATAAATTTTGTATTGCATTCCCCAGGTGTGTTTTTGTTTTACAAGGAGTTAGTCAATATTCTTTTACCCATACCATCCCATCCATTTTAAACACAGTTTTTTAAAAAGTTATTTAAGTCAGTGGTTTTTAAACTGCCTACCATGGCTCCCTGGGGGGCCAGAGCATATATTGTATTCACATCCTCTTCCAATCTAGAAAAACACCCCATTTAATCAATTTTTCAGCTTAATTTTTGAGACCTAATTTCCAAAATGTTTTGAAGAGAACTTCAAATCTGTATTAGTTATCCTATAGTTTTGAAACTAAGATTTTTTAAAATTTATCTTTAGTCTTTGAAATAGTGGAATTTCCTAGCATATACTTTGCTTTGATTTGTCTCTGTACTAAAAAATCTTGTAATATTCAAAGACATAAGAAATGTTAAGTAAATTGAAATTGAGAGGAAAATTTTCAAAATTTAGGCTCAATTTATCAATTAAGTTTATTATCATTATATGCAAAATTTAGGTATTAAGGGTTAAGTGGGGGTTAATTTAAAAACAAGTTTTAGAAAACTAGTAGATATTTGGTTGTTTGTACATTTTATCAGCTTTTAATTTAACTGTATAACCAAGTTAACAATGGAAAAATTGTTTTATAACCAAGTCTGAAATTTTAAAAAATTGAATATTTTCATTTTTTTAAGTGTTCTCTTTCTTAGAAAAGTGTCATCAAAAAGGATTTTTAGTTGGTAGGATGATTTTTAGATGTTGCCTTATTCTGTTTGATTTCAATTAAATCTGAAAATAAAAAAAGTCTTGACTTGGTTGTATGTTAATCAAGTGCTTTTTAGGCTGACAAAAAATGAGTTATTTATGGTCAAATTCCAAAATATTTTCTGGGGGTAAGATACCCCAGGCCCCCTTACATAGTATTGCACTATTTTAGTAAAAGTAGTAGAAAAGTAATAATCTTTATTGGATCAGCAAGAAATTGCTACTTCTATTATAATTTGTTTCTTTTTAATCATCGCTAATAGCTTACAAATAGGTATAAGAAAATATGAATAGGTGCAATGTGTTTTTTCTTTTTTGTGTGTTAGATTTGTAACTGGTTATAAGTATTTACCTTTCTTTAAATTATTTTAAAATTTTTCAGCCATTTAGAGTATGAAAAAGATGGGAAAAAATATATGAGGATGAAATTTTATGTTGAAGGCTGTAGAAAAAATGGTACAGTTCATTTAGAAATGGTAAAAGTAAGTATTATTGTAAAAATGTCTTTCAAAAGGTTTCACATTATTATATTATTTTCCATTTTGAAAACTTGTAAAGCTTTTGTTTTGGTTAAATAGAGTTATACCATGATACCTATATTTTTACCTTTTTTAAGTATATCTATACTTATGCAAAATTAAGTAAGTCTAGAAGTTATACTTTATTGTCTGTATCATTATTTAGTTCTTATAAATGTTATTTTAATTTCTGGAAATGCTTTTAATGATTAGTAATGTAATTTTCCTGGAAGTTTTAGTGCTTATAAATGCTTTGGCAATGTTAAAAAATAATGATATTTAAAAAATATATATTTTATTTTCAGGGAGATAATTCCAAGTATGAATATAGGTACTTGTTTGTAGATATTGATGGCTATTCTCCTAGAACCATTATTTTAAAAGACAACCGTCATTTTGATAAAAACTCTCCAGAAAGTTTTAATTTGACTTAAATTTTAATAGTTTATTTATAAGTATATGAATGCATAAAAGTACTGTTTATTATTTTAAATAAAATATATTTTTGATGATTTAAGTGCAACCATGGGCAGATTTATGAGGTACATTAAGGCAGGTTTTGATTATCCCCCAACTCTTAGAATATTCCATTGTTCATAATGATAAAGGATGTTTCTATAAAAATTAGGGTAGCATGCATCTGCTCTCCCTCTTAAATACACCCATGGTGTTGAAGCAAATGAAAAGTTATCTATATTTACCTAAAAATTTTCTGACTGATAAAAATTGTTCTTGTAAGAACGACAACATAAAAATTTTAACTTAGTCCACCTATGCCATCAAAGTGTGTAAAAATATAAATTTAGTATGTGAACTGTTTATACTAGTTATAAAAATGTCATCTTCTATCTCTGTGTGTGCTTCTTCAATTTAAAAATTAAACTCTCACTTCTTAATTTTTATTTAGTCCATAACTGATACATATTGTAAAGAAGTAGTAACACAAGTCTCATATTTTTCTCATTTTTTACGATGCATAGTCAAAATTATTTTCAGTAATACATTTAGCAAAATTATTTTGGCATTTCTTTGTGTTTCTAACATTTTGTAGTTAGTCTGTAACATTTGATATTTGCCTTTAATTCTGTCTGTAACTTAAAAGGATTTCCATTATACCCTATGCTGGTACTAACCTAGCAGCATGATATTTTTTTTTTAATTTAATAAATTTAAATTCACATAAAATATGTATAAAAAATAAACCTCTATGGTTACATTATTTTTTTTTTTTGCAAAATGTGACCATATCTGATAAAGACTTGCTTATTTCCGGCTCTCGCTGTAGCAAAAAGCACCAACAACTAAAACCAACCAACCAACTTGCTTATTTCATCCCATGACATGCACACCCATGCACAGTTGATATTTTTAACATCTTAAGGCTGTATTCACCACTACCTGACCTATGGTTATCCTGGAATCAAATCTTCTAATTGGTATTTGAAAAAGAGAAACAAGTTTTAAGCCAATCAGAGTTGTCGAAGAAGCTTGATTCCAGGTTAAGTTTGTGGTGAATACAGCCGTAAGTCTTCAAACATATCCAAGTAACTCTTTTTAGCATAAGCATGATATGATATCTCACCTTTTCTGTTGCTGTTTTCTCTAAAACTAAGTGTTGTAGAGGTACAGTTCAACACTCAAGAAATCTCTCTTTTGAAAGTTTGGGCAGACTTGTTGAAACACCCTGTGTATTATCTAAGTGGATCCAAAAGAACTTGAATGGTATAGCTATGCAATATCAGGTTTCTAAAACCAAGTACAGGGTAATTCTTGCCCTAGTTATGACATTTCAAGACCTGGGATTTATACAATTAGGAGCTGACCATTTTTAAACTTGTAAAACTGTATTAACAAGGCATTCAAAATTTCATTTTTATGACCAATCAAATAAAATAGTAATCAAATAAAACTATGACATTACAAATGTCTAGTGTTCGGCAACTAGTGGTCAAAAAATAGTTAACTACTAACTGGTTTGGGAAATTGTAGTTGTAACTAGTAAACTATTTTTTCCCGGGACTAGTTGCAACTAGTAGTTAACTATTTCCCAAAGTAGTTAACTAGTCTATTTAATTTCATAACCTACTTTTTGGCAAAATTCTAATACATCTTTCTTATCTATGTCACAAAAAAACGTTTATACTTCAAGCAAAAATGGTCTTTATTTCTGGTATTTGAGTACTCTACCTTTGATAAAAATCTTAAATATCTTTTTAAATTTTATATAACATTTTTTTGAAGTAGTTGAAAATTTTAAAGTAGTTTTAACTAGTAGTTGATAAAAAAAGTAGTTGATCGGTAGTTAACTACTAGTTGCAACTAGTTCTAGTTAACTAGTGCCAAACACTACAAATGTCAAATTCTTTGTTCAAACGAAAAATTAAAAAAAAAATTAATTTCAAGAAAGACTATTTTAGGTATAAAAATCATTAGCATGTTATGAGAAAAACTAGCACTAAAAAAATATATGATCAGTCACCTGGCAGATAACATAAACTTTTATGAAGACTTTTATTTCTAACTAAAATTCTCTTCAACACATTAAAATTAATTTGTTATTTTATGATTCAATTAGGTTCTTAAGTATTTGATTCTCTATTAATTTTAATGTATTATCTATATGCAAAGCTGTATCCCAATTTTTGTGGCTATTGCTTGGGCCTACCCAGGACTCTTAAATTAAACCAGGACTTTTCTCTAAACAATATTCTTATACATCTTCGTATGAAAAGTTTGATTTAACACTATTTAGATAATAGTTTATTTTTATTACTTTTAAAATAATTTATTTTGGAACACACCGTATGTGTCAATTATGAATTTTGCTGAACATTTTTCAAACAATTAAGTGTATAGGAAATGGATGGCAATTTTTGTACTGAAGAGGTCATCTTCAAATTCCTACAGTAAAAATTGGGACAAAGAATTCATTATTGACGCATTTTGAAAAAAAACCCTCTTAAGGACAAAAAATTTATACAAGTTTTATAAATAAGCTAAAACAGTGTCATGAAGACATCTCAGAGGTGCCACAAAGAGCTCATAACAGGATGGATTTTTAAATATATACAGTTTCAATTGGGATAACCAAACGTTTTTGTGAATATCTTGAAAAGACTAGTTGCTAGTTTTACAGAAATTATATTAGAGGAAATAGCAGAAGTTGCGTGTAAATAAATAGCATTTATAATTTAATTTCCAAGTACCTGTATTAATGCCTATTCCACGATTTGAACATTCTTAAATTTTTATCTTCAGTCAGTTGCAGCCTTTTGGAAAATATTGAAAGGTCTTTTCCATTATGAAACAAATAGCTATTTTTTTTCTAAGTAGTTTGCTTCTTATTTAATTGCGTTAAAAAAGATAAAATGTGTTCCTTTGTCTTGAAGAAATATTCCAGAGATAAAAAGTGGATTTAGAGATGGACATAAAATAGCTTACAGAAAATGTGGAAATATCACCTAGGCAAAAAAAAATTCAGAATATGCACATAATATAACCCCTTATGTAATGAATGGGATGTCATGAAAAAGTTCCAATTCTTCATAGAGCACTGTGAAATGGAGAAGTTTGGGGAACACCTGAGCTAAAACAATTTATACCCCCAACTGTTAGCCCACAATAACCCATTTTTTATTGCTTTTGGAAAAAAAATTTCCATGCTCTAACACCTCAGGATTGCTTTGAGGTCCCCTCTTCCTAAGGGGATTCTGAATAGTCTTTGGGTAGTAAAATCACTATAATTTTTTCCCATGAGTTGAATCGCCTCTGTATGTTAAGGCTGGTTTAGACTTTTCACTTTCGATGTTCAAATAGAAGGATGAGATCACAATTTATCCAATGATACTGCTTAAAAATCAGAAGCAATATCTGAAGAGTAATTTGAACATAACTCTGTTATTTTCAGCAGATATTAGTCAGTTATAATTTTATTTTAAAACCTTTCTGATCATCTTGAAATGGAAGGACAAGCACATGATATCTAATAACTCTTATTTCTTCAATTTAACCTTAGGATACTCCATTTATCCCTACATAAAAAGATTACTGCTTGAAGAATAAATTTGAAAAGTAATCTATTAAACCACAGTGTTCATATAAACAACCAATGACAATGAATGAGTCTGTGATATGTGTGAATATGCTAGTAAACATGATCACTGAATTTAGTGATTCATGAGTGTGAATCACTTTTGATGAAAATCGAAAGTGAAACAGTGTAAATGAGTCTACTGTATTACCAAAAGAGAAAATCATTGTTTTTATTTAGACAATCTATTTAATACAACTTGGATACAATAAATTTTGCCTAGTTCTGGTACATAAGCCCATAGCTTATACACGTTTTAATGTTGCCAAAAGCTTTAATATCATGCCAGTCTATTTGATGGAAATTTTATTTCCTTAGTATTGAATTTGACAAATTTAAATCAAACACATGTTTTATGTAGAGTAAATTTTAACAAAAACATTTTAAGCAAAAGTATCTAATTTCTTAACCCTTTCTCGACAGGGCCTTAGCCACTGAATTGTTCCTATTAGACAACATATAAAGAAGAAACTTTTCTTTGGGAAAAGGATCTGTGTGTAGTTACATAAAATTTAAAAAACACAATTAAATCAAATTTTGTGTCTAAACTTTACACATAATGAGTAGATCATATAGTTAATGTAGAGTGAAATTAAAATATCTTTATTCTATGCTACATAAAATTTTACAAAACAAATCTGTGAATTACGTACTTTAACAAAACGTAGAAGGTATATCCAAAAATGAACAGATTTTGTTTTAACTCATTAATAATTCATTATCATAACCCACTTTTCTCTTTGCTGAAAATGATAATCTTATCCTTAAAATTGTTAAATTCTGATTGCATAGGTCAACAAAAAAAATGGTCAGGTTCAAAAAGCATTATTACTCCCAAATGAACAAGAAAAATTGAAGTTTCTAAAATATAAAAAAAACACGTTAGATTATAAAAAAATTAAATTAAATTAAATTAAAATATCTTTATTCTATGCTACATAAAATTTTACAAAACAAATCTGTGAATTACGTACTTTAACAAAACGTAGAAGGTATATCCAAAAATGAACAGATTTTGTTTTAACTCATTAATAATTCATTATCATAACCCACTTTTCTCTTTGCTGAAAATGATAATCTTATCCTTAAAATTGTTAAATTCTGATTGCATAGGTCAACAAAAAAAATGGTCAGGTTCAAAAAGCATTATTACTCCCAAATGAACAAGAAAAATTGAAGTTTCTAAAATATAAAAAAAACACGTTAGATTATAAAAAAATGATAGGTTATTTTTTACCCAATTAATCTTTTAAAAGGGTCTAACCCTTCCCAAAATGAAAATATGCAGCAGAAAAAGGCAGTTGAGGTGTTAGCGCCCACGAAACACCCGCGGAAGAGTTTGGAAGACTTGAAGCACACTCATGCTTTTAAGTTTAAAAACTATATTGTTCTTATATTTTAAGTCTTTCCTAAGGAGAAATTCTTTGGTTTGTTAGTAACTGACTAGTTTTGAGAGGATTCGCAGTTTCAAGCTATTAATAGATGCACAGCTGAGGATAACAATATGCAGCACTTTAGATTAAACTGGTACATACATACAAAAAAAAGTCAAAATATCCACTATTATGTATTTTACCTAAATTTTGATTTATTAATCATCACACTTTAGAGCAGGGATGGCCAAAGTGTCACGGCGGAGCTAAATCAGAGGCACGCCAAGACATTGAATATTTGGAAAAATATTAAAAAAGTCAGATAAATGAGGTTTCAATGCTTCAGCTCTTTTCTTAACTCAGTTCTTCTTTTACAATTAGACCTTGGTTAATCTATTGGATAACCTAAAAACTTGCACAATTCTTTTTTTTTTTCACTAAGGTATTAACCAAAGATTTTTTGTTTAATTTTGTATAATTTTTCTCAAGTTACTGATTCTGGTGATTTTCAAGTGGTTTCTTTTAACAACGTTGTGAAATGTGTTACAAGTTAGTTTTAAGGAAGAATTCCTAAAATTTTTCAAAGGAGTACCCCCAAAATATTTTTTAAAATTTCCACAACTCAGACCTACATGAGGAACAAAATGTATTTGTATATGCATAAAATTTTGTTTCCCAAATAGTGGCACTTCTTTACAAAAAGGTTACCCACCCCTGCTTAAGAGTTAAGTAAATAAATTATTTCAGTCTTTTGATAACTCACCCTTTAAAGCAGGGGTTCCGAACCTGGGGGTAATTACCCCCCGGGGGGTAAACACGCTATTCTTCAGGGGTAACAGAGAACAATTTGTTAACCGAAGGCTGAATCCTGAATCCTTCTTCAGTGAAATCAACAATCTGAATATTTCTATGCAAGGGAATATGACGAATATTTTGACAGCGCAGGATAAAGTTGCTAGTTTTATACGTAAATTAGAACTTTACCAACGCAGAGTGCAAGCTGGCGATGTGTCGATATTTACACTACTCTATGAGCAATTGGTAAATACCGAAGAAAACAAAATCACATTTGAAAATGCCGTGGATCAACATTTATCTGCAGTAATAGAGTCACTGAAGCAATACTTTCCGGATTTAGATACTCGTCAGTCCAACTCTTGGATATTAAGACCATTTTCTACTGATGATGACATTATTAAAGACTAAGATGTAGCGGCCAAAGTAGAATTTCTTGGACTGCGCGAGAATAGTACTTTCAAAGTAGAATTTCAAATGTATGATCTCAGCAGATTTTGGATTAAAGCAGGTGCCGAATATCCTGCTATAGCTGTTATAGCTATAACAGAGCTTTAAAAATGATACTAGTACCTTTTGCCACCACTTACAGATGCTAGAGTGGTTTTTCAACTTTAGTTTCATTGAAAACAAAGGCCAGAAACCGTCTCAATGTGGAACATGACATGAGATGTGCTTTAAGTGACACTAAACCTAACATAAAAAAACTTGTAAACGCAAAACAATTTCAACCCTCACACTGATTATTATTATTAATTCATAGTTAAAATATCGTAATAGTGTTGTGTTTTTATGTAGCCACAATGTATCCAGTTTTCTGACTAACTGCTGGGCAATGACAACTTTGTAATTAATAAACATTAGAATTCGCTTGCATTGAGTGTTTTTATAACATTTTAAAATTGGGGTAAAATTTGATATCCTAACAGGTTACAGGGGTAGCAGTATTATAAAGGTTAGGAACCACTGCTTTAAAGCATTGTGTGTGACCATCCCTGTTCCCAATAGTGATGGTTACATGATAATCAAACATAGGGCCTAATCTGGAATATTTAATATAAGACCTTTTGACCATTTAAGACTAATTGAAGATGATTTTTTCTATTTATGTTTATTAGGAGTGTATAAAATTGTTTAAAATTCTAAATTGTTAAGTAATAAGGAATTAAAGCAAATTAAGAGACTGTTAAAAAAATAATGATGCAAGGATTCCAGGTAAAATATTTATTTAATGGAGAACGATTTTTACCACATACATTATATAAATAACTTATTAAAATGTAACATACATCATAAATATACAGTTTGAAAATGTAACATGATTAGAAGGTTTGTTTGATATTTGTGATTACATAAAGTAACCAAATGAGGAAACAAATAAATGCTCACTATTAAGAAAATTAATAGTAAATAAAATAACAATTTGGTTTCACATAAATCGACCTTTTGACATGCAGGAAATTTGAAGCAACTTGAATAACGTTTGGTGCAACGTACCATCAAAAAATATTACATACTCTAATGACATGACAGCAATCAGACCCAGGACAATAATATTTTACAATTTTAATATAAGCTTCAAAGATGATTATTTACAAATACTAAAAATAATTTTCTTGCAAATCTACACTTATCTTTCTTTAGCAAAGCACTTAACCCATATTTTACAAAGTCAAAGCCCTCACCTAAATTTAAACTGTGACAATAGTATTTTGTTTATGAACATTATACTATTTTTATTCATATAGGAAAATCCAGAACTTGTTCAAGACACAATCAAATACAACACTTTGAATACTGAAGCACTGGATGTTGAATAGCAGTGTTTCTGGTCACATATAAATCAAGATTTCTTAATTACTTCTTGACACATACTTTGATGTTATAAAAATTTAGACTTTTAAAATTATATCTCTTTATTAGTGATAACATCAAACTAACCTTTACAAATGTTTTAAAAAGCAACAAAATATATTTTTAGCAACTTCCAATGTTACTAATAAAATTAATACAAAATTCTTAAATTTGTGTAGTTCTGTGATCAGTTCATTACATAACTGCATCAAATTGCATGACTTTGCAACACACATGCAGTACCTAATATTAAAAAACAATGGATGAATTACACTATTTAATTACTATTAAAATGATCACACTGTAGACTACAATTAACAAAATCTATTATTTCTAAAATGGGAAATAATATATTTGCTTTTATCTACAAATGCTATCATTCAAGATATAATTTTAAAATAGTTTTCCCAATTAAAATATTTAAATACACGAATATTTTTCAGTAAAATATGTCCAGACGATGCTACACATCCTTCCCTGACACCCAGGTACATGGCCAACTGTTGAACAAGTGAGGCACACCACAATAGTGTGAAGCAACTCTAATCTATATTATAGTCCTAAAGAAAAGGGTTGTTTGTTTGCGGACTTGATGAAAAAGGTGCTGCTGTTGGTAAACCCATAGCAATTCCAGGGGTAGGCATAACAGGCGGTACTACGATACCAGCTGAAATTGGTGGTATTTGCATCTGAGCTCTTAGTTGATTGATAGTAGGGGGAGGTGGCCTTATAGCTTGAAATGGATTTGGATTATTTACTGGTGGTGGAATGCCAAATGGATTACCTGACCCGAGTTCTAAAACAAATTGTATCATGAGCATAACAAGAATGAATGGAACAAATAAATCTATGAATAAACACTTAATGAGAACTATAAACGAAAAAATTGCACTACTCATACCTCTTTCAGATCCATGAGAACTAACAAGTGCATCCAAGTTTACCAGGTTGGAATTAGGTCCTAGAAATGTTTCAGGTGTTTTTCTATTATTGAAATTTTGACCATTTTCTCTGACTTGAAAGGAATTGGTAGCAAAAGACTCTTTTAGCTCAGCCATATCAAATGGATTTGGTGTTCCTCTGTTAGTACTGGTATCTATATATGAAAAGCAATAAAGTAAAATACTTCAATGACTGACAAACATTTCATATACCATTGATGTACACAGGCATGTGAGAAAAAAAATTATGGTAAACTTGGAATCTTTAGATGCCTTTGGCTTGTTGAGCAATATAATTACTAAGCCATGGTACAGCTACTGCAAAAAAAAAAGTTGCAGTGGGCATTGCAAGCTAACAGGTGGGGTTAGAAAGATGCTTACGTTATTTTTTATGGTTTAGTATATGCTTGAAAACTAATTGACTATATTTCTTTCAGAGGCCATCAACACAACGCAATAAAAAGTGCAACTTTTTCAAACAAAATATTTATTGTTTGGCTATTTTTGTTCATTTATTTTTGTTTCTAAGAATAATTTATTTTTTAATTTAAAGTATTTGCAACATTATAAGGTATGAAATCTGAAAATTATAGAATGGGACATTTTGTAGGTTAAATGTAGCAAAATAAGGAGAACAACACCATATTTATGGGAAAATAAAAACACAGGGCTCCCAGCAGACTTTGTGTGTCTTTAGAGAAAAAAAGAGACCTAATACCTTAAAAATAGAGAAAAAAGAGACCAAAATTTGTTTGTCAGAATTTAAGCATCGTATAAAAATCAATCATTGAAACAAAAATTTCAGAGTTTTACCCTTGTAATATAGTTAATGTTTTAAAATTAATGTAGCAATTAGGAAGATGATTGATTGCCAAAGTATACTTTCAAAGTAATTTTTTAATGTTGGAATGAAATATTGGGAGAATTCTTCAAAGAGTTAAAATCAGAAAGTGCACTTTTCGTTTTCGCAACTTGAATCAAATAAAAATTGAAAAACTATGAAGTTGAGAACCAAGATTTTCTATGGGAGAACCCCAAACCTCCCTTTGAAATTCTGACATTGATCTATATACCCTAATTTCCTTGAAATTCTGTGGCTTACAAAGTGCAGTCCTCTTTGGATAACCCAAACTTGTAACCCAAAGGATCTCAAAATAAGCTAAAACACTGCTTTAAAGTATCAAATTTCCAAAATTTTTTGGGGAGCACAAGATTTGAGACTCTTATTGTACACATACACGTACTATCAGTATGTCTTAAAAATTAGCATGTAAAAGCTCTCGAGTAGTACCTTGTAAATAATGTTGAGTCAAATTCCCCGAAACAAAAGTATGATTATGGGCCTGACACCGAAAACGAGTTTGACACTGTTTTCAAGGGGCAGATTTAAAAAAAAATTTGGGGACAGCCCTTGGATACCTCTTCTCAATATGGAGCCTTTGATAATTCACAGAAAACTGTTTTTTGATGGCCTTTGGACTTCAGAATTTTTTTTTGTGTTGATGAATATTTGAAGACAAACTTGTGATTAAAAGCACCTAATTAACATAGAGTAATTAAAAATAATGATGAAATTATAAATGCATTTGGGTAATTACAGAAAATTCATTGATATATTATAATGGATTTATTCCATTGGACCCCCAAAGGAAAATCCTGTCTACGCCCCTGAATAAGGATGATATCATAAGGTCATAATTATCTTGTATGCCCCCATAACATAATCAAAACAGGATAATATTCTTAATTTGTATCACGCTTTCAGACAGTTTTCCAGATACCATTTTTTCCATGATTGCTGTACAATTTTGTATATTTCCCTAATAGATGCCTGTATATACAGGTCTGCCAACCAAAAGCTGTTTTAATAATTTTTATCAAATTTCCATGTATTTTGGAGTGCTAATAACAAAAAATTATATTGAAAATGTTCTAAACACCAAGATTTGACACAAATTACAAAGTTATTATCAATTATTTCTTTTTTATTATTATTAATTGCTTTATTTCACACTCATAAGCCATAATCAAAATTTTGTGGGGGGTTGGAGGGAGGAGAGTTGATTCAAAATTACCTCCATCAGAACCCCATAATTTTGTAACTGGTTTGTGTAAAATGTGAACCTAAAGTAAAGATAGGGGAATGGGGGTCTTTCAGTGGAAAATGTTTGGAAATTTGAGCCTTAAAAGTATTGTTTTAACTCATATTAAGACCCATTGTATTACACCCAAAGGGACATAAGAGACCAGTGTTATTCCTAGGATTTTTTTGCATGAGTAAAAATACTCCTTGACTTTTTTTTTTAGAAGGAGTGAAGTTCAATTATGAGGAGTGAAATACGAAAATAGCATAAACTACATATACAGACACACGAAAACCGCAATCAAACTCCCGAAGCATCAGAACAATGAATGAAAAAAATTACTAATGACTGTACTGTATGAAAACAATAAAAACCAATGAGAATCGTCTAGATTTAGCAGAAGCAGATAACGTGATCCTGTCCCTTATCAGTAGCTAGCAGCTACTGTAGCTGCTAAAAAAAAGCACCTGTAACCTCAACCATAGAGAGTGCTAATCTACTAATTTTTAGCAGCTACTTTTAGCTGCTATTTTTCCTTAACGAACGTAACTGCTAAATTTTCAAAAAATAGCAGATTTGCCCACCTCTACTGGAAACACCATCAAGCCAAATGGTGGATTTACTGCCAAATATAGTAATCTCACCCATGGCCAAAAAATGTCAACTTTAATGGGTTTTTTTTCGGGAGCTGTACTAGGTAATATTTTATATACCATTCCGATTAGGTACAGTGATAAAGGATTGAAGTTCTTAAACCATTTAGTATACATCAGTGGTTCCCAACTGGTGGTCCGTGAAAGTCTTGGAAGTGGTCCGTGGACTCGGAAGCACACAAAAAAAATCAGATAAATGATATAAATTTGAATGAACTGAACAAAAAAAAATTAAATACTATGTAAATTGTGGGGATATCAGTCACCACTAAATTGTTAACAATACTTTCTTGTACTATAAATATTCAAACTGAATTTTGGAGTTCTGAAAATTGTGGGACACAATTTTGTGGTTTCCCAAAGATTTACTTATCTCACAACAAAATTACTAAATCTCGTGAGATGTCATTAAACTTTTCTTAAAATATAGTTGGATTTCAGTGTATTATATAAATTTTTATGCTGATAATCAACTTTTATCTTGAAATTTTGTAAAGATAAGGATTTTAAGCTACAAAGGTTGGTCCTTGAAGATTCCAATTTTAGACTTAATGGTCCACGGACTTCTCTGAGTTGGGAACCACTAGTATACATAAAAAAGCTTGTTGATTTAGTCATAATTTAAATATGTAATGACTATTCATATAAAAGTCATGTTTCTTAATCAGCCTACATTCATATAGATGTAAAATGTTGATAAAGTAAAACCTAGAATTCAATAAAAATGTTTTTGAAATTAAAGAACACGAAGAAAGGAGGGTGATATGGATTTCTTTTCTTACCAGGAGAGCTCATAGCTGATCTTTTACTAAGCAAATCATAATCATCAAGTTCTCCATTAGAACGACCCCCAAGGGCTTCAAATGAAACACTAGCTGAAGTTGACATTCGAGGGACCCATGATGTTGCACCTATAAAAAAATTCAATATTTCATTCAATCCAATCTGGTTATGCCATGCATTTAAAAAAAGTAAGAGATGTATTTAAATTATGTTTAAAACAACAGTTAAATAATTTCTGGCATGTGTTCAGAATTTTACCTGTAGGTGGTACAGGGGGAGAAGCAGTACCACCCCAAGGGTCTGTTGTTGAAACAGTTACAGGACTTGCAGACTGCCATGGATCAGGTGCCTGTACCTAGAGTAAATATAGGGTAGTTATGAAAAAAAAATTAATTACATTAGAGATTATCTTTTAGTCTGGGCACTGTTAGTGAGTATTTGAGCTACATTTTAAACATTGAGCAGGAGATTAAAAACACTGTGGTATACTTAATTAGGCTACACACATGAACAAAACCAAAATACAATGCAAATGCTACTAAAATTAACCTATTAAATTTCCTAAAATATAAATTTATTCAATTTTACATTAAGCTTAGGTTCAAAAGCATAATACTCACATTAGAAACAGGCATTCCCCAAGGGTCAGTTCTTTTTGATGTTGAATTGCTGGGCGATGAGCAAAGTGCCAAGAGGTCTGCAGAGGACGCCCCTTCATCAGAGCTTACTTTCGGAGTATAATTTTCTTGACTCTCGTTTAAAGCCATTTGAAGCCTAAGATCATCATTTCTCCTGAGTCTTTCTTCTTCTTCTGCTTCTTCCTTGCTCATTGCTAAAGCTAATTGAAGTTGCAATTCCTCCTCTCCAACAGTTAGGGGTCGAGCATTTTCTAATTCAGTACAAACTGCACCTATCAAATAATTAAAGAAATTTAAACTGGTAAGCACAGCTGGATTTATAAAAAATAAACTTATAGGCTTATTGGAATTTAGTGAAACTTAGTAAACTGTTAAGGCTTTAATAAATTGTTTTCCTAACAAACCAGAGTACAATACCTCGACTTGCATTACCATCAGGTGATGACTCTGCTGAATCCTTTCCTCCTGGGGAAGACTAGAAGAGAAGAGGTAAAATTAGTGACATAAAATATTTTAATCACTTATTTGCTGTACACCGGGGTCTGTTTAGAAGAAATTTGAGTCTGCTTTCGGATCCTTCATAAAATATTTCATTGTGAGAACGGACCCTTCACAAAATACTTTGTCTTAAAAATGGCCTGTTCACAAAATATTGTCTTAAAAACGAACTCTTCACAAAATATGTTAGCCTTTAAACTAGGGCTGCCCAACCTCCGGCCCTCAAGCCCCCTGAATCCGGCCCGCGAACGAAATTAGAACACCTTTTATTACTTTATTTTCCGGGGTTTTTTTTGAAAATAATTTATAATTTCTTATGTTATTTTCTCAGTTGTCAATGAAATTAAGAGAATAATGTTATTGTAATATATATTCCTAAACTTGGCTCTATTGTGTTGTCTTTGTGAAACATTTTTGGAACTTATTTTATGGAATTATTTTTCATTTAAAAATGCCAAGTTGCAAAAATACTGTAAACGAAAAGTTATAAACTGTATTGTTGTAATTAAGCATCAGTTAGCGCTTTTGCTTTTCTACTGTAATTTCATTTCTGGCCCTCCATACCTCATCAAATACCCTGAGCGGCCCTCCTCCAAAAGAGGTTGGGCACCCCTACTTTAAACTTACAGAAATTTGCTTCTGCTGTTTCCACTGAGCTACTCCCACTTAGAAAACATGGCTTTGTGATTTTTCACATTACAAATATGGGAGCCTATTTTTAGAAATTCCCGAAAAAAAGGCTTCTGGCTGAAAACAACTATTTTAACACTAACTTCAAATCACAAAATTAGATTTCACAAATAATAGAGGTAGATTTTCACAAATTTTTCAAAAACAGGACCCTTTAAAAAAAGTTTGGACAGACCCCAGGTGATTTTCAAAGGGGAGCTACCGCCCCTGGGGGGGGTGAACTTGTATTGGGCAGTAGGGAGGCAGTGGATCTGTTTTGGGCTATAAAGGGGGCGAGCATTAAGCATGTTTTAGCATTCGAACTTAATTTTATAACTTGTAAAACATTATTGTATTATTTGTCCATAGGGTTCCTCAAAAAAAAATTCCTATAGCACCATGTGGAAACACCATAGACATTCTTCTTGGGTACATGGAAATGTTTATTATTCTCAAGTTACTTGTTTCGGGAAACTTTCAGGGAATATTAAAAGATAATGGTTTCATTACAATCTGCATTAACTGTGAAGAGTTTTTAACTCTTTATGTGTCAATTAACCACATTTTATTTTTTGCAATTTTTTCAGAAGTAGCTGCAAAAAATGTCTGTCCCCCAGAGGAAGTTCTTTCTGCTCACGTACATTTCTGTGAGAGAAGTTCATCAGTGGCTGAGGAACCCATTGCAAAAGAGTTAAAAAGAGGTCGTCTGAGATGCAACATTCACCAACAAATTTTTAGCATTACCTTTTGCTACTTTAAGCAGCCTTTGAATTTAAACAGCCAGCCATCGTTAAAGGAAAATACACGCTGAACTAGGGACACACACTCACTGGGAGTCTAAAGGAAGAGTGGCTATCTCCAGCTATGCGACCTGTTTTTCTAACACTTTTTAAAGTTTATAAATTTACGTTTTATATT
The DNA here is from genome assembly GCA_963680715.1 of Tetragnatha montana. Classification (NCBI taxonomy): domain Eukaryota; kingdom Metazoa; phylum Arthropoda; class Arachnida; order Araneae; family Tetragnathidae; genus Tetragnatha; species Tetragnatha montana. The sequence continues at coordinate 25,767,478 of OY796684.1, forward strand.
GTGTTTGTTAGTAAACTGCTCTTTTTCATTCCGAGGAGCTTCATTTTTCCCACATGTTTGAAGCAAAATATATAAGGAATAGCATGTATCAATAAGTTAATCATCTGCTTATCATAAACAGTTGCTTAAAATTAAAAAATTATTTTGTAATCTATAAAATAATTGAAACATTTATTAATTAAAATTAATTCAAATATAATTATTAAGTGTTATTTCTAACTTGTCTGTTAATAAAACAATATCTATGGTGAAACCCTAATATAAATTGGTTAGTACAAAATATATAGCCTTTTTAACAAACAAAAAGTTAATTAAAGCCACGCACAACTCCTTTTTCTATAACAACCGATCTTATGACTGTCACATTCTATAATTTTTAGAATTTATACCGTATAATATTGTAAGAAACATTATTTAAAATTTTTTTAAGCATACTTTTTTGTAATTTTTTTTATTAAAAAAATAGAATTTTGGTTGATTAGACTTAGGGAATCATTTGACATTGATTACTCCAGAGTAAATTTTTATCAGTCCTTCAATAATTATGCAGGGTTCCCACTCGTTTTGAAAAAAAATTTGACTTTTCCAGATTAATATTGTAGTTTTGAAACAAAAAACAGCTACACGCACAACTTTTTGATATTTCTTGTTTTTTAAACAAATATTTATAGTAAATAGTATAATTATTAATTAGCATTTGTATTATGGCACGAGGGCCATAAAAACCCCTGTTGTGTGGAAGCTCAGAAAAAATTCAACCAGAGTCGGAAATCGCAGTATACATGCCCTTACAAACTTGGCACATTGTAGTTTATAACATGATCCATTTACTTTATAAAAAACATAACCACTTATATAAAAAAATACTTACTCCACCAGTTGCTTCACTTCCAGAACGAGATATTGCTTGAGCAAAACGCTCCTTTGCTTTTAAAGCTCTAGACCTTTCACTTTTTAACCTTTCATCATCTTTCAAAAGGGTTACTAATTGTCTTGACTTTTCACGCACATTCATTCCCTGATCTTTATTTTCTTCAACATATTGAAAATCTTTGAGAGTTTGTATAGCAAAAATATTTTCTTTGCACTGTTGAGCCACCTATACAAGCAAAATCTACATAAAAACATGTACATAATTTTTTTAAACATCAAAACAAAAGAAAATTTAGTTTGGGAAGACTAACAATATCACAATTAAGAAAATATAGATTATTAGAGAATTTGCTTTTAAATGTGTATTATGTGAAGATACCATTTCTTCTAAAACTGAATTTGTGAAAGTATATTTTTCTTAAATGGTGAATTTGTAAAACTGCCCAGGACATACCACTTATAGCTCATGTGCTGAGAACCTGAGATAGGTTTTGAAGTCCTTCCCAATTAAAAGTTGCAATTCGGCAATAGAATTAAACACTCTCAAGAGGGAAGCAAAGAGCTGAATGAAATATTTTGCCACCACTCCATTGGCTACTTGATTCATTTCATTTTCTTGGCTGCAAATCATGCTTTATTTCTCTTCTCTGGTTAAGTAATATTAACATTATATCTGTTTAAATAGTAGTCATGATGGTTTGACATCTTGCAAACCATCATGACTTGCTGTTTATTTCAAAAATAAAAAATTGCCATTCAAATATTAGAAAAATGTGGGGGTTCTTTTTGCTACTGACAAGGAGAGGATCCCAACGTGTCATCACCGATTTGGTTCAATTTTGGTGTGCAAGTAGTGCAAGACTAGGACATCAATTTGTGAAAATATTAAGAAGCAACTCTCAGAAATTTTGGAGAAAATCGCGATTAAAAATTTTAATATGTAGTTATATATTTAATAAGATTCGCATCTTGCAAGCGGATTGTGGTGTAGCGGTAAGATCTGCGATTCCCAACCCAAAGGTCCCGGGATCGAGTCTCGCTGCATACCATAATATTTATTTTTATTTTCCCACACAATTAAGAGCACAGATTATGAAATAAACTTATAATAATATTTATTTATTAATTTTAAAGTATTTTGTCTTGTGATAAAATATTTTTGGTAAATATATAATATTTACAAAAGGATCATAAAAAATTGGATTTAATCATTTTTTTTTGGGGGGGAAACAAGGAATGAAAAGATTTTTTTCATACAAAAAAAAATATTTTTATAGATGAAGTTTTACCTTAATTTATCCCTAACTATCCAAAAGAAAGTACGCAATTTTGTTATGCTAAAAGGGTTTGTTATGTGTCTGATTTGATAGTTAAAATAAACATTATTTTGGTAAGTAGTATAATATTTACAATAGGATCATAAAAAATTGGATTTAAAAGGGTTTGTTATGTGTCTGATTTGATAGTTAAAATAAAAATTTTTTTGGTAAGTATAATATTTACAATAGGATCATAAAAAATTGGATTTAAAAATTATTTTTTGGGGAAACAAGGAATGGAAAGATTTTTCAATAAAATTATTTTAAAAATATGAACATGTAGATTTTTCTGGTGTTTACCCTTTTCATTCCATACCTTCCTTATAAATATAATAATAATATATTTATAAATATGATTACATATTATCAAGTTATAAAAATTGTATTATTATCAGAGAATCTGATTTTTCCCACAAAAAAAAATTTAAAAAATGTTTTAAAATTGATATTTATAAATATGTATGTACTACTTTATTTCATATCTGTACTCTTAATTGCGTGGAAATATAAAATAAAAGTTATGGTAAGCAGCGAGACTCGATCCCGGGACCTTTGGGTTGGGAATCGCTGCTCTTACCGCTACACCACAATCCGCTTGCAAGATGTAAATCTTTTTAAATATATAAGTACATGTTAAAATTTTTAATCGCGATTTTCTCCAAAATTTCTGAGAGTTGCTTCTTAATATTTTCACAAATTGATGTCCTAGTCATGCACTACTTACACACCAAAAATGAACCAAATCGGTGATGACACGTTGGGATCCTCTCCTTGTGAGACTAATATTAGCTAATTCAAATCAATAAACATCTTTGAAGAAAATACTTTTTCTTAAATTTAGCAATTAGTATTTTCATTTTTCATTGCTATCTAATAAATCAAATTAAAAAGTAAATACCATACAACCATAGGAATCAGAATTGGAACAATTTTAAAACCAACAGAACATATACTGCTAAATATCAGATGGTCACAATTTATCAATAGTGATTATATGAGACTGTTGCACATAAACACATAATATAAACTAAAACTAAGTGACCAATACTTATATGCAGGGCTTGATTTCAGCTGGAATGCCCTGGAACAGTGTTCCAGTACCTCTCTAGAAATTGGAATATCCACTATAATTACCCTATCATGGGATACCTCTACCCCCCCTAGCCACAGAATGTTACCATTCCAGCACCTGTATTTCTAGAAATCAAGCCCTGCTTACAAATTAATATGATGCTACATTTTCCTATCAATCATTTTTCTTATTGAAAAATATTTATACCTTTTCAGATCCAGTTTTGATTAAATATTCAAGAAGTTGCAATGCTTTATACACATGCCGCCAATTCTTTCCATGGTCATTTAAACGCTTCCAGATCATTTGCATGATTTCAGAAAATGCAACTACATTGTAAGTCAAGTCCGCTATTTCAGACATCAGAGTACTTGATGGTCCCCATGGATCATTAGATGTAGCTTCTCGGACTTTGACCTGAGCATCCGTATAGTTCTTTACGACATTTTTCACATTTCGCCGTAAGCCTTGGACATTTAACATGTTGGTCATCAGGCAAATTTATTTTATAACTTCACAAGCATTACAATCCTCTCACAGTTAAAGGAAGAGGCCACTCCTGCAACATAAAAAGTTTAACTTTATAAAAAATATTGGTAAACAAATATAGTATAGGGGTATAGGGGAGAGCGGGGTAGAATGGGACAGTTTTTACAAAAATATATTTGAAAAAATGATTAAGTTTTACTAGCACAAATTTGAAAACTTTCAGTATAACATTTTGAAACATTTTAACATATTTAAAAGAGGTAAACCAGGGTTCCCACCTAATTTTAGAAATAAAATTCCGACTTTTCCAGGTCAATTTTGAAGATTTTTTGATAAAAAAACCTAGCAATTCAGTTTTTTTTCACATATTTTTTGTTTTTTTTTGAACATATATCTTTAATAAACTATTTTTTTTCCAAGAGCCAAAATTGAGATGCAGACATTAAAAATTGATCATTTTCCAGGTAAACTTGTATGAATTTTCAGGTTTTTGGCAAAACGACCAATTTTCCCCAACTTTTTCCAAGTATTCCCTGACCTGTGGGAACCCTGATAAACTAGAGGATTTAGTTATTTAAACTTAAGGTTTATGAACCAATTACAGTAACAAGAAATATGTCCCATCCTACCCCAATTCTGGGGAAGGATGGGACATTTATAAGGAAAAGCTTATAAAGCTTTCAAATAAATAACTTCACTCAAATTTTACACTTGGATTTAAGTTGAGTGATTTTGATATTTTAAGACAAACTAATTATTCTTCAGAATTACACAAATACATACTAAATAAAATGAAATCTATAAGGTATTAAGGTACAAGCAATAGAAAATAATGATTCTATCTGTAACTCTAGAGAAGTAATAAAAAGGTTAGAAGTAGTTGGTGAGTAGGAATAAAACTCATTTATGCAAAAAAAAAAGAGAATTGTTACCGTTTCCCTGGGAACATCAGTGACACTGCGCACTGTGGGGAGTAACCCTTTTACTTTCATGTTATCAAAATAAAAATTAATTTCATTACTGAGTGAAAATATTCCATACAACCACACCTGCTGAATTGACTGTGAGTAGAGCAAGAACTTACTCAAATTTCTCTCAATGGTGATAATTAGATTAATATAATAAAAAACACATACTATCAACTTCTTGTGAGCCTTTGGAACACCTGCTGTTTTTTTCTAACAGCTTATTAAAATGCAATTCTATCAGTCACTCATGAAAATCTGTTTGGCGAGGAAACAAATTGTGCAGTCTTGTAGTACTGTATATTCCTAAAATCAAAGATACAAGGTAATCTGATGATGCCAGCGATATTAAAGTTCCTGTAATACTAATATACTTATTGTTTTGAAGTGTATTGTGCTATTACGCTTAATTTATTATACGTACTTTATATTCTTAAGTAGTTGAGCAGTTCTGTACTGAAAAAATTAAAAAGCCCTATGTGTCAACTACTTAACCATCTAAGGAAGAGGTATTAAATTCACCAACTAGAGTAGAAATTTTTATAGCTATTAAACCACAAAAATAATTTTTGTATGAAACATATATTTAAAATAAACTAATTCAGTTGTATACTAGGATCATTATTAAAAAAGTATTAAAAAAACATTTTTGAGGGATGAATTTTTAAACTTTTGGAGAGAAAACCCCCAATCAAAGGGTAGTTTTCTAACTGCAATTACTTTTGAAGTACAGCCCCAGTTCAACAGACTTAAAATTCAAAAGTATGGTTTAAACCACAAACCACCTCGTCATTTAAATTCACCAAATTGTAGTTTATTCGTGTGGGGGGGGATAAAAAATTTTTAAAATATTTAATTCATCATAACTTTTATAAATAAAAATAAAAACCAGGAATACCTACAGCTTTTTTAGGATCGATAGATCTAATTTCTCAGCTACTTAGTGAGATACCTAGAGAGCATGAATCTGATCAAATAATGATTTGATTATATTATATCTCACTTAAAATCAACATGCAATTTTGAATGCCAAAAAATTTCAAACCATGGGATTGAAATATAGTTACACTGATAAGAATAAAAATTTAGTGATACTTGAATAATTCCCACCAAAATAAGCTAGGGCAATTTTCAACTGGATAGGTAATAGAATTTTACCGATAAAGCTTATAAATACCTCATTTAATTTACTAAAGCTTGCGTTTCTTTTGACAGCAACTGGGTTTTGAGAAATTTTATATTGTGGAAGGCTTGTTAATGGATTACAATAACCATTCTCTAAGAAAAGAAGAGGTATTAACAGTATGGCTTAGACTTAGTTCTAGTAGGTTTATGGCATTAACAAGTGGCACATGACTCTGTTGTTATTTCTGTACTATCCCATTGTACTATCCCACGCTGTAATTTAACCATGAGTTTCTTCTACCATTAAAAATTATCAGAAATCAATTTTAATAATGTGCAATCAAGTGATTATTTTCCTTTTCCTTTAAAATAAATACATATTTACTTTGTAATGAAAAGAAAAAAAACATAATTAAAAGAATTTAAAGGTGTAGGTAACTAATGGATAGATAACAGCATCCTGTTACATTCTCTTTTGTAAGTCCATCCAAAGAAGAAAAACTAATTGCACAAATACAAGCTCACTGCAAACTTTAGATTTCAAAATTTCGAGAAATCGTAGTGAATTATACACTTTAGCAAGTATGAACTAAAGCTAGACAGATTGAGAAAGCCCAAATTAATCACATATTTGACAAGGTTTTTCTTTAAAAGTTATCAATATGAATTGAGGATATATTACATAACTTTTCTATATTTGACACTTGTTGAAGTAGAGAAATCTCAGAACAGCACAAATACTAATTTTAAGAATAAATATGAAGAAAAGTTGTGTATAAAAGATTTTATAACATACTAAGTGTAATCAAATTAACTTTTTACAGGAAAATGTAAATGAACACATACATTATATGTTCATTAAGAAATCAGTTTTCATTCAACAGCAAGAAAATAAACTTGACTAATGACAAAAAGTATAGAAATTTATATTAACTTCGATATATAATGACACTTATATTTTATTTCCTTTAGTGTCACACACTAGTACAACATGGAAAAGTTTAAAGCAGATTATGAATTTCAGATGCTTATTCCTTAACAAAATGTAGAATCAAAAACTGAAAGCATGTTCCTACTAGTAAACATTTCCTCTTAAACTCATTTACTTCAGGCTGTATGATGGAGATTAACAAAGATCAAACGATAAATCCATTACGGAGATTATATTTGAAAAATTCATACAATATATAACAGAAATTACTTCAATAAAAATCGAAATGTCAAATGTTTACAAACATTGCCACGAACATAGTGGTGGAAAGGAACGAACTAGGGAGTACGAACACATTAAAAGGAAACAAACCATATCAATCGTTCTGCTAGTACACCCAAGACACCAGGATAATCAATACAAATGTTAGACTACAGTGCTTTAAAACTCTACACAAACCTTTCAGCGGAGCCGATAGCTGCCAAACGTCAAGTACCAGGGGTATGAATCAGAATCTTTTGTGCGTAACGAAATTCATACCATTAAGGACACTCACCTCAACTTCAAGTGCTTTAAACAAATTCTATGTTCAAAAGCATTAAACTATGTATTTCAGTGTTTATAAATCTTATGAGAGTTTGATTCTAGCTTGCGATGGTGTAACAAAACGGCAATCAGACAAGTTTTAATATTGAAAATAAATAAAAAACCCGAAACCCAAAATTATACAGTGGAGTAGACAACCAATCGCCGGATATTAGATATCCAATCAGTGATTTTACAGTGAAGCCGCTCCTCTGTGACTTCATGCAATTAAAATTATTAATATTAAAAATTAGTTCATCTAATGCCTTAAATAATGTGATTATAAACAATAAATCAAACTCGGGTATGGAGTTATTGTTTTTGATGTGTTAAATTTAAGTTAAGCTAGAACCATAATATATGAGTAAACTATAGAAAGTATACAATCTGGAAGATCTGGAATAAAAGACTGGAACTAAAACCCTATAAATCTATTGGAACCTCAAAATATAAGTAAAAAAATCAAATGAAATTGAAAATTAAGAGGGTTAAGATTTAGTGAATATGTTTGTAAATCTGAGCGAATTATTGTGATTTCCTTTTCACTATTTGAACGCCAGCGCCACCTTCTGCAAAGAAAAGAATGTTAACTCTAGTGGCTAGTGGTGTAGGTGGCATAACTTTTAAAATTACTTACTTTTAACTTTAAACATTAACTTTTAAAACTTTTAATCGTCTGAAGTTCTAACATTATGTCACTTACATCTCCAACTCTTCAGAAAAATACAATTGCTTGGAAAATTATTTCAATGCTTACAATTTCAAATTTCTGGAGACCAGTTTTTCAAGATTGCAAAAAAGCAAGTTTCGTTTTTCAAGTTTAGCAAAAAATATGCCGTATTATTAGCAGTGGTACTCAATATTTTTCTTATTTTCAAAAAAATCTAAAATTTTTTGAACCTGTTGTGAGTTTTGACACTTTCCTTACCCCGTATGTAAAGATATATATTGTAGGAAATTGATTAACCTTAACCTTTGTACAATATCAGTGGTACTTATATTAGAATAATTAGTAAGAATTATTATTTGAATAATATAAATGAACTCTAATTCAAGAAAACTTGTTAATTATTCAAATGAACCCAAAATATTATCTTATTAATATTAATCTTATTTCCTGGTTCCACATTGATGCGTTTTCTTAGCATTTGAGATATATATAAGACCCTCGCTATTTACCATGATTTAAAAGAGCAAATCGCAATTGAAGGTGAATTGTGAATTTCATAAGAACTGCAGGGTGTATCAGTAGGATATTTTACAAACTTCTAGGAGGGGTAGGGCACAACAGACAACTCAGAATCTCATAGGAATGGGGGGTTGGAAATGCACGCCTAACGACCTAGGGTTTTTTATAAGCGGGCATGGGATATTGTATAATCCTCAGAGGAACACATAACCTTTTAAGATTGAATTAAAAACTAACAAAATCATTTGATTCCGGCATTTGTTACATAAAAAACAATTTATGAACTGACATTTTAGTAATGTTTAACCAAATCAATCGTAGTTTTGCAATCTTTAAGCTTTTAGTAAGATAAAACCTAAAAAATTAGAAATTCCGATTGAAATTTCAGCCTTTAAATTGGTTTTATGAATTAATAAACGCTTGAATCGAACGATTTTGCTGGTTTTATTCCAATCTTAAAAGGCTACGTGTCAATTTCCACTAGGGATTATTAGCATTCCGTTAGGAAACATCGTTAGGGGTGCATTTCCCCCCATTCCTATATGATTCTTATTAGTCGTCTAGGCGTGCCCTACCCCTCCTAGAAGTTTGTTCCATTGATACTGATAAACCCTGTATCCTCAAGAAATATGATAAGTATTGAGAATGTATCGGGTTGTTCGAGTCCATACTTGAATTTCATGCTTTAATGTGCTCTATAAAATAAAGCTCTATAAATATCTATAAAAAATAAAGTAATCAACGTGTCTGTAATATTTTTTTAACTGAAAGTAATTAGAAAATACCTCTTCATCGTGGTGGGAAGATCTAAATTTCAAGAGCTCATTACACCTATTATCGTTATTCTGAATTTTTTGTAGGGGAAATTTTGAAGTGATTTGAATTAACTAAATGAAGGATTGTAAAATACGTTTTCCATTTTAGAGAGGATGGAATTTCACTAAGGGATACATTTAAGTGATGTGACTGTAAAGAAAATTAGCATGGAAGCTAGGTGAATTAGTTTAAGTTTTCCTAACACGTATTTGATCATATTATATTTACGATCTTGAAGTTTTTAAAATACTTGTATGTGGTATAAAAATTATATATTTGAAAAACTGAGAATGTTGTATTAAAAAACATCGGGCTACTTACGTATTAGCCCGTCGACCTTTCAGCGGCCGTCTAATTCAGCGGCACAGCAATAGTAAAGTCAATGGTCAATGGGATTTGAAAACGTTTTCGGATTAAGCGACACGGTCGACGGGATAATACGCAAGTAAAGTCTGTCTGTCCTCGCTTGGCACGTGTGGCAAACCTAAAATCAGTACCCACAGCAGGAAAAGCAGTGGCGAGTTCAGGGTATCGGGTATCTAATAGAAGTGAGATAACCATCTTTATGGCTTTTTTAGTGCACTCGACACTGTTTTTTCTGCTGTGGGTACTGATTTTAGGTTTGCCACTCATGCCAAGCGAGGACAGACAGACTTTACCAACATCGGTATATCCAAAGAAACCAAACCTGGGGGATATTTTTGGCGACACTGTTTTATTGCCGTTTTTGGCGCCAGGCCCGGTTTCTTTGGATTACCCAAAAACATCTTTTTATCTAGTAGTTGATCGTATTTTGTTAATCGTATGTAAAAGTTTGGGCGATCCAAAGAAACTAGGCCTGGCGCCAAAAATGGCGATAAAATACCCGGTTTCTTTGGATTTACCAAAAGTACTCACAAAACATTTGGAATATTAAAAAAACATTCAGCTTCAAATGCATGAGCAAACGATGTTTAATAAAAAAAAATATTTTTACATAAAAAAATTATAAAAATTTTTATATAAAAAAGATTTTTACACTTGAAATTCGGCAGGTTTTTTATTAACATGCCTTAATCGTTTGCTTTTTCATTTTAAGAACACAGATTCCGATATTCTGAACATTAATGCTACTTTTTCAAAAAAAATAACAATTTTGATAATTATAAGACATATTTAAGCCCAATTTACACAACGCCAATTGGAGTGCCAGTGTTAGTTAATGTTTTAAGTAAGCTGTAACATGTTTATTAGATTATAAATCGCATAATATTATATTTTTCTGTCGCTCATGAATTTATTATTCCATTTAGAATTTATAGGTTTTTAGTTTGTTTCTGTGTTTCATTTTCGAAAGTTCTACTCGAATATTCATTGATGTCTTATAAATCTGATCTAAGAAAATGAAAACCAGTTTCGTTTGTTAAATTCAGTTGCGAGGTATTTTAACTGTAGTTCGCATTTTACCAACAAACTGAAGAATTACAACTGACATTATGTTTCTCCAATTTATAGTTAAAGTGGAAATTATAAGGGATAATGATTATTTTATGAAATGTTTTAGACTGAAGAAAATGAAAATTAGTAACTGCCTTGCCTCACAATTAGAGTATAAGAGAACGATCGAATTAATGAGGTTCTTCAGCTGGAAATAGAAACAACTGCTATTCTGGGCATAAATTATAAATGGTAAATAAAAATTTAGCTGAGGGAAAATCTTGAACAGATTGCGATTATAGAATAATTTAATGGTTAGGTTAGTACATTTGGTAGGTAAAGATAAAACATAGATACATTTTCTAAGTACTTTTTTAATGTACAAAATTAATATCTACCATGGGCGGGCAGTCTGGGGGGCAGACTGAAAACCTTGGGGGGGGGCAAGCTGTCCCTGATGGCTTTGGAAACATGAATTTCCCTCAATGAAACGGAATTTTTCTCAAATATTTGGGGGGGGCATTGCTCCCAATGATCCCCCTAAATCCGCCAATTATATTTACCCCTGTTTAAATTACTATATTTAGCAATGATTCGAGGGTAGAAACACAAGTTTAAAAAATTAAATTCAGTCAAAGTTCCTCCTTGAGTTGGAGTATCTTTTTAAATCAAAATTACATTCCAGATTATTCCTGGCTTTCATTTGGATAACTCTATGCTTGGAATGCATTGCCCAGGAGGATAATCCAGAAGATAGAGTAGTAGTATCTCCAAGTGCCCTAGGTGGAATGGTACAAGGAATGCTTCACATGCAGGTCTATTTTCCTTAATAAAATATTTAATTTTTAAAAATGCTTTTAAGTGATTGGTAAAATATTTCAATGTCTAGGTTTTAGAAATTCTGAACATAAAACAAGATTATTAGCAAGATCTATTAGTTCATAAAACAAGACTCAGTATTTTTTAAAGTTAAGAATTTTGTGTTTAATAGTTTTCATGTGAGCGGTCATTAGTTAAGACAGTGGAGAGGAGGAGAGGTATGGAAACGAAACGCTGCAAAATTTGTGAGACTTAGCTTAAAATCTTTATTCTGTCAAAATTGTGTTGATGTCAATCTATATAATCATCTAATTAGTACTCGGTCCTTTTCAAATATCATAAAAAGTAAACATGTTCAGTTCTGTTCTCTAAAGTTTCCTTTTGTAATTCTTCTTCGGCTCTAGCCCTTGATGGGCCTTGGCCTGCTGCACCAATCTACTCCAGGCAACTCTATTACACGCCTTTTCCTTTTGTAATTGGAAAATTCAAATATTAGATTAAAACACCTCTTTTGGGAAAAAAAAATGTGAAACATACTTATTTATGTAAAATTTATATCAAGTTAATATTGATGCAACTCCTATGGAAAAAGTGGTCCCCCTCACTTAAATTGTATGCCTTCAACAATTTTTATTAAAAAATTAAAAACATGATGCGGTTGTATGCAGCACAATCATAATTTTTTTATATTTGTACAACTTTATTTTAAAGGATTACGTAATCCATATCGTTACAATTATATTTTGGATTTCAAAGAATATCATTCCCCGAAATAGCAAATTTACGGTTTGATTGATTGAAGTAACAATAATTTTACAATAATTATTTGACTCTGGTGACTGGTGTCCAAACTATTTTTAGCGTTTTTCAATAGTATGGATTACTGAACGGTACCTAAAAATGTTTAGAGATTATTCTAGTCTTATAATACCAAATTTTTATTAGTGTAACCGGCCTGAAAGCATACTCAAACAGATAAGTAGAAATATTAGAGACTTATATTGAGCTTTAAACGCCAGAATCACCGGCTTTTGGAGTTTCAATCACACGTGCAAACCAGTAACTTACTCGTACCTTAAGTCATCTTAGGAAGCCTTATAAGGAAGGGCTTATGTTATCAGTTATAGTAAATGAAATGTATCTACGGCTTCCAACATTTATCAGGATTCTAAGACCGTTTGTCGATTGGTTATACAATAATAGTGGATCGATAATAAATGTTTTAACACCAACACCTTTTTATTGTATTTTAGTAATTATTAATTCTAAATTTTCCTATAATATCCAACAGATCCGCCCAGATGGTGGCTTTTATGAAGATCGATATGCAGAAATTTTTAAAGATGCAGTTGATGGTGCTGTGGAGTATGAATCTTTGATGAATATTCCAGAGGAAAACTTGGTGGAGAGAATAAATCCTAAGGAAACATTCTCGACAGATGGAAAATTATTGCTACAGTCACTTCTTAACAGAGGTCCTAATCCTTGTTTTGAAAAAGAAAGAATAGCCAGAAATGGACTTCTTGGGTTAGTTTGCTACTTGCAGCACAGAAGGGTAAATATTTTACGTACATACTACTTAAGGTTATATAACTTTCCATCATTCAATGCAGTTTTTCCTTCTAGATGTCATTTTCTTTTTTTATCGGTGGACGGTTGGCACAAAACTAATGCTCAACACTATGGGTTGCACCAATTTTTTCTAGTTTTTTTATATCTATAGTATGTCTATAGAGTGGGAACTACATATGGTTTTACTGTAAGGGATAAAAAGCTTTTGAAATCTTAACATTTTCCAATCGTGCATCAAACTTAATTTTTAAAAAGGTCTTAAAAAGAGATACTTCATATTTATTTCATTTCAAAGTTTAACCCTTCATGACTTTTGAAAAGCCTGTTTTGAGATTAAAAAAGGGGTAATATATCCAAAGTGAGATGCTATACTTTCCCATTCCCTTACAGATTAAAAGTAACTCTTATTTTTTTTTTTGTTGAAACTGTGAAGTTAGAGGCTACTAAAGGTTATATCAATTCCTCACTGGATTTCGTATAAATATTACTACTTAAACATTATTACCTAAATATTTTAATACACCACTTTTATCTTTAACAAATCCTTTTATCTTTTATATTCTATACTAAGATTAAACGCTTTTCAATTTTACTGTCGGCGGGTCAGGCAGTTTTGTTTAGTCAGTGTTCATAAAGAGAGCTGGGGTATAAAGCAAGAACTGAACGCTTTTACTCATGTATAGTTAACAGTATGGACATTATTTCGAATCCATCGACAATATTTTTAACCCCTTTTTGGCGATTTTCAAAGCATTTTCGACCTACGTTTGAAATTTTACTATGTTTGGGAAATCATTTCTGGAAATCTCGAACCATGACTACCAATTTAACGCGATTGAAAACAGCGAAGTCTTTTACAGATGATTTGGAGAGCTCTTCTCTTATCTGGGCGACTGAATGGCCGCTTGAGATCGGATGTCACTCTCTTCCACAGAGCTCCTTTGTCAGGGAGAGGCTCTTGAGCATAGAGGTATTTTAGATTGAGAGTTTTTAGAACATCTCCCATTGTAGCGAGCGTGGCCATAATCTCCTCACACCATAAAACAACGATTTCTTTGCGTAAAACACTGATTTTTTAAATGAATCAGAAATGGCTCAAATCAAGTTAGGATTAAAGATACTTTTAAGCCATTTTCACGGTCTTTTTCTCAAACAACCGAAAATTATAATTGGGGAAACGCGGTGTTTTTTAAATAATCGCAGATAAAAACTACTTGGATGGGGAATATTTTTTTCATTGACTGATTCGTTATTGTCTCTCATTCTGATAGTTTTTATGAGAAAGAGAAGGGATTTTTCTTCTCAGAAATTCACCCGTATACACGGGGCTTCCCATGCTAGATTTTTTTTTCATCGCATAAGGCGCAATATGATATAACTCAATTTCCCTAGCTTTTCAGGATGGGGGGAGAAACTCTAACATGCATCTCTATGGTCAGAGTGATAACTTAACTAGCCATAGCAGCGGTTCTAGAGTTATTTGCAAAACCCTTGATTAAAGGTGATCCGAGGTCAAATTTTGAATACAGAATGGTGCATACCTCAAAATGGCCAAAATTGCGTTTGTCATGTAACGCCAAACGACGTTTTCTACTCACCGTGTTGGCACGTAGGGTTGTCCCACTAAACCAACCTCTGTATATAACACTTCTATGCTCCTGAGATAGGGCGTCGGATATCTAGTTAGGCTAATTAATTACACAGGTCCGGCAAAAAACTTTCTGATGGCTGTTTGGGTTATTAGACCTGATCCTTTAATTTTTTCTTGCCGAATCCGAAGATTACCTCCATTTTTCCCTGAAACGTCACATTTCCTGACAATTTAGGTTGGTTTTTTATGTTTTGGAAAATACCTTAAAATTTTGGAAAATGAACTCATTATACTAAATTTCTGACTAAATGTTTCAATAAAATAATGTTTAATGCTTTTAAGTGTGTTTAAACTAAAACTGACCTCCGTTTATAAGGACATCACTTTTGAACCATCCATCCAAACTAATTTTATTTCCATCACCAAGGAAAGGTTAAGGACATCACCTTTCTTGACAATTCAAGAAAATAAGACAGTTTTTCAAGAAAAATAAAATCAAATTTAGGATATAATTGTTTTTGAACTCAAACTTAACTGAAAATCCTTTTTTGATGTTTTGGGTGCTGAATCAGAAAATGACCTCTTTTGATTTTTTAAGGCATCTCATTTTTTCAACAATTTGAGCAAACAGAGCTATATTTCACAAAAAATGAACCAATCAATAAAACATCAAATAACATCAATAAAACAATTTGTTATGAATACTATCCATAACAAATGGTTTTAGTAAGGTAATTGGAACTTAGAGTTCAAGAATGACTTTTGCTTTGCCCTATGAACGTCACGTTTTCTGAGAATTTATGTATCTAAAATAAGTCAATACCTTAATATAAATGAAAATAAGAATATATTAAATTAATTTTTAATTTATGTTCAATTAAAATCATTATATAACTAAAATAGGTCCATTTAAACAGACTAAAAGCACTAAAACTTATTTTTCAATCATGTGAGGCTCCTTTGGGATATTCCATCCATCAATCCATCTCGAATATCCTGATGAATAATTAGCTGTGTTCGGGATATATTCAAAGATTTTCTTTAGGAAGTTTTTATAATCATTTTCTCTGAATTTATATTCCGTATTTGACTACTGGCCAAACCCGGATACTGAAATAAGACCCAACATTCAGGATGTTTTGAAGTGTATATTTGGTTACACGTGTTTCTCTATTTTGGATATTATCAGGTTTAGCACATTGAGTATTGTATTATAAGTTTATAAATATCTAGAGCATTGTCGGGCCATCTGAAGGGCGTGTGCAAAAAGGATCCAGGATCCATATTAAGAACTTTTCTTTAGTAGTATCTCATTTCTTATTTTTCTCGGAGTTTTTTAATTTTAAAAGTTTTATCTAAATGGCTTCAAATTTTGTTTCCAACTGAAACAAATTTCTATATAAGCGCCCCAATCCTTCTAAATGTATCAAAACCTTGCGTTAGGCAAATTTGGTTTAGTGATTTTTTTTTACCAGGCACCATTAACTAAACCTTGTGTAAAGGTTTTGTGCAGCGGTACTCCATATTTTTGAGCAAAACTTTTTGCGAAATATATTTGAAAGAATCAACGCCAAATAACTAAATTGATTTATTATATATACTTGCCCTATTAAACTCAAATATCGCATCACAAAGTAATTAAATATGAAAAGAATGGATTCAATATAATTTTTATAAAATGATCTACTGAAGTAAAATACCTTTAGATTTTCTTTCCGAGAAGTTACGAAATTTTATTACTATGAAATATTATTTTAAGTTGATATGATTTCGCATACTACCTATACAAAGTTTAGGAGTACAATAGGAATAAAAAATAATGCATGTTTTAAAAAGTTATAAATCTCGAAAAGTACTGCTAATTATAAGTAAAAATTGGGAATAGGAGTTAAAACATCAAAGCTTATAAAAATTAATTTGGACTCCGAGTAGTAGTATTCAAGTAGACTCACTCTTCGATATTCAGGGCCGGATTAACCATGTCGGGGCCCCTAGGCAATGCACTCTCGGGGGCCCCTTTTCTCTTACTCTTTCCTTTCTAAAATATGTTTTAAAACCACATCGCAATATTATTTATAATTATGCTTTTACTACAGTGAGAAGCAGCGGCGGATCCAGGATTTGTTTTTTTTTTGGGGGGGGGGCTAAGGCTAATTTTCATAATCCAATTGTATCTTCTTGATTATCTAAATATGGAAAAGGTAGTGAATTATCCTGTTCCAACCACTAAAAGGGGGGTTTGGGGGTCCTCCCCCAGAATTTTTTTTTTAAATTTAAGTAAAAAAACCCACTTTTCATTTTGTTTTGCTACGCCTCATCCGATTTCGGATATCGATTTTATGGTAGAATTTTTGTGTTTTGACAAACTTAATATAAAACAGTTGTAATAATAGAGTTTCAAGTACTAAGGAGCTCTAGGGGTCCTCCCCTAGAAAATTTAAATAAAAAAAACACTCTTTTTCAACTCGTTTTGGTATGCCTCATCCGAATTTCGGACATAGATTTTATGGTAGAATTTTTGCGTTTTGCCAAACTTATTATAAAATACAGTCGTAATAAAAGTACAAGGGGGCCTACACAAGTACCAAGGGGGTCTGGGGGTCCTCCCTTCTCATTTTTTTGGGAGGGGGGGGGGCTCAAGCCCCCTAGCCCCCTGGATCCGCTAGTGGTGAGAAGGCTTGTTATTCAATAACAAAGCTCATAAGCTTCATAATAAGAAGGCTCATATTCAATAATTTTTTGTTATAAAACGTTAGCTAAACCAAACCATATTCAATAAAAAAATAAACAAATCAATATGAACTTATTTTTTATTATAGCATTTATTTAAAGTACAAAAAAAATAAAAATTTACTCTTCTAACAATATGTATAGGGATAGTATGCAGTCCACGGCCATGAAGAACGTCCGATACCGGATTTACTCGCAGCAGTTCAAGGGGATTGACAGGGAACTGAAGAAAAAAACATCACCACTGTTCGCGATGTGCGGACTACAATTAAATTATGAAATTTCTTATTTTAATGAAATTTTTTACCGTGAACCATTGGGGTTCTGTATGAACCACCAGTGCTTTAAACTATGGAAAAGTGGGGAACCGGAAGAAAGAACATTAAAAAGTTAGGAATCCTAAGTATATTAAAGAATATTTTCTTTTTCAAAACATTAGTTTTTGTGTTTTGCATTTCTAGCATGCAAAAGATAATTTTTAAGCTAATTTATAAGGAATCTGAGAGGTCCGTTTGTGGAACCATTTTAGACGATTTTTTCATGGGCCCCTTGCTTAGGTCCTGACTTGCATAAATTTTTTTTTATTTTAACTCAAAGAAACATTTTAAGAAAAATTCTCTGTGGAATGGGTGCCCATACAAAAGGGCAAAGGGGGCCTATGTGCAGGCCCCCCTCGCGATCCATTTTAGAAGTCACCCAAATGAGTTAAAACATTTCTCTTAAGAATAAAATTTTAGAACTTTTCTGGGGAGGACACCCACTTTTTGCTTGAAATTCCAGTATTTTATGCAAGAATTTTTGCATTAAGTACTCGTGAGGGCCCCTTTGAAATAGTTATGAACCAACCCCTCATAAAAATAGTCTAGTTACTGCTTGAAAAAAATATAAATAGTTACTTAGTACTTTCAAACATTTTTCTTGGACCCCTTCCTGAATTCAAACATATGGGCACCCACCCTCTGGGGACGGGGCCCCTAGCTGACGATGGGCCCCTAGGCAGTTGCCTACTTTGCCTATTGGATAATCCGGCCCTGTCGATATTAAACTAAATATTTTCTTATTCTCTAGAGCTGTTTTTCAGGTTCTCTCTTGACTACATTTTCCATTTAAGCTAAGACCATCTACTAAGTCTCGATAAACCATGATTCAACAATCTTGAATTACTGGAATTCTTCAAAGATGGAAATATCTGATAGTGTAATCAAGATACTTGAACGAAATTGTCACACAGACCATCATTCACAAAATATAATTGCGTGCTTATCATTGCACTCAAATATGTGTGCTGCCGTCTCAATACAGACAGGGCTCCCTAGATGAGCGATTATAAGAATAACATGATTGAAGAGTCATTGGGTGTGCTTATCTTAAGCGGAAAGTCTAAGTTTGGTTTAGAGCGAGGGAAACAAAAATAAAGTACTAGGGCTCATGTTTTGGAGGGGGCCTTTTCTAGGTACTGTTCTGGATAAGATAAGTCTAATCACGTCTGTAACTCCCCAGTGTTTATCGTCCATGCAAATATTTTGATCAGTTGGGTAAATTGCGCGAAGCTGGGAAAATCGTTCACAGAAATCAGAGGGTTTAAATCTATAACGGAAAACTGTGGATATATCATAATTATGGAAAGGGAAGTGAGGATTGTGAGGGGATCGTTACTTGTATAACGTATATCGTGGTGAAGCATCCATTAAGGCATTAAGGTGCTTAAAAAATCAAAAGTCCGATCATAAACTTCCGTATGGCGAAAGCACTAGGATCCAGGAGGGGGGGGGGGGGGCTAGGGGCTTCAGATTCTCTCCCCCCCCCCAAAAAAAAAATGAAAAACTTTATACCAGATAATACTACATTTTGACTTTATTTTTGTTGTTTTTCCCAATGCATTCGTGTATCAACCATTTCGCCGTAATATTCTTTACAGTTATCTTTACATGCCATTCTTTTACTTTAATCTTCTCTGCTGTTAAAAGCTGGCATAATTTTCTTTCTCGATCTTCTGTAGAAAACTTAATTAACATCTGAAATTCTTTAAAATAAATTCTTTAAGAATGAAAAGAGAATAGAGGAGTAAAATTTAAGTGAGAGAGAAGAAACTGAAAAGTTTTTCTTACAAATAAACGACAAAACATAGGCTCAATTTTGATCGGCCAAAATACTTTACTATATTTTACGAAGAATATGATGCTTTTAAATTTTAAACAGTTTTACTTTCCCGGTATAAATTTCCGTCACGATACGGCTACGTTTTACGTTGAACGCTCTGTTAACTAATGTTATGGAAGCGTTTTTCTTTGCGCCGAAACGTTAACCAACTTCAATTGCTGGAAAATGGGGAGGTGGCAATCGACTTAAATTAATTGGATCAACTTCTCACCAGTGAAAGCGATCTTAAGCAATGTATCTATTGCAAAAGTTATGTATTAAAGGATTTTAATAGGTTTTAATGATGGCTGATAAAAAGGGTTATTCTTTTAAACTCTGAGCATTTAGCTCTAAATGTAGATCACTCTTTTATTCTTAAAACACCCTTGAGGGATAATTTTAGTAAGTTTTTCATATTTTTAATTGATTTGTAAACTACAATTTTTTTTTTCCAGAATCTAAACATCGACGTTTGAAAGGAGCAATGGCAGAAAAACAGGATGCTTCACCATGGTACCTTATTCACCAGTTGAACCAAAAGCAGTTTTAAAAGTTTCCAGTGTGTTTTAGGTTATATTCATTTTGTATCGAGCAAAATAAAAACTCATTTGAGGGAAAAATCGTGTAAAAAGTGACAGTTGAAATAAATTTTATTTTTTTAAAGTTTCTTTTCAAATTAAGTTTTAATTTCAAATGTCAATTTTGAATATTTAAGTAAAAGTTTTCACATAGATTCACATTTACAAATAAAATAACTACTTTAATAGTCGCAAATTGACCACACATTAAACCATTTTAAGAGAAGTTAAAACTGGACTATTTATTCCCTTTTCGAACTTAAATTTGAATTGAATTTGCTCCAAACATCAATCTTAATTCCACGATACTTTCTTAATTTTTTTTATTTGTATCACCGCATTCAAACAATATTTATCAGCCAATATACAACTGAATTTACTGAGGTAAAGTATACCTTTATAAAGTAATACATAATATTACTCTTTAATTTTTAACTCTTATTTTTACTTTCATCGAATTTATGTAGATTTTCTTACTTATTTAAAAATAAAATCTTTGATTTTTATCTGTTCAGTTTCATTTGAGTATTCCATTGAAATGTAGAGCAAACACTCTCCACAAAAATCATTATACAAACATAAGAAAACAGAAATACCTGCATCACAAAAAAGAGTAGAAAAACTAAAAGAAATTGCATGCAAATCGCAAAGGGCTCGTCCATGGGCACATATTTTCGTGTAGTGAATAAAAGAAAATAAAGGGGGGGCTAGGTAGGCAATAAGCATTTTAAAAATTAAAGTTGTACCGAAAACTAAAATGAATTACCTAACCTGATTTCAATATTTCTGTATTATTATGATAAGTAATAAAAGTGCAAAGTTTTAGTATTAGGTCCAAATCTACTCTTATATTTTCCTTATTGACACTTTTAATGAAAAGTTAAGAAAAAGGGTATAATGAAATAAGTAGGGGCTGCTGCCTTATCTCCCTTGTGCTCCAAATTGGCTAAGATATAGTTCCTTGGAAATAGAAATATTCCTTGAATATAGAAACAAAATTCTTATTTTAAAACAGTAATTTTAGAATTGCGCTAAATTATTATGTATTATACGAGTGAAAAATATCTAAACTCCAGAAGCTTGGATTGCATAAAATATATAACAATCTTATTAAGGCAGCAAACGTCCACAAAAAGTAGAGTCGACATCTTCACGCAACATAAATAAATAAACCTACCAACCTATCCATCCAGGTTACATCTCCCACAACCCTCTTGTCAAAAAAAGTTTGTTGACCCCTTCTCAAGCACACAAAACAAGCTCCTAAATTTCCCATATTATCCCACCACCCTGACAGCTTAAAAGCAAAATACACCTTTCTATCTGCCTCCCCCATCTAATCTATACCTGAGCCGGGGTCCCCCGGCGGCGCATGGACCCCCGCGCACGGCCAGCCGCCAGTTGCGCTCCGCCCGCCGTCACCGCAACACCTCTCCCCCGCTCGCTCCGCTCGGCTTCACCGTGTTCGTGTTCGGAATGAGCGCGGCTGTGCAGGGGGTCCCCCGGCCTGCCCAGCCCGTCTACGGGCCCGGTAAGTCACCCACTCCCACCCTCGTCTGTGTCTTCCTCCGTGGGGAGGATTGCACGTCCCTATCCCTAGTAGCATAGCTCATACCAAATATTAATATGACGAGTTTACCTAACTGAAACTAGAAGTAAACGAAAATTGAATGAACCCTAGTAGCACAGCTCGTACTAAACATATCAAGTTTACCTAACTGCAACTAGAAATTAACGAAATTTGACCATGGAAAAAATTGGATGACTCTTAAACGTTTGTGCTGCTAGGGGTCAGTTTTGTTGTAGAAATAAGACCCCCTAAATCTATTGGGGAAATATTTATTAAGATGGAGTGGTATGGTGAGGAAGTTTAAGGATTAAGATGAATCCCCTTGGATAGTCCTTAATATAAAGAAGTTAAATAGAACGATTTAGAGATCTTTATAATAGTCCTTAATATCGAAATTAAAGATCAATAGAGTGGATGATAGCAATTTAAGCACATCCCCTTAGAGTTTCGTTAAGGAAATCAGACCCTTTAACTGGTAAAACCAATTGAGAGAATTAATTTAAAAAGAATTGATGAGGGGACAATTAAGCAAGATAATATAAACGATCAGTCTTCGGTTGCATGGGCCTGTTTACCAAAGGAGTTTGAGTACAAGTGCACTTGAAACACTCAGAATCATCTGTCACAATTGATTTAATTTTTAGTCCCAACATTAGGAAAGGAGTAGTATTGATAAAAATTGGTAATTTGCATGAGTTTTATTTGATTTTTTTCGTTCATTTTCCTCGTCGTCTCGAAATATATTTCTCAATAAAGATGTGCCTAGATGAATAATTTTTTTTATCAAAATCTAAGTGAATAAAACCAGGTTTTATAAGAAAACGGATATTTTAGGGGTTCTCAAAAAGTGTACTTAAATAATTAAAGATCTATACAATCTCCCCATGTAGATTGATTTTTCCCTAATGGGAACAACTATGACAACCTGATAACTATGATAAAGTGAGAAACATTTATCTCAAATGTAAATTCATTAAGCTAAGCTTAGCTAATATTCCAAGGGGTTTTTCTCCACTCGCAATGAATGCATCAATTGCTGGTCCCAGTGACTTATTTCATGCTAATAGACAAGGGGGCGGGCACAAAGTGCCTGTAAACAGGAGCCAGTGTACTAAGAAAAGTCGCATTTTGTGCACACCCCCTGGGAAAATCTCGCTTGTTTCCCGATCGATGCAGCGAGCTCTGCGCACTCGATGCTAATCTAGGACAACAAGTGATGGAAGAAGAGATGGCTTATCTCCCACCCAATTAACTCACCTGTCTCCACCCAATGAGTGAATACGTTCATTCCTCTTCATCAAGCACCCTTTCACCCACTATTGGGGGAGTAGGTGGGATGTTTGTTTGTGTTTGCTTCTGGAAGGCAGACGGGAAACACTGAAAAATCGATACTTGTTTACGAGGTGTTTGACAATGTAACACTTGGGTTTAACTCGTGGGATTAAATGCGTGGGTCAGTTTAATGGGTTGACATTTAATGTAAGTAGGGGAACACCAAGTACCTAAATTTAGAGTTATGATTTTCTCTTTACACCGGAATTGGTTTTAAGTCACGTTATTTATTTGATTGGGCAGACTTCAAGCAAAATAAATTTCAGCTTAGGTGCTGTTTGATTGAATTGACTGGGGTGGGTTTGAGGGAAATCAAAGACGAACAAACAAAAACGAAAGATGTTCCGATGTAATTCGTGTCTCTAAGTTTGTATGTTCAATGAAATTGTACCATTAAAACTTGTCATGTTAAAAAACAATACCTAATAACATTTAAATTAATGAAAAGACCACTTACATAATTCTAAATTGGGACATGAAAAGTTTTTACATTATTTTGCCAATTTTGTTTTAATACTTTTCATAATTTAGACTCAACAAATGTCTTTTAAAGTAAAGCAAGTAAAAAAGATTAACAACTATATAGGTATATTTCCTTTTGTTTTTTAATTTGTAGTAGGTATATAAGTTTTTTGTTTATTCATGGACCACAGACCACATGTGGGGAGATGTCCAAAAGTAAGGGGAGATGTCCACATTTCTGTTCTCCAATCTGCCTCACTTGACACATTGGTTAATGATGAAATCAATTTTTCAACTACACTTATAAATATAGTATTAGTTTCTTTCCCACAACTAAAATAAAAATAGATAAACTATCTTAATCTTAATATAATTTTATTAATATAAATACACATTTCTGTATGATAAAAATGCTTTTCAAATTGCATGTTTTATTAACTTAGCACCTCACAAAACAAAATAAAAAACTGATGAAATTAATTATCTATAGATACCAAGGATTGAAAAGTTCATGGAAAGGAATTTAAGCCCTTTATTAAAGGTACCAAACTCTAGTCCATAACCGTAAAATAAAATATGAAAACTAAGTTAAAAAAGCCGTAAAAATACAAAAGAAAACTCACAAAACTAACTCCCTGTACCGTCTTTGACCTGGGTCCTAAGGTGAGTCCAGTTTCCAAAAGTCCCGTAAAAAATATTTGTCTTTACACATTAGCGGATCCAGGGGGGCTAGGAGGCTTCAGTCCCCCCCCCCAGAAAAATGAAAAACTTTACACAAGATAATACGCCATATTGACTTTATTTTTGTTGGGTTTTTTTCCCATTCATACGTGTTTATAAGAAGAGATTAGCAATTATCGCATTCTTAAAATGTGAAAGAAATTGTTGCTACTTGACTCTTTCTTTTCCTTCCCGTAGGGGTAAACACAATCTGCGAGAACTGATAGTGAGAAAGAGGGGAGCGGCCGCGGGACTCCCTCCGAAATTACCAAAACGAATAAAAACCCTGTTTTTCATGGTTTTTATATTCGGTTCAAATATTCAGAAATTTTCGGGGTGAGGACCCCCAAATCCCATTGTATACTTTGATCTCTATTATTTACAACTTTTTTTTCATATTAATAAT
The DNA here is from genome assembly GCA_963680715.1 of Tetragnatha montana. NCBI lineage: Eukaryota > Metazoa > Arthropoda > Arachnida > Araneae > Tetragnathidae > Tetragnatha > Tetragnatha montana. The sequence continues at coordinate 25,792,177 of OY796684.1, forward strand.
TCTTCAATATTAGTCTCCCCAAATCCTGGATCCGCCAGTGTCATTACATCCAGTGTAGTTTCTTGCACTGATGATTTGAGGAAAGGTATCTATTGTGTCTGACAGAAGTTTACCGACAGTTTTAGATGGGAAACAATATACGATTTAGATATAAAATAAAATAAAATAAATATTTACAAACTTTCGGCAAGCATGCTCATTACTCACTTTTTATAAGAGGTAATCCTAAAACGTTCTTCATAAATTAAAGTTAATTAGTTAACTTTTAGTGAAAGAGATGAGAATGTTTGGTTTTGCTGTAAAGGAAAGAAAATCTATTATTGAATGCTACAAAAAATGAAAATTTGATTTCAAATTAAAAGGTCACAATTGGGTCGGAGATTATGACCACTTGGTGAGGGAGAAATCCCATTAAATTTGCGTGACATAATATTCATGAGACTCATAAATTAGGATTACTTTACCTGAACATAAATTGTTTATTTACTATTTTTATTCCTGTAAAGAATTAAACAAAATAATAAATTTATCTTCTTTCTATTTATCGAACAACAGCATACACTGAAAATAAATTGGAATAAATTGGAGAGTTTAACTTCCTGATCTCTGAAGTTTGCAACAATATGTCAATATTGCCAGTTTTTTGTAAAATATATGCTGAACCCAATATTAGTTTTTCTCTCTCTCTTTTTTTAAATATAATTACGTAAAAAATACATATTAAAGTGAAAGGTAATTTTTCTTTCAACTATGATTTTAATTACATTTAAAAATACTCTATTGGTAGTAGTATATATCAATTAGAATAAAAATTTTAAAATCTTCAGTTCTATTTTAAAATTTAAGTCAATTTTTATATGTATATTCTTTTTCGAAATTGGTGTGCATGCTTAAATTAAGTAGTATGCTTTATAATTTAAATACAAAAACTTAAATTTATTGAATTTATTTGCAATTTAAATATTTAAGTGGAAATATTATTTCGTAATTATCGTCCTATAATTGGGAGAAATAAATATATAAATGCAATTTACAACCATTAATTTACAACCAAACAATTTACAACAAAAAAAATACTTTGAAAACTAAAATCATTACAACATAATCTTCATAGTTTTATAGAATTTTATTGCCCCATTCAATATACAATGTTTTTCTGTATTCTACTTTATCGCTATAAATCTACTATTTGTATAATCATAAGGAAAGACAATACAAGATCAAATAAAACTTTTGATATTCTGAGTTATCAAAAACATTTTTGAAAACATTTCTATTGCCTTGCTTCTAAATTACACAGTAGTTTTCTTACTAACTTACATCATAATCATCATCATTGGCGCGACAGCCCGGTGTGGGCCCTGGCCTTCTCGAGGACTCTCCTCCATCCTGATCTGTTAACGGCCACAGTTCGCCAGTTCCTACATTTTAGGACAAGGAAGTCCTTGTCTATGGAATCAGACCATCTGATTTTGGGTCTTCCCCTAGCTCTATTTCCAAATGGCTTAGACATAAAAATTCTTTTGGTGGTACATTGGTCTGGCAACCGGACTAGGTGGCCAGCCCATTTTATTCTTTGTATTTTGATGTACACTTACACTAACTTAGTACACTTACATAATTTTAGTAATTAATTTAGTTTTTAGTTATTACTACCTTCAATAGAAATTTTACTTATTTAGTATCTGCGAGATCTGAAAATCTCTATTTCTCCTTTTATTGAAACACATAAAATATGAAATCATACATTTTTGTTAAACATATTATAGCCAGCATATTCATTATTTGTTTTAGGCACTTCTTCTATTTTGATCCTTTTTGAAACTTTTTAGTTAGTACCTATTTTAAAAAAATGCACAAGAAAACACGATTATAACCCCCTTTCCCTTTTTTGAAAATTTTAGAGATCCCTTGAATTAACGGATGAAATTGATTGATGGATCTGATTAATATGTCCTTTAACTTAGAAATACACTGCCAAAATCTTAAACAACAAACACATACCTATGTAAAATTAGTTTTGAATATTTCGTCAAACCCAAAATTAATACAATAATTTAAAATGCATGAAAAAAAATAGCAAAATATTCAAGCAATAGCATAACTTTCAGTTTAGGTGATAAATGAAAAAATCACAAATTGAAAAAATTAATATTATAGTATTTAAAGTTTAAAGTATTAAAAAATTTAATAAATACGCACTGTACTTTCTCAGTTTAAAGTGTATACATAATTTAGCTTTTAGCATGAAATAAAGAAAGTGTAAATAATGTAACCCAGTAAAATCCCACATTAGAATTAATACTAAATAACTTAAATCGGCAGAAAATAAAAAAAAAAATTAGCTAAATATTATTACTAAACTTATCTACTTTTTATACAGAAAAAGTTAATTTAATTTGTTTTAAAAAATATTACACTGAAAATATTATTGACCCTTCAACAGATTATAGTGAAATTGATACATTAATAGAGTCACATTTTCATATAGTCTTTTGACAAAAGAAAAAGATGTTTTACGACTTTCAACGGCAAAAGTTTATGGTTCCTCCCAGGTCTATGATTTCCCTTTAAATCTGATATCTTTCGAAACATAAATTTAATGTCTTTCTTTAAGAACGATGATAATATAAAAACATCTTGAGGATAAAAAGACGATAGCTCACAGAATATTCTTAACAGTAAAGAAAAAAAAGCTTTTACGTTTCGAAGAAAATTTATTACCAGAATGTCAGATGTCAATAAACTTTATTATTTGTAGATCTTAGCACATTAGACCTACTTTCTTCATTAATAAAGTTATATTAAGTTTCTGCTTTGATTATATTATGAAGATCACGCGCTAATTTCTACTTTCAATAAATATCTCAAACAAATTCCAACTTAGCTTACATTTTAAGTATTGTATTTCCAATTTAACATTTTCCATTTCATAAATTAATTTTGATTTTAACAATTAATTTTGTAGATATAATATAATAATTCTAATTTAAATCGGAAGTTTACATCTTATATCTCAAATTCCAATTTCACAATTCAATTAAAAATTTTGAATCATCAAAAATCCCTCTTTCATTCATGTTTCAAAGGAAAATGGTGTTATAAATAGCACACAAAAAATACATAGAATTTACATCTTATTTTCTGAAGCTGATTTTTTCACACAAGTAATCATTAGCTTTCTTGAAACACCAAAATGCATCTTCTAAACGAAAATGGAAGGGAATTACACATTTGTATCTGATTACCCAAGTTGGCCGTATCTTGTTACCGCATTAGGAGGTAATAAGAAACAAGCCTGCTATTTTTCTTATAAAAATATGGAGAGAAATTATTATCTTTTAAGTGTTTATCATAACCCCATTTTTATTAGAAATTTTCATAGAAAATCTTCCAAGATGAGCTTTGCTAAAAATGTTACAAACTGAAAGTTACGCATGTGCTTATAAATTAATATAAAACTTGAAAATCATTTACAATTATGTCAATAAATATACAATTATTGACATAATACCCCGCATCTTTTTAACCAACTTTAAATATTATTACTTTTATTTTACTTTACTTTTGCTTTATTTTGACTTTTTAAAATTTTATTGGATTCGTTTATTTGTTATTAAAATTAAAAATTATCCATGATTACACTTTGAAAGAGCGGGTCAATCGATTGCATAATATATTACATGCAAGCAATTTTGTTCATTAGAAGGTAATTGTATCAACAACAAAATATGATAATTTTTAACTCTTTTTTTTTTTTACTATAACTTTACTTTTTACACGAGTCTATAGGTACAAATGGGTCTGTCCATAGGAAGATGAAGAACAGCTTTTTGTACCTAAGGATACAAATTTTATCAAGTTATTTAAAATTATTAAAAATCCTATTTTCAAAATTTGAGCAAAAAAAATGTCACCCTATTTACGAAGGTTGGAACTATAGGCTGGGTAATTAAAATGATCAAAATATGATTTTATCTGTCTTAAAAAAATTAAAATAGGAATTTTGTCCATAGGTACCACAGTCTTCCCTATTTTTCTGAAACAGGTTTTTATTCCCAAAATTTTATGTGAAGTATGTATGTTTCAAAGATTGGCACTGATGTGAAATCCCCCCCCCCCAAAAAAAAAAAAAATTAGGAACACAAAAAGTGAAAAAAAATAGAGTTTCTTGTGATACCCCTTCTTCCCTATATTTGATAATTCCATGATATAAGAATAAATAAAATTGTAATTAATTTTCTTTCTGTAGTAAAATTTTTCAATAGAGGGCACTACTTTATTGTGCGTGATTCTTTAAAATCAACCAGAACAGTGGAACAGTTTGATATTCAAAACCTATATAAATTGAGTCCTTAAATAAACTACATTCCATTGTTATCAATTGGGTTCATGCTCTAGCTCTACTAAGGAAATATCTTCATCTTCGGGTCACTCTTTACTACTGTTCAGAGTTCACAATCATTTCTTACTTTATCTCAGCCATCAATGGTCTTGAGTATTTTTTATGCTTATTTTTCTCTCGATAAATTATAATACCCCACAAATTGTTTGGGATAGGTTTGAAGAAAATTTAAAGTAAGAAAAAGTCTTTTAGTTATTTTTAAACGTAAAAATGCATTGTGAAAACATATTAAATGAAAGTGAAAATATTTATGTAAAAAAGGTTCACTGTGGTCATTATTATTTTTTTTATAAAACTATTTTAACAAATTTTTAAAACAAGGATAAAAATGATTGTTCAGTAAAATCCATAATAAAAGTTTTTAGCTACGATTTTTTGTTCCAATGTAGTTCTAAGTATAAGAATTGGTTAAAAATCACCAAAGTATATTTAATAGCAGTATTCAATTTTAATGAACTTCTTAAAATATTCAATATTATCTAAACAATTTTCATGTTTAATGCGACAAAAATTAAGGAATCCAGAAAATTTCTTCTCACATCTTATGATAAAACATTTTAAAATCTTAATTTTTTAGGAATATTTTTATAATAAAAATAGGTTAATGATTATTTTAACTAAAGAATAATTACTTCCAATATTTTGAATTTTATCACATATAATAAGGATACTAATTTATAATAAAATAAATAATTTGTATGTATGCAGGATAAAAAATAACTAGTTAATAAACGAAGAGGGATTGGTGTTCAGTGAAGTTTTTCTACTCCGGCATCAAAAGTACTCCAAACTATAAAATAATCTTCCGATTATACGTATTAGAGAAATTGCTTTAGAGATCCAAAATATTGTTAGTTAAATTTCAAAGTTTAAAATGTTGGAAATGTGGATCTTTTTAGTCTAACATTCACAAAGAAGAGAAGCTTATTAGAAAGTTAATTTCCTTTAATGGAAAATTATTAAAATAAAAAAAGGTATTTTGAATAGACTTATTTAAAGCTTTTCAGCTTCACTGATATTGGCTTTTTTACAAAACTTTTAATTTTTGTAAATGTTGTTTCACTGCTAGTACACCCTTGTTGCAGAAAAGCAATTACAACTCTTCAGTTGTAAAAAAAGCGCCTGCATTAGACACATTTAAATTATTTAATTTTGAAGGAAGTGGTTAGAAATGGGTTCAATTATCTTTTTAATAAAATTATGGTACTAATTAGATTTTTCTAGAAAAACTTTGTTTCACCTCATTTTTTCATTCCTTACCTTTTTCCGTATTGACTTGTTTTACTTATATTATACAGTATAAGCTTGCACGTGGTTCGGAAGAAACTCATCTATGCAAGGCTTATTCCACTGCCCTACAAAATTGAACTCATCTTATTTAGTTCGTTATATTGAAGTACTTATGAATAAAAATATTATTCACTCTTTTGCAATTTTATGTAAATATCTTTCATTTAGGATTTTATTTCTTATTAATTCTTCATTTTTATATACCAAATAAATATTTTATTTTAAAATAATTTTTAGGTAAAGAATTTTAAAACTAGTATGTCACATAAGCACTCTTGACAAATGTATAAAGCAATAAAAACACTGTATGTAGTACGTAACGTTTTGTAACCACGTTTTACTTAAAGATATTCTATTTATGTCATGTTTCATGTGTCATGTTTCCCTTCGAATTGAGTTGTCTCCTTATGTTAAATATTTTATTACCAGACTACTCCTTCCTAGCTACCTCACATGCAGACTCATTTTCCTATGTTCAAAACTCTAAAAATAAAGAGATTTCTCTTAAGATATGTTTATCGGAAAAATAACGAGTCCAAATATAGTTTTGAGAACGTTGTTACATTTCAACCAGACTCCTAAATTTAGGTCATCTATAGATTTAAGTGATCTATGTACGGAGTTCAGAGTCATCTGATATTAAGGATCGATATTTGATCCATTTATACTATTTCTGCTCTCTATGCAGTCTGAGAATTGCTTCTAAATACGCTATAACCCATAACGACATTAAGAATATTAGCTTTTCCGTTCCACAATCCTGAATTTTCTATAGAAAATTGACGAGTTTCTCTTTCATTTCCCATTGTTCGGGATAATAACTTGATTCTAAGATTGATATTAACAGGTCAGAGAGGATATGAATGATGTGTGATAGAATCTTCCTCTCGATATGGAGGGTTTTGAATTTCTAACAAACGATAGATGGTCTTCTCTCACATCTTTTTCATAATTTCAATACACTATAGGACTAGGTGGGGTAAAATGAATATACAACAATGACTTTTTGTACTTAAGGATTATTTTTACTAAAATAAATTCTTAAAAATTTATTAATTCGTAAAATAATTTTTTACCTTATATCATTAGGAAAAATTTTAATTACCTATTTTATTTACGATTTATATTGCAAATATGGGGCGAAAGCGTTAATCGGGGAGGTAAAATAGATATTTGCTTGAAACAAAATTTATTGAAAATAAATATAAGTAATTTTTTCGTGAACAAAAGAAATGTATTTTATAATTATAAGCTTAAAATAACGATGTTTTTAAAATAAAAATTTGAATTAAAAAATTAGTCCACTCTAAACACTGTAGAAAATTAAATTGGTTTCTTAATCAATTCCCAAATTTAATTAAAATTTCAAACCTAACTAAAACTATTATTGGTCGATTTTTTACTTTTTTCTGCATTGATTTAACACATTTTACTGCAGCCCCAGTATATGGATATATTGGGGGTTCTGGACCATGTGGTGGAGGTGACGGTAAGCTTATTAGTGATAACGAAACTACGTTTTGTTTACCTAAAATATGTTCATTTTATTTACTTTTTAAATAATGTAGGATATTTTAAAAATTTTAAGTATATTTAACGTTTAAATAAATTTAATTTCGACTTTAAAACTTTTTTTAATAGTTTGATTATTTAGTATAATGAAGTTATTATTAATAAGTATTTAACGTGTTTTAAACTTGTTTTGATAGATATTTTTAGGAAAATATTTAAAATACTGTTATTGTTTTATTTTCATTCTAATTTTTTTAACTAATAGTAGTTGTTTATATTTTCACACTGTTTGTTGTCGCATTTAAAAATATTTTTGGGATTTTTTTATTTTCTAAGTAATTTTAATGTATACGTTACGAGCAAATAAATTTAATTTCAACTTTAAAAAAAATGTTGTAAGTTTGAATATTACTTACTACTTTGCAGTATAATGAATGTATTACTTAAAAAATATTTAATGAGTTATTTAACGTATTTTAACAATTTAACTGAACTTGTTTTGAAATACATTTTTAGGTTAAGATTAAAAACAAAGTCCTTATTTTAATTTTTACTTAAGTTTTTTAAAACTAATACTTTTCTATTTACATCTCAACTAGATAAATATTTTTTTCTACAACTTTACAGTAAGGAAATTTATTTGAAATATAAATGATTTAGTTTGAGTGTGTAATAAGTACCCTAATCATTCTCGTAAATATGGTAAATTTTCATTACGCTAAATTATAATTATTAAGAAATTCACTTGAAAAATCTTCCAGAAATTCACTTGATTAAAAAGTTTTATTATAAAAACACAGTCCTTCAGAAATTGAATGCAAAATTCCAATGCGATATTTTGATCTATTTAGAAACGAGCTGTGAGTTAGTTCAATGATTTGATAAGACATTTTCTACATTCCTTTAGGCGAGGAGAATTTAGCTGTTACCTTTTTTATATACTAGTATAAAGAATTGCAATTGCTACCATGAGGTGATCTAATCTTTATATAATGTTAGCAGTAACTTTAACGGATGAAACCTCGTTGATATCGAGAATTAAAACTGCTATCAAGAAGTCAAGCATTGTGAGCTAATCTGTATATAACTTTATTACTAAAGTAACTGTAACTTTAATGGAAGAAAAATAACTTCTGCTTTCTACAGCTACTCAGGGTTGCTAGATGTGGATATTTTTAGCCGTTTTGGCGACTTTTTACTCCCATTTGGCAAAAAGTGAGCTAAAGACCTGGCAACCCTTTATCAACTAATTATAATAACAGTAGCAAACTTTATTAACATAGCAAATTAATTACAAAAATTTATGAAGGAAAAATATATTCGTCACCAAGGGGACCAAGTCCCGTCTAGGTGAAAGATTAATTTTCCAATTTAGTTACACAAATAAATATAATTTAATTTGGTAAATACTATATTTAAGCTAGAACTTTAACTGATACAGCAGTTCAAGGCGAGAAAAGCTTTGAGTGTTCGGTATGCTATAAGTTGTTCGAACGTTTAGATGCTCGATGCATGAGAAAACTCACTTGATGCCTAAAAAACGAAAAGACTAAACCCCACAAGCTAAAAAGAATCGCCCTAACCCCTTACACGTTAATTTTAATAACATTAAGTTTTTGAATATTTTTATGACCAAAGCCGTTTTAGAAGTGGATGAATGTATCATAATCTCCATGAGAGGACATGATCAGGATACTCTTTGGCAAGGCTAATTTCAGAGACCAAATTACAATAATCCGAGATAATCTAAATCCATTGGAGAGTTTCTGTATCCTCTCATGCACACATGTTAAAGGTTACATCGATCTACCAGGTATTCTCAAAGTGATTGAGATGTTCAAAAGGATGGTAGGACAATAAAGAACCACAAGTATAGAATTAAAAAAAATCCATTTGTATCTCATTGTTGTAAATGTATTTTCGTGATTGTGTGGAGTGTGTTCTAAAACTGTGCACTGTTTTTACTAATCTAGGGTTCCTTGCAGGACGCAACGTAGGGTTGTACCCGCACATGCGTCCTCCTCCCCACCTCAAGCATACGCACTCCAAAACTCAACTGGATGAAAAAGGAAAGGCTGACAGTATGAAGAAAAAGTAACTGATCATACACCTAACAATCATCAGGTATACTTTCTACTATAGTCCAGGCAATCTGTGACTAAACCAGAAAAAATTGCAACATTTGGTTTTTCAACGGTTTTCACTCGGGACCTCAATAATAAGTATTAAATATCGGACAAAATCGGTCGGTGGGAAGTTAAGCTATTTTTCAGTGCTGAATACGAATATTCCATTTAAATTGAAAAAAAATAAAATATCAATTTTAAAAAAATTATTTCAAAAATTTGATAATCGAAAAAAATTAAAAAAATATCAAAACCACAAAACAACTGAAAAGAAGCAATTCAAAAGGCCTTCCCTTAGAAATGACCTAAATTAATGACATACTAAAATTAGACAAAAATCTATAAAAAAAAAATTAAGTTTTTTTTGGGGTCTTTTAAAAAATTCCTATTATAAGCGTTTGAGGCATTTGACAAGGTCCCTTTTCAATGGATATTGATAGTTATACCAGGCGCGGATCCAGCACGGCTTCAAGGGGAGGGGGCACTTTTCCAGACCATCGCCTTTACCTTTTGAGAAAAATGTCAAAATGTTAGGGATTTTCTAAAAAGGATCACTCAAGATCCCCTTTTGGTACCGCTGGGGGGTCCTCCCCAAGAAAAAGTTTTGAAATTTGACCTGTAAAAGTAGGGTTTTAACTCATTTTGAGTACTTTTTTTTGTGTCCAAGGGGGCACTGTCCATAGTTCCCCCTCTGGATCCGCCCCTGAGTTATACAGGGTGTTTCAAAAGTTCCTTTCACAGCTTCCATATAAAAGTCGTGAAAGGGACTTTTGAAACACCCTATATAACATAAAAAAACTACAGTAAATGATAATAAAATCATTGGTTAGTTAATTAATTTATCAAAAAGAACATTGACAATACACACAAAATCTTTCAATCAAGTGAAAAAGATATTTTACCAATATTTGGTAATAAATCATTTAAAAAATAATTAAATTTTAAAAAGACAAAATATTTAATATTTTGATAAATTTAAAATTTTGTAGTATAGGCATGTGATGCATGTCTATAGACTATATTTTAAGTACTGTTTACGAATATAAGCCACAATTTGTCAATTTTAATCTAGAAAAAGTGTGGAAAAAATTGACGCATTATCTTATTTTTGTTTTAAATGCTTCAATTTTATCCTATGTGTGATTTTCTTATTGCAACACTTAGTTTTTACTTTTAATTCCCTTGCAAATTACTTTCATGGTGAATTCGCATACATATTAATATTTTAAGGATATAGGATACTAAATTTAGCTAAACAAAATGCAAAAAGTGTTCTATAATTAGAAAAATAATTTAGCGATTACGTGAAAAACAAGAGAAAGTGGTAATGCAATGTCCCTGTTTCAGATTTGTTATAGAAAATTGATAATATCGTTACACCACGCCAAAAACACGAATCTGCTATGCATAAGAATAGCAGATTCGTGTTTTTGGCGTGGTGGTAACAATATGATATGGTATACACGAGACAAAGGCAAAATTTGTGAAACGGGGCTATGGGGCTGCATCCCTCTAAAGTTATAAACCACAAAGAAATTAATTAAATTTTTAGGATTTATGAAAATTATTTTACTATTTTGATTTTAATGTCCTTAATGATATGAAAAACATTTCTGAAGTTAATTGATGAAAATAACTTAGTTTTTGAAAAGTTAAGGTGATGCTAATTTTTAGGATTTCAGCCCCAACACAACAAAATTACAGGATAAGACATAATATGAAGAGTAGGGTGTCACTTATATGACAGGGAAATATTTTTTTTGCGAATTTTTCTATTTTTTCCCTAAATAAATATAAAAATACGGCAAAAATATAAACTTAAAAAAGTAGTAAATAAAGTGATGAGTATTATTAGCGGGCGCGTGCCGGTAATTTAGCTTGTTTGACCATCTTCAATTGAGATTCGGCACGGGTTAATATTATCGTAAAAAGATAAAATTTTACATCTGAATAGGTCAAGGCATTTATAAAAAAAGTAAAGGGTATCCGTTTTCAAATTCGCAAAAATAAAAAATTCTGTCATATAAGAGACACACTGACCATCTTCAATTGAGGTTCGGCACGGGTTAATATTACCGTAGAGAGATAAAATTTTACATCTGGATATGTCAATGCATTTATAAAAAAAGTAGAGGGTAACCGTTTTCAAATTCGCAAAATAAATTATTTCCGGTCATTTAAGGGACACCCTAATGTAGAGGTATTTATATATCCGTATCCGTCTTTCATCAATATTGATGCCTATTACAAAATCTGAATAAGAAAAATAGGGATTTTAAGCTGTGTTCCAATTTACCCTTATCTGTGGGGTGAATCGAAACACCATTAAATTTAATAAAAAATATATTACATTTCTTAAATTAATTTTTTTTTTGATTTGCTTGAAATTGAAAGAACAGAACAACAAGACCAAATGTTAAAAAAAAATTATTTTAATTACTTATTTTTACGTAGAAAATTGAAAACTGTTCCGATTCACCCTTTTTATGATATTTTATAGAACATATTTAAGAAACTTTAAATAAACTTTTCTTTCCAGGCTCAAAGTGTGTTACTTTCCATGTCACCTATTGCCGTCTGCTGGTTCATCTGTAATCACACGTATTGTTACTCTTATCTGTTCCCTCACCATCAACACTTCAGTGTTCCCCTAACTCAGTGTGTGAATTAAATACCTTTCCTCTCGCTTGTTTAAATTATTTTCAAGTTTCATGAATCAATGAATTTTCTGGTTTTAAAGTTTTGAGCACAGGTAACTTCAATGACATAAAAAAGTGTACTACTTTTCTACTAACCTTTCCTTTTGAGAACATTTCAAAGGTTCTATAGTAAAGCAAAAGCATTAAAAAGTTTTAAATTTTTTTTTAAAGTTTGATTAACTTACCAGTAATATTTTCGTATGTAAACTAACATCTTTTTTTAAAAACACTTAGCTTTTATTTAAATACATATAAGGTGGTCAAAAAGTCTGAAGACTCTAAAAATTCATAAAAACTGGGGAAGGAAAACGGTTTAAGTCTCAACATTGTAATGCTAATAAGATTAATGTTTAAAATGCTCGAGAATGACCTCGAGGAACAGATATTGCATCCACAATTGGATGTAGGCTAAATCGTTTCTTGAGGAAGTAGGGTTTCAATTTTAGGCAACACATGTCATAAAGCTTGTGGATACAGTACAGTGGAAAGCATTTTTTGAAGTAGGTGTAATAAAGAACTGAACATGGCTCCCTGTTAACTATGATGTCATTTATTAACAACTTTATGAGATAAAATTTTTTGTCTTAAACAACAAGAGCTAATTGACATTACGATGTTGAGACTGAAAAACTTTTCCATCGTTTTCAGTTTTAAAAAGCATTCAGACTATCAGCAAACCCTGTATTTAGATTTTCATTAACATTTTAGTTTAAAGGTGATGATTTCTATTGGATTATTTTGAAAAATTTCGTTTGATTGATAGAATGTACATAAAAATGGAAATAATTTCTAAAAAAAATTGACTGAATCATTAGTAATTTTCTTTAAATTTACAATTATGATGCATAGAAGCAACAATGAAAAACAATGATTCTACACATGAAAAAAGCATAATTTTTTTAACATCTTGTATGGAAACATATTAAAAGGGAGTCTACTAAATGAATAAATGACATTAATTTGATTCTTTTCAGACTAACAATATTTAATATTTATACAAAAACTAATATGCAAGAAGTTTTGATTACTAGTATAATTTCCTGCTAGAATTGTTTTGGTATAATTTATATATTTAAATAGCCTTTGCAGAGACAATAACCAGACACCACTTAAGTCTTAAAATATTTGTTTACTTAAAGCCAACATTTAAACAATCAAGCATTAAAGCTTCCAATATATCTCTAAAATATAGAATACATTTCATCAATAACAAGGTAAATAATTTTATGCATAAACTTCTAAATAAAAATTAAGCCTGGTTAACAAAAATAACAAATCATGTTAGTAAAATAAAAGTAGTTCCAGTCAGATCTAAAACTTCACTTTTTATAAATCTTTTAACAGTTCAATATAATAAAATAATTGAATTTAAAAAATAATGAATAGAAAACCTTATTCTAAATGTACTAATTTCCCTTAACCCTAGCATATATACAAATACTACCGTACCACCACTTATAAATGCAAATTATAACAATTCATGTTGAAAACATTCATCAGTTATGATATTTCATACCTGAACCCTGTCTAACATTATTTTTTAAAGAAGATATAAAGGTGTTAAAATAAAATACTGATTTTTTTCAAAATCTCTATCATATAACTGAGTAATTAATTATGAATTGTATCTTTACTCATAACTTAATAGCAGTTTAAAAGCCATAAATAGTTACATTTATAATTTTATGCTTGCAGATAAGGTAACCCTTAGTGATTAGGGTTTATAACACATTTCCACTTTTAGAAAAAAAAAACACCCAGTATAATCATTCAACTACAGCATTTATTACAAAAAAACAATAGAAAAGCTAACTTTAGTTATTGCCTAACCTGTACTATCATACTTTCGAGTCTTAAGGAATGAATGCATAGAAAAATGTAAACGGTACTTATATTTATAAATTTAACATAGACTTGAATCCTTAGAATAACGTGTATGTGATACTTTACCTAAAATGTTATTCATGTTTTAACTGATCAATATTTACCAGGCATTAGTAATACTACTTCAATCACTCTTGTTCATGTAGCAAAAATTGTAATTTTATAAACAATGAAGTTATATCAATTCATATTTTGCATCCAAATTGGAATGCTGAAATAGTAGGCTTAATTAATTCTATCCACTAATTTAAAATTTATCTTAGTTGATATTAAATGGATAAAATCATGGTGACTCATAATTAACCTAAGTCACCCTAAGAGCTATATTTTTATTTAATTCAACAGCTATTAGTTATATACTCATTTCTTAGAAGACAAGCTCATATACTAGGAGCTCATAAAATAACGACCCTACTTTAAAATTATCTACAGTCTAAACTGTTGGTAAAAAACCCAGAAATTCTAAAGAGGGCATTTTGAAAGAATGGGAAATTTTTTCAAAACAATAAAAATTTAGTTCCCTTTTCCTCTCACAGATGGCGCTTTACCTAAAATTTTGCCTAGGTTTTCGACCGTCACCATAAGTCTAAAAAGTAAATGTTTTTTAAAACTTCGAGGAAATGGAAACTAAAGTTTTACTTCAAAAAAATTCCCATCCCTTCAAAATGCCCTTTAAAATTGTAGATTGTTTTATCATCAATTTATCTGTAGGGAATTTTAAAGTATGGTAATTTTTTTTATGATCACCTTGTATACATATATAAATTGCAATTAATTTGAGATAAGTGAAAATGCAAATTCTTTACCAAAACAGAACCTCTTTGCAAAGTTAACAGATGAGAAGAAAATACTGAGAACTTACATAAATATGGATCAAGCCCACCGTTGATACATGACTAGAATTTTCATACATATCAGCAATGAATAGGTCGGTCATATGGTTCAAACTACATTTCATCACAGAAAAAGTAAGAAGTTTATGATGCATCCAGTCACAAAATGAAAGCATTTTCATGAAAAGTAGTCTATTTATGGTGATAGACTTTCACTATTGATTAAATGCAAGAGAAAATGATTCTATAGCAATGGCACACTAACTTCAATGAAGAAATCAGCAAAGCATAGTTAATTCAAGGATAAGTTCGGGAGTTACAGTAGAGCATTAATTATAAAAATACCTAACTCTTAAATTGCAAATTTAAATCTGGAAGTTACTAAATTCAAATTTGCATGAGTTATGATAGTGACTTACATTTGGTATTTCTTTTCTAATTATTTCCCATGGCTTCTTTCTTAGGTATGCAAACAAATTAAAATATTGTTTTATGTTCCCTATTTTATTTTCTAAAATTCACTACTTATCTTTTGACACCAATACCTAAATGTTTTGTTAACCGATGCTCTACCCCAGGCATGTCAAACAACTTCAGCTGACTATTTAATGCAACTATGAAGTTTCATACAAGCCATGTTAAAAACATAAGACAATATTAAGTGAAGTTTTTACAACTATAATTTTAATTTTACTTTTTAAATTTAAGCTCAAAGCCTGTTATAATAGATTTAACACATTTTTGAATATTCCTTCATTACAACAACCTAAGAGGTTTTCAATAGCTTGAATGCACAGCACATTAAATTTTTCAGCTGCTGGTAATGGAAACTTTTGTTGATGGCTGCGAGTTTGATACCCATGCTCTACTACATACAGAATGAGATTATTTCAATGACCAATGACTGTGTGTATTTATGTATCACAATTACTTTAATATATGAGCAATGCTTAATGACATATTAAAACATTTGTTTTAAACCAAACAGTCTATTCAAATACACAAGCTTTTAATCTAAATATACCAGGCTATGTTTAGGTATACAAATTTATCTAGCAATTATGAGTACTTTATTTAATTGTAATAAATTTGTAATTAAAATATTTTAGATGATAATGAAACCCCTAATGAGAAGATAAACATTTGTACTAAAAACTCCAAGAGTGAACTAATGCTTACTAAAATAATACTCTACACATAAATCATGCACTTCAACATCAGGAAATAAAACCAAAAAGGACAATCATATAACACATATAGGAAATAAAAGAAATTGGCTGTTCCAACTTTAAATGTAAATTTTGTTAAAATATAATACTAATAAAAATTTGCACATACTTAACTTAATTTCTTCTTTACAACTGCCCAGCAGTTAAGAATACTCAACAAAATTTATGCTGATTATTTTAAATGAAAGTATACATAAAAGATTTTTAGAAGCATGGATTTGAATCATTCGTGTTAAGTTGTTGAATTTGTTCATACCTTAAATCATTAACTGGTTTAATGAAACAATTTTTCTTTTGTAAAAAATTGTTACCATGTGGAACAATTAAAAAAAAATATTTTAAGGCATACTTATTAAATGCATTTTGAATTATTACATACAAGTGTAAAATAAAAATAACTAAACTTATCTGCACAGCAGGAATCAGTTTGAGTTAAATAAATGCACATTTTTTGTACACAAATGCACCTATAAATTTAGATCACAACCACTATCACTTTAAACAAGATTAAAACATAATTATTACACAACAACTAATTAAAAATTCCAATTTAATTAGGCTTACCATACATTTTGGACTTACCTAGGACAAATTTTTGAAACACTTCAGAGTTTTACCAGCTTACTAACATTAAACTTCTTATTTATTCAGTTGCATTAATCACTGTACTAGACTGCAACATTTCCTGACCCAATGATGTCACTAAGCGGAAGGAAAAACTGCATAAACACAGAAAGCCTGTTGGGTGGCTACCAAGGTTGTTAAGTATTTAAATACTTAGTAACGGAAATACTTTTTAAATACTTTAAAAGTATTTAGTTACATTAGTTACTTTTTCAGTATCGAACTGGTATTTAACTACAAAAATTTTAAAGTAACTAACTCTTTGTTACTTAAATACCTATGCTGTACTTCAGTTACTTTCTAAACCCAGAATTTAAAAAACGGAATCCAACATTGGAGAGGGGAACAAAACACTTCTTCCTGCTTCCGCATTGCCCGACCGGACACCCGTAGACGGTAGACGGCGACAGCGCTGACAATCCTCCCCCGACAATTTATAGCCCCCCTGTGTTGACGAGGAGCGGGCGCTTGTGTGTTCTCTGGGTGGCCGGCCGCCTTGCAGGTCGAATTGCAGCGCAGGAGATGGAATAGCCGATATGGCACCGTTTTATTCTTTTATGGCCACTAATTGTTCGTAGTTTCTTGTTTTCCCACCCCACCTTCCACGAACCAAAGGGAGGGAGGGCACATTTTCAAGGCAATCAAATTTTACCAGAGCCTCCTTCAGTCCCTTTTTGTTTGTGCTCTCGAAAAGCTGCAAGTTTCCTGCCTCCTGGATAGAAGAAGTATATTTATTTAAGAAGATCAACTGCTTAGAAGTATAATGTCCCAAAAAGAGCTAGGTTGTGTTTATATTTTTTTTTAAAGTAGAGTGAAGGGATTAAGGATTTATGTTTTCTTTATATTTTTATCTAGATAATTACAATTGATTTTATTTTTTGATATTTGTATATGACATGGGACTTGAAAATACTCCAGTTTTTGCTCAAAAGGCCTTTTATAAAACGTCCTACTCTCAAACTAATGTTAATGTAGTATGCTTACAAGATTCTATGAAAATATTATTTTGAAAGTTTACAACTTTCTTTCTCCCCTTACTTTTATAAATTCATTTGTAATTGTTCTAATAGAATATGTTCCATTTTTGAACTTTTTTTAGTGGACGTTTCATAAGTGCGAAAATTCCGGTCAATGTAAAATAAAAACCGTTCGGTTAATTCCAGTGAAGAATAAAAAAATAAATTATATAGCTTTACCCATGTAATAATTTAGTTTTTACTAACCGTAATTTTCGTATAACCTTTTGTATAGAGTTTTTTAACAAGATACTCTGATTAAAAAAAATTAACTAAATAAAACAAAAATTCCGAATTACACTATATACAAATCTAAGGGTATTTTATTTTTTCATTCCATAAGTTTAATTTCATGAAAGCAAACAGTTTTAAGGAACCTCCAAAACTGTATTTATGAAGAAAAACTAAGCCCCCCCCCCGAAAAAATATTACCATCCTTTAACTTTTTTCATATTGTTTGTATTTTGGTAATTAAAATAAAATCCTTCCATAATAATAAAAAAAAACAGTTAAAACTTAAATATTCATTTTTATAGTAGTAAAATAAATTGTGTTGTAATTTATATATTTAAACTCCTGGATTTTGAAGTTTAAATATAATTTCTATGAAGTAGTTTCAAAAATTAATCCATTCCCGGGAATGACTGAAATTCCGGGGATTTCCCGGGAAGATTATACTATGACTAAATATACTAATGACCTGAAAAAAATACTATATTATTTATTTATTCATTTTTGGGATTGTTGGTCGTGTCTTTAGGAATTTAAATCCATAGGGGAGAGTACCCCAAAGCGGGTATGCTAACTTTGAAAGCTCAAAAACCTTAATTATTGTTTGATTGTAATTACATATTTGATTTTATACAATACTTTTGTGCTTCTGGGGAGAGGCTTTTCAGCTCTTTTAAACTAATGGTGCCCCCCATGGGGCGAGGCATCATAATTTTAAATAAATTTTAATTCAAATTTTATTTTCTTATTAAAATTAGAAATTGATTTAAAAATAAATTTTATTAATTAAAATAATTTTTTAATTTAAATTTTAAAAATTAATTTTATTAATTTAAATTTTATAAATTAAAATTTTACTGGTAAAGTAACTGAAGGTCGTCTTAAATACTTTTCATATACTCTATTTGTACTCTATTTAGTTACTTTTTTGGGGTATTTGTATTTAATATTTAGTTACTTTTTCTGAAATACTTGTATTTGTACTCAAATACTTTTTAAAAGTAACTTTAACAACCTTGGTGGCTACCAGGAGTTTCGGTACGTAAATTGTGATAAAAAGATGCTATATATATAGGGGTTTAACAAACTAATAATTTTAAATTGATTACCTTAATTTCACTCAAAATTCAGACACAGGGCTTGGAACTACTGTTTGTTTTGTTTCTCCAGGGTCCAGTAAATTTTGCAGTCTAGTATATATTACTTTTTTAGAAATGGTTTATTTTTCTTACACTTCTTTTAAATAATACCAGGTACATTTTCAGATCTTGATCACAACATGCCATTTGGTACTAAGTTTTCAAATTCTTTTACAAAAATCAAACCAAAATTATGCCAATAATGACATCTGAGAGATTCATGTCCATAAGAGAAGGTTCAAAAATAATACAATAATTTTTTCAGAGTCCTCTTAAAAACAACAAAATTTTAAACCAAGAGCAGCACCGAAAAGGAATGATCTGGCTTATTCTAGATGTATGGTAAGCCTATTTTTAATTTATCACTCAAGATGAGATTTTAAAAAATTATTTTAAAACATATTTTTATCAGTAATTTAACAAACAGGTAATAATAAACAAACTTATTTGTCGTCGAAAACCTTATGTATCACTGGGATACTCACTTAGACTTTGATTAATTAAAAGCACAGCTTCTTCATATGTTGGAGGAGGATTTTCAACAGTCGATGAACTACTATCTAAGTTCATATTTATATCATGATCCGAAACTAGTTGCAATGTTTGTTGGGGACCTCCAATAACAGTATCGTACGATGGTGGTCTTGTCAAATTACTACAGCTCCTGGAAAAAGTTAATAACTTTTACTATAGGAAACATACATTCAAACAAGTATATCCCAAGTTGAAAAATATTTACTTAAAAGAAGGGACATATTGTATGCACTGTATGTACCCTTATGCAGGACTCAATTTGTAGTGTTCGGTAACTAGTAGTAAAAAAATAGTTAAAACTACCAACTAGTCTGGGAAATTGTAGTTGTAACTAGTAGTTAACTATTTTTTCCTGGGACTAGTTGCAACTAGTAGTTAACTATTTCCCAAAGTAATTAACTAGTCTATTTAATTTCATTAAGTTCTTTTTGGCAAAATTCTAATACATCTTTCTTACCTATGTCACAAAAAATGTTGATACTTCGCACAAAAATGGTCTTTATTTCTGGTTATGGTATTTGAGTAGTACTCAACCAACCTTTGATAAAATTTTAAATACCTTTTTTAATTTTAGATAAATTTTTTTTGAAGTAGTTGAAAATTTGAAAGTAGTTTTAACTAGTAGTTAAATAAAAAAGTAGTTAAACAAATAGTTGAACTACTTTAAACTAAAAGTAGTTAAACTACTAGTTGATCGGTAGTTAACTACTAGTTGCAACTAGTTCTAGTTAACTAGTGCCGAACACTATCAATTTGAAGGAAAACATGTAGGAACAGCTTTCTGTTGCATTTCCTCAGGAACTAGAATACCCTTGTTATAATCCTACGTTGGAATACCCCTTACCATTTAGAATATAAATTCATGGCACCTGCATATTTGTAGAAATTGAGTACTACACTATTATATATATATTCAGGGTGTAAAGTATTTTTTTAAAGCAGCAGTTTCAAGACTATAAAGATTATATTTACAACATTTTGTAAGCAATTTCTTTTACAGATAAGTACCTCAGTTCTGGTTCTGAAACTTTTAGATTTGAATGAAATATAAACTGTATTACATAATAAAACCGAAATAACTAGCCACATTTTAGGATCAGAAATACATCCTACACAGTTTGTTTTACATTGAAATAATCTTTAGTTCTGGATCATACATCAATAGGAAAGAAAAAGTGCATCCAGAACCATTTTAAAATTTGTTTTAAGTAATTAAAAAAATTCTGTTTGGGATTTTCTTCTTTAAAATGAGAACATTTATTAGTTAAATTTTTCTTCTAGCACTTCTTTTTTATTAGATAAACATAACTTTGGAAAATCTGAATACCATTAAGTTATATATATCACTACTTTGAAAAGAGACTTAATTTCAGCTTTAGTGTAAGTTCACGTTGGTCTTCGTTACTGGTGGTTGTGATGTTGGTACTGTACTCTGTTATAACTTAGCTTCCAAAGGTAGTTTAGTAGGGAAAAATTGGATTACAGAATATGAAATGGCAGAAAATTGATTTATTTATCTATCACCACACTTTTTACATGTTGTCACTTGTACTCCTTTAGCTTCTAACTTACTAAATTCCTAGTTAGAAAACATCCTGTAATAATTAAAAAGACTTATAATTTCATTTTGCATAAGCATTCCTGCAGCTCATACCCCTTGATAGCAATAGATATTAAATAAAACATTATAAAGAATTTTACTAAAATTTAATTAACTAGAGATTACCTTGAACAGGATATTTCCAAAGATGGGTACTGGAGTTCCTGTAGGAAAAACATATTAAAACTTAATAAAATACTTAAAAAAAATCTTCAATATATTTAAAAATGTACTACTTAAAAAACTTCCAATTCATTTAACTGATAACATATTGGGTACATAAGTTGCAAAGAAACCTGTGGCATCCATGTTAAAAGATATAGTTTTTCAAGCTATTATTTATAAACATTTTATGATTTAGCTGCTATTTTACATTGTACATGTACTACTAAGCATGTGAAATGAGTCCAGGGTTTGCAGCTACTGCCTAAGTCTATATTGAAATTAAACTTGAAAACTATAAATTATAATAAATATATTATATCATATCAGTCTAAGTAATTCATAATGCAGTTATTGAAAATAGGAGCTTATAGTTGATAGTTCGAGTAACTCTAACTAGAGAGCCTATATACTGGGAGAGAGACGTCAGACCGGAATCAACGCTGATTGGTCAGTAGCGAAGCTCGTCCTCCTCAGGCTATAGATAGGTTTCCTTCCATAAAGTTAACATTGCGGACGAAAAGTTGTGTCAAAAAAGAAAGGAATCCTTTTAAAATAAGGTAAGTTATGCAATTTGATTTTTATTTTTACATTCTATGATGTTTAATTTATCTATTTCTTGTTTCAAACGAGGTTAAATTCGTCTCTGTATTTCTTAAAAGATCATTTTATTTCATTAAGCCTAACTTCATGGTTTTATTTTTTGCATCCTAAGCGATGTTTTGAACTATAATGTTTAATCAATGCATTTAGGATGTACTTTAATCGATAATATTGCATTCCTGTTTAAATTCATAATGTTTTGCAGTGTGTATTATTATTTTAAACGCTAAATTCTCCGACCCAAAGAGAAGCATGATTTGGCGATATATTCGAGATTGAATGGACGCCAAACAGGTTGCTCTACTCGGATACTTTAGAGCTCGTGTTTATAAACAAATCTTTGAAAGTGAAGTGTTTTGTTTCACTGAATTTAAATATAGTTGTTTTTAAAGCACATAAAAGTGTACGCGTGATATTGTTTAATCTGTTGCATTGCTGATATCACTTGTTTATAGTATTTTCGTTCTTCGTGTCTGTTATTTTCATTTATTGAACTGTTGTAATTCACTTAAAAGCCATTAAATTCAGTGCTTACTAATCTGAAATGGGATAATATAGAATATCTAGTTCAAAAACGTGATGTACAATTAAGTGTATTGCATGGTATTCAGATATTACATTTATTCTAGGCAGTTCCTTAATACATAGCTTGCATGAATCAGCTTAGTAAGCTGACATCTACTTAAAACCTTAAAACTGATTTTAAACTTCAACTTAACTACAGTTACTAATTATGTATTCTTAAGTAAATTATTGTGTTAGCATTTATACATGCATGTGCAAGATCTGCTTAATTCTAACTTAAAATCTTTATCTATATAAAACCTGTGAAATTTAACTGACCTAGTTATTTCTACAATTCAATCTCACTAGCAAGATTTTATACATTTTCCTCTACATACTTGAGAACATTTCTATATTCAGTCATATAAAAAATAACATTTATACTTAGCAATTGTGATTTATTTTATTTCAGATTATTTCTATTGCTTTCAAAATTGATTTTTTTCCTGATGTATATCAAGACATTCAAGAATCAACCTGTTCATCTTTCCTATAATTTCTAGCCGGAAAATGTTTATTATGTTCATTGAAGTATTGCGGAACTTTCACGTTCATCTTTTATCTAGTTTCCTTCCCCTGCCTGAAGATATTTAGTTATGCTTTTAAGATGTTTTGCTCTCCCTGCTTTTGTGCATCTTGTATTCTGCTGCCCTAAACCAACTTCATCACTAGTATCATCAAAATCATCTGATGCAGATTGAATATTTTGAGCATGAACCTTTTTTTAATTTCATAGATTTCTTATGGGCTGATATTTTTTAAAAGATTTTAAGGATAATTTCTTTATCATTTCAGTCATGAGTTAGCTATATTTTAATCATAGTTTACACCAGTATGCTTAAACCTCTGTATCACTAATTTAACATTATTATAATTATGTGTTTGGTCCTTTGTACTTACTGTTTAACCATTACAACTATTACAATTAATAATTTTTATAATTCTATAAAACCTGTGAAATTTAACTGACAGTTATTTCTATAATTCAAGCTCACTAGCGAGATTACATATTTCTCCACATACATGAGAACATTTCTGTATTCAGTCATATAAAAAATAGCATTTCATACTTAGTAATTGTGACTTAATTCAAATGCTTTGTATTAAGAATGGTCTTTAAAAGAGATGGAAACTGATGTTTTCTGATATTTTTTATACTATCATAATGATTAAGCTTAAGATTTCAGATAAATTAGCTTAGATCCTAAGGGTATGTTAGTGTCTGAATGTATGTTTTTGACTGAAATGAAGGTTACATGATACAATTTTTGTACTACTTATTCAATATATCATAATAAAAGTTTGTTTTTGCTTGTGCTTTATTTTTTGTTTTTCTGTTTGAAGTTCTGTTAATCTGTTATAGTTTTAAACTTATGAGAAAAAATACTTTCATATTTCTAAACTAATATCCTATTTTTGAAAAATTACTACAATTTTTATATTAAAGCAAGGTTATCATATTGAAGGAGTTCACATTGAATTATGCTGTACATAGATAAACTAATCCCTATTTGAGGAATATAAAAACTAAAATATCCTAGTGTAACTTGATTAAACTTCCATATACTTAAATTATATTGATTTATTCAAGAAAATTAGTATGAATAAAACTACAGTTGTAATAAAAAGAGCAAAAGAAGTGAACAAATTTACATATGAAAATTTTTTTAGATACATTTAATTAAATTTGGATTAAAAAAAAGAAATTACTACAATTTTATTTGAACCAACTACAGTTGTAGTTCCCTAATTAATATTTTTAGTAAATTACCAAGAGAAAATAACTGAGAATAATGGTTTAGAAATTTTTGAAGAAAATACTGGTAAGTCAACAAGATTTGATCATAGTGTTTTAAGTGTTAAATAGTAGGTGAATGAAAATATTTTATTCTTAAGATGGTGAGTGGGAAATCCTTTTTTATAATGCTTAACTTTTAAGAAAAAACTAAATGTATGAAAAAACTATGTAATTTTGAGATCCTAATCCTTTAAAATCCATTCTATATTTATACATATTAAATAGGTATGCAAAGAAATTTTAAAGTACTTGCTTATTAATAAAGAAGTCATTAAAAAGGGAAAAGTAAATTTCCGCATCACCTATATTAGTTCACAGTTACGATTTAACTCGAGTTTTAATACCATTAATATTCGAACGGGGTAGAAGTGATAAACTCGCCAAACCAAGAGCGCGCAACTCTTTCAACGCCAGACGGGCGTTTCCGGGCCAAATGCGGTAGTCCTAACCGAAACGAGTTGGACGTAACTTGCTGCGCTGACGGATGCGCAGAGACGCGTTCAAGGTTGCTGTCGGCTCTCTCAGTAATCTAGGCTCTCTAACTCTAACCACAGTTGTTTTAAATTGATGGTAAATGAACCAAATCTGGGCTGCAGCTGAATTTCGCGAATTTTTTCGTCGCCAAGCATGCCCGGATTCGCTTCATTAACCAAATTGGTATACTTCACTGTCACAGTAACTACTCTAAAAAAAATAACCCCTGAAGAGCAGATTCACAATAAAAAGGTAGTTAAAAAATCAGGATGAAAATCACAGATAATCAATCAATCTATAGGATTGAATAATTTAACAATAATAACAATTTAATAAAACGAACTTACTCTCAATAGAGATCTTTGTCTGGTTAGGAACATTATCATAGTTTCCTTTCTCAAGTACATAATTGTTTTTACAGCAACCATTAATCCAGAACTAATGAATAGAGGACCTACAAGCCACATATGAGTGAGGCTTGAAAAAATACCATCCGTTTCATCTAGCGCTAATATTGTTATTACAGTTCCAACAGAAAAAAGTAAAATTGAAAGAGTAAAATAACAATAAGAGATGTTGCTGCAGATGACAATTCGATCTCCATCATCATCTAACGTGCGTCTGTTTCTTGGTTCCATTCATAAACTTAAATTTTGGCACGTGATGATTAAAAGAGCAATGGAATTCCAGAGATTTTTCGGAAACAGGAATACTTGAGAAGTCACATAACTTCGGGATTTTCAAAACATTGCATGCAATGTCAACAACTATCTCCTGAATTAAGAAAACTGCACAGCAGATCTCGAATTGCGAAACATTTTCTTCAATATACACTCGGTGTACGAACAAAAACTATAACAAAGAGGAAACGCCGTAACGTAACGCGCACGAAACGGCATTCAAAAAAGTAAATCAAAACAAAATAACACCAGACAAGTGAGAAATTTTAAGAAACGAAACCTGATTTGTTTGAAGGATAAACAAGAGTTGAGAGCGATTTCTACTCTGCTGCTTTGCACACAGATGATACTGCGTAATCAGAATAGTAGGCGGAGCTTATCAAGAGAGCTTATGTGCAATGTTTTTTTTAATATGTATTATTTTAAATATGTTTTGTAGTGACTCAACAAAGCGTTTACTAAAACTCTTATTTTTTTTTAAAAAGTCAATCCCTTTCACACTTATTAATCATTAAAACAGCCCCCCCAGTGGCGGATCTAGAACATGAGCAAGGGGGGGGGGCTAACTTAATCTGATTGAGTATGATAATGAAGCAACAACCCGTTGCTTTTTACAATAATTTATTAATGTCTTAAATATAGGTTTGGTTTGGTTTTTTGGTTACATATATTTTCCGGTATGTGTGCTTGATCTCAAGGATCCGCTTACTCTTAAATATATAGGGTAGTGTTGAATAATGTAGGTTGGTTGGTTGGTGTTACATATATTTTCAGGTATGTGTGCTTGATCTCAAGGATCCGCTTATACACCTTCGTCAAGTTAAGACAGACACAACAGATTTTTACTGACACAAAGAAGGAAAATACACCCAGGGGCGAGGTGAGAATCGAACTCACGACGGAGCAGTGCGCAGACTACTGGCGTGAAAGGCAGAGAGCAAACCTCACGGGCCATCCGTCCCCCTTGAATGATGTAAATTACTTGTATTGTTAAATATAATTAATTAAATAGTAATTAAATTAGTTAATAATTAAATATACAGGGTGTTTCAAAAGTCCGTTTCACGGTTTTTATTTGAAACCAACGTCTCCTAGGGTCCTGGAAGTAAGGTTTTGGTTTGGTTTGGTTTTTGGTACATATATTTTCCGGTCTGTGTGCTTGATCTCTAGGATCCGCTTATAAACCTTCGTCAAGTGTAAGACAGACACAACCATGGGCGGATTTAAGGGGGTGCATGGGGGTGCGTTGCACCCCCAACTTTTTGAGAAAATTTAATTTTTATAGGGAAAATCATGTTTTCAAAGCCATTAGGGACAGTTTGCACCCCCAAGTTTTCCACTACGCACCCCCAGGTTTCACCACCTAAATCCGCCCATGGACACAACAGAATATTTTTACTGACACAAGAGAGAGAAAATACACCCAGGGCAAAGGCCGGAATCGAACCGACGGCCAATACAGTGCACACACTGCTAGCGGTCTGCACGTAACACAACCAGGCCACTTGGCCCCCGAAGTAAGGTTGGTTGGTTGGTTGGGTAGTGGTTACATATATTTTCTGGTATGTGTGCTTGATCTCAAGGATCTGCTTATACACCTTCGTCAAGTAAGACAGACACAATAGAATTTTTACTGACACAAAGAGGGAAAATACACCCAGGGCAAAGGCCGGAATCGAACCGACGGCCGATACAGTGCACACACTGCTAGCGTGGTTGTCTGCACGTAACACAACCAGGACACTCGGCCCCCGAAGTAAGGTTTATCGTTTATCCCAGTGACACTGGAAAATCCATTGAGAAGACTTACAGCGCCCCTAGCGGCGAAATAAAAAAGTTAAAAAATTAATTAAGAAACTAAAGGAGATTGAGCCAATGGCAATGCTCGTACACTGGGCCGCCGAGAGCCAAGTCGGGCCCCGGGTAAAAGGCAAGATCTGAATTACACTCAACTTAAAAATATTGTTTTCTTGATAATATGATGCGTAACAAGTAATAAAGGGGGGCTCGGGGTTTTCCCCCAGAAAATTTTTGAAAATATGCCCCTAGAAAACTGGGAATTTACTCATTTTTGGACCTTTATGTGAACAAATTAATTTCTAAAATATTCAAAATGATATCTGTCTTAGTACTTAATATGAAAAGCTTTGGGTACCGGGCCCCGGGGTATCGTACCCCCTCGCCCCCCTCTCTCGTCAGGCCTGCTCGTACGGCTCGTACAGCTCTGTACGAGCATTGCCATTGGCAGAGCACCCTCTTCCCATGTGGTGACGTCACGGATGAGCCAACCTTCGCTCTCTACAAACCTTGGAGCAAACATCTCAGCGAGAGCATTGTCGCCACTGTTATAAGTAACTCACTGAAAAAAATTCATGAAATTGCAGTGGCGGCTCGTCCATAGGAGCACAGGAGCACGTGAACACCCACAGAAAAATTAGAACAAAAATCGAATATAAAGATAAATAAATACCAATGGAAATATATTCTCAATTTCTTTTTTATACTCAGAATTATGTTTCTCCCCCCCCCTCCTCTACTCAATAAGAAAAATTTACTACCGGAAACGCCAAAGAAATCGAAAAAAGAATGAACTGTTATTTTTCTTTCCTTTTTAGCACGTGTGCGCGTAAAAAATACGAGATTCCGAAGAAACCCCGACTGCTTGCCGGGGAAATTTTCAGCTTACGGCCTCGCAATTTGGATTCCCGCTAGCACAAATTTTGTGTGCCGAGGTTTGCGTTTTTGAAGCTCAGCTTGGTTTTTTTGTGGTCTGGATTTTTTCGGCTAATTAGAAAATGAGAAAAGTACTCTTTGAAAAGAAAATTATAATATTCACGTCAACTAATTTTTAATAATTATAAAAGCTGTTTGTGAGGTATTATGAATATGATATGGATAAGTATTATGATTTTCCCCTCAATGGTATTATAAAAAATGAAATGAATATATTCATAAGTGTTTGTTTATTTCCATTAAATGCATATTTTTTCAAAGTGAAAGCGCATGCAGTGAAGAATTTAGGCATTTAAAACTACTCTCTTAAAAGAGATAATTTTTTTATATATCGGTCCAACATCCTTCTCTTTCTAGATTTTGTGTAAATTTTAATTTTTATAGAATGGGTGTGAACCCCCAGTTTATCAACTCACGAGCCGCCACTGTGAAATTGTGAATATTCGCGGAGATATTAGCATGTGAAAATAGCTCTTTTCCAGGCCTCAAAAATGGAAACGTTAGGAAATTTGCAAGTTTTTCCGAGTTATGTAGTTTTGTATCTTTTTAGTTAAATGAAGAAAAATTTTAATCTCAAAATAAAAAAAACTTGCAAATTTTTGAACTTTTTCTTTTTGATGACTGAAAATCAATTTAATGTAATGTTATAATGGTTATAATGTGGTGCATCAGCAGGAGGCCTTTTTCCCCATGTGGAGAGAGGAAAAGTTTCAGTTCGCTTTCTCTCTTGATGGTCATGCCCGCCTCGATGTGTGGGATTGGGTTGATCGACTGTCAATCACGTTCACGAAGTGGTTTCACCATGGGTTTCACTTCGCGTTTTGAAGTTATATAAGTCGATGTGAATGTCTTTGTTAGAGAGATGGTGATGTTTAGTCATTATGTGTTCAGGTCGTTCTGTAGTTCGTCGTGTTCCTGTATTGCCCTGGTTATACCTTATCGTTAAATGTTGTCTCGTGCAATGTGATGTGTTCTTCATTAAACTTCATTTTATTCGATCCACGAAGTATCTCTCATCATTAAACAACAAAAAATATATTGTCGGACCTAGAAAGTTACATTTTATATTAAAAATACAACTCCACCCCAACCCCTATCTGGATTGGATTGGAATTTGGTTACTGTCGTACCGCGAGGAGAAGAGCTATTGACGTCATACGATGATGCTGCGGTTGTTATAGAAACGGATTATTCCACTGAATTTTGGGGGTGATGGTCACTTGGCGCTGGTTCACTTGGCGCTAAAATAAATGTTTCGAGCCAAATCTTTCTTTGGATTCTAGAGTAACGGATTTTGGGATTTCCTTTCGCATTACATCTGATTTGATTAAATATTTCTAATCTGACCTTTTTCAACTGATCTGATCTATTTTAACTGATCTGATCTATTTTAGATGATCTGATCTTTTTCAACTGATCTTAAATATTTCACCGAATCTGATCTATTTAATTTGATATTATGTTATGTGATTTACATCAATTTACCTGATTTGATTTTGGTTATTTCATAATTTTTTGGATTTATAAGTTACCGTGTTCATTAATCTTTCTTTTAAACTCTCAAGTTACTTATCATATTTATCCTATCATGTAGTTACCTTTAATTTTATTTGATCTGATCTGCATCAACTAGTCTGATCTATTTCATATCTGATCTGATCTGATTTTAGAAACTTTTGTATTCATTTGCGCCTTACATTTTTACAATTCTTGCAACTTGTTCATTGATCTTTTTTAAAACTTTCAAGTTGCTTATTATTTATCTTATTATGTAGTTATATTTAATAAAATGACAACATTCAAAATTGAAAAGACTTGGAATTCTCAAGCACGTGCTATAGTTCACAATGTCACGGAGTTTTTTTGAGGAAAAAAAAGCACCAATTCTCTAAAAGTGCCCATTGCAAATGCCATCAAGAGGATTGCCCAAGCAACAGGAGTTTCAGAGTCGTCAGTTAAGAGGACATACAAAATATAGAAAGCGATTATTGGAAAAAAGATGGGTTGATAGAAGATATTGTAAACGAACTATAGTGATAAATTTGTCGGACAGCGATTCAGAATCTTTGTCAAACACTGACAGTGACTCTGACTGCAGTTCTAGTGACAATGAATCGCATTAGATTGTATTTAAATGTTATAAAATATTTAAAAAAAATGAATAAATATTTCTATATTTTGTCTCTTTACAAGTTTCTAATGCCTCATTTAAATTTCAAGTATTGTTATTAAATTATAAAATTATTAATTTAAGTGATATGAGCTATTTTATATAAAACTAAATGTAACTAATTCACTCAAAATAGCAATATAAAAGCATGCTAAACGTACAAAAATGTTTCATGCCTAAAGGTATTTCCGATTTTTATTAACAAGGAATTTCAAAGATAATCTATATTTTAATGTAGTTTAATAAAATATGATTATCTTTTTTTCATTTGCAAAACGCGTTTTCTCATTCGCCAAATGTACGCTTAAAAACCTAAATATTGCCGTTCAATTCATACCAGCTTCCCTCTTCTTTTGGACTCGTCTACTCACGGCAACCCTGTTCAAAGCTCTTCTCCTGGCGGTATGTCAATACATATATTTTCCCCTAGCCCCTATCTGTTAATTTTTTATGCAAAAATATTTTGATCCACGATTTTAAACAACAACGATAGAGTTTGGTTCAACTTTTTCCACAGAACTTTTTGAAAGTATCACAAGGTAGTTTTTTATACATTTAAATATACATTTTATGTTGTTATTTATGCTCCGTTAAACATAATATTAGTTCTCTCACCTCAAAAGCGATATAGGGGGCGAGAAACCTCCCCTCTACTCTTTCGGTCAGCATATACCCACAGTTTGCTTATACCCGGCGGAATCGAACAGAATATCCTTAAACCACGAACAGTGTACAATGTTTCAGGCTTTGAACACTGTGAATTGCCCCTTTTTTATCATTCCACACCTTTTTTGTTTTTTTTTTTTGGTTACATATATTTTCCGGTATGTGTGCTTGATCTCAAGGATCCGCTTATACACCTTCGTCAAGTAAGACAGACACAACAGAATTTTTACTGGCACAAAGAAGGAAAATACACCCAGGGGCGAGGTGAGAATCGAACTCACGACGGAGCAGTGGGCAGACTGCTGGCGTGAAAGGCAGAGGAGCAAACCTTTTTCCACACCTTTGCACGGTGTATCGATGATTGCACGAAATATTTAGCATAAAGGATGCGCACGCTTTAAAATCTGGCTGTAAGTTTCTTTATATAAACTGA
Organism: Tetragnatha montana; assembly: GCA_963680715.1. Lineage (NCBI taxonomy): Eukaryota > Metazoa > Arthropoda > Arachnida > Araneae > Tetragnathidae > Tetragnatha > Tetragnatha montana. Next base: position 25,823,582 of record OY796684.1, read on the forward strand.
AACTTACTTGTACTTTCATACGCGTTTGCAACTCCAGCGTGGTAAAAGCGCCTCCGGCGCTGTGTACCACAAAAATCGATGATGATACTTTCATACGCAACAAGGATCAGTGAATGGCTTCTTTAGCAAAAATATTCCCGAGTGAAACAGTATGGCTGGTTCTACTAACTACCTGTTTTGTTGCGGAACCGGGTAAGTGTTTTTTACTAATATTTTTAAAATGTGTTTGTGAACTTGACCCTCAAAAGCTAAGAATTCTTTCTTTAAGGCTCTTTCTCTATTTTGAAGTGTATGGAAAATACTTCTGGATTTTCTGTAAATAAAGTTTTGTTAGGCTTTCTTTTATTTAATTGAACTGAAATTAAAGTTTAATAGATTCTCAACCCGTATAATTGTAAGATCACCCGAGAGGTTCATTGTTGTTCCAATGATTCGTGTTTGAATTAAATATTTTAAATTCATAATAGATTTTTAGCGTAAGACTTTGCTTTGGGTACATTTTTAAATACAATGTAAGATTTCGGGCGATCGAGTAAATTGGTTAAAAAAAATTTGCCTTTGAAAGATGTGCTAATAACGTAACATTTTACTCTTAAGCTAAAAAGTGAACCGTTGATTAGTGGCTATAAGCTATAATACTTTTTTATACATATAGACAATATATTTATGTCGTGAAATCCTACCTTATTGATCGATTGCTAAGTTGCAGATTTTAAAATTTAATCTCTTGATTATATGAGCAGGGGTACTCTGCAATTGTCATAAATTTGGGTGAAGCTTCACATATGACCCTATAGTACTTCTTAAAAAAATTCATTCGATTAAAGAAATATTTTATGTAAACTTTAAGCTAATACTTAAAAAGGAACATGAGCCAATTTGAAATATTGGTTCGGCTATTACTGTAAAAGAGTACTGAAATTCGAGGGAAAGTCGTGATTAGAAAAGAAAATAAAGTCTCAAATAATCTTATACACCAAACTGCTATGAAGCGTGCAAGTGCACCACTTTAACGTAAACCTTCTCGATTCGCTTGTTCGACCTTCAGTGTAAGCGAACTTGGTCAATTATTCGTTATAAAGGGAAAATATTTAAAAAGAAACTATTACTAAAGCAACTTTAAATTAAATATTGAAAGATTAATTTTAACCTTGCCAAGGGCTTTTCAATTCATTATTAGATGGGTTTTCAATACTTGTACTAATGGTATTATGTAGTATAGTAAAAGCGTTTAAAGAGTGTCAAGACTGCATGGTTAAATTGAGCCTTTTCATAACTTGTACGATCCTTTAATTTGGTTAATTGATTTATTTTGAGTTTTTTCCCCCAGATGTACAATGTCCTGGAAATTGTGTCGATGAGAGTTCCTGCTCTTTGACGCTGAACGATAATAATTGTGAAAATGGCCTCGTCTGCTGTGTGGAGTCCAAACTACTGAATTCACCGGCTGGGATTTCACTACGGAAAATCGGACATCTCTGAGGTAGAAGTCGAGGAAGAAAGCCAAACTCCTGAATCTGAAGGTTATCGCTATGTAGAACCCGAAGAAAGTGAAGAGGAGTTTACCTGTGTATATTCTGATGAATCGGATGTTGTCATGATGGATGAACCAGAAGAGAGGTCACGCGATTTAAACGAAGGTTGTCCTGGAACATGCGTGGCGTCGGATGACGTAGAAAACTGTGACTACATAATATACGGCTGATGTTAGCTGTCATGCGGGTTATGCATGATGGAAAGTGATGTGGAAAGAACAAGTGACCGCTTTAATTACGAAATCGACGGTTCCTACTCTGTTGCCAGAAGAGCAGTTGAACATGATACTTTCGTTAAAACGGCTTGCCCTGGTTCTTGCGTACACCCATCGCATGCTACGTTCTGCGAAGAGATCTTGATCAGTTTTCTTGCCCTTTGAATACAAAATGCTGCATTAAGCGTTCAATTGATAGAGTAATGTCAGTCTCTTCAGTAGTAGAATGTACTGGGCAATGTCTTCCGATGAACATGCAGGGTTATTGATTCCCTCCCAACGAACTGATAATGGGTCTTACTAGCTGTGCTCGTGGTACAACTTGTTGCATGATGCGACCAGCCGATAGTATTGTAAGACCTCCTTCAGTGCAGATCCCTGGATTCCCATCGCGAGATCCTACCCATGATTCTTCTCGTATGGTTTTGGGTCACCTGGCTATTGATGACATGGGAACAGTTTTTAAAGTTGGTACTAATGGTCAGATCTCTCGGCTTCCTCATCTCTCCAACACTGACCATTTGAGAGCAAAGTACACTAAATTGGCTTCTTATCCGCGAGATGATGGCGAGATAACAATCTATTCGGATTCCTTTGGTGTTCTCTATCAACAATTCCATCCTAGGCCGCAGACTTCCGGTTTACCCCGAGTAACTCACTAGGCAGAGAGTGTAGAATCCAACGTTCCGGAACAAACTGAGGAATCTACAGAGGACATTGTCATTCCAGATGATGATGACGAAGCCCCAGTCCCAACCACTAGTGCACCAGTGGTACATGATGACAAAGCCTCTCGACCGCCATGTCCAGGATCCTGCATGTCGTACTTTCTAAGGTTCACCTGCTTTAGAGGTTATGCAATCTACGACGGATTCAACTGCCCAGGACGTTCTGTTTGCTGTGCCCGAATGAAGGATATTGAAGATCATGAGCGATATTTGAATTCTTTGTCCCCTTATTTCAGTGTCCCGTGTAAGTATAAATTTGGCTCCCATTAGTGGTACAGTTTAGGCGTTTTGTGAAACTGATATTTTAGATAGCTTTGGTTTAATTTTGGCGTAGGTTTAAGATTTTCTTGAGTAATGTATCTCTTTTTAAAAATATTAATAAGCTTACAGCGTCACACTTGAATATCAAATTGCACAATCTCCAAGCTGTTTTCTTAGAAACTGGTGACTGGGCGTGGCTTTCCACCCACATATTGTACTTGTAGGCTTATTTTCGTGTATGTTCAGATTTAAGATGTTTGGTGGTATTAAATTTGTCAAATTTGATGTCGTATAGCTATTTTTTTAATAATATGAATTTGATTACTAAAACGCGGTTGATTCAGAAAATTTTTGCAGTATTATAGATAATCAAAAGCTCTGTAGCGCGTAGAGCCAATTTAATAATTCTAATTTTTTTTCTGAATTTTGTCCTGTTAACAAAGCTGTCTTTCCCTCTAAAGTTGCATTTTAGTGTTGCTAAACATTTACAATGCTGTCTTTTAGCTCCATCACTAGAAGGAAACCTTCAAAGATGTGGCATTAAAGGTAGACGGGACGCACCTCGTGTGATTGGAGGAAAGGAATCTTTACCTGGTGAATGGTGTTGGCAGGTGAGTCTGAGTATCTGTTAACGAAGTTCCATATTTTCGGAAATGTTACGACGAAACTGACTTAAATGTACCTACATTTTTAGGTTGCAATTAATTATCAACGTTCAAAACCAGTTTATTTGCGGTGGAGCTTTAATTGACAACTCATCAGGGCCGCCGAGAGCCAAGCTGGACCCGGGGACGAAATTGAGAAGGTATTAAATCCAAACTGCTTCTTGTAGAAACAAAATTTTAAATTTGTATTTAATGTTGGCTACGACTAGTATTATTGGAACTAATTTAGCAAATTTATAGATCGTAAGATACATGGTTTTTTCGTCGGCCTTAACCAGAAAACCTACCTTAATGAATAAAAATTTAATTGTAAACATGAAGACCTTCACAGCCGGTTCTATTAAATTCATAATTTTCGGGCTTATAGGCCGTGTTCCAAAATAAAAACAAAAACACCAAACGTTTCGTCGGAAGCTGTGCCCGAATCATTGGAATAAAAAGCGTTAGTTCACCGATTCACCATGTAGACGTGGTGCATTCTCATTAGATTCATCTGATTGGCCAGTGATCGGGCGGAAATAACGTCAGGCCTTGCTGCACACTCCTGAGGGGCCGGATGCCAAAACTTCTGGAGGTGGATGCCTTCTTCTTTGGGATTAAAATTTTGAGGATGTTTATAAATCTTTTGTCGTGCCGATATAGACTGAACCTCAGGAACAAGGGATCTGGTACTGGTACACTCCAGCTGTCGATAGCGGGTCTCTTGGGTCTTTAACTGAGCGGTAAAGGTTATGTAGCTGTCTTGTTGGCTTGAAGATAGGTTTAATTCTGTGATTTTCTAAAATTCTCTCGATTCTATCTGTAGCTCCTCGTATGTACGGTAAGAAAGTCTTTCCAATCGGGGGTTAAACTGGGCTGTTGGATTCAATCGGTGTCTCAAATTTTCTGTCGTGTAAACAGGGGCGTCATTTCAGTTTTTGGTTGGGGGGGGGCAAGGATTTTTTCTTAAGTGGGGCTGATTTTTTTGGGGGGTTGACTCAACATCATGAGCTCTAAGTAAAAATGGGGGGTGGGTCTGGGGTTCACCCCCAGAAAAATTTTGAGAAATTTTGCCTCATTTTTACAACATACAAGTTAAATCCGAGGAGAACAGTCCCTTGTAAACCACATAAGTTTCTAGAGAAAAAAGTTACAAATAAACTTCAAAGTTTCAAGGGGACCCGGAGGTCCTCTCTCAGAATAAATTTCCCTTTAAACTAGTGTTTATCTCCTTTGTAACCTCATTGGGGAGCACCCTGAGGGAACCGCTTCTTGTAAGCGTCAGAATTTTCAAGGGAAATACACTGTGTAGCATATATATGTAAAAATTTAAAAGGGGGGTCTGGGGGTTCTCCCCCAGAATTTTTTTGAAATTTGCCTCTTAAAGTAGTGTTTCAGCTCATTTTGAGGACCTTTGGGTTACATCCAAAGAGAACAGTTCCTTGTAAAGCATAGAATTTTCTAGGGGAAAAATTTTATAAATAAACGTCAAATTTTCAAGGGGGGGGGCAGAGATTAACCACCAGTAAAAATTTTTGAAAATTTCCCATTAAACCAGTGCTTTACCTCCTTTTCAAACTCCTTGGGGTTCAAACTCTTTGGTTTCCGAAGGGAACCGCTTCTTGTAAGGGGCAGAATTTTCAAGGGAGAAACATTGTATAACAGACATCAAAGGCCAGGAGGGGGTTTGGGGGTACTAACCCAGAAATTTTTAAAATTTGACCCTCAAAAGTAGTGTTTAACTCCTTTTGGGATTTTGAGTTAAATCCGATGCTCCTTGTGGAAGTTACAAAATTTTAAAGGGACTTGCAGCAATTTTTCACTTAAGAGGAGAAACCTTGGGGGGGGGCAATTGCCTCAACCTGCCCCCCCCCTAAATGACGCCCATGCGTGTGAAGCTCTTCTTATATCATTGGAAGAAAAACCGTTCGCCTGTAGTGCTTGATCCAGATGTTGTAGCTCTTCCTCTAAATACTGTGGTTCAGAGATTCGTCCAGCTCGCTTGGCAAGAGTCTTGATTACTGCCATTTTTTGAGGACTTACTTAGGTAGCGATCCGTACGGGTGGGCTTACGGTAGACTCTGTGTCCCTGTAGAAATTAGCCACAACTGGGCTTATAGGGTTTCCCATGGCTACCCCATCTTTTTGTTCATAAAAGCTACCATTCTGTAAAACAAAGTTCAGATTTTTTACTTGATAAGCAAACACTGTAACATAATTTTTAAATTATTGCCAGTTTTCAATAATATGAAGTAAAAGTTAAGCACTCTATAATCTTTCAACTGCTAATGCGATTGTAGTCTGAACTAGGGCTCCCGAACCAATTTCAATCTTTTCCATGTAAGGAAATTTAAACACTGCTAACTGCGGTCCTCCGTCCACAAAATCTCGGTTAACCACGTTTTATTCCCAATCTCGTCCTATTTGCAAAACCACTGTACGATATTGTTTGAAAAAGGAAGTTGGTTCGTAATTAAAATATGCGATTTACCAAAAAGAACCCCGGTATACATATCGCCAAGGGGCGTCATTTCAGTTTTTGGTTTGGGGGGGGGGGGCATGTATCTTTTTAAGCAGGGCTGGGCCACGCTGTAACCAGACTTGTTTTTTCTTTGGGGGAGGGGTTGACTCAACGTCAGGAGCTCTAAGTAGAAATGAGCGGTCTCGGGGTCACCCCCAGAAAAATTATTTTGAAATTATGCCTCACTTTTACAACAATTCTTGTTAAAAACGTTTGAAACATTTTCAAAGATAATTTTTCCATGGATATTGTAGTTACATAGGTATATGACATAAAAAAACAACAATTGATGATTAAATCATTATTTAATTAAGTTATTAAAATGAACATTAAAAATACAGGTAAAATCATTCAATCAAATATAACCGAAAATATTTTAATATTCCGTGGCAAATCTAAAAATAATTAAATTAAAGAGACTAAATTTCATTTAAAAATATTAAATTTTTTTAAATTTTGTAGTACAGGCATGTGATACATGTCTGTAGGCTATATTTTAGTGCTGTTTACGAATATCAGGCCAACTTTTCAATAAAATTTAAAATAAGTGTGGAAAAATTGAGGCATTTATTGTAATACTTTTGTTTTAAATGCTTCAATTTTTCCACACTTATTTTAAATTTTATTGAAAAGTTGGCCTGATATTCGTAAACAGCACTAAAATATAGCCTACAGACATGTATCACATGCCTGTACTACAAAATTTAAAAATTTAAAGAATTTAATATTTTTAAATGAAATTTAGTCTCTTTTTAATTTAATTATTTTTAGATTTGTCACGGAATATTAAAATATTTTCTGTTATACTTGATTGAATGATTTTACCTGTATTTTTAATGTTCATTTTAATAACTTAATTAATTAAATAATTACTTAATCATCAATTGTTTTTTTATGTTATATAGCTATGTAACTACAATATCCATGGAAAAATTACCTTGGAACATGCTTCAAACGTTTTTAACAAGAATTTTGAAAAAGGTCTACTTTTGAGGCAAGAAAAATTGAAAATTTGAAATAAATTTTTTTCATTGTCAGATTTTGTTATAATTTTAGTATCTCATTATTTAAGTCATTTGTAAGGGATAACCGTTTGAATTACTACTTTTGCATTTATTTTGTGGTTTTGAGCGATGTTTTATTTATTTCGAATATCCATGTTTTCATATAATTTTTTAAAATTGAAATTTTAAATTTTTAAATTAATATTTGTATTTGTATAAATTAGTTTAAACAACGGCTATTTTTCTAGAGAAAGAGTAAAGTTATAAAATCCAAATTGCTTCTTGTAGAAACAAAACTCCAAATTTGTATTTAATGTTGGCTCCGACTAGACTGTTAATTTTGAACTGGCGCTTGAGAAATAGTGCTTTCCCCTCCGTTAGAAGCGGTGACCGGTGCGTTAATAGTATTTTTCCTACTGCAGTTGAGGCTGGCTCGAATAGAGCTGGCTTCACAGCATAGCGTTTTTTGATTGCTTGTTTTAAAGTGGAATTAATGCTTGAGGTCTGTGTGGCGCCTCGTTGGGAGCTGTTCAAATGACCCATCAATTTTTGACACGGGCCAGTAGTCTATATGTGGCTTGAATACTGAATAGGAAGATCTTTTAAAATTTGTTAGTGTACTAATGTAGGATAACTCTCGTTTGTTTAATAATTAATGTCAATTGTCTTGTAGGGTGATGCTGGAGGCCCTCTAGCTTGTAAAGTAGCAGGATATTATGAACAATAGTTGGAATTGTATCGTTGGGGCTTGGATGCGGTAGAAGTGATGTTCCTAGCATTTACATCAAAGTTCCAGCTTTTATATGATGGATAAACCAAATCATTAGCTCCAATTCATTCTTGACATCCCTGACTTAATATTTTAATGGTATGTTAGTTGTAAATATATATATATGAAATAAACATTATGTTTTTTCTTTAGACTGCCTTTTACGTGTAAAAAGAATTATTAGTAGGAAGTGTATATTTGGATATCAAAACCGGCAGTTGGCACATGCGCCGTAGTTCCGCGGTTACGTAGCAGTCCCGGCGCTCCAATCAGAACCGCTGCTGGGCGCATATTCACTAATCCTGCAAGGTTTTTCTACTTTGATCCAATGCTCATGCGTGTGGAGTTAAATTTTGCTGGGTTTTTTTTTGAAATTTTAATAAAATAATACTGTCGGATGGAACCCACGAACTGCCGCATGCTACGCAGGCACGCTACCATTGCTCCACGGAGCTTCAGTAATTTAGTAATATTTTCGACATGCTTCTTTGTCCACACGCATGCGCATTGGATCAAAGTAGAAAAACCTTGCAGGATTAGTGAATTGGCTTGCTTGCATATCTGCCGGGTAAAAAGAGTAGAGCTTAGTTGTATATCTGCCGGCCAATTACAGTGCCGAGCAGCTGACATCTATTCCAGCGCCGTATGGCAGCTTTACACCACGCGGTTTGCTGCAAAAGCGACAGTTTTCGATAGGTTTGCGACAATAGGAAGCCTCGAAAACTGTCCCTTTGGGGGACAAGTGGCCTGGTTGTGTTACGTGCAGACAACCACGCTAGCAGTGTGTGCACTGTATTGGCCGTCGGTTCGATTCCGGCCTTTGCCCTGGGTGTATTTTCTCTCTCTTGTGTCAGTAACAGGGCCGTATCCAAGGGGGGGTTTAGGGGTTCAACCCCCCCCGAAACAAAAGTCTGGTTACGGCCCTGGTCAGTAAAAATATTCTGTTGGGTCTGTCTTACTTGACGAAGGTTTATAAGCGGATCCTAGAGATCAAGCACACAGACCGGAAAATCTATGTACCAAAAAACCAAACCAACCAACTGTCACTTTTTGCAGCACAAATCGCGTGTCGCAAACCGCGTGTTGTAAAGCCGCACTTACAGCCAGCTGACGAATTTTTTTCTTCTAGATATTGGGTTTACTATAATATATAAAATTTTTAGCCGGGAGGAAAGACTGAAACTTTTAATTTTCTTACGTGTTTGAGTTTGGGGGGCTCCCACCGCTCAACTCACCCACGGACAAGCAGCTGACGCTCACTAGGCTTTATGATACAACTCCCTGAAGTATAGAGATGTCAAATTTCGTGACGGAATCGAATTAGGAATCAATTCCATGTAAGAATCGAAGGAATCGAACCTCGGGAATCGTTTCCGGGATCAAATCGACAGAATCGTGACATCCCTACTGAAGCATTCCACCAATTATCGCTTGAGAGGAAATGGATGACAAAAATATGTCACTGGCTCCCGTACTAGAAGTTTGCATTGGTATAATGAGAGACATCGGCGATGGCTTATTGTAGTTATCCGCGATTTAAGAGGTCTGATTGATGTTTGGCCTAGCTAAATGCTCCCTGTCGTCCCATCTTCCTCTTGTATGGTTCCTCTCTTTGATAGGTAAGGGTTCTATTTCTCAATTCCTTTTTTCTTTCCCTATTTTTTCCTTTTTCTTTTTTCCCCCCTTTCTTTTTTTTAATTTCTTCCTTTCTTTTTTTTCCCTTTTTCTTCCTTTCTTACAGTTCTATACTCTCCTCACATGGATCTTCTCCTCCCAGTCTTATGGTAGAACACTTACTTTTCTTTTTCTTAGCATATAATTTACGATAAATAGTCCTTATACTTTTCTTAGGTTTAATTTCTTTACGTTTCTTTCTGATGGTAGTCTTAGCTTTAGCTTGCATTGAGGATTGGGCACTGAGGATTGGGCCCTGGGCATTGAGGATTGATGATTGGACATTGGGATTTGGGGATTGGGATTTGGGGATTGGGATTTGGGGATTGGGGATTGGGATTTGGGGATTGGGGATTGAGAATTGAGATTTGGGGATTGAGAATTGAGATTTGGGGATTGAGATTTGAGATTTGGGGATTGAGATTTGAGATTTGGGGATTGAGAATTGAGATTTGGGGATTGAGATTTGAGATTTGGGGATTGAGATTTGAGATTTGGGGATTGAGATTTGAGATTTGGGGATTGAGATTTGAGATTTGGGGATTGAGATTTGAGATTTGGGGATTGAGATTTGAGATTTGGGGATTGAGATTTGAGATTTGGGGATTGAGATTTGAGATTTGGGGATTGAGATTTGAGATTTGGGGATTGAGATTTGAGATTTGGGGATTGAGATTTGAGATTTGGGGATTGAGATTTGAGATTTGGGGATTGAGATTTGAGATTTGGGGATTGAGATTTGAGATTTGGGGATTGAGATTTGAGATTTGGGGATTGAGATTTGAGATTTGGGGATTGAGATTTGGGGATTGAGATTTGGGGATTGAGATTTGGGGATTGAGATTTGAGATTTGGGGATTGAGATTTGAGATTTGGGGATTGAGATTTGAGATTTGGGGATTGAGATTTGAGATTTGGGGTTTGAGATTTGAGATTTGGGGATTGAGATTTGAGATTTGGGGATTGAGATTTGAGATTTGGGGATTGAGATTTGGGGTTTGAGAATTGAGATTTGGGGATTGAGAAGTGAGATTTGGGGATTGAGAAGTGAGATTTGGGGATTGAGAAGTGAGATTTGGGGATTGAGAAGTGAGATTTGGGGATTGAGAAGTGAGATTTGGGGATTGAGAAGTGAGATTTGGGGATTGAGAAGTGAGATTTGGGGATTGAGAAGTGAGATTTGGGGATTGAGAAGTGAGATTTGGGGATTGAGAAGTGAGATTTGGGGATTGAGAAGTGAGATTTGGGGATTGAGAAGTGAGATTTGGGGATTGAGAAGTGAGATTTGGGGATTGAGAAGTGAGATTTGGGGATTGAGAAGTGAGATTTGGGGATTGAGAAGTGAGATTTGGGGATTGAGAAGTGAGATTTGGGGATTGAGAAGTGAGATTTGGGGATTGAGAAGTGAGATTTGGGGATTGAGAAGTGAGATTTGGGGATTGAGAAGTGAGATTTGGGGATTGAGAAGTGAGATTTGGGGATTGAGAAGTGAGATTTGGGGATTGAGAAGTGAGATTTGGGGATTGAGAAGTGAGATTTGGGGATTGAGAAGTGAGATTTGGGGATTGAGAAGTGAGATTTGGGGATTGAGAAGTGAGATTTGGGGATTGAGAAGTGAGATTTGGGGATTGAGAAGTGAGATTTGGGGATTGAGAAGTGAGATTTGGGGATTGAGAAGTGAGATTTGGGGATTGAGAAGTGAGATTTGGGGATTGAGAAGTGAGATTTGGGGATTGAGAAGTGAGATTTGGGGATTGAGAAGTGAGATTTGGGGATTGAGAAGTGAGATTTGGGGATTGAGAAGTGAGATTTGGGGATTGAGAAGTGAGATTTGGGGATTGAGAAGTGAGATTTGGGGATTGAGAAGTGAGATTTGGGGATTGAGAAGTGAGATTTGGGGATTGAGAAGTGAGATTTGGGGATTGAGAAGTGAGATTTGGGGATTGAGAAGTGAGATTTGGGGATTGAGATGTGAGATTTGGGGATTGAGATGTGAGAGTTGGGGATTGAGATGTGAGAGTTGGGGATTGAGATGTGAGAGTTGGGGATTGAGATGTGAGAGTTGGGGATTGAGATGTGAGAGTTGGGGATTGAGATGTGAGAGTTGGGGATTGAGAAGTGAGAGTTGGGGATTGAGAAGTGAGAGTTGGGGATTGAGATTTGAGATTTGAGAGTTGGGGATTATAAAAAAGGAAAAAGAAAAAGAGAACAAAGGAAAAAAGGAGAAATTGAAAAATCGAAAGAGAAAACAGAATTGAGATTTAGAATCTGAAAGGAAAGGAAGAGGGAAGAATCAATTTCTCATACTTCCCTCTTCCTTTTCTTTCGGATTCTAAATCTCAATACATTTTTCTCTTTCGATTTTTCGATTTCTCCTTTTTTTTTTCCTTTGTTCTCTTTTTCTTTTTCCTTTTTTACAATTCTCAATTCTCAATTCTCAATTCTCAATTCTCAATTCTCAATTCTCAATTCTCAATTCTCAATTCTCAATTCTCAATTCTCAATTCTCAATTCTCAATTCTCAATTCTCAATTCTCAATTCTCAATTCTCAATTCTCAATTCTCAATTCTCAATTCTCAATTCTCAATTCTCAATTCTCAATTCTCAATTCTCAATTCTCAATTCTCAATTCTCAATTCTCAATTCTCAATTCTCAATTCTCAATTCTCAATTCTCAATTCTCAATTCTCAATTCTCAATTCTCAATTCTCAATTCTCAATTCTCAATTCTCAATTCTCAATTCTCAATTCTCAATTCTCAATTCTCAATTCTCAATTCTCAATTCTCAATTCTCAATTCTCAATTCTCAATTCTCAATTCTCAATTCTCAATTCTCAATTCTCAATTCTCAATTCTCAATTCTCAATTCTCAATTCTCAATTCTCAATTCTCAATTCTCAATTCTCAATTCTCAATTCTCAATTCTCAATTCTCAATTCTCAATTCTCAATTCTCAATTCTCAATTCTCAATTCTCAATTCTCAATTCTCAATTCTCAATTCTCAATTCTCAATTCTCAATTCTCAATTCTCAATTCTCAATTCTCAATTCTCAATTCTCAATTCTCAATTCTCAATTCTCAATTCTCAATTCTCAATTCTCAATTCTCAATTCTCAATTCTCAATTCTCAATTCTCAATTCTCAATTCTCAATTCTCAATTCTCAATTCTCAATTCTCAATTCTCAATTCTCAATTCTCAATTCTCAATTCTCAATTCTCAATTCTCAATTCTCAATTCTCAATTCTCAATTCTCAATTCTCAATTCTCAATTCTCAATTCTCAATTCTCAATTCTCAATTCTCAATTCTCAATTCTCAATTCTCAATTCTCAATTCTCAATTCTCAATTCTCAATTCTCAATTCTCAATTCTCAATTCTCAATTCTCAATTCTCAATTCTCAATTCTCAATTCTCAATTCTCAATTCTCAATTCTCAATTCTCAATTCTCAATTCTCAATTCTCAATTCTCAATTCTCAATTCTCAATTCTCAATTCTCAATTCTCAATTCTCAATTCTCAATTCTCAATTCTCAATTCTCAATTCTCAATTCTCAATTCTCAATTCTCAATTCTCAATTCTCAATTCTCAATTCTCAATTCTCAATTCTCAATTCTCAATTCTCAATTCTCAATTCTCAATTCTCAATTCTCAATTCTCAATTCTCAATTCTCAATTCTCAATTCTCAATTCTCAATTCTCAATTCTCAATTCTCAATTCTCAATTCTCAATTCTCAATTCTCAATTCTCAATTCTCAATTCTCAATTCTCAATTCTCAATTCTCAATTCTCAATTCTCAATTCTCAATTCTCAATTCTCAATTCTCAATTCTCAATTCTCAATTCTCAATTCTCAATTCTCAATTCTCAATTCTCAATTCTCAATTCTCAATTCTCAATTCTCAATTCTCAATTCTCAATTCTCAATTCTCAATTCTCAATTCTCAATTCTCAATTCTCAATTCTCAATTCTCAATTCTCAATTCTCAATTCTCAATTCTCAATTCTCAATTCTCAATTCTCAATTCTCAATTCTCAATTCTCAATTCTCAATTCTCAATTCTCAATTCTCAATTCTCAATTCTCAATTCTCAATTCTCAATTCTCAATTCTCAATTCTCAATTCTCAATTCTCAATTCTCAATTCTCAATTCTCAATTCTCAATTCTCAATTCTCAATTCTCAATTCTCAATTCTCAATTCTCAATTCTCTTTGCGCATTAATCTGTTAGAGTTTCGGGGTTGGGGATTCTCGAGCGTTGCTCCGTGCTCCGTTGGCTGGTTTCGCGCGAAACCAGCCAACGGAGCACTCCGCCCTTGCTCTCGAACCCGAGGTCGACCGGTGGTTCTGTTAGAGTTTCGGGGTTGGGGATTCTCGAGCGTTGCTCCGTGCTCCGTTGGCTGGTTTCGCGCGAAACCAGCCAACGGAGCACTCCGCCCTTGCTCTCGAACCCGAGGTCGACCGGTGGTTCTGTTAGAGTTTCGGGGTTGGGGATTCTCGAGCGTTGCTCCGTGCTCCGTTGGCTGGTTTCGCGCGAAACCAGCCAACGGAGCACTCCGCCCTTGCTCTCGAACCCGAGGTCGACCGGTGGTTCTGTTAGAGTTTCGGGGTTGGGGATTCTCGAGCGTTGCTCCGTGCTCCGTTGGCTGGTTTCGCGCGAAACCAGCCAACGGAGCACTCCGCCCTTGCTCTCGAACCCGAGGTCGACCGGTGGTTCTGTTAGAGTTTCGGGGTTGGGGATTCTCGAGCGTTGCTCCGTGCTCCGTTGGCTGGTTTCGCGCGAAACCAGCCAACGGAGCACTCCGCCCTTGCTCTCGAACCCGAGGTCGACCGGTGGTTCTGTTAGAGTTTCGGGGTTGGGGATTCTCGAGCGTTGCTCCGTGCTCCGTTGGCTGGTTTCGCGCGAAACCAGCCAACGGAGCACTCCGCCCTTGCTCTCGAACCCGAGGTCGACCGGTGGTTCTGTTAGAGTTTCGGGGTTGGGGATTCTCGAGCGTTGCTCCGTGCTCCGTTGGCTGGTTTCGCGCGAAACCAGCCAACGGAGCACTCCGCCCTTGCTCTCGAACCCGAGGTCGACCGGTGGTTCTGTTAGAGTTTCGGGGTTGGGGATTCTCGAGCGTTGCTCCGTGCTCCGTTGGCTGGTTTCGCGCGAAACCAGCCAACGGAGCACTCCGCCCTTGCTCTCGAACCCGAGGTCGACCGGTGGTTCTGTTAGAGTTTCGGGGTTGGGGATTCTCGAGCGTTGCTCCGTGCTCCGTTGGCTGGTTTCGCGCGAAACCAGCCAACGGAGCACTCCGCCCTTGCTCTCGAACCCGAGGTCGACCGGTGGTTCTGTTAGAGTTTCGGGGTTGGGGATTCTCGAGCGTTGCTCCGTGCTCCGTTGGCTGGTTTCGCGCGAAACCAGCCAACGGAGCACTCCGCCCTTGCTCTCGAACCCGAGGTCGACCGGTGGTTCTGTTAGAGTTTCGGGGTTGGGGATTCTCGAGCGTTGCTCCGTGCTCCGTTGGCTGGTTTCGCGCGAAACCAGCCAACGGAGCACTCCGCCCTTGCTCTCGAACCCGAGGTCGACCGGTGGTTCTGTTAGAGTTTCGGGGTTGGGGATTCTCGAGCGTTGCTCCGTGCTCCGTTGGCTGGTTTCGCGCGAAACCAGCCAACGGAGCACTCCGCCCTTGCTCTCGAACCCGAGGTCGACCGGTGGTTCTGTTAGAGTTTCGGGGTTGGGGATTCTCGAGCGTTGCTCCGTGCTCCGTTGGCTGGTTTCGCGCGAAACCAGCCAACGGAGCACTCCGCCCTTGCTCTCGAACCCGAGGTCGACCGGTGGTTCTGTTAGAGTTTCGGGGTTGGGGATTCTCGAGCGTTGCTCCGTGCTCCGTTGGCTGGTTTCGCGCGAAACCAGCCAACGGAGCACTCCGCCCTTGCTCTCGAACCCGAGGTCGACCGGTGGTTCTGTTAGAGTTTCGGGGTTGGGGATTCTCGAGCGTTGCTCCGTGCTCCGTTGGCTGGTTTCGCGCGAAACCAGCCAACGGAGCACTCCGCCCTTGCTCTCGAACCCGAGGTCGACCGGTGGTTCTGTTAGAGTTTCGGGGTTGGGGATTCTCGAGCGTTGCTCCGTGCTCCGTTGGCTGGTTTCGCGCGAAACCAGCCAACGGAGCACTCCGCCCTTGCTCTCGAACCCGAGGTCGACCGGTGGTTCTGTTAGAGTTTCGGGGTTGGGGATTCTCGAGCGTTGCTCCGTGCTCCGTTGGCTGGTTTCGCGCGAAACCAGCCAACGGAGCACTCCGCCCTTGCTCTCGAACCCGAGGTCGACCGGTGGTTCTGTTAGAGTTTCGGGGTTGGGGATTCTCGAGCGTTGCTCCGTGCTCCGTTGGCTGGTTTCGCGCGAAACCAGCCAACGGAGCACTCCGCCCTTGCTCTCGAACCCGAGGTCGACCGGTGGTTCTGTTAGAGTTTCGGGGTTGGGGATTCTCGAGCGTTGCTCCGTGCTCCGTTGGCTGGTTTCGCGCGAAACCAGCCAACGGAGCACTCCGCCCTTGCTCTCGAACCCGAGGTCGACCGGTGGTTCTGTTAGAGTTTCGGGGTTGGGGATTCTCGAGCGTTGCTCCGTGCTCCGTTGGCTGGTTTCGCGCGAAAATTGGGCTGGGGGTTGGCTGGTGGGGTCGCGTTGGCTGGGTTGGCATACACCCCCTCATATAAGCAGAAAAAGAGACTTTCATCACTTATTTAGATGCAAGAGAAATACTTTTGGATAAATTAATTAATTTGGATAATTATAATTTTTTTGGATAAAATCGAAATCGAAAGATGAAGATCCAGTTGACCTAAAAAATAGGAGAATAACAGTTTCCAAGCAAATCGATTGATATTTATTGAGATTTAAAGCAAAAATTATTATTAGCCTTTCTTAGTTTCTTAATAGTTTCTTAGTAAAAAAAGCCCCCATTGAGTTTAAAAATTAATCTCTTTGTTGGGCACCCCTGGATGTCCATCAAATAGCTCCCTGTTTTTAAAACTTAATATATCTCTAGAATGAAAATACTTGATAAAAATATAAATCCAACGGTATCGTTTTCATAGGACCTAGGACATTTTCCATAACTTGCAGAATAATAAACACGAAAACATTCAAAACGCAAACACGTTAAGAAGATTTAAAAATAAAACGTTTGAATATTGCATTTCCTTTTATTTAGAGATTGATAAACATAAAAAAACCAAATTATATTAATTCAAAAAGCATTCAAACTACTTTCAAGCTATTTTCCACTAAATTCTAAAACAAAAAAAATTGTTTCTTCTGCAGTAAACCTAATATGAATACTTTCGTGCTGCCATCTATAATCACATGAACTACCTATTATTTATTTGATTCGAATAAAAAAGTATAATTTTTCTTTGGTTTGAAATTTCAGTCTTACTTTTTTTTCCAATAATAATCAAAAGTAAAAATGTCAGAAATTTGATTATAGTGATTATTTTTAAATTTCTTGATAGTAATAAAGTAATTTTTAATAATATATTTTATAATAAAGAAATGATTAAAATAATATGTGTGTTGTTTTTGACTTTAATATTTTTAAAAAAATTAAAGGCTAAAAAATTGTGGCAATCATATGAGACATTTGAAAAAATACGTGTCTTGCCTCAATCTCTCAATATGTTTAATGTAGTCAATGTCAATATGTAGTAAGTTTGAGATGAAAAATATTTTTGGCAAAAAGGGTTTTTGCTGTTCTTTGGTAAATATGATTTTTCTTGTTTTAATTTTCATATTCTAATGGAAGTGTCTCACGTGCTATTGAAACGTAATTTATTTTCCCCGTACGATAAATAAGCTTTTTTACGACACATTCCCATTGTAGGGACATTTTACATAAAGCTAACCAATTTTTGTCAACTTTTTTTTTTCAACCCGCTACTACCGCCACTGTGTGACGAGTAACGAGTAACCCACTTTAGTCCCCTGTTTATAACCCAAGGAACCCAGTTTATGTTTATACATCTACTGATTGTCATTTCAGTTGTCTATGTATTCCGTGTTTATTTGTATTTTTCATGTATTTTTTGATGTTAGTATAATATATCTAATAACTTGTCATTAGAAAAACAATCTCTAAAACATGCGCGCAAGTTTGTCTTACTTAAAATGTGCGTTATCTTTTTAAATGAAAATTATTTAAAATGGTATGTGCCACGACATTCTGTTTAAAAAAATAAAATTTTAAGATTAATAAGAATTTTTAAAAATTATTAAAAATACAATATATATGCTTAAAAATTAAAAAAAAAATAGTATTGATTTATATTTATTTCCTTCAACACACGCAATCTAGCAATTATATGTGGAACTGCTATAGCAAGTATATAGCAAACCGGCTGATATCATTATTCTATGGGCGTACGACGACTTTCGTAGTAAATTTTGGAGATATATTAACCAATAAATTCCTAAAAAGTATTTTTATTATGTTCTTCTATGCATTTTCTTTAATATTTGAGCAAAAATAAAACTTCAACAACTACTTTCAGTTTTTTATAATAAAATTTTAAAGTTTTGTAACAGGTATGACGCCTTTTGGAGTAGAGTTAGTCACTTACTTACACATTTGTTTAAATTCCTGTGGTTTCCCAACAGTTTTCACTTGGGAATGACCTCAATAATAACATACTAAAAATCGGACAAAATCGGTCGGCGGGAAGTTTAATTTCTTTAAATTTTTAAAAACTGACCAAAAAAAAAATTCAATGTGTCAATTAATAGTAATCGAGACTTATGATACATGTTTATAGGCTATTTTTCTGTGCTGAATACAAATATTCCAATGCAAACTTTAAAACTTTAAAATATCAATTTTTAAAAATTATTGTATATTTGAAAAAATAAAACATCGCTCAAAACCACAAAATAACTGTAAAAGTAGTATTTCAAATGGTTTTCCCTCAGAAATGAATTAGATAATGACATACTAAAATTGGAAGACAATCGGAAAATCAAAAGATTATTTTTGTTTTAAATTTTCAATTTTTTTGGCCTATAAAATCGACCTTTTTAAAAATTTTTGTTAAAAACGTTTGAGGCATTTGCCAAGGTCATTTTTACATGGATATTGTAGTTATATAGCTATATATATAACATGGAAAAACAATTGATTGATAAATCATTAGTTAATTAATTAATTTATTAAAATGAACATTACAAATAGAAATAAATTAAAAATTTAAATTATTCAAAATAGATTTGATTGAATGATTATATCTGTATTTTTAATGTTCATTTTAATAAATTAATTAATTAACTAATGAATTAATTATCAATTATTTTTTTTAAGTTATAACCACAATATCCTTGGAAAAATGGCCTAGGCAAATGTCTCAAAGGTTTTTAACATATTTAAGTCATGTCTAAGGTAAAACCGTTGTAAATACTTCTTTTGCAGTTATTATTTCGTGGTTTTTAAACGATGTTTTATTTTTTTCAAATAAAAAGTTTTTACTTTGGGAGTGTTGTGGAACAGGATGTAAATAGAAAAATATTATTTCCACTGAAATAAATCACACCGGCTCAACATTTCTGAATCAAACCATAAAACATTGTCTACACTTTTTTATCATTTAATTAGTTTTTTTTCAAACAGTAATAAAGAATTTTAATAGCTGGTTTGAAAACTAAATTATATTTATCTCTTAACTTTTTGTATTCATGATTTACCCCTTTTTTATTACAAAATGATTTCGGAGACAGCAAGTTTTTGGTCTCATTCTAGTAGCGTGCAAATAGTAGATACTATGAAGTCATTGTAAATGGTATGAAATAAGCAATAAAGTAAGTTCAGGATTTTAATCTCAAATGAATATTTGGTAAAAAGTTTTATTTTGTCCCTTTCTGAATTTTTATAAATTCGTTATTTTAATTTCGAATTGAATATTGTAAGATTTAACTGTAGAAAAACATTTTAAAAAAGTGTGGTTTTGATCTTAATATCTTGTTGAAGATGCCGCCAAGCCGAGATAATGATGCTTGGTGATATTGAGCCTGAAGGTGTCCTTTAGGACAATTTTCATTAACTCTTTCAATTAGTTTTTAGAGTTCAGTTGGCATTTTTTTCACTTAAAATATGTTGATAGCCTGGCGCATCAGCAAGTCTAAACTTAGGCTAACGCACCATCCCTTATATCTTAAGTTGCGAGTCGCCACTGAATAAAAGAGAGAAAAACTCTTATAACCATGAAAGTTTCATAACCCAATAGCCTGTAAATTTAAAAAAATCCACTCCAAAGATTTCATAAAAAGTTCAAGAAGGATAGAGCGTTAGGTGAAAGGCGATTCTTTGTTTCACATGCAGTAATCATGTTTCGAGATATTTTGACTAAATTATTAAAGTAAAATACTGTATTTGAAAAAATAAAGAATTCATAATATATGAAGGGGTGGGAAGTTTTTAGAAGGAGGGAGGAATTGTTTTTTTGCTTTAAATAATTTTTAAAGGTGTCGTTTTCAAATATTCGTTGAAATGTAAATCATAAAAAAGGAAGGAACACTGCTACAAAATTTTTTTTATCTTAGGAATACATATAACAACACCCAGAAACCAAATATTTTTATGAAAAATAGTTTCCGTGGAATGGGTTCACGTGGCTCTTGTTTCAGTGTAACTTTTTAAAATTCCTAATTTAATAGATTTTTAAAGAATCCCAACTTAACATAAATAGAGAGGTATCATGCACGCTAGTGTTTAATATGCATATAATGTTTCCCCCACTATCCACTGAAAAAATATTTTTCTGGAAAAACTGGAAGAAAAACATCTTAAACTATTTATTTTCTCCGAAACTTCAATTCGAGATTATTGTTATTGTTTGAACGGAAGCACTTACCTGTTTTCGTTAGTCGAAGCCCCTCTTTCTCCCGATAGCAGTTGAGTTTCATTTGCCTTGCCTAATAAAGTGGTCTGTGGAGCAGGTGTTGTCATCCCGTATTCGATCCCCCAGAGACTGGGATGTTTTCCTTGTTAAAACATCGCCCGAGAAAAATAATAAAGAAAACACGGCGGGTCTTGGAATTTTCATTGGCCTTAAAACTCACCAAAAACATTCGTTGGAGAGTAGTAATTGATCCCCTTTTATGAATTAATCGAGAAGTTGATACCATATTTTTAGGTGATGTTTCATTCACAAATTAAATCTTTTAAATTCCGTGATATTTTTAAGTTTTCCGATGTTAAATGTATTTATTTATTTCTAAGTTTTTTAGTTATTTATGACGATTCTGTTATGTGAGCAAAAAAGAACAACGATGAATTGTACAAAAACTAATTTCACATAAATGTGTTGTAGGTTGGGATAAACCTATAACACATTAGTTATAGGTTACAGTTCCTAATATTTATAAATTTTGAAGGGTGTTAATATTAATCTTCCTGTTGGCTTTAATTTTAAATTATCGTACAATACTTGTACCTACTACCGGAAAATATGAAAACTACTAAATTGTAATTAAGAGCTAAAATTACAAATGCTTTAACAATTTAAGTTGCAGAATTCACAATTCTTTTTATTGCCTATGCGGATGGAGCTTGGATATTCCAAGTGACATTAGAAACCACAACATTCTTTTTATTTCTCACTCAAAAATATTCCAACCTTTGTGGTAAAGGCATTCCATTAAAATGCATTGCAACAACAATACTTCGGAGATATTAGGCAAAATTCACTCGGGAACATTCAATTTTTTTTTCTGGAATAAAAGCCTTTAAAGTTGCGCTTGTTTGGCTAGATAAAAGAAAGCTATCAGATTGTTTTAGTGCGGTAATCCAATCCAAGGCAGAGGAGCTAAATGGGAAGAATCGATCTCGAGAGATACCTGCGAGTAAACTCTCGATTACAGATTGTAATTAATTGCCATTCTTTAGTGCGACCAGCTCTTTGCTGATTGGTGGATTAGTTGCCGGTGAAAAAGCGGTTCAAGTGGGATGAATGCGAAAATTACTTCTCTGAAAGCTTAAAAACTTTCGAAATGGAATCACCCGGAGTTGCTTCGAGAGAATTTAAATTATATTTCTTAAATTAATGAACTAATTAGCACATTGGCCACGTAGTGCGGAGCTATTTATGTAAAGATGAGCACATGGGGGATAACAAAGACTTCAGGGCTCAATAATTTAAACTTTTTCCCCCAGTTCGCGGGTTCCCGAGCATTAAGCCTACTTGAAAGGTCCATTCAGTAGGAGGATTTGCGTTAATAGTCAATATCTGATACTGAATGAATGATTACTTGAAGAATTACGGGCAAAATTTGTCCCTTAATGAACTGCTTTGGTTTTAAAATGTAGGTAATAGGGAAAGAAAGCGCATTTTTCTTTCGGATGAAAACTCGAGGGCTTAAATTTTCACCTGTTATTTTTATTCCGGTGATATTTTTCTTTCGGAAATGTCAGGAATCCGCTCCCCTCGTAGGAATTTTAATTTCGGGACCACTGGGAATGCGAGATTTTTTGGGAGATGCGGGAAATGAAACTGTTCGTTCTCGCATTGAGAGTGCAATTTCTGAGCAACAAAGTTAGACCTTACGGTAGCGTTTGAAATAATCCGAGTATCATCGTAATGCAATTAGTTGAACGTTGAAAAGATGTGTACGTTAAGGACGTATTGAAATGAAGGTTGTCTCTCGAGGATATACTTTTAGAGTCTTATTCAATTTGGAATTTCTCTTTAGGTGTTTTTAAAGAGTAATCATTAGGCATTATTATAATGGTGTTCTAAATGCACATTTCTGCGCGTAGTATTTAAAAAAGTAGAGGTTAGTGTATTGAAGCTTGTTTCTTTTCCGTGTATTAATTTTAACTTTTAAAAAAATGATCAATGACTACCCTTCATTTTCAAAGAACTTAGTTGATTCATTACTTTATTCCTTGCTTGAAAAGAGTTTTCCTTACGAGAAACGAAAGTTTTCCTTAAGATGTCATAATGGATAGAAAACTTAAGTATGTTCTTTTAATCCCCAGAGAGACATTTGCAAAGGCGGTTTACCACATAGAATTTTGTTTCGTATAAGAGCAGTGACACTTTTTATTTGACAAGTTTCATCTCAATTTCTCTTAAATTGAAAGACAAATTATCGTTTTTTCTTTTCAACTATTAAGGTGAAAGTTTTCAAACACGTTAATGGGAAGTAATTACAAGGTAAATGTAATTTCAATGTTTGTTTTAAAATTTACTTAAACTTTTAAATAAAAAAGGGTTATTTTACTATATTCACTTCATACGTAAATTTTTGTCAATAACCCCTCAAAATTTCAAATAAGATTTAGAAAAATGGTAATTTTTTAAAACTAAAAATGTTAAATGATTATAACGTTAAACCTTCATTTATTACGCGCATGCTTTTATAAACAAAGTCATACGAAATTTTTAACTTCAACCCTATATACTACAACTACTTTAAAAACGAAAAATTTTAGACTAAAACAGTTAATAAACCAATAAATTTATATCCCTCGGAAAAATCATTTGCCATAAAACAAATATAGATTTTATGAATATATATATAGAGAGATAACAGCCTATAATCCTTTCCTACTTTAGCTTGTGGTGAACAAGATAAAATGGAATTTACAAAGATCTCGCATGCTTTGTATCAATCATCAAATCAATTGCAACATCCATGATTGAGCTCAATTGTCTATGTCTAAGAATTCTAATAAATCCTCTATGCATTCTAGTAATTCAACTGAAATTTTTGAATTGATTCAAACCAATAAACCAATTCACTTCTTCGGTTTCTTGATACTATAAAAATGCGTTTAAGAAATTCGAATCCTAAATTTTGAAAAATGTCAACCAATATCCTTACTATAGTAACTCCTCATTCCTCTCATAATTAGGACATCGATGTCTAATATTCTGCATGTCTCACACACCCTAATTCCGCCCACTCTTTTCATTAAGGCTCATCGTTCCCTCCAACCATTGAAGGCATGGATGTCTCTCTTTTCTCACAGCAAGGATCAAGGAAAGAGGTGACATTCCCCAACAAAACAGCAGTTTTGGGAAACTTGAGGCGAAATATCTGGAACTCTCTACACCTAATTAGAATATGTCAGGCGTTTCACGTGGCCACTTAAAACGCTGTCCATTCTTTGAGTTTTATCTTTATGAATAAAACATCGGTGGGGAATCCCGCCAACGACGAGTGATCAATTAATTCTGAGGTTCATTGTTTTAGCTAAAGCTGAGATGACAATGACGAAGATGGATTGGTTAGGATCACGTGATGTGGGATCACCCCCTCCAATCTCTTGTTACTAAATTGAGATAAAGGGGAGTTTACATTTTGAAAAGTCAAATTCCGACTCCTCGGGGGTAACATTGTTCTTTATCTGTTCAGTAATGGCCGATGATTCATCAATATTCAATGTACCGTCATATAAGAAGATTTTCTGGGATAACGTAGCCATCTCTGAAGGAGAAGTTCTATATTCTTGGGTGTAGTGGTCGATGATTGTAAGATTTTTCTTTTTGCTACTAAGAATTTAATCAACATCTTTACGTTCATGACTGATACATTCTAGGCAAGGCTTAAAATATTTAATAGTTTACAGTCTTTTAAAATTAAAAAACAAAAACAAAAAAAACCCTTGAAAACTTGATACATAAAAAGATGTGTTGACTATTGAACTAAAATCATGAATTTCTTTGGGAGCCCCAAATAACAATATATTGTAATGTTAAAAGTAACGTTGACTTTTGATGATAAATAATTATTTCCCTTTTATTTGCGAGGGTTTTTGTAGTAGTTTCTTTCATTACTTTTAACTTTTTGAATTAAAAAAAAATTAAAGACTTATAACCATATCCAGAGCTGATCCTAACATTTTATTAGTAAACATACCCTGTATTATTAACCAATTACATTAACAAAATGTTTTTCAGAATGCCCTTTAATACATGTTTTATTCAAGACTTGCAAAGATCATCAAGTATTTAGTGATTTTATGAATGCTTTCTCACTGGCTTCCATCCTTACCTCTGTAACTTACACTGGAAGGAGAGGGAGTACGACTAAAATTGGAGGCAGAGAAAAAAGGAAAATATGAAATGAAATAAAAGAGAGATTAAGAAAGAGAATGAAGAAGATTGAGAAAAAGAGAGGAAATTGGAAATAAAGTCATGGAGATGAGAATAAGAGGAGAGAAGGAAGAAACGAGAGTGAAGGTGATCGAGAAAGAGAAGCAAGGGAGATACTGAAGGAATATTGAGAAAGAGAAAATAAGAGTAACCACGCGAAATAATTTTCATTACCTATCCTCCGGCCAAACTAAACAATTTGGCATACAGTGTGCAATTAAAGTGAAGATCAGGAAGAAATTACAAACTTAAATCATTAAGATTATTTACTAGTTTCCCAAAGTTAAGGTAAAATATTCTAACCTCGTAAAACTATGGTAGAAAAGAAGCTAGCATATTCCGTAACCTTCCATACCCAGCTTCTCATCCAGTCATCTTCCCCAAACTGTATAGGCAAACAACTTCACGCTCACGAGAATTTGTTCGTCCATATTTCGCCGGGAAGACTTCGTGTCCGACATATTTAACTCCGAACGGAATTTTTAAAGCTTACATTTTTAAATTTCAACCTAAAATTATTTAAAGAAACTTTTGCAAAAAATCCTCGATGGAGCGGCTGGAACTTGTAACTCTCCTTACCTTAAGAGTTGCGTGCCATGTGTGCGTTTTAGGAAACGCGATGCATATAGTTACCAGTACCAGGAACAAAAGAGGACTCATCAAGAACCTAATGACGTTATAACCTCTCTTCCAACTTCTATTCATGTCCTGGTTATTCACTTGAGAATAAAGCCTGTTTTAAGTTGTTAAGTTTCTAAAGGAGTATTAATCCTGACTGAATGAACTAGGCTTTGTCGGGTTATGTCTTCCGGTTTGAAGTTATGAGGAAGTGCAAATAGATTCAAAGGCCTTTTTGTAATCATTTCAAGCATCACAATTGCGTATTTAGTTAAAAGAGTTAAAGTTTTTTTTGTTACCTTTTTACCGTTATAAATAAAATCCGTCAAGTACACTCCTCAACCCCATATTAATAAAGACTAAATTTTTTTCCCCTGAAAACTGATTTTAAAATACATGAGAGCAAATAAAATATTAACTGATATGCAAGGTAATGATTACAGAAGATGTTGATGTTAACATTATTTCAAAATATTAAAATGGCTTTAAGTAAAAAAATATTATATGCCCACACTTCTAAATGTTTGTAACTATTTAAACTAAGTATTTTCTAATGTTATTTCATATATGAATGGATATTTACAAATAGATTTGAATGCGTTTTAATTGATGATGCAACCAAATTTACGTAACTTGAAACTTTTCTTTATTGAATAGTTGAAATAACTTGAAGAAAAGAGGTTGTAGGATTTGAAGTAGTACTAAACGTGCATTATGTGTAAAAATGTCTACGTACCAAAGGAATTTGAAAATATATAAAACTGCTGTATAAATATGTAAAAAAATAACCCTCATTGAAGTTTAAAAAGAAAATATATACCTACATGGAAAATAAAAGTAATAGGGAATAAACAACAACTGTATTACAGTTTGTAATAAATTGTTAATTAGTACCAATAGCTTTTAAAAACAAATTTAGTATTGCACTATTTTACTTGAGGGAATTTTATGAGATGAAATTCAACTATTGTGGATTTTTATAAAATTTTGGATTCAAGAGACATATAAACTAACAACTTTGCTGTGATATTTAGTTAAAAGTACGTAAAGAGTTTTATTTCCCTTTTTCCAAAAATTTAATTTTATAAAACTAAATTTGTACAGTTATTTGAGTTTTCTGCTATAAAATAATTCTTATAAAGATGTAACACAGAGGGGAAAATCCACACCATATTCAAGTTGTACTAAATAATAACTAACTTTTCTATTGTCTCTTTCGTAGATAGACAGGTTTAAAAAGGGTCTTGCATACATCACACAGCATTTATACACGCTGTATTTTTACTTGGATTCACTTGAACTTAAGTAAAAAAAACCCCACCTATTAGGTGAAACCTAAAGCTGTGTAGTCTTGGTTACCGCAAGTGCAGGTTATTTTAAATATGGCCGAAAGCTTTGTCTTATTACTTCCTCTTAATCTAATTCACAGCTTTCTAGTTGATTTTTTTTTATCCTCGCCTATACTTTCAGTCTGTTTCGAATCCATATTAGTCTATACCTAAATTCAAGTGTCATTACTCATCAATGCTTTTTGGAAATGAGAACTTGTAAAAGAATGTGCATGAGAATGTGTGTTATAACGACAAATGACTTATGACTCGTAATTTTCCGACAACATTCTAAGGTCTTTATTAATGACGGAAATCCGATCACCTTATAGGACACATTTTTTCCCTCTTTGAATGAAACATTAATTTCTCGGCCGACGTTATGGAAATGAAGATTTATGACAGAAACATAAAATATGGCTATCGTTGCCCGTCGATTACTTATTACTTAACTATAGAAAAGGAAATTGGTTCGAAAGTAGTAATAAATCAGCAGCTTCTTCCCATTGATGCCAGTCTATTGGACATCGTTAGTGATGTTAGTAATCTTCTCTGTGACCCCAAATCTAGAGAAGGTTTTTGAAATTTCAGTCACAAAAAAGAAACTGCTTGCTACAATCAAGGGTACCCTAGCTTTCGAATAAAAAGCCCATACTGGGGTGCAGGAAAATACGTAGTGGGTTGAGTAATTTCTTTTTTTCTGACTAAAAAGCGTATTATTCAAAGTATACTAACTGAAATTGAGCGTAATCATATTTTTAACCAAATGAATAATGTTATTCTTCAGACCAGAAACAAATTAATTTATTTGCTTTTCTCATCCTATCTATAATATATTATAACTGATTTTCTACATCCTGCCTATTCCTTTAGTTTTTGTACCCTAACACCAAAAGGTAAAAAATTTGTCAGTTATATTATTAGATACAAAATTTTCCTTCTTTATATGTTTCAAAAGTGCAATGTAAAAAATGCAAAAAATTAATTTTTCACATTTATAAACTTAGATACTTAAAAACTAAAATCTTTACGGTAGTTAAAAGGAAAATTAAAGTGATTATTATTTTTAAATATAACTGCCTTGTTGTTGGTTTGCTTCAAACTAGAGTGTAACTTATTTTTTTCTAAAAAGATTACAGGTATTTTATTTCTATAATTTACAAAAAGAATATTAAAGCTTTTTGAGGGAGAGTATTTTAATTTTAGAATGATGTAAGGAATCTGTGAGAAAACATTCTAATGATAGGTTAAAATTTTTTTTCCATATATGGAGCATTGCTTATTTTTCAACAAGAAATACACATTTTGAAACTAACTTTTCTGGCATATGCCTCACTTAATTAATTTTCTCCAAGCCTCTGGTCGTATTGTGCAACCATCTGTTCTACACTATTCAAACTAGTGCCAAAAGCGAGGAAGTTTTTATTCCTGAATACAACCTTCAATAGAATACCGTATATTCTTGGTTCTTAGCCTTTTAAAACTTTGCTAATAGGATGGAAGATGATGAAAGGAAAAAAAAAATGTGTGAAGATATGTGCTCTTTGTTCATCTTCGTTTTCTACACGGGTATTTTCTTCAAAAATATATATCATCTTATTAACTTGTTAAGTCGTTTGTCCTATTTAAATTTGAATACCATTTCTAATTTTGAACTTTTCCCAAAGTCATGCAAATGTCTTATTAAAGCTATTGAGTTATGAAAGGTTCTTGCATACTGCTATTTTCGTTTGATTTTTTTATAGCGACAAATAATATCATAGCTGGCAAACTCATATTTTCTATAGGTTACAGGGTATACTTTAACAAAAGGGGTAATTTGCCTGTTTACCTTAAAGCACTCTGAAATTAGTTTCTATTATAAATAGAATTTTTAGTTCACACACAGGTTGCGCATTTTAAAATAAGTTTCTTAGCTACTTAACTTGGGTAAATGAATGTACAAATCATCAATGGAATTCTGTGCGAAATTCAATCATTCAATTTTTAAAATATCGTTGATATTATAAGTAGTTTGGATGCTTTTTATTTCTAATAAATTAATTACAAAAATCATGTAAGGAGAATTTTCGAAATTTTAAAGTTTTTTTTATCTATGTTAAATGGATTAATACAGTGTGAATAGTGTGATTACTATATGTATAATAATTTATAAGCTTTACACTTTTATTTAAAACTTTTTCCTCATATACACAGATAATATTGATATCTGTTATAGTAATTTTGTTAGAATCTCCTTTTGAAATATCTATTTTACATTTTGTCGTTTATGGAAGTTAAGAAACATTTTAACCGATAGAGAATTTGATTGATTTACATTTAATTACAGGTAACGATAGCTTACACAAAAAAAAAACAATAAAAGGCTAAGAGAAAAGTACGGTGCTTAAGTTTTCCCACCTCTCGACTCTTTCCGACGTAGTTTGGTTTGGTAAGTTATTTTTCAGTCATACGTGCGATTGAAGAGATGTAGAAGTCATACTGCATTGAAAACACTAAAAGTTTAAGCAGTACTTTTTTCATTTTAAACGTATCTAAAGCAAAGAGAAGTTTAACCTGTAAATGGAAAAAATTAAACATGATACTAAATAATTTTATTTACTTTAACTCTTCAAAATTTTAAAAAACGAAACCGGGTGTTCACATGCTCACTCCAATGGATTAGCCGCTTATAGTCCGATAAAAATAGTCCCTGTAATAGTTTGCGTTGAGACTATGTAAAGATTTATAAGCATCATAGTCTGAAAGAAAACTATCTCAGCCAAGCGTTGTTGGGCCTTTTATTCAGGATATCTTTTTGAAAGATAAGCGTTTTATTTGGACTGAGAGGTTTAGATGTAACATGGGCCGATCCCCTGAGCAACAGTAAATACTGATTTCAAAAAAACAATCTTGCCTGTAGGTTTCTATTCCTTTCATATCCAATGCAACAAACGAGTGCAATGCAGCATCTGTGCATTTTTTTTGCTAGAATAAAAGCATCTAGTATGCAAAGCTTCAGCTCTGCAGATATTGATATTGAGTATTTGTCTAGCACCGGTATATAGGCATATAAACTTGGGAAAATACTTGCGTTTATTTTGTATTGAAGTTTTTCTATATGATAGATTTTGAAACAGAAACCTTAAACCCACTTTCATATAAGAGGCTTATGATTCCTAAAAGATCTTTTTAAAGAAGGTATTTGGAGAATCATTACGGTTAGTAAAGCTCTCGGATCAAACAGAAAACATTTTGTTTGAAGTTCCTGGAAAGTTTTAAACATTTCTATATCGTATGCAAGCGATCAGCTGTGCATTTATGCTTGAATTGGGAATGCAATAATGATTATAGTTGTTAAATAGAAAACATGGATGATTAAATATAGGTTATTGTACAAAAGTTTATTTATTCCTTTCTCCTTTTACCTCACTGAAAAGGATTTACCTGTGAGTGAAATTAGAACATTGGTCACTCAATATAATAAGGAAGAGCCAGAATCGAATAGGCAATTTGTATTGTGTTATAACTCAAAAGAAAAATTAGGGTTATGAAGTTTCTCTTCTCAATGTAGATCTCTGTTGCCTCATCGGATTCGCATCCAAGATAGTACTAGTAAGAAAATCATTTAAGGTAAAACAATTTAAGTCTGCATCATAAACTTTATTATTGAACATTTTAAGACAAAGGAAGTGATAAGACTTTAATGTTGTTTTAAGGAAATGCTAAGCGACTAATTTTTCTATTGAAATATATGATTTGGAAACCTAACAGGAGGTTAGAAATCTAGAACACGCAAGCTTTCTTTGATTAGTGTAAGAAATGAAAATCAGTTGCTACGCACTATTAGCTCGAGCAATTCTCTGCAGGCTTGTTTCAGTTCTAGACACATTAAAGCTTATAACTACAAAATAATTATTAAAAAATTAAGTTTTCAAATTATGAAACTTCTTTGAAGACAAGACATTAACAAAACAACTATATGAAGCACCGAATCTATACTATAACTACAGTCACAAGGTTGATAATACTATTAAAAAATACACTATTATTTGGTTAATAAATAATCTTTCACATTTTAGAACCACTCATACATTTAATACAGTCAGGAAATTTTCTTAAGTCTTATCGACAACAATTAACTCGATAGGGAAATAAAAACAGTAATGGCCCAGACAAATTTAACCCCAACACACACACCATGAAAGCCATTCTCGCTCATTTGCTGATAATGGCAATGACCGGGTTTTCTGGGTAGCCAGAGACACGCTAGCTATCTGTAAACATGTGTTGGAAGACACCCGTGTTTGTCTTGATATTACTGCGGTATCGCAAATAACCTGAATCAATTCATTTTGTTGAAAAGGGAACGAATTTATCGGGAAATTGAATAGCCTTAGATGAAACTGCCCGTAATTTTCGCACGCCTTAATATTGATCAGCCGGGTTCTGTATTGTTTCCATGATATTTTGCGTCGACATCGATTAAAAATTCTTAGAACAGTATCGATTTGAGGTATGGAGTTCAACTTAAATATTATAATCTTGTCCTTTTGTCTTATTAGAGATGTCCTGCCTTTTGTGAAGAAATCAGGTTCTCTAAATAAATATTTTAAGGCGTTAGGTCTGTTTGTTTAAGGTATCCTGATCAATTTTAAGAAAAATGGTTTATTGTTAATATTTAGATGGGTTATAATTAAAGTAATGCTAGTCACTTTAACTCTTTTTTTATTTCTGGATTGGCCATTTAATCCTATAGAAAACTTGAGGTGGCCAAGACTTAAAGATTTAAATACAATGACAGTATTCAAATTTAGGTATCATTCTCCTCAAATGATTTGACTTGATCAGATAAAAGAAGATTGTTATTTTGTCTTGTTAATGAGGGAAAATTGACACCTTTTGATTCATATCGGTTTAAGGTTTTACTTTCTCTTTGTTTTCTGTGGGTGTACAAATTATATAGGTACAAGTTAATTCGCAAATTTTCTTAGCATGGAAGTATGTGGGTGCAGTCTAATTTCATCACTAATACTTTTATAGTTTTACTTTAATTCCTATAATATATTATATGTAATATCATTTAATTTCTTTTTTTTTCTTAACTTTAAAAGAGTTTATTATACCGCTTTTAATTAAATCGTTATTTTATATTAAAAAACCGTTTAAAGAAAAATTATTAATTTTTAAAATGAAAGTCACCAAAAATTAGGTAAAAGAAAAACATAAATTTCACTGAATGATTGTGAGGATTTCCATGATGTACGATTAATCTGTTGAAATATATCTATGGAAAGTTTACTTTGCACAGTGCATTATGGAAATAAAATATTTATTTATTTTATTTATCTATTTTGTTATACAGGGGAGAGACATTTATGGGAGATATCTTTTTACTTCTCCTCAGACATACTTGGATTGCATGGGTAAAGGTGATAAAATAATTTTTAAAACCTTATGTTCGTTTGTTTTTGTATTAGCGCATCAGTTATTATTAATGCTTCATTATTGATTACTATCAAAGTTTTATTTACATTTCATTTAACATTATCGCTGTTAGATTTCAATTTCAAATTAAAATAAATAGAAATAAGACTCAAGCTGAAAACTATATTTTAAAGATAAACTAAATAAAATGGGGAAAGTAGTTAAAAAAGGTAAATAAATAAAACCATAATAATTGTAAGGAATTATTATTTTCAAACAGAAAAAGTTTTCTTCTCTAAGTTGCAATGAGTTTCGGTTTCCAATAGTTGTACTTAAGCTCAATAGATGGCGCAGCATGCTGTAAAACAATACTCGAGTAAAATAGAGATGTCTTCTCTTTTTAAAGTCGAATTTCGCTTTCAAAACAGCTATCCCAGCGAAAATATATAAAAAGTTTGTTCGGGTTTGAAAAATTATTTTCATGGAACCGAATGTTTAAAAATTTTTAATTTGAATCAAGTAGGGTTAAACACGCAATCTAGCGGTTAAGACAACAGGAGAATTTAAGTAGGACTTTTTAAAGAACAAGAACTTCTTTCTCTTACAAAACCAGATTGTACAAAGCGTTGAAAGGAGAGGTTTGCTATATGGGCCAGATTTAACCACTGCAACATTTAGTTTTTTATTATCATCACAAATATATATTTCCTTTTCAATTTTTACTTAATGAAATCGAGATAAATTTATACGAAAGTGGAAAATTAAAATCTTTATGTAAAATGTTCAATTTAAATGAAAATAATTAATATTTTCATGAAAACGTTTAGCTTAAGAAAGCAGAAAGCATTGGGAAGTTATTCTCGTTGACTCGTGTGATTATTTATTCGAACCTTAAGCAGGTATAAAAAATAAATATCACAGTAAACACATCAATGCTTTGATTTATTTATATTTAATAAAAAAGCTTTTCCTTATCCAAGACAACACAAGAAGTTGGTTATAAAATTACTTTGGCATAAATGTTTGGAATTTTAAATTCTTTGAAGAATAAAACAAAAAAAAAATAATAATCTAACTGTCGGTAATGTAATTTATAACCTTAGCTTAAATCTAGAAACTTGATTTTTAGCTAGTAATTGGTTTTTAAGTAAGAGAGTTTTTAATTTAAACTTATTGAAATCTAAATTTTCACAATCTTATATGATATTCCCTAGCTAAATTACGTATTTAGCTTTGTAGCTTTCGTTCGTCAATATTTCTTTCTGTCACTTACATTACTATTCAGATTTACCTTAGCCTTTTAGAAAAATTTAGAGACTTGGCAATTTTTTCTTCTTTTCCAAGATTTTTCCTGAAAATAAATAAAAAAAAACCATTGAGAGTAGAAATTTTGAAACTATTTAATATCCTTTTTTATCTGATCCTATTTATTATGTCTTAATTTTATGCCTTAACACTAATTATTTCTGAGTTTTTATTGTAAAAATTTACCAGTTTAGGATCTTGAAGTATTAAGCAATCACAGCCATTAGCTTTATGCCTACGCCAAACGGGATTACCAATTCTAAAGTACAGTTTACTTGGATTAAACTGGGATAATTAAGCAAAAACTTTAATCCAAACTTTTGAGCTAGTCTTACCATTAGTTTAAAATTGTAGCTTACACTTTTCCCATTTAATTTAATTAAGAGATCCCAAGCTAAGTAGGCATTTAACTCCATTAACTAAGCTTGAATTATAATACTTGATCCACAAGTTAGAGTAAAGCTTTATTATAGTACTAGGAATTATTTTATTAAAAGGAAGTGTAACTAGTATGAGGATTAGCAGTAGAGTTATGATTTTTTCATATTCAAAAGCCTTTGGTGTGAAACGATGTGTGAGTAACTACAAAAGAATAAATATCATCATACACGGTTATTGCAGAAAAAGCTCCCGCGCCTAATGGAATGTTGAATCAGGTTGAAGCACTGAAAGACAGATTTGAAATTTTAAGATCTTAGGAATAAACTTAGAGCAGAAAGATCCTAAAATGTGATTCACAAATTAAACCCATTTTTATAACATACTTCTTGTATGCTATATCCTTTTGCAAATAAAACTTTCCGAACTGCCTTCCAATGCTTCAGCCTGATATAACATCCCATGAGGTGTGGGAGCTTTTTCTAATGTTTTGTAAGAGAAAAGTTAATTTTTGAGAACTATTGGACCAATATTGATCAATGACCTTCACAGGCTTTTATGTATGAAGAAACTCATAATCCCAATACACACATAAACTTGTTATTTTGCTCTATACCAGAAATGAAATGATGTTGGACGTGGGAGATTTTTAGAAGATTAAAAGAATATCGTACAAAAATAATTAACATATGGGCTAAAGTTTGTCAGTTGAAACGTCAGGAAATTTAGTACTTGAAAAAAGTTAATTGATCGTAACCCTAATAAGCAGTATGGGATTAAACAAAATATTTAACAGAGAACGTGTTTTCAAAAAGGGATATAACTGTCCTTATTTTTTTCCGAATCTACATTTTCCTAACTTTGGATCTTTGTCCGACCTTCTACTCTCCTAAAGCGACCTCCACCCCATAACACTGAAATACCAACCACCAGATTCCGCTCTAAGAGATAAAAATACGTTAAACCATATATTTCGGGGCAAGTCAAAAATAATTGGGTCAGAAATTGCCGAGGAAAAAGGTCACGTATCGGCAATAAATAAGAACACAGTTCTAATAGGTAATTGTCGTCCTGTGCAAGACAAATGGACAAAATGGCGGTGTTAGGGACTCTGGATACCCAGTTTGCATTATAGATGTGCTCAAATCGACGAATGAAATTGTACCGTATGAAGTGGAGACGCCTATTTAAATATACTACAATGAGTTGTTTGTTTTCACCAGATTTATCATCTGGAAGTAATGGGGCAAAGGGTGGATTCCTTGGATGGAAACAAATCGGAGAGAAAGGGAATTAAGCAAATGTGTCTTTATTAGAAATCGTGAGTAGACAGCGTTTAAGGCTCTCATTAAATGCTGGAATAAAAGCTAGTGAGCTTCAATTACTGAGTTTTAATTTTGGATGGTGCTTTTTGGAAGAGAGCCTAGTCTAGTGATGTAAGCCGTATTCGCGAGTATTTCGAATGTAATTCTGATATACTACTACGAAAGGATATGAGGGTTGTGTAAATATTTTGACCTAATTTTAGCTAGCCTTTAGTTCTAGCCTTAACCATTTTTCTGTTCATTCTTGGTGATGCTGTTTGGGAACTGTATATTAATTTTATTTTAGGGTAGTGTGTAGTGTGTCACAGTGTTCTTGACTACTTGTTAGCATTCATGAAAATTTGCAAAAAGGAAAGTAAAATTAAACCAATAAGTAATAATTAGAGACATATCTTGCATTATGATAAAAGATTTTTATTTCAATTAAATTTTATGTTACTTTTGTATCCTTATACAACTGTTGAAATTATCGTTTTTGGATGGTTTTGTTACCAAAAAAAAAAATATGTGAGTATGATATTAAAAAGTATAAAACTATTTCCTGTTTTTTGTTATTCTTGATGATGTTATTCCTATTTGAAATTCTGGAATTTGAATTTCGTTATACAACTTTTATGGGTTTAAAATGTAAAAGCGAAACTTTTTACTGCTTTCTTTCACGATAGTAATTAATAATTGATAACCATTTGTTAAACATCCATAAACGATAATTTCAACAGTAGCAATTGCAGGTGGAAATTATCTGCGAAACATTTTTGAAACCAGCTGAAAAGATCTGTTAAAATTATCTTTTAGATTGTAGTATTTGTTTATTTTCAAATTTCTTTTCCTATTTCTTAAATATATTTACTTTTCTTTCGACATTGATACAAAATAATTTTTTGTAGCTTAAAAAATTAATGAAAAAATAAAAGTAGGGGTATGAGATAACATGCATAAAATCCATTTTCTGTAAAATAAAATATAAATAACTTTAAATTTGTTTTCAATTATTAATGTATCAACTCAAAAAAAAAAAATTAGTGAATAAGTCGACTCTTACCAAACCCTAACTCCTACCAAATTGAAACGGTAGGGACTCATTCGTTCCCAAAACAATGGTTTTACTTAGGACGCTTTTTCAGCCGTTTTACTTAAGACGCTCTTGCAATCGTTTAACTTAAGACACTTTTGCAATCGCCAGAAGAAATAAAGTCGGGCTTGACTTTAAACCGGGCAAGTTAAAAACGAATGCTTTGGAATGATTTGAGCCGCCATGTTTCAAAGGATCTATTATCCGCTACGGTCTCCCGCTGGCTCGAATCAAAAGAATGCATTTACCTTTTTAAAGAGACAAATGATCTCTTAACTGCTTTCCCAGATATTTTTTAAGTCTTTCCCTCCAAATTTTTTCATTCCTTTCTTCATCAATTTACTTTTTTCACCTTTTGTGGCTTTTTCTTAGTCATCAAGAACTTTTTAAAATATACTTCTTATTAAACCCTCCGTTTGACTGTATCCTGATTTCAATAGTTTTACTTCCTTCTAACAAGTAATTGCCTTTGATCTTTGGAACGAACTTTTTTCTGGAATTCTTTTCTCCTCGATGAGATCCTCCGAACGATTTTGGGACGCTTGCATATCGATTATCGCAATCACTTGTCATCTCTAGAATCTTCATCTCCCTCTATCTATCCATTCTTTTCCACTCTGGTAACACTGTGTGATTCTTTTGGGCCATTTCAGGAAAAAGGAGGCTAAGAAGTTTTTTAATGGTGCGTTGTGTTTCCATGTGTGACACTTAAGCACCTTTGTTGGCTTTTTTCTGTTATTGTTGCTCTGTAAAGCTTCACACTTTATAAAAGCTTCATACACTGAAAAAAAAATATACTTCGGTTGGAAAAAATAACTGAAAGAAATTCTTAAAAATAATAAGGATTAACTCAATTTTTTTAAAGACCCTAATCGTCTTCAAGGAGAATAATTCCTCTTTTTAGCATATCTTTTTCTAACCATTTCAGATTGAAAGTTGATTAGGTTAGGCATTTTTTGTACTGCTAATTCTATTTCTGTCTACACTTTCTCTCCTTATTTATCACTCAGTGATATTATTACTGTACTATTACAAATGTAACCTCTAATATTGTCCAGTTAATGGTGCTTTGTATTTCGATGTGGAACACTGAAACGCCACTAATGGATCTTCTTTTATTGTGTATTGTGGAGTTTCACATAGGGTGGAAGAGCTTCACACATTTTCTAAGGGCTTCGTTTCGATTGTGAAAAAGTTATCGATTGAGCCCTCATCTATCAAGAGTGATGTAGAGCTGCTCCGTAAGATGTTCCCTCGACCATAATTGTCTTCAAAAGAAAATAATTCCTCTTACACTCCCAATAGCTTTTCTTGCGATTTCGGAGTTGAACAATGCCCAAGTTTGGAATTCATTTGGGGTAGGGGTGGGGCTGGAACACGTTCTAATCAAAGATAGGGGAGCTTATGGGTTGCGTGATACTCTAACAATAAGCACTTGTAGAAGACGGGACGTGGAAAATATCTTCGGTTTTTTACGCTTGGTAGTTTTTGGTGGGTTTATCTCACTGTAAGATATAAGTAAATAATTTTAAAAAGTTTATGGTGCTATTGAAAAATAAAGTATTCCGTGTTTTTCCAAATAACTCCATTGTGGTGGTCAATGTGGAAGTTCTACACTTTTAAGCTTGTTTCCTAAATTTTATTTCCTACGAACTATAGTACGTTGAAGTATTTATTTACACAAAATTTTCTGCAGATATTGACAAACAAGTCATACCATAAGTATTTTAGAGAACTCCAAAGATTTGGTATTTTTAACCAGGATTGAATTTTTCCACAGGGAAAGTGAATATTAACTCTTGAAATGAACAGAATAAGGCTAAACCATCAAAGATAATCCAAATAAGAAAGCATTTGATTTGTTTTAGTAACAATTATTCAATAATGAATGTCAACACTCTTTTATTATACAGTTAATTTTTTTAGTATCTCTGAGCCCACAACTTATACTTTTATAAAAATCTCTTGTTGAAACAATTTTGAAAAACTCTACCTACTTTGATTTACTTGTTAAATTATTAACCCCATTCAAGAATCAGTGACATAGTTAGCGTAGAAGCTCAAACGCCGAGTGTATATTTACACTTTCTGCGAAAACAAAACCATCATCCCGACGCAAGAGCATATTTTAGCAAGCCTCAAACATTTATTTTAATCTTTAGGCGAAACTATCGCATCCGCCACGAACTTCTCCGGCACGAAACTCCGGCTTTTTGTGCTACTCTTCCGTGATATTTCTATTTATCGAATTATAAACTTATGCGGTTTTGTTAGATCCATAAATTTCACCTCTTCCCTTGCAAAAATAAGATTTGGAAGTAAATTTAATAAGATAAATCATATGCGGGGATCTTCTTTAAATTAATTAGAAGTAGTAGTGGTGCAAGAGCAAGGAGGGCACACTTGAATAGAAGGGAGGAGCACACGAGAGCATGCATAATTCAAGCCGGAAGCTGCCTAACTATGATCGAGGTTCTGGGTTTTTCGAAACCTCAGGTTACTTTGCAGATACAGTTAAACTCTTTTACAGGATTTGGGATGTTTTACGGTCCGCGGAGTTTCGGATTCCGACGCATGCTTTGCGTAATTTTTGCTCAGAACTGGAGTTTTCCTCCAACACTCTCATTGATTTGCTTGAATTTTGTATGCGCTCAATATTCAAAAAAGGGTTTGTAAAGTGATTCGCCCATTAATTGGTGGAGGGGTGGTTTTTTTTGGTTGTTGTTGGAAAGGACTGTTTGAGGGGGATCTGTTGAATTGCTTGCCAGACACTCTCCTTTAATTGTAGGGCTCTGAGTTGAAAATTTCCATGATAATTTCCTTATAATTTTGGGTTAGTTGCATGCGGTTTATTTATAGAAGGTGATTAGAATGGTTATCTAATGATAAGGACGATTTTTTTATACATTTAGTACCTTTATGCAGGAATATTATAATACCTAATAACTAAAACAAGGAAAGGTTGATTTTATGTATCGTCATTAAAATGATAATTGCTTTTAACAAATAAACAAGGGACCTTACTGACGAAAGCAATTGATATTTATAATAATTTTACAAAATTTATTATTTATTTTAATATTTTTTAGTTATATGCATAACAATAATATGATATATTAGTTTATATTTTATTTTTAACTTATTTAGCTAATATACTATTTAAATTAGTACAAATTCTCTAAATCTATTTAATTTCTTCTTAGTTATTCCAAACATTTCTACTATTGTTTACGACTAATTAATAAAAATATTTCGGTATTTTCTTTGAAAAATTATTTCATTTAGGTAATTTGCTTTCAGCTTAAAAACGAGTAAACATTTTAATCGTTTTTCATGCTATTGTAATCTTCCAATTTTTAAAATTTAGGTCTTGTATATAAGAGATATTTTATACAGAGTGTTAGCCTTTTATTTTGGTTTTAGAACAAAATGTTACTTTGTGCATATAGTAAATAGATAGAAAGGAACACGCAAAAAGCTTGTCTGTTGATTCCCAAACCCCTCCATTTCATTACGATATCAGTTTAAACAAAATAAATTTTCTGAATTAAACCTGCGAAAAAATGAAATTTTGTTTTCTAATTGGAGGATCTTCTTAAGCAATCTGAAACATGCAAAACCATCCATTGTTATTAATCACTCTCCAAAAAATCAATTCACTTCTTTTCGTCCCATACGCCCCCTTCTTTTTTCTTTTTATTCTTGACCTTTAATGTATAATTAAAGTTTTAAAAGTATACTTTGACGTGAATGACACTAAAAGTTCTTTTAAGAACAATTCGTGGAATACTTAAAATGCAAAACACTACTCATTAGAGTAACTTAAAGAAAAGCGCGCGCGCCTTCGATAAGTGTTTCTCAAAGTAAAATAACGATTTTTAGCTGAACGAGGAGCAAAGATTCAAGCAGTAACAATGACTTCCTACTTTTCTTGCTTTATTTTCACCCTAGGAAAAAAAAAGATTTCTAGTTTAAGCTTTAACAATTAATTAGTTATTCTTCGGTGGAGAAGGAAAAACTAAATGAGGAGTGTTTTTAAAATCAAGTGTTGAGATTGTGAGCAAAAAGTAATGACCAGTTACAATAGGAACAAGAACGGACAATTACTTTCCCGTAACAGATTAACAGGTAGCAAAAAAGCTGGCGGTAGTGACTGCGGTATCCCTTAGGAAATCAGTAAACTTCAGGTTTGTTGATGAAATTAAAGGTGACACCATTAACGCATTAGAGTGTAATCACATAGGAAGCTGTGGTGTTCCAAAATGAAAGAGAAATAAACCTTCCACACATTTTGAGAATAGGATTTGCCATTGTGTAAAAAGTCTAGTGGGCTGATTACCCTTCGGTGGTTTAATTTAGACATTTAAAAGACATTTTCAAAATCTCGCTCTTTCAAATAGAACAGTAGAATGAACTTGTTTGCTTAATTGAATCTTAATTGCGTATATAAAGTGAGCCACGCAAAAAGTAACCACTACAAATATATATAAAGAATTTTTTTAAGCACATTTGCAATGAAGTAAGGTTTAGGGAAATAACTTTTTTTTAATGTATTATTTAAAGATTTCTATAACCTTAAATTGCGATATTTGTGTAAAGGTACGTTAGACAAGGTTCCCCAAACCAAGAGGTGAAATATATTAGAAATTGAGTAAAAATTATAAATAATCAAGTATAATACTAAATTAATTTACATAACTCCTTTTTTAACATCAGAACCTTTTATGCTATTTTGTTAACCAATTTTTTTACTTGAAAATTTAAATGTAAATATAGTTTAGTAGCTTCTGCATTTAAATTTGCGACCGCAGCATGGGAATCATAGCCTCATTTCCTAAACCATAGCACCATAAACCATAACTCATTTCCATACCCACATACACATGATTAAATAATTATAACATAATCAACACTTTCCCCAACACTATACAAACAAATAACTGCGCAGTTTAGTTTTAAAAACTGAAGATTAACTCAATCTAAAAACAAGCGTGGAATTACTAAATCAAAACCGGGTTTCTCATCTTACTAGAAAAAAAAATTACGTACTACCTAAATCTTAATCTATCCAAATTTCAAAATCCTGTTTTATCGTTTTTTTGAGAAATAAGAATCCCCCTTTGGATGATCTTCAAACCCTAATATGGTAATCGTTCTTCACCGTATAAATTTGAACCTTTAAGATTGCTTTTTTCCGAATACCTATTATTGCAGTGAAACCAGTTCTACAGATCATACAGCAATGCACGAAAGCAAATTTCTGTTTATCAGGTGACGAATAGATCAGCCAGCACAGAATGAGCAAGACCACTTTTGTGCCACAATTACAAAAGCAAATTAAACTAAAAATAATTAAAATGGCATATTTCCATGATTCTATAAAGAGGAATAGGAGTTCAATAAATGTCCAATAACTGTCCTACTTAAGAAAAGTTGAAACAGGAAAATGAATAAAAGAAAAAAGTATCAAATAACATTGAATTCAGTTATTTGATCTGGCATATATGTTACGGGCAAAGCGATTAATCGGGCATTATTAATAATGCCCGAAGTGAAGGCCGGGCAAAGTGTTAAATTTCATTGATAAATTCATTTGAATTTATCACATTTCCCGGGTATTATTAATAATGCCCGATTTGTAACATTGCCCGTAACATATATACCTCTAACACCATTTAAAAAAAATAGGTTCTCTTAGATTTTTAAATATTCAAACCAATAATATAGAAATCCCATCCATTTCAAAGAGAAAACAAGCATTTAATAAAAATTGCATAAAAACAAAAATTTAAATTTTTCGATAGTTTTCTATCTAATAAAACATGAAAGGGGAAAGAATTATGCTAAATACTTAACAAAATATTAACTAAATAAAACGTTTGTTACTTTAATCATTTCAGCCCCTGAATTATCTTTGAATGGAATTCTTTAAGGAAGTGGCCTTTCAGAGACATTATGAGAAACCCCCATGCAAGCTTTTTAATGGATCCATTAAATTATCTCCTTTCCGGTAAAACATTCATAAATTATTTATTAAAGTATTAAAGAAATGATCAGTTCATTTCAATGAAAATATTGCCTCAATTTTAAAATGTCAAAAACACGATGGACGAAATAGCTTTTATGATGCAGCAAAATCCAAGGGGTAAAATAATTACTAAAGAGAAATTTATTTAACGTTAAATACATTCCAAGTGTCCATTAGATTGCCACTTATTTGAGCCACTTTAGAAAGACATTAAGTGCTGCTGAATTGATTTGTTCACATGATAAAATCTTATAATCGTTTATTGTAAATGAAATAGCAGGCATGCGCTTTGGTATTTCTACCATCCTTGAAGATGGTATTATCAACTAAGTAAAAGATAGGAAGTGATTGAATTAATACCTTCTAAGTTGTTTTGGAACTACATAGAAGTTAAATTCAGGATTAAAATTAACAGTGAAATGTGCATAAGTTTAAATTCTTTACTTTTATTTGATTTATTAATTATACTCCAACATAAAAAAAATCATTCAAAATTGTATGTATTTTTTATTGGATTTACACAGAATATAGAAATGTTCTGAATTATTAATACCTTTATAATTAAGGAATTATACGGTACATCCAGTTAATCACCGAATGCAATCTGTTAAGATTGTTGTAGATAATTACAATCGTTATTTTACTCAATTTAGTTATGGATATATGAAATAAGTATCCTAAAAGAAACATTTTGGTTTTCACGTATTCATAGTTTCTATATTAATGGGCCCTACAAATATAGCTGCGGCAAAAATAATGTTACTAAGAAAATATTAAAATCCTAAAACTGTATTAGCATAAATTCTTCACGCTTCTTAATTCAAATTAAACAACTGTAACCAAAATTAATCTTTTATACGAGTAGAAATTTCTGTTAAACTCTAACCACTCATTAAAGAGTTATTCCCCTCAATTTTATAATCAACTTAACAAAATTCACTACTTAACCATAAAAAGTCAGCAGAGCTTCATAATTTGATTTTCTTAGCTAATGAATTCCAAGCATTTTCGTTTTTATTTACGAGCACCCAAAACGTATGGCCGGAAGTTTCCATAAAAATACACGCCGCACTAGACCAAATACTTTATAATTAAAACGGAGGTTTTGAAAAAACCTTTTGTGCGTAGGAATAGTTCCTTTCATTGCTAAATTTCAACCGTTCTGGTAAATGGCTCGAAAACGTATTTGGTCGTAGTAAATCTGAACTATTAATCCAGCGTACACGCCCGAATTCAAGCGTCCACCGATCGTAAAGAGTTAGCAGGTGGGACTGACGGCTGAAACTTTCCCATGAACGAAAGGAGAATAATAAGACAAACAATTATTTAGCACCAAAATGGGCATTCATGCGATCTTGTTAAGACACTCTTTTTTGCAGGATTTTATTGAGTTGAAACAGTGCACTTTTAATGGTTTACTTCTATCATTTATCCTCATAAACTGTTTGGGATCGAGTATCCCACTTTACCCGGCTGTTAAGCTTTGGAAATGTTACCTGCGGGAGAAGGTTCTTGAAATCACTAGTTCCGTCCGTTGTCTTTTCTTGGGATCTATTTGAGTTAATCAATGGAGGTGATTAGGTTTTGCAGTTGAGCCACTGTTTTTTTCTTCATCTTCCTACTCACAGAAAGGAAGGGCAAAGAAAATAGTCTTCTTTTTAAAAAACAAATGCGTACTTGTAAGATCTTCCCGAAGCCCCTTAAAAAAGATGCTTAAACTTTTAAAACACATTTTAATGTTTAAATTTAAGAATGATCAATAGTTGTGTTTTTCAAAACTCAAAAATCGTCAATTTTATTTCCTTAATGAAGTTAACTGTGCTGGAATCCAAAAGCATAACACGTTAGATCAGGAAATAATAAGTATTCAACGTAAAAAGTTAGATCAAAGTAAAATCTCAAGGATAATGAAATATTTTCTAAAAACTTTAATTTTAAGAAGTACCAAAATTAATTTTACCGTTATATTCATTAGCAACTTTTTAGC
The DNA here is from genome assembly GCA_963680715.1 of Tetragnatha montana. NCBI lineage: Eukaryota > Metazoa > Arthropoda > Arachnida > Araneae > Tetragnathidae > Tetragnatha > Tetragnatha montana. Next base: position 25,867,506 of record OY796684.1, read on the forward strand.
CGTCTGCTCCAAAATTTATCAATAAGTATAATAATAAAATATATGAAAGTTGATCCCTTCGATCGATATCTTGACTTACGAGTTATTATGATACAGTCACTGTATGATTCGGTGCAAAAATCTTTAAAGATAAAATCTACACCCTGATTACTTTCTAAAGAAAGCATGTGGTACGAGAAAACCATGATACACAATATATGAGATCGGTGATAATCTCTATAAAAGGTGGAGTTGGCTTAAATGGGTAGTAAAAATTGTGCAGGTCCATAGGAAAGTTCCTCTTCAAAACCTATCCTTAAGAAAATGATGGGGTTCCTAAAAATTCTTATTTCTTTTTATTTTTATTTCTTTACATCCAAAATACTGAAAAAACTATTTTTTAATGTTAAAAGCAGGGCTGGTAAATGAACCTAAACTGAAATTGAAATTTGTGCTTTATTTTGTTCATTCCGGAACAAAATTCAAAGATACGTGAAATTTTAATTTTGTTCTTGAGGGAAATTAAATGTGATTTCGAATTTTAAGTTTTATTCCGGAACTAAAATAATCCCTCTTAGAAATTTTAATTTTGATCCGGAACCAAAATTATCTTACTTTTGTATTTAAAAGCAAGCAAAAAGCCGGAGCTAAACTTGATTATCAGCTTTTAGTTTTACGACGGGGTTATGGTAGTCACCACTAAAGCGTTGCATCTTGTTCCGGAGGGAAATTAAATGCTATTTTTGTGTATAATTCTCCCCCCACACCGGAATTGAAGTGTTCCTGCCGTTTTGTAGTGAATATCGTTAAGGAACAGGAACAAAAAAAATTCCTTCCAACAAATACAATTAATAATTACTTCCAAGGTACTGATTATCCTTTCTTTGAAATCAAACTCATCCGGTTTTTACTCCCCCCCCTTAAAAAACCAATCCACCACTAATGACCGATTCGTAATTTCACCCCCCCCCCCACAGGTCAATCTCGAGGCCCCCTAAACCCCATGATTGAGCCATTCCAATCGCAGCTATTCAATTTCTAAAGCCCAACCTTATGGGACACCATTCCCTGTTCGGACAAAAACAGCTTTAAGCAAATCTCCGTCTTTTTTCCCCCACCTAAAAAAGCCGACGGGAGGAGGGTTAATGGACAACACGCCGCGTGCTTGCCTAGATTGATGGCATGTCCTTGAACGGAGCGCTTAACCAGAAGGAGGTAATCACTTTAACATGACAGAGACCTGGTGGACACAGATACGGAAATCAATGCTGCCCGCCTTCATGACATACACCCCCATTCCAAATTGCCTGCGCTTACGAAAAAGACTGGCCGCTTTTTATGCTGGCTCTCTCTCCGAGCCTCCTTTTTAAATGCATTTTTTCACTTAATGGGATTGGTTTATGAGGTGAGCGATGTTCTGATTTGCAGCTGATTTTTCTAGTCTTTTGACTGGCAGCTTTTGTTTTTCTGGTCTTTTTCGGGGAGCTTTTACACAGGCAAACTGTAAAACCAATTGGAAAGTTTAGAGAGGATTAATTAGCGTTTTCTGTGTGAGAAGGAAGTATTTTGAATGAAAATTGCGCAGAAATATGGATTTTTCATCTTGATTTTATTTCTTAAGCAGCATTTTGTCATTTTTTTGTGAGTTATCAAGAAAACTTCAACAAAAATTGACTAAAATAACAGCAGAATAAAAACTTTTATCTATTTCATTTTAAGCTAAACAAATATTAACAGACTTAATTTCATTTCTGGAGTATATTTTATGCATTTAAGTTATATGTACTATTTATTAAACAATAACTTAATTCTTTCACTCAAAAGTGGTCACTTAAGATCATTAAAACCCTTTAGAATGTGTTTCCTTTTTTTTCCATCGAAATTTTTCTTCTGATGATCTTGAGTTCATTTCTAGCCTTTGAAGTTTAATACGTATTTGGGAACAAAAGAGAAAGAGAGTTATGCTTATATTTTCTTTTGAAACAAATTTCCTTCATCTGCTTTTAATTATAAAATACTGTAATGAAATAAAAATAGTTATAAAATAGGCATTTTAACATTTTGTACTAACATATTATGACTCTTTCTAAATTTCAGTGTTTATAACTTGTTCTATAATAATGTTATATGTATAAAACTAAGTAAAATGTTTAAAATACACAACTTTAAATTATATATGACTTAAACTCTACAATATAATAGAAATAAAAGGTCATAAAATCAGCATTCCGTACATTAGTAATAAAAAATTAAGTGCTTGTATATTTATTTTTAAAAATATGTGAAACATAAAATGTTTCATTCAGCTACACCGAAATTTTAAACCTTTCAAGTTTTAATTGGAATTACATTAAACAAGAAATGGTTGTTCTATCCACAATATTTACTTCACTAAACATCCCTTTCAGTGTTTGGCCACTGCAAAGATTACTGAACTGTTTCGAAATGTGCATAAAAATGTTTGCCCTCTAAGGTGTCATTTTCAGACCGGCAAAAATATAACCTCATCTGTAATTCTCAGTGAGGTAACGTAAATAGCAAATGGCCCGCTTATGAAAGATTAATGAAAATAGCCATATCTTCCTAAACTGAGCATTTTGAAATATTTACGATCGGATGGAATTCCTTTCAGAAAAAAACAAAATAGAACTGGGTGTAAGGGGTATTTGGCCTTTTAGCTTTTCAAAATTTCTGTAGTAATTTTGTAAGTATCTTTAAGCTTCTCTCTGTATTTGAGTGGTAATAGGGTAAAAATTTATGTTCCCTTCTAATTGCATGTTCCCCACTGATTTTTGTTTATTTAAATTAGGAGAAGAAATGTAGGAATTGAAATATGTCTTATTACTTAAAATAATGGGGATGAGAATAGTAGTTTTTTAGTCATGGTGCAAAATAATCATTCCTTTACTAAACTAAATTTAAGGATAAAAATTCCTAAGCTTTTAAAATTACTATTTGTAATCGACCTAATCCTAAATGGATTATAATTAAAAGTATAGTGAATAAATTTTATGCTATCTAATATTAAGTAAATATATTTAATTTCAAAAATGAAAAAGTTACTAAGTATTTTAAATATTTAGTTAATTAATTATATTTATTTATAGGTAATTAAAATTAGTTTTATAAAAATATATAACGTGTTCATCAGTTTATTATTCAAGAAGTAAATAGTAATTTCCCTCAAATTATACTTCATTAAGAACTACTTCTTGGTGCTATTTATTTACTACTTTTGAGGTGTTGTAAATTCTAAACACTTCAATCTGGAATGTGTGAGAGGTGAATCATCTTCCAAAAAAGTGTTATGCGCATGAGATTCCAAAATAAGTTTCTCGGTTATGTGATTCCAGCGTATCCGGTTGAGCGTTAAAAACAAGCGGCGCTTTTTTGCAGCAGCAGACTTTTTGCCTTACCCCTTTCCCTCTGGAAAGAAACAAAGGCCACCTTTGCTAGCTGCTCTCATTAACGAGATAATTCAAGCGTCGCAAAGGCGAAAACGAGAGGAAATTCCCCCCTTCCGAAAAAACACTCCCCTCAAAAAATCACCTCCACCTGGAACCGGAAAATGAGCCACCATTTTGCGTGCTTTCTCCGGAAAAAGCCCTTTTTTCCGCCATTGCGCCTGGAAAGAAGGGAGCGAGCCTGTTTACGGGACGCTCTTTCGTAAACTATGGGATCATCTTATCGCAAAAGCGATCAACGTTTCTCCTGCTACGGAAAGACAGTGTCTTATTAAACTGACATTAGTCGCAGTTGGAACCTTTTCCCTCGTTTATCTAGCCACAAAATAGAGTATGAGGCGTCAGTTGTGTTGACTCTAATGAATGCTTCGGCCATAGAGCCGGGTCCCTCGGCGTCCCTTACCTGCATTGATTAACGAAACCCCAGAGATAAATGTCACCCCAGTTTTTCTACCTCGCCTCTTGTTCTTTCAAGGAATACAGCTCATTAGTTATGGGTTCTTTTTCAGCGGTAATCGGCATAAAGAGTCGCCGACCGATTTTTATCAAGAATTTCCGAGGGAATCTTTAAAAAAGCGTTCTTCGTTTGGGGACATTTTTTTTCCCGGTGGTGAAGTTTTTGCGTATTCACTAATGACTCGGTGTAGTAGCTCTACGGCAGCTGGCAAAGCCGAAAAAACGTTCAAGTACTTGAAGTTTATAAAAGCTTTCGTTCGAAATTGACTTTTAAACAAAAGTTTTTCGTCTTTATTTCGAGCGACGCTGAAAGAATGGAAAAGAGATCGAAGAGCTAAAGTTACAGCCACCGAAGGAAGAACTGCAGGAAAGGTATATTCTAGCCGAGAGTCGTTGAATTTTAATTTTGTTTTAGTTCTAGGAGAAACGTTCAACAAGATGTTTTCGCTTTTAATATTAATTTAAGCTACAGAAAAATCTATTGGCTCTTTTTTGTGTGGGGTTCTTACGTGACTCAAAAAATGGGAATTTAGCTGTCGTCGTGGAATGAAGAAAGAATCAATGAAGGACTTTGAAATCCAAAGAAAGAAAACTGCTTTTTTCTGTTTATTTATTCTTCTAGTGGGTGAATTTATCTTCTGTAAAAACAGTAATTTGATGATAATTTTCCCAGCAATCTTCTAATTATAATTCCTTTTGAAACAGTTTTTATCCACAGCTCCGAGCGATGGAAAGAAGTTTTTATTTTCTCGGGGCGGAATTGACAGTGTTAATGCTCCAGAATTCTTTTTTATGTGGCGTAGATTAGTGTCTGTTTTGAGAGAGATTTTTTCGCTTACATGGATTCTTCTTAAGGTTTTTCTTTTGTTCCAAATTATATTAAGAAAATAAGCATCTAACACTGGTAAAGCTTTCACTCATAAATTGACACCAATAAACAATTAGGTATTTTTTTGAAATATTGATGTTTTCAGCCTTGAATGGTGTCAATCTTGATTTGATTCCCTAAATGTTTTGATTTCCTTTCATTACATTTTACTCAATTTAAAATATGCCTCCAAGGAAATTTTAATACCTGAATTGTACTTTAATTTTATAATAACCTAAGTGTTTATAATATATTTTTAATAAATATGTAGTTTAAATTCATGCGTTTCACATTTAGTTATTTATATTCAATATTTTTAACACTAAGAGTTTCACTTCAAATTTTTAAGTAGCATTAAATTTCTAACAATGGTCGGAAAAATATTATTTACTGAAAATTCTGTAATTCAATCAAATTATTTTAATAGAATGTTCAACAGTACAGGGCATAAACTTAAAATAAATAGCATGAAACTTCATCTATGTCAGTATGAAATTAAAAGTCACAATGTAAATTAAATTTATTTAAAGACATGATGTTTATTTAGTTTTTTTTAAATATGTTGTCTTTAAGACTTAAAACTCAACTAAACTAAATAAATATGTATTCAAAACTGTCGAATCTATCAAATAAATATAAAAGGTTTTTTACATAAAAAGCAACGCAATTATTTTCATTGGTCTGAGTATATCATTAATTTTTTCTTAGAACAGGCGTTATACAATGCAAAATATCACTGCGTTTATTGCGTCAAAAAATAAATTATAAGGAATTAGAATTAAATAAACGTTAAATAGGTATTATTTATGTGGTTTTATTGATAATTAAATTATTTATGTTGTGGTTCTATTTGGTTTTTTAGCTTAACCTAACATGTTTAAATAAGGTTGAATCTGAGGAAAACATTATTTTAATATTTAAAAATTAAAATCAGACATCCTAAAGTTATTTTATTCAAATTAATTTCATTGATAGAAATGTGTAAAAAGGATCTGATGAACAGAAGCCCTTCACACATTTCGATATAATTAGGCGAACGTAGCGCATATGTGAGCAGAATTTTTCCCCAGCTGCCATCTTAACACCACTCCATCAAGTTTTGTTTTGTCGCTGATTTTTTCCCTGATTTCACAACTTTCAAAGGCCATCTGTTACTTTGAGTGAGTGGTGTAAAACAGCTTTATTTTGTATAGTTCATTCAAGAAAGTCGTGTTTTAATGTTATGACTAATGAAATAAAGACAAAAAAAAAAGAATAGTAATAGTCCCAACAAAAAGTTTCTCTTGAAAAATGCTCCAAATTCAATTTTTTTTACTGAAAAGTGCTTCGTGACACATTCATTGCGAAGCTATATTTGTTTTAACATTATTAATGATCAATTATTTTCCATAATTATTACTAATAATTCATTCTCATAACTACAGTTGTATAAATCATTGATATAGCTCAACAAACAACTAGTGAATTATATTATAGTTAATGAAAAGTTAAAATATAGCAGGTATAATGTGTAACTGTTGAAATAGTAAATTTTGTTTTTAAGAGTGTATTTGTAAATATAATATTAACAAGGTGATACTTTTAAACATAACATACGTTTTGTTGAAAAAAGCATGACATTTTATAGAAACATTTTACAGATGTATATCCATTGAATAATACATATTAATTTAAATTTGCTTTATTGCTTATTAGATACAGGGTAGAATCTTTTAATATTTTCTCTACTTTTAATGTGTATAATAAAAAGGAGAATTTCATGATACTGTACTTATATTTTTGTAGATGTGAAACAACATGTATTTTTATCTCTTAAAATTTGAAGTGTAAAAAATTTCTCATGCTAATTCCATGTTAAAAATATGTCAGTAACAGCACAGAAAGATTAGGAAAAATTAATATAAATTTTATACATTAAGAGACAAAAATCAAATGTTATGACAATATAAAAAATTCTATAAAATCTCCTAAATTTGGTGGAACCAGTTGGTGGAATAGTCCATGGAAGGACCTAGGATCCTCTGTATATAAGGGGGTAGTATTTTTCGATATATTTTAGAATGGAATCGTTTTGAAAGCTTTTTATAAAAAGGAAAGTTTATTTTAGAGCGTGTAAAAATTCACCTGATCCCTCTGATTCAGTATAGCGCGAATCCACCTTCCCTCAGCCTACTGGGAAGCTCTCAGGCGGGCCTGTAGTAGAAAATGCATGGCCGAATTTCCAGTAGCTGGAGTAGACCTTTTAGTGTATCCAACGTAAGCGATCGAGGGATCTGAAATTGCATTGCCGGAGAGTAATCAAATGCAAAAACACTCGCACATTCAAAACAGGAAAATGGAGCGATCAAAGGAAATCCGGGGAATCGCGATCCTGGAATAGGTAGGCCGGAAAAGGGATTCCGTTCAAACTTTTTCCTACTTAGGACAATTTAGAATATTGAACAAATAGAGTCTGTTAAATGGGAATCCAGTTTTGAAACAGGTACGGGCCTATTGCGAACCTTGTGTGTATCTATCTGTTCCACATAAAATGGGCGCTTATTAGCATTGCATTTACGCATTTGGGATCGAAATCTATAATTTCCTTTCTGGAAATGTTTCACAAATGCCAATTGCAGAAAGAAGAAGATGAAACGCGGGAATTTAGCGTAATGGGAAACATTTGAGAGGCCTAGATTTCCCAAGCGATAGGTTTGTAAACAGAGTGGAGAAGAAAGATTAGTTCTTATATTTGTATTATGATTTAGAAGGAGTATTGGTTTGATTTTTTTCTCACTGGGGGGGATTGATGCTATTAGTTTGCTTCACTAATAAAAGCGCTGTTTTATTTGTTGCTGCGACAAATCTTATTTTGGGAGGACCTTGGAGATTCGTATTATGCGATATGATAGTCGGAAATTGTCTTTTGTCCTTATTCCTTAGCCATGAACTTAATGAGTGCTCAGCTCTATAAATTTATTTGATTAAATAGAGAAATAGAGAGAGAGAGAATGGAGATATTTTTATTTCAAAGGCTATAGTATATAAATGTAAGTTATAACTCGTTTAATGAAACTATGATGAAATGAATAGGTGAATGGAGGGTAAGAGTGTGCAGTCGATTAAAGTACGCAGCGGTATTTTCCCCTGTTGGCAACAGTATAAAGGGGGCGAGTGTGTTCACATATGAACATATGTATCATAAGCTATCTTATAAGGTAATCATTATTATTTTCATACATTCTGAATTTCATTTATAAGGTAAAATATGGTTCCTTTGAGATAAGATCTAATTTTTTATGTGAAGGAATCTTATTTTTTTTTGTAAATTAAAACTAATGATTAGGTACTTTCAAAGTAAATATTATTGTAATATAATAGTACCTTCTGAACGACTTGGCCTCGTTAGAATTTAACAGGAGTGAATTCACCATATGAGATTTATGTGCTACAGGTATTAAAAATATGTTTATTTTCCCTTTTAAACTTTAAAACCCATCTGAAGCTGAAAGTAGCTCATATAAAATCCTTGAAAAGTAACTCTGCGAGATGTTTCATGAATTTTCAAGAAGATTGAATTCATTGGGGATTATACTTAAAGGTGGGATTATACTTATGAGGGATGATTCTTCCAAATATGAAAGTAATGGTGTATTTTTTTTTTACAATATCTGCCAAGCTTTCAGGGTGCGTACTCTCAGCCTCACATCCTGCGTACTTTTACTCACCACGTCGAGTAGAAGAACGCATTTATTGTGATTTTTAACATATTTTTGTTAAATCTACGACTTTCATGTTTTGTAGGTTGATTTGTTAGTCAATAAACTTACAATCTGTTAATTTTTGTGGCTCTGGCATTTAAATTCTCAATTTTATAGTTTAAAATGTTTTGTGCGTACTGTTATCCTCCTTTCCCTAATAATTGTTTTTGTTTTATTTTTGTGTTCCCCAAAATTATATTTTAAATTAAGAAAAATTAAAGAGAAGTATGTTTAAAAGTTTTTGTTTAGATGATTTTATGCTTTCTTTTTGTTAAAAAATACTGTTCAGTTCCTGTTACACATATGAAGATCTAATCATTAAGATAAAAAGTTATCCTAATGTAGAATTTTTTTAATGCATAAAGCTTACTAACTTTTATCATATATGTCTTGTGAAAATTAAACTTATAGTTACAGAGATTTTGAAGAAGTTCTATTTTTCTTACTTACATTGCTTTTAGGATATTAATTTTTTGTTTTTATCTACAAAATTTGCGTGTGTTACATTTTCAACAAAAGTTATGTGAAAGAAAAAATACTCATTTTCTAGTGCATAGCCTTCTTTTCAAGTAGTCTCTTTTATATATATTTAAAAAAGTATTTAAATTCTTTTCTTGAGAATTTTTTATTATTTCTCTCAGTTTTACGCCACCTTTTATAATTTAATTTTTTAAGATTTACAGAAAGGTAACGCTTTTATGGGTTGATAAAGAACAGTATTTACAACCTAAGTTAATAAAATTTTAGTTTATTTTATGTGTTAAATAACATACCTGCGTACATTGAAAACTCAAAATTCCAAGTTTCTAATTAAAAATGAAAAGTTTAAACTAACTCTGAGAGTATTTAAATCATATACAAAAGTAAGAAAAACATAAGTAACAAACAACTTTTCAAAAACATTTTTGCCAAACAGTAAGCAATCATTATAACACAAGTGAAATAGTCGTATCTTATCCGTAATACTGCTTTTCATAAAATCCAGAGAAAAGAACGTCGAAAGTAACTTCAATTCATGGACAACAAAATAATTAAACCTTGATGGTGAAATCCTTAAGCTAAACGATTGCAGTTATAATTATTTCATTAATTAAATGAGTGCACTCTATCGTTTAAAGAAGTCCCTTTTGTAAATCTCGATTTAATTAATGCCCATCAAGAGAATATTCGAGTTAAATTATCATTGCTTAAAATTGCCACGCCGATGTATTACATGGTCGTTTACTTTCGCATTTTAAAATCTTTAATAAAAGCTGAGCGAGTGAGTATTTGACAGCATAATGTATGGGGCATTTTTCACACCTCAAAGTGTAATATTCCCGCTAATAATGCAACGCCCCAACATCGAGCTTTTTTAAAAAAATCAATGCAAAATTACTCCTTTCCTCATCAGTGCCAATATAGATAATGCAAATTTTTCACATCATACTTTTAGTTCCTCTTTCCCAACTCATAATATCCCTCCTTAAGTCCCGGTTTTTGTTTTTTGATTGAAAAACGGATTCTCTTAAAATGAATTGCTCGGTAAGCAAACTAGGAATTTTATGTTGAGAAGTTACTTTGCAAGAAAGGCTCCTCTTGATGGATGATACTGAACATAGTTTCTAATTTGCATGCAAAAACGACTGTAATGTTTGAATTTAAAATCGGGCAGGATGGAAATAATGGGAAAATGCCGAAAATTAGATCGAGCTAGATTATTAGTTAGAAACACCGGTTAGCATAATAAATTGCGGCAAGATATGTAACATGTTGGGATGAAACAAATTTATGCTCGCCTTCTCAACCAATAAACATGAACTACTCGTTAATTTTCGCCAAATTTTGGTGTAATGAGGGTTATGATTCACGTTTTTTTTGTTCCTTTTCAAAATTAGCTATTCAAGACGCAGTCATATTTTAAAAATAAATATGCGATTTGCATACGAACCGATTAGTTGTAGAGTATTAATGGAGACGTCTCTTTTTAGAAAACAATTCGTTAATTTATTTTTTGCTGTATTTATTTTGGTTGTAAGTTCTAGAGTTGAGTTTACTTTGTAACCATAAAATATGCAGTATACCTAGTTTCTTTTTGTCTGGATAACCGTAAATATTGTGATGGGAATATTTGGACAGTTAAGATTGGGTTGTAAGGAACGAGATAATAGAGATTTCCTAGGAAGGTTAATATAGTACCTACAGACAAGGTTGTATTAGGGGGGGGGGTATCTCCATGTAGTTTTTCAACTGCAAATATTTCAGTCAGAGTTTAAAGAAAAAGTGCAAAATGCTTCCTTAATTTTTATGTTATAGTTACTTTTAACTTTTGTTAAAGTGATAAGACCGAACTCAAATAACTTAAAAAGTGAAACTGTGTAAAAATATATCACCCACAAATGTTTTCAATCTTTCAAGAATTTTAAAAACACTCATTCCTAGTAGGGTATAATAGTTTTATTGCAATAATTGCTTTTTTATACGAAAAGAAACATTTTCAATTTTAGTTTCCTTTTCTCTGTAACTAGTTATCCCTGAAGAAAAGACTAATTAAATTAGTAAATATTTTTCCTCCTGTAATTTCTCTAAAAACGTAGCCAAAGCATACAAAGAGTTTTACAAAAAATGTATTTTATTTTTAAGTAGGATATTACATAAATAAAATAAATAAAATTGCAGGTTTTGCTGCAACTCGTTAAATAAATATATTTTTGATTGATTGAACTACTTTACTTATCTCCAATACTTGGATTTTGTCCTCCCTTTTCCAACTAAATAGTCTAAACATTTCCCTACCTAGGCTTCTCTTCCTGAACTGCCTTCATAGAATCCTCGCATTCCCCCATAAACCTAACAAACCCCTTCCTTCCCCCAAAACAAGGAACCCATCTTCCCCAACAGCACCTCAGTGCAAAATCCAACACTCTAAACTACCAACCCCACTTACTACCCACCGGCTCCAAATATCAACAACCCTGAATCTACCCAAAACAAAAAAAAAAAAAAATCCCGGTAGGTACCCCTGGTTGAAAAAGCAAGAATCCGGGTGTTCCCTCCGCAGTTGCTTCCGGAATAATTGCAGCAGGAGATTGTTGTGAATTTCTGCTACTCGTAAATTCCGGCGACAGCCCGCGTTAAGACTACTTGGAATGGCCCGTCGGACCATTAAGGCCGTTGGAGCTTAAGCCGTTGGAGGAGTCCTGGACGCCCCCGAGCGGAACCGGCCATCAAATTCATAAATCTTGCCTCCGTTCACAGAGGAACTACTTATGACGGTCGCTTTACTACTTAAATTATTTGTAACTTAATATTGGCTTCCTGTTGGATATGTTTATCGAAAGACTCGATTCCCCAGATCTTCCTTTGGCATCGTTCTGATTGGTATTTCCTCCAAGAATGTAGGTTTGTCTAGGATGGATAGACTTGGGGTCATTTTGATTGTTGCGATGCTATGTTACTATTCTGTATATGATACTTTAGTAGTATTAAAACACTTTGATAACCATATAAAATATTCCTTTTACGATACAATAAAAGGAAAAAAGAAATTTGTTTGATGATTTATGTTCCTACAAGACTAATAAGAAAATTATAAATATGATAAATAATCCGTTGGTTAAAAGGAAATCAAGAATTTAACAGACTTAAGGTTACCTTCCTGCGCAGTGCGTGTCTTTTTAAAGGAAAGCTAAACATATATTTCACACGACCATTTTTAGTTCATATTAAGAGTATGAACTAATAAATGAATTCTATTTTTAGTATATAATTAAGGAATTGTAATTAAGGTTCCTTAATGATGTATTCCTTAATTATATTCCTTATTTTAAGGATTACCATTCCATAACTTCAGGAGAAATCGATCTTTTTGCATTAGACTACAAAATGGATTCGATGGAGCTGTGAAACACTTGACTTGTTATTTGTAGATTTGAAATATTTTTTGGTAAAATATTACTGATACTAATTTATTTCTATTCTTATTAGCATATTTATTTTCCTATCTAAATATTCAAAATACCTAAAAACATAAACTTTTCTAACATATAAAATAAATTTAAGTCTTTTTGTAATCAAAGAATTTAAATCTCACAAAACTAACAAACTCTCAGAAATATTTATTCCCGTACCTTCAAAAACACTTTAAAAATCGGTATTGTATTTATCTTCAAATAGCGTAAGCCTCAAACTATCGCTTGACACTTTTTTATGACACGGAAACAACAACAACCAATGGGAACAAATAAACCGGTATAATATCGCAAAAAGCCAATTCAGTAGCCAACAATCTGTCATTTGATCTGTCAAGAACACATTCATTGCATGACCCCCATGTCACCAGTCCTATTTCACCGTATTTATCGCTCGGAGTGGTTCCATTTCAACGCTTTTACTTTATTCCACCTTGAAAAATCCCATAAAAGCTTTTTCTTCACCTGAAATGAAAAATCGCACATTTCTCTTAACTTTCCCGTATTTAGTTGAAAGCAACTCTCAATCCAGTTAATAGATTGCAAACAGACAACAGTGCGATGTCTATCAGTAAAGAATGATGATTACTATGCCAAAGGTTCCCCTTCCCTCATAAACTACCCAGTCTCTTTGTGAGCGAAGAAATTGTATTTAATTTCAAACTTCTTTCTCCCACCTTTGTTGATTAACTTTTTTCGAGGCAGGAGTGAATAAGTTTTTTGGTCTCGAGGGGAGCCCCCATGATCGAATGCCGTATTTAGTAAACACATCAAGGGATGGGCTGCAAGTTAACGACGGTAATAAAGAGAGAAAAAAGCACAATTGCCGGGGATGTAATAAAAAACTAGAATGTAAATAACAAGATTAAGATACTCAACGAAGTGATTAAAATACTCAACGTTATTTCCACAGGACCTTGTAAATAACTTCATTAAGGCTTTTCTTGAAGGAGTTGGGTTGGCTAAGCGTGGAGGTTTATCAGAGGGTGGCTTTGAGCGAGGTAGAATGCTTGCTTAATTATGGGAGTACTAGAGTAATAGTTTTGTTGGGGGTTTGTGGGTGTATAAAGGGCCCTTATCACACCTGAAGATTAGGTTATCCTAAAGTTGCAGTTATGATGAGGGGAAATTTGACGTTAAATTCTATCTCAGCCTTTCTTGGGTTTTGAAATGACTTAAGCATTTACTTAAGATTTTAAGTAACGTTGTATAATAACCTAAAGTTGTATTAAACTGTTTTTTTTTCAAAACTTATTCATTAGTTCAAGAGGTTCTGATGACGTTTTAGTAGAGATAAATATACTGAAACTGCACCTTATTTTTAAAATTAAATTTCCTTCAAAAGGTATTTTGATATTTTTCTTTCAAAATTTCCTTTTTCATGTGTTCAAGAGTCACACTATTTTTACACGGCTCAGTTGCGTTTTAGGTAGGCATTTCGTTGATAACAAAAGATCTGGTTATAGTATAGAACTATGATTAACACACTTTACAGGAGAAAAAGAAGTTACTTGCTTGATTAAAGAAGAGTCATGCTTTAAAGAAACTATATTTAGAAAATCTTCGATGATTTAAGATCTATTTTGAGTGATGCTCTTTCTGCATGTAATATAATCTCATTTAATAATAAGAGTATAACATAATTATTAATAATTGTGTAGCATATTTGAATTTGCGGAAAAGTATTTCTTATCTTTTCAAATGATAGGTATAAGAATTGTATTTTTATCAACATAAAAAAGTAATTGTTACAAACACTAAGTATAATATATAATATTCGAAAATTTATATCAGATCATATTTGTACTAATTAATTAATAATACAATTAATGTTATTTATAAAATTAAATCACTCAAAAGAAATTAAAATAATCTTATAATGAGAAATTGATTGCAATTTCGAAATAAAGTACTTAAATTTTATAATGATATCTTTCTATATTTTTACGCAATGACATTTACTTAACACTTAAGATACCTGGAGAAAGGGCTACTTCTAATGATTTGGATTCTTGAGTTTCCAGGTGAACCACATATTTTCACTCTCAAAGAAAACGGAACAATAAGCTTCCTGAACAATACCGAATGAAATATTTTTCGAAACACTCTAATGTGGTGTTTTGGTAACAAGATCAATATAAGATGAACAAAGAAACAATGCGAAGAAGCAGTAGAACAAAAAATGCTTTCACTAAGAGAGCCTGAACCGTTTGGGAAAATCAACAATGCCGCAAAAAATCAAAGAAAACCAAGCCTCTGTTCTTTTTCCCGAGTTTTTCCTTTGCACCTAGTTGTGCTAACGAAGGATTCTACCTGGGTAACACTAAAATGGAGTTGGAGAACTTTCAAGGTGCGCATTAATCCTTTCATACAGAACGGTGTTGAAAATGGACTTCTAATTTTTTAAACCAAGTTCTAGTATTGACGAAAGTGTTAAAGACAATGATAAAAGTGAAAAAGATCTATATTAGAGAAGAATACTGTAGTTTGAAAAAGTTTTTTCTTAAATTATTTATAAGAAGGAACCAAATAATAGCTAATGATTTGGACAAATATTTTTGGGTAGGAATATTAACCATCTTCACTTTTATGTCACCTCTGAGAAAGAAATAACGGTTTTGTTTTACTCCTAACTTTATAAAAATTAAAATAATTTATTTAAACACATGTAAATAATATCTATATATAACTCATGTACTTAATCACTACTTAAAATTGTACTTTAATGTATTCCGTTTATTTGCTATTTCTTATAAACAAGCGGTTACTGACATTTAGAATTAACAAAGGCTAAAAATTGTACATACGTTATTTTTTATGAGATAAAATTCAGTGGTACTTATATAAGATAAATGGATGTAATCTATAGACAGCTGATGGATGAAATGTTGAGTTTTTTTCCCCAAGTTATTACAAAAAAATTCCCGAAATATGATTATCAACACCCTAAGCTTCTTATAGGTTTTTCTAAATCTTACTAGAATTAAAAAATGTTGCATTAAAAACCCTAAATTAAACTGTGTTGCATCTCCTATCTTAATTTAAGCGTATTAGTATAAAGAAACTTTGTCTCTTATTACATATCTTAAAGTTAATGTAAATTAAAATACAGTAAAAATGTTTGATGAAATAGTTTTAAATTAACTATTACTAGTTAAAGAGGTGAATAAATCTTTCATAAAATTTAAATTCAAACTTAAAGTAAAATACTCATAAGTAGGACTCATCTTGTGTTATTTTTTTGTAAATATCGTTGTAGCCGTAGGTACTGTATGTAATTTAAATATGTTGCTTGCCCAACTTTAAGTATGTTTTTATGTATACAGATTTGAAGTTGTTAGGTATATACCTACAAAAAATACTTGATATACATTTTTTGTTGTTGAATTTCTACAATATTGCATGATCAATTACTTTTACATAGAACTTTAAAACATATTAAAAACCCTTTTTCATTGCATTTAAATAAGAAAAGGAGTTTTCATGAAAAAGGATTAACTATTCTGAATGTACTATATGGTTATAAATGGCTTTTATGCAATATGTTTCGTAATTTAAAATATTCTCAAAAATTCGTACAAAAATTTTATGTCCTTATTATTAATTTCAGAAAAGTTTGAATAAAAACTTATTGTGTAAAATCTTAAATATATTATAAATTAATAACTTCAATTATTTTTTAACTTTTATAATCTTATTTTTTAAAATAAATATTAAACAAATATAAAGGGGGTAATTTTGTAGCATTCAATTAAATTCTTGGTCAAACATTAGTTTTATTAGAAATATTTAAAAACCCTTTTAATTTTTACATTAAAAGTTTCTAGTTGATGTTTTTTGTTTAAAATTTAATGCACCGCAATCATAAATTTTCTTTGAAAATTCGCATTCGACTAACTGTTGGGTGATATTTTTATTCGGAAATTTTATCTGAATATACTTAAATCGAAACAACATGACAAAAAAATGCTGGTGTTAACTAGGATGTAATTAACAATCATAATTACCAAAGATCCTCTTTCGTGCTCTGTGAAATATCTAATCCATTATTTTTTCTAACCTACCCTACCCCGACAATGCCTAAACCACATTGATCTCCAATGCGGAATTCCACACTTCTTTCGCCTCCTCGTAACAAATGATTCAAACTGAAGACCGACTCGTAATACCAGGACGTTAATAAAACTGCATCATACGAGCTCTCTGACGTATTTCTTAAATTTAATTATCTTTCCCGAGCTCTCTTGAATTAAACTCGAGCTTGATGTCCTTTGAGGAGCTCCTGGTTACCACAGAGGGTGCCGGGGCTGTAGAATCGCAAACGGGGCTATAAACTCTTAGCTCACCCAGAGAACAGTTTTAATTGAAACCTGGGCCCAATGCGTTTCATGACTTAAACACCTCTTTAGCCGGGGCGTAAGTGCGCCCCCGCTTTGATTACATGGGGCGCCGGGAATCATATATTAAGCTACAGTCTCCATCTTTCATGGATAAATAAAATCAACAGCCATTTCACCTTCTCTGTTGAACTAATTGGATTCTTCTCGTGATAATAAATTTCGAAAAGGCTGGGTCGGAGGGGGCGAATGGAGCTCCGAATATTTCTCAATGGTCACTCGACCGCCTTGGGAGGCATTCAGGGAGGAGGGGCGGTTTTAG
Source organism: Tetragnatha montana (assembly GCA_963680715.1). Lineage (NCBI taxonomy): Eukaryota > Metazoa > Arthropoda > Arachnida > Araneae > Tetragnathidae > Tetragnatha > Tetragnatha montana. The sequence continues at coordinate 25,884,622 of OY796684.1, forward strand.
AAGGGTTTCAAATCTCGGGGTGGCTCATGGGAGGCTTGAAACGGGACGTAATGTAGTGAAAATGTTATGCATTTTTATTCGCACTGGGATAATAATTTAAAATCAATATTTAAATCAATTTTGTTATATTAGAAATGATAACTAGTATATATGTTACGCATATTCAGTTGTTCAAAATTGGGGATATTATTAGATACAAACTTTTTATTCTACGTAATATTAAATGCATTATTTAGGTTTTTAATACTTGTATAATATTTATTAGATACAATTCAGTATTGAAGTGAGATTCATTAAATTAGACGTCTTGTTCTACAATGGATTGCTTCTTGTGCTAATAAGAGAGTAAAGTATTCTGGTAAGTAATTTTGACAAAAATTACTCAATGATTGGTTTAAGTTGACTGTTTTTTTTAAATCTGAATATGAAAGTTTCTATTTTCTACTATTTATATAATATTTATTTCCTTATCATATTAAGTATTAAATACTTTTTAACATGTTATCAAGGGGAAGGTGTTGACTAAATCACCTCCCAGTTTAATATTTCTTAATTTTCAAACCAATTGGTGGGTACTGGATTTATAATCCTTGACCATTGAATTGAACTAAGAAGTACCTACTTACCTACTTAGCGTTACCCACAGAGAGTTATAGAGTAGACTGCGCTTGTTATAATTAATCACTCTTGTTTTAATTTCCCTAGAACTACTTCAGTACCAAAGAATCGAAAAGCAAGATTGATTCTTCTTTTTCAAGACTGGTTTGATGATCACAAAATGGGGGGGGGGGTCTGGGAAATTTTGATTTTTGTCTACTTAAAATTATCCTCTTCAGGAAGATTAGATAGCTTATTGTAAAGGGTAATTCATAATAATTAACAATCTTGAAATTAAAGAATCCAATCCTATTCAAACTGCCCAAACCCTTACAAGGAGTCAATTTGTCCATAGCCTTCTCAGGTTAACTGCACCGAAACTGATTCAACTATACAAGCAATTATCATGGATTGAGTGTTTTGAATTCTCGTGTGACAAATTTCAATCGGGAAAATGCACAGCTAATTCAATTCGACGGAGGGGATTAGATAGCAGAGGCATTCTGCCAAATTGATTCAATTCAAAATGGCAAACCAATGTCCCTATCGCAGGCCACATCTCCAGTAACATAGCTTTCATGTCAACATGTGGAGCCTTTCCACGCTAATAGTTCCTTCAATCAAATGCGATGGACAAGGGCCAGTTCCTTATTAGCCGGGATTGTGTCACTTCAATAACCGTGTCCGATGCGGGCTGCTGGAATTTTAGGACATAGCCGCGGATCACTTTAAGGTTCAATTAGAACTCTTTCGGCCACGAAAGCGTCTGGATTCTTTGCGATGGCTTAATTCAATGGTTACAGTGGGTTGGTTTGGAAAGGACAACTTTGTCTTGACAGTAATGGATGCAGTAGATGGAGCAGATGAATGGGGGATGTAAGCGTTAAGTGAGAGTTTCCTCTATTATTTTTGAAATTATTTGGAAGCAACATTGGCGAGCTGAGACCTTTGGAATACTAGTATTGTGGATTTTAAATTTGATAAATAGTTTTTCCCCCCCCCTCGTGATTATTTTTTGTTTTTGTTTCATGAACCTATATCCATACATCCTCTGAGCTAATTTTCAGTTAAAAGTCATTGAAGATAAATTGTATAAATCTTCATCTCTAAATTGGTCTGTTTGTTTCCGCCTAAAGGTAAATTAAATGTATGTGTTCAATAACGAATTACTTCTCTTTGATTTCGTATGATAGTATTTACGCGAGTTTTCCATATTTAAAATTTAAGGTATATATTTAAATATTGTCCGAAATAGATTAGATTTTGGTGATACAACGCTCCTGAACTCTCCGGTACACCAACAGACTTACTATTTTAAATAGAATATTTTTATTAAAAAGATAATTTATGCATGAATGCATATTTCTCACTCTGATTAATTATCACGTAATATTTATACATACCTTTTGGTAAATAGGTGACGTGACTATCTTTTAGATTATAAATATATGTTTATTTAAAAACTATTTGTGTGTGACACAGTGATAAAACTATGATGCTTAATATACTGCAAAATATGATGTCTGCATACGCTTCTGCATATGCTTTGTTTCTCGATACCTTATAGAACCAATTAAATGAGTTATATTTATTCATATAGAGAGCTTTTGAAGATCCTATACGCATAAAAGATGTTATAAAATAACCTTCGCTGTACTATTTATTGATAGGAATTTGTGTTTAGTTTATGTTTTAAATATTATGAACCTTGTGGTGCAAAAAATGAATTATAATAGTTTTAAGCTTTTATATTAATTTTTAGTATCAAAGAAATTTTATTTGTGAGTTCATATTTAAATAGGATGTCATTGACCTCCTTTTATCGATACAAAACATATTTACATTGTATTAAATAGAAGTATTTACTTTATTGAAGTATAAAAAATAACCATGTTCAACAACTATAGATACCCTCTTTTCCTTACAACTCACCGTTATAAGACATCGTTTACTCTCCCCCCCCAATTTACGATAATATAATATCCAAACAATTTCGAAACATCTCTTCTCACCCTCTTTTAACAAACCCTTTAAATGCGATTCAAAGGGATTCAAGGATTTCTCAACCCCAGCATTAGCCGCAATGAGTTTACCACTCACTCTTGCCCAAACAGTACCGATACCTCATCTGCCAAACAATAACCGAAGCAGGCTCAGTGATTGTATAACAAGGGAAATTGAATGGGCCAAGTCCCTCGAGAGCCCAGCGCTAAAGGTACCACCCTGCAATTCAATATTGGCCTCTTCCCCTTTTCCATTTTCCTATTCAGCGGTCTTGCTTTTTATTTTATTTCACGGCATCTTTACCTTTAAAGGATTCAAATGGAAATCCAAATGCGGAGATTTCCCTCCCGAAATCCTACTCTCTCAATCCGTTTTTTCCCTCACGTCCTATGAAGATTCCTGCAGGTTGATACTGCAATGGCCTGGAAATATTTGCCTTTCATTACCCCAAAGTTTTATGGAAATAATCGGTGCTTGGGAAATTTTATCACAGGCTGAGAAAGTGGGTTTCGGTATCTGTTTATACGATGCGTGACTCTCAAAGGATCGCTGTGTGGTAGGAAGAAGGAATGTAAATATTTCCGCTAACTTAGAAGTAATAAACATTTTCCAGCTTAAAAGAAACGATGTTATATACCTTACTCTAAAACAATAACCCAAAAGTTTTTTTATGCGATTTGAATTTCCATCAAAGTTTTGGGACTTTATTTCGAAGCTCTATGCTGGTTGGGAGTATCTATAAATCATATATCATATATTTAGCTCAAAATATTCCGTCAATTTCAGTCTGATTCTATAAATAAGCGTTGTACTGAGAACTTTTGAGTTTGCAAACTATACTTTTAGTGTCGTTATTGTATAAAAATAAATGTAAGCAAAAAAAGACACAGTTAAACACAGTTAGATTTATTTAAAACCAGTATCATTCGCTCATGTATAGAAGTACAATTATTTGCTGCTCAAAATAAACCTAATTTAAAGTTAAGTACCTTATATTTTATTTTTTACATTTAAATTTTAGAAAATAATCAGTATAAAAAAACATCAGCACATTACACAATTTTACGTTCCTAACTTTAAATCTGCATGATTAATGGATCGAAATTATACTACTGCATAATAAATGCATGTTTTCTGTATTTTGATGCAAAATTTATATTAAAATAAACAGCATGTGTCTTCATTGAGACAAAGTTTGTTTGAGGTTGTATGAAAAGGAATTTACTTAGTATTAGGCATATTAATAAAAATCAACTTAAAAATTTAAATGAGAATTTTTTGCAACGTAGTACAAAATCTTAATGAATACTTTCGAGCAATGCTTGTGTAATGCATTCCAAAATTCTTCATTACAGCGTTATGAAATTTTCAATATATTCCCTTTATCAATCATGTTTATCCAACAATGTTGAACCACTTCATTCCCCAAAATTTATGCTACATCAATAAAAGTGTTCTATGGGGGAAATTTTATCTTATATTAAATTTCTTAACATAACCAGTCTGTCGAAACCGATAAAAAAGTGCTTCAATATGCGATGAACAAGACTTTAAACACGAAGAAATAAAACGAATATGAAAAAATAGTAATCAATAGAGACGAAGGAAATTTAATTAAAAGCCTTATACCCACAGTGACATGTGAAGAATAAGGCCATACTTCTTAAAGAATGCATGTCTTTCTTTTATCAATCTGTTAAACTTAATTTAATTACTTTGAAGAAATATAATTATAGAAGAATAAATAGCCTATTTAAGGTGGAAAATACTCTCTGGTTAGAATGATGTTTTTCTGACAACTTCTTTAAAAGAAAAGTCAAATAGAAAGGGTTAATATTGTGTAAATTCTTATATTAGAATGTTTTGTTTAGAATTAATAAGATTTATAGGTGTATCACTGGTTTTAAAATATTCACTAAAAGTTCTGCTATAAAAAACTCAGAGATAGCTTTTATGTTGTATTAAAAACAAATTTTCAACAATCACTAGCTTTAAGTGTTCTTAAAAATATATGTGCCTAAAATATTTTGAGGTCTATTGTTTCAGAGAAATTATTAATTTAATGTTCTGAAACTACCATTGTTTTTTAATAAAAATGCAGCCCGGGTTTTTAGTGGTTGTATTATAACGTTTTTTTTAGATGATCCATTACATTTCTTTATTTTTTCTTATAAAATTGATGAAATTGAACAATTAAACATTAATAAAATTTCCTTCAAAATGTTGTTATGAGCGATTTAAAACCAATCACAATGAAGCATTCAAATACATATTATTCAAAACTGACACGTACAAAATATGTTTGTTCTCACATTTAATAACTTATTATATACAATTCCGAGACTAAAGAAGGAATTGTAAAAGAAACAGAGTTTCTTTATTATTTTTGAAGTTCCATTACACTTTGTTAAAGAATTGTTTTTCAATGGGATAAAAGTCAATAAAAGTTGAACCATCTTATTGGTAAATCTAATATACCCTAAATAATTTCTCTTTAAAATGGTGATATTGGTTATTCAAAGAAAGTTCAGCCCATTATAATTAAATGTGTAACTTTCCACCTCAAACAAGTGGCAATCTTATTCTCTTAAAAAGAATCAATATTTAGATCTTTGAAATTTTAATTCGTTCTTACTAAATTAACTAACCACCTACTTGCCCTTTCAATTATTAAAAAGATGTTTTTTTCATTATTCCATTTTCCAAAATATTTTTTTCCGTAAATTATCACATTACTAAATATATATAAATTTATTTTTGTTATTCTTTTTATTTTTTAGAAGGGGATGGTTTTAAATTATATTTAAGAATAACGCTCCCATAAGGTAATCTTTGTAAACCTGTAAAAAAAATATTGTTTTATTTTTTTAGAGATTTAGTTTTTAATAAGCGAAATGATACTACCTTAAATTTTTTGAAGAAAAACAACAAAAATATCAATTTTTTCAACATATGAGATAGTAGTAGTACCTACCAGTTTAAGCGCTAGCAGGGTTTTAAAGGAAAGAAAATAAGTTTCTTTTAAATTTTTCACTCAAAAGAAAGTGAGCTCTAGAAGTTTGATAAAACATCCAAATAAAAGTTTATCTTTTCAGTCACCTTCCCCGTGACTCCCGAATCGAATCCAACCGGCCACATACATAAAATCCCGAAATTTTCCGCGAGGGTATTAAAGCCCAAATATCCGATTTCTTTGCGGGGTCCGAACTTTCCGATGCATTAATCAACAATAACTCCCGAAAAGCGGCTCTCGAAGTCATTAAAGCGACCATCTGCAGCGGAAAGCGAAATTCTCTGTTCTAGAAAAACCCGGGGCGTTCCGGGAGGCAATCTCCCTTTTTCCCCGCCCCGGCCGAAATAGTCATGAGATTTATATTAAATTGAATGTATTTTAATTTTAAATTAGGAACTTAACTCTGCCCGGCCCGCGTTGAATATGTGAGTGGCAGGGGTTTGTTTGCCCGGGCCGCACTCTTTAATGACTTTAGTGCTTCTTCGGACATCTTAAGCCCCTTGGAATCCCGGGGCGCGATTTCGGATGCATTTGCGTGATAGGTTTTGCCCCAGCCGCCCGCCCGCCACACAAATGATGTGGGAAGCCAGCTCGGGGAGATTGGAATCCGTATGGAGGATTCGAGCGCCGCAGACGGGGCAAAAAAGGGCGGAGCTGTAATTAGGTTTCGGTTTTGGAAAGTGTTGTGATCTATGGAGTGAAGTTGCGATGTTTTGATGGAGGTATAGAGGGGTTTAGACGCTATTAATTTGAACTGAGGAAGTTATTCGGAAGAGGTATAAATATGGATTTGGTTTTTGTATGTATTTAAAAAATGTCCAAGCATAAAAGGAGAACAAGTTTGAGAAAGTTTGTACTGATGAGGTATAATCTTTCTATCTAACTTTAGAATCTTCAGTCTTCCTAATAATATAGTTATATTTTGAGTGCAGAAAAATTAGACTAAGTTAATTTTATTGTGATGTTATATAGTGGAATGTATAAGACACTGTGAAAGTAGGTACCTATCTACATTTTTGAAAATGGGAAAAATTCAAATTATTTTTTGTACAAAAGTTGTATATTTTAAGAATTATACAGTTTTTAAAACTTAACATTGGGCTCAAAGATGGTTTTGTTTACTTCTAAACTCCTCTTAAGGGCTGGCCATCTTTTTTGTAAGTCTGAGATTTGAAAATGCATTTTACGGTGAGAAGTAGAATGTAAAAGAATTAGGTCTGCAGGTCACTCTTAAACAAGTTAAATAATTTTCTAATGGAATAAATATTCTGGGGAAAATATAAATTTCTGAGGGTGAAATTTTTAGTGGAAATCATTATTGATACGGTTATTATAACATATTCACAGTTATGTATTTAAAACTTATAAACAATGAAGAAACGTAAAAAAATTAACACACATAAACAATGAACGTAAATATTTTAGATTCATAAATAATTTAAAAACCCATATAACTTTTAATAATTATGGCATATTTATGAAATTAAAAAAATATTTTTATTAAAGTATTTAATTCATAGAGGGATTGACTAATATAAATAAATATATTTACTACATTATCAGAAAATGTCATTAAAATATACCTCGACTAACACGAGGTATGGAACAATACCCCTTCATAGAGAGCATTCAAAGAGAATAAACTACACAAAGAGCTATTTTATAAATATCCAGGGTGTTCTAAAACCTTTGGAGTTTCAAGAAGTTGAATTTCGAGAAGCAAACTTCCTGGATGAAACTAGTTAAAGCCCAACCTCTAAAACACATCTCCGCCAAAACCACCTCTAAGTCTACCTTTACTAATATAAATGCATAAATAATCCCATCTATTCCCCTAACTAGTTTAAAGGGAACAAAATACAGCGAGTGTATTTTTCCCCGGCCCTTTCCATTAGTTTACGCGGAGGAAATTGCGCTGGAAAGTTTGCGAGGTCTTGCCAGAGCGGGAACAATTGGATTGAAATCGGGAGGGACTTCTGCGTGCAATACCGTTTACTCGGTGCATGATACTTTTCTCCACAATAATTAGTCTTTGCGAATTAATTAGCTGCACTCAATTTCCAGCGCATGGTGAGTGGGACGAATAAAACCGTTTTCTCCGCTTGGGAGCGCGGTCTGCAGCTGCAGTGGGACATAGCGAAGAATTATTCTTCTGCGATTCAAGAAGTACTGAAACGGAGGAGATTGAATCCGGTTTGCCCGTTGGGAAATATTTTTGAAAATTTGATTGTATAATTTGCTCACCCCGAATTAATTACGGGGTTAAGAGGGAGCGCGGGTTGCTTGTTTTATTGGGGATGATAACTGGTGAGGAGAAAAACATTAACGGAGTTTGTGCTGAGATATGCTTAGATTTATGCGGTTATTATACTTTGGGAAGAGGGCTGTGGCTTGTAATTTAGAATGGCCGCCACAATATCTTTAATAATAGAAGTAATAAGCTTCTTTAAAAAGAAGAGTTATCCGTTTTAGCAAATTTAGTATTTGTTTTGTTTATCTACCTCGAAATAAAGGTAATTAAAATTAGTAATATGGGACAGCCTAAAATAAAAACAAACAATTTATTTAAGACATAGAAAATACCCTGTTGTTGTCGACTCCCTTTCCATGGATTAAATTAATATTGCTGTACTTTTCACATAAAAGAATTTTCAATAGATCACATTTGAGGTTTGAGTATTACCTGTATCCCTTTAAAAGATTATTCAATTATAAAGTAAAGTTATAAACAAGCAGCATATTGCGTGGCTGCATAAAATTCTCAAGCATCTAGTTTAATTTCAACTTTTAAGTAAAGAAACTAAATTTGCATGGATGGAAGATTCCCAAGAGAAATATGAAAGAGATACTTAATAAAACATTGTTTTGAAACATAATTTAAAAGATAGGTTAAAAAATGATTCTCTTTAGAAATAAGTCTTAAATGGAGGTTAATGTTAGAAACATTTTGCAATCAAATTATACTATAAGTAATACCGATAAAAACGATTAAATGTAGAACTACATTTTTATTAAATCTATCCGTTTCATTTAAACTATCTATTTCACATAACTCCTCTTTTTATAAAGCACTAAAGTTTTTTTCGAATGAAAATCTTAGGGAAATATTAATATCAAGATTTATTTCAGTATTTAATAAATTCCGATAGAAAAACGTACTTTCGGTGCATTTTTTATGCATTCGGGCGAAACGAAAGATAATTGAATGAAAAAGTGAATAATTTATTAACAATCAACGTTAATTAAATAAAATAACTTTCCTAAATCCTATCATGATGAAGAAAAAAAATGACCGACTCTCATGCATTAAAAGGATGATTTTAGAGAAATGTTTCACTGGGCATTTAAGCGCATATTGCTCCAATTCTAAGATGTGAATTACTTTGACGAGTCGATAAACTTTTTTCTTCAATAAAAAAGACGTAGCGGAAAAAGAGAAGAGTAATAAACTTGCATTTAGAAAATAAATCAAGAATGTTTTATTTTCTTACCCTCAAGACATTGCATTAAAAGCTTTTAATTATTAGTTTTATGGAAATTGAGACGTAATCATAGAATATAAGATTGAAGAGTATATAATTATTTTTGGACCTTCGAGTGGTGAGGTTTTATTTAAATTCCGTTTTATAGTTCACTAAGTTCTAGTTTTTAAGTCCAGCCTTGAGCCTTTTAGAGGAGTTTAAAGTATTTGGTTTGTTCACTAATTATTGAAACACATAGGAGTAATTTTAGCTCTAATTATTGAAGTGGTAATTGGATTTTTTGTAACCTCATTAAATTGTAGTAATTATTTTTTTGTTTATTAACAAAACAAAGGAAAAATCAATGCTTATTTATGAAAGTGTGTACTACATAGAGGAGAGATAGTGGGGGCAATGGTAACCCTAAAAAGTGACAAAGATACTTTTCAGAAAGACCGCCAAATACCGCAAACACGTGACTGCTGTCACGTGAGGGTGGTCTAACTGGAAATTGTTTTCGCCGAACTTTTATGTCATGCAGTGTTGCTAATGCGTGCATTCTTGGCGTGGTGTTTAGTCACCAAGCTTTAGCGCATGTTTGTAATAGTTTCGAAATTGCTAAGGAAGCGCTTAAACGCGCTAACTCATCTAATGTCAGACACTCTTTTTGGGAGTCGATTAAATGGGAATGCTCACTCCACTTCTATTTCTTCTCTATGGTGTACTGTTACTTTTAAATAAGTACAGTGAAGATGGGTGCAAAGTGAGTAATGATTTGTGTGTAAGTTAAACAGCAATAACAGTTGCTGGATAACTGAAGAAGTTTCACCTTCTGTAGTAGTATGAACTTTTTGATCGAATAACCTTCTCAAACACATGACTATTGAGAGCCGACGCTACATTTTAACGCAACACCTCTCCCATAAAAAAAGACACAACAATACCACCTCCCTATTTCCGAAAGACACGCGTGTCACTGACATCTATTCTACACCCGTTTTGAAAAGGTTCTTTTAAAGAACCAAATCCCCACTTTAGCCAGCACTGGCCAGCCCTCCATCTCCGTTATGAGGGGTGGTCACCCCCGACATCAAATGGCCAATGGGCAGTGGGATTACGGCCCTATGGCGCACTCCGTCACCGTGACAGCAGATTATTGGAGGCGTCCAGCCCTTCCCGTTTGTCAGCATAAACGTTCTTAATGGGGATTCCCAATCGTTTGTCGGGAGTTAGAGGGCTGTCGAGAGATGCTTTATCCGGAGTATATTTCTGGGGTCGCTTTTTTTCCTCGGATTCTTCAAATAATGGGAAGGCCTGAAGGAAGAAGTTGGCTTGCTTTCGGAAGGGTGGTGGTACTCAGGTTGGGAATTGGAGTGCGGTATGCTCCTTGTATTTAGAATAGCGCATCAAGATCACGTTTTTAGCCTTGATTATCCGGCAATGCAATGGAAAAGAGATGAGAAGGAAAAATGGCGAGAGATCGCGTGGCATTCATACGCCTATTATAATTACAAGGAGTTATATTTGGTGAGTTTCTCGAAAGCGTGCTCAAGTGGGTGTGATTTGGAAAGGTTTATACTCGTATTTAGAATAGGTGCATCAAAGTCATTTAATCTCGTTTCCTTGGTGTGGAGGGGATCTTACGAGTGTCTTAATGATACAGTATTACAGTGGGAAAGAGATGGAAAGGAAAACGTGGACGAGAGATCAAGCGACATTCATACGCTTACTATAATTACAAGGAGTATAAATTTGGGGAGTTTCTCGAAAGCTCAAATGGGTATGGTTTGGATAGGTTTATACTCATTCTATTAAGAATAGGCGTAAGAAGATCACGTTTTCTACCTAGTTGCAATAAAGATTTTACAAGGACTTTGACACTGCGCTATTGTAAGGGAAAAGGATAAGTAGCGATATCACGTGACCGTGATACACCTATTCTAATTACAAGGAGTGTAGGATGGTTTGGACCTGTTTGATAAAAATGCTGAGAAGGTCATCTTCATTGTAGAAATATTAAGTATTAGCTAAGTTTTCGGTAAGGATGAGTATATATTCCTAAAATACGGTCTGCGGGGCATTTTGTAAAACTTCTAAATCTTCAAATGCTCCCCAAATATATTTGATTCTCTGATTTCTCTCTTTGAAGGAATACATTTTCGCTTAAACATATACCCATAAAACCGATTGCCAACTCTGGTATAGTGTGCACTGTGCAGCCAACTCTATAATTACTAACATTCTCTTAGAAAATAATGACAAAGAGAGGTAGATTGTTGGTTTTGTCATGGTCATTCTTTTAAATTCAGAAAGTAGTATTTGAGGAGCAAACAGTCAAACCGTGTTTTCTCCAAAAATAATAATAAAAAAAGAGCTATTGCTTTTTTTCCTTGAATTCCACATTAAATTGTACAAAAATATTATTATTTCCAAAAAAAAAAGTTTTATCCTATTCTAAACTTACTTAGAAAATTCATGTTTTAATCAAAAAGTGTTCAGTCCTTCAGAGCCTGTTTTCAGTCAAACAGTGATTCCTCCAGTTTCAACCAATCATAGCTGTTTTTACTCATCATGTGACCCACTCAAATACCACATGCTATGTTTATTTTTTTCGCTCTTCGAATTGTTGTTTTTACAGCAGAGTGCTTTATCCAAATGTTTCTTTTGTAATATTACTTAATTTTAAATGGAAGAATTAATAGATTGCGTTTTAGTGAGTACTACAAATTGTGAAACTAGAGAAAGGTAAAGAACTGGTGGGAAAATGATTAATAGGGCCGTCGTAAAGAGATTTGTCTTACAACCTCTTCCTCTTACTCATGCAATATCACTTGAAAAGAAAAAATATGTGGACAAGATTTTAAAATTAATGTATGGCGAAGAGTGGCAAAATCAACAAGAGTTTAATGAGCATATAGAAATTATTACAAATAATTATTTAACTGCAGGCAATGAGGAAACGCATGAAGTGTGTGATTGCTTGGATGAAGATATTGGATTAATTACAAAATGAATATTTAAAAAATGTGTGAGTTACATTATCTTCATTCAAAAAGTGTTTTATTCACGTTGGAAACATTCAAACCATGTTTCCTACAATTAGTTTGGTCAAAACGTTTTCATTTCTATTGCATTTTCTAATACATAATTAATGTTAAGTCTTTAGGTAAATTATGACTTCAAATCTTCCTAGTAACTAGTCATATAACCAAACAAACGATAATTAGGATCTAAAATAAGTTATTTTTAAGTTATTAGTTTTTTTGTGTTTCCTGAAAATCTATATCTGAAGTAGAAAGCATGGTTTGACTGTTAGCTCCTCATTTACGCAAAGTCAAAACAAATAATATTGGTTAATTAAAGATCACCAGTCAAAGACTAAATCATTTGGGTGATAAATAGGTCATATTGATACACAAGTACTATTAAAATAGTTCATAATTCACTGGTTCTCAGAAAGCTTTACTTAATTTGGGTAAGTGCGTTTAGTAAGAAAAATATCGGTTCTTGCGTATTATCCCGTCGACCGTTCCGCTGAATCTGAAAACGTTATCAAAGCTCACTGACTGTTCTACAGCTGTGTCGCTAAATTTTACAGTCGCTGAACGGTCGACGGGATAATACGTAAGTATCGAAAAATCTTTTATTAAGCTGCATTCTTATACATCATGGATATTTAAAATTTAATTTAAAAACATGCTTGGTGAAATGTGGCATTTTAGTTAGAGTATTTATTCAGTATAAAACAGTCAGTCAGTATAAAACACTCAGGAGTAGGTATTCAGTAAAAAACAAAAAAAGAGTATTTTTAGGTGGAAGTAGTGTGAGAGTAATGATATATCTTATGACGTATTTTAGTGTTTCCATCTAATCAGGAATAATTTTTCTGATTCGTAGTAAATTGGCTTTATTAGTTGTTAGACTATAAAGCAGTTATAGTTTTGCTATCAGCATAAGTATGAGGTAATAATATGTCTATATCTTTTGTGAAAGTTGAACTTGAATTTAGTTTTGTTTTTTAATGCATTGAAAATAAACAGAGTTTGAAATTGATGGTCACGCTAATTGCGAAATCCTGGTTTAATGATTCAAATTTTAGAAATTGGACCTGGTTTGTGATATAAAAATCAAATCCGTTATTGAAGTTTTTGGTTTTGATTTTAATGATTACTGTTGTGCCATAAGGTTTTACTTGAATAAAAAAAATCAAATTAATAATGAAATTCCCATGAAAAATATTTTGATAAAAAATTAAAAATCAAGCATCGTCAAACATGTTTACACCTAGCCAAAACTGAACATCTAATTTTTCGACGATAGACATATTCTTTAGTACTTTTCAGAATCTCTATAGTGGCGAACTACCGATCTTACGCGAGACAAATGTGGTTTTTATTAAAAAAAAAATACTTTTAAAATAATCATCACCAACGACCTGAAAAAATATGATCAAAGGATGATTAAAATGCGATTTTCTCTCTTTCATCGGAAATTGATAATCCGTTCTTGATAAAAAACGCCACCAGATTTTAAAAGTGGCAAATATAAGTTTGATTGGATTCATAATTATCTATTGATGTTATATGGTTCTATAATTCATTTCAAACCCCTGTATTTAGTAAAGGAGACTAAACACTCTGTTTTTCTACTAGTGCGGGCAAAAAAATTTTGTTTATTGGTTTATTCATGTATGGAGCTCACCAGATCATGAAGATGATTGATTGCTCTTTATTCTTTAACTTAATTGCGACATAAATGTAAACCTATAAACAAACAGATCCAATCAGCAATCAATCGCCCAAAATTCTGCCGAAAATCCGCCATTGGTTTTAATCCTGCCAATTCAAAAACATGGTTAATACCAATTTAAAATAGACCGGTCTTGATAAGCAATCGGCACAACCAAAAATTTGTCGATAACCCAACTTGTGACAAACAGACAGTAGGTAATAATGATTAATTCATGGTGAAAAATATACTTTGATCAAAAAGTAAGAATAGAGTAACCCCAAAACATATCCTTCACACCTCGCCAATACTATACTAAAATGATTTATCATTCCTGATTCAAAAATTTATTACTTAGTAAATAATCATCACACATGATAGGAAACATTTTGGTCACAATATTGATTAGAATAAGATTTTTCTACTGTGATCGGAAAATGATAATTCGGTCTTGATAAAAATACGACACCAGACTTTTAGAAATACCAAATAAATTTTTTATTAGTATTTTTTCATTTAATTTTGTTTATCATACAAGAATTTTTTATTACATTCTGAAGATAAATAATAGATACATTTTAAAATATTTAAATACCTAATTTAAATGTTTAACTTTATATGTCTGTTTGATAATGTTCATCTAAATTAAATGATGCTCTACCTAACAATAGAAGTTTTAAAAAATATACATTGGTGTTCCAATTTTTATGAGTTATTCCATTTCCCCAATAAAATGAAGTGATTCCCAGTTCCCACAGAATTGTCATTCGAACCAAACCCGGAGAATCAGTCATCAAAGCATCATTCTTTTTTTTGCGTGTGATTCACATTGAATTTTTCTAGCATTAATTTTCTCAGACAACCCCTCAAATGAAAAATGCCCCCCAAGCACGCAAAATGTATTTTCAGATTATCACGTTTGCGTTGGTTCGCAAAAAGAGAAAGCGGATCCATTTGTAACAGAGGAAAGGGGAAATAAACGACAGGGAAAGAAAGAACTTTCTTATACGATCAAGATTAAACTCGAAATAAATAATTTGAAGTAATCCTGAGCGACAAGAACGGGCCATGTAAAACAAGCGGTAAGAAAATTCCAATGATTCATTCGTTTTCCGCTGGCTTATAGTCGTATTTAATCATGTGAGCGTCAAAAATGTAATCACAACGTTTTAAATGCAATAAAGCGTCTTTATGCGTAGCTATTCATGTGAAGAAATGATAAATGAAGAAAATTCCTTTTTCAGAACGAAAATATCCCATTTAGAGATGGTTTTGAAATTTATGACAGTTTCGTTTTCGATTCTTTCGAGCGGTTTATGCTCTTTCTTTCCACGAGCCTTAAGATCCAATCTAACATTGTATCAGACATCAAAATATTTTCGAAAAGGTTACGTTTTACGCTTTCTTAAAGGTTAGATACCCAGAGTGTGCGTATACTTCTTTCTTTGGCTCATGTTCAGGTTTTCCAAGATCCTATGAACATTTGCTGACATTAAGCCCATAAATACTTTTCATTCTAGTGTAAAATTAACTTTTTATGTATTGGATACTTTTAATGTATTGTCATTTACGAATTGGGTTAGTCTTAAGTATCTTAAGAGAGAGAGAGAGGATCTTAAAAGAAGCGATCACACTTCATTTAAGATCCTCTCATCTTCACCACTTTTCCACATGACATAAATGTTCTTGTATTTTTAAGTTTTCTTCTTGAGTTAAAATAATCATAACAGTATCGTTAGCAAGGCCACAAGGGGTGTAGACTACCCAAAAGAAATTCAGAATCCCCCCTGGAGACCCCGATGGAATCCTTAGGTGCTAGAGGTGACAGAGGTTCCCAGGAACAACGAAAGAGGGACTATGGAGGACGGACTGTTATTCTTTAAAATGAGGCATATTTTCCTACAGGCTTTTTCTCTTGAGTATGATGAAAGTATTTTCAGATGCCAGAAACTGATAGTCTTGTTGTTCGTAAGATTTTAGTGAAAAGACACACTGAGATAACCCAGTAAATGAAATTAATTCTCTAGGAAATGTTCTTTTACCGTTCCTTTAAGTGAGCTCCCACTTACCCCCCCCCCGATTTGCAAAATGTAGCGTTTTACATTATTATTTAACGAAGATAAATCCTTGAATAAATTATAAAAACTAGAAAAGGCATAAGCTGCACGATTATAAGTCAGAAAAATATGTCTGAATAATGTCAATTGTTAATTCGTTCACGTACAGCTCGGTTTTAATTGAAAAAATGTTTCACAGTTAAAATTTGAAGATTATGCTTGAATGAATGATAGTCCCACATTTATGAGGGGTTTACCTGCAACTACTGAATTTTAATGTGAGCCTCCAAAGCAATTTAATTTCTTATTATTTGAAATAATATAGTCAAATGTTCATTCATTGAGCAGTTCACCCTACATTCCTTGTATTTTGTAGTCATTTTTATCGTAAGCTCTTTTTGGGGATATGCGACTACTAATAGAAATGTACATTTAACTGCAATAAATCAGTTTACAAGATTCTTCAACGTAAAATAATAATTAACGTTTAATGAATTTCCATAATGAAATAAAAACCTTCTTAGTTACTAGCCCAAGCATCTTCCATATTCTTGGATGATGAATAATCTAGAGATTTTATAACACTTGGGAAAGGTAGAGAATTAGATGATCGAAATTAGGTACTGCCTATAAATTATTGAAGCTTTGGGACAGAATTGGAGCAACAGGCTACAAGATTCTCATTTTAATTTTAAATTCTTAATACTCGTGGGTTTAAGGACTTCCTTCTGTATTAACTCTTGAGGATTGGGGCAAAGAATAAATCGAATAAGTTTCGGACATTGCTCGTAGAGTTCCAAACTTTCCCACCAAAATGACAAAATTATTCGGTGGAAACTATGTCTTTTAAATTCAGTGAAAGGAGCCAATTTTTCAACTAAGCAGGATGTTTTTAAAGATGCTACCATCCTATTTTGTGTCATATCAGCTTGAAATTCCGATCTAATGTAATCAATAGACATAAAATTGCTTTATGAAGTCCAAATAAATAAGAAAATATTAAAGTGAATGTCAATAGTTTTCGAAAAAAACTTTTTTGATATTTAAGATTTATATTTAAAGTAGCTTAAAGAAATAAAATATGTGAGTGTGCTGTACTTAAAATATAAAATGCAATGAGACTATTTCCAGAAATTTCTTTATTTGTTAATGAAAAACATCTACGGTGTAATATAATTCAACTGATTATGACTTAAATATGTAGGTCAGCACTTTCTATTTAACCAATTTATAGGATTATTAACCAATTATAATTTCAAAAATGCTTTTTTAATGGGTCCTCATTATGATTTAGTTCTGTTTTAGTTGCTCTTTTTGGTAAAAATTTCTATTTATAATAGCTAAACACAATATTCACTAAAATTATTTAAGCACGAAAAGAGGCACTATCTTTTAAGAAAAAAAACCATTAAATTTATCCTTTTGAAGAGCTCTTATAAAAACATTCATAACTACATCACAAAATAACAATTAAATTTTTGGGACATTATATGCATTGCATTATTTATATATACGCCTGTTTTAAAACATGTCATATTTACCATTGCATGCAATATAACTTATTTTTCGTGATTTATTTTGGGGTCTGACAGAAGGTTGATTTTTAAAGCCCAATGTTACCTCCAAGAAAAACAGTTTGTACAGATATCACTTCCTTAGTCTTCCATCTACATCGAGTAATAAATATCATGGAAGAGAAACGTTGAAGTCTGAGTGAAACTTTCAGTGTAACCGGTCGGCCATGTTGAGGATACCAAAAACTCTCCTTGCACGTAGATTCCTATATGAATTCTTTATTTAATCTAAAGTCCGTAGGATATTTTAAATTAATTTCCAGTTTTGTTTCGTGTACAAATGTGTTCAATTCTCTCTAGATTGCACAATGATACAATCATACTTATAACTATCAATTTAGTCTAAAAATCCAGTTGATTTAAAAAGTCTTTGTTTACAATTATTGATACAGTAGTAGCTGAAAATATAAGTTAAAAATTTAAAACGCTCAAGGTAATGTAAGTGCTACAATTGTGAGAAATGTTGCATATTCAAAGAAACTTAAATGATTTAAAGCTGAAGGGACCACCGAAAAAGTTCAAACCATCAAAAACTTTGAATAAAAAAAAATCAAGTTCATTTAATAAACAGTTCAAAGGATAAAGAGAGAATTTCGAGTTAAAGTCGTTCGAGTTATCCAAGTTGCACTACTACATTTGTTAACTCAATTAACTCAAACTCATCTATCTTGAGACCATCCCTCGAAGCGTAATGAACACATAAGTACTAAATGAAAAAAAAAATTGATGAATTGCTACATTTGTGAATCAAAAGCACAGCGCAGTTCCCACTGCATTTGTGTTCAATCCACTTAAACCCAGATATCTTCCCACGAAGCGTAACCTCTCTTCTTCTTCTTCTTCATCTTCCCTCGCCTCACAAGGGCGAGTCCACACCTGTACCGCGGTGGGGGGGGGGGTCAGCAGACGGAACAGAAGCAAATTATCATAGTCCCGTTTGTTTTTCCAGCGCCTTTGAAAAGGAAGCCCGGGCCGTTCTAATGATGGAGAGCCCCGTAAATTGTTTGCAGCAGCCGGTGCAGGTATAAAGCAGCGGTAAAAAGAAGCAAATAAGACGTCGGCCACTTCCAGCTCCGGCTATCGTTTCACGAGTGAACGCCCGAGTGCGTCCTGGAAGTTGGGTGCCGTCCTGTTTACCCCACTAACTGCGGGCCAAATTGCTTCTCTGCCCGGGTGCCACCGACTTAATACAGGCCGTGGAACCACTAAGCCAGGTGACCAGATCAATAACTCTCCCGGACACTATAGGCTAATCCCTCTGTAATATATTTGACGTTAATGGAACGCATCATTTCTAGCGAAAAATATTGGAAAATCCTTATCTTATAGAAGGTGACTGGAAATTGTAGTTACAATGCGTCATAGGGGATGGAGAGAGTGTATTTTCTTGCTTGAGGTTAGATATTGAGCTTTTCGTCATGAGGAAAAACAAATTGAGTCGCCGGGAACCACCGACTTTAAGTCTTGCCGTACCATGAAACAAATGAGTTATACGGATTAATAATTTGGAAATTATGTAGTAAATAAGGATCGTAAACACTAAAACTATCTAATCGTAAGCGTAATAAAACTTATTTCACGCCTTAATTTTAAACGTAATAAGTTTTTCAATTTTGTTTTTCTCAATATCCTTTACTTCTTCAAGTATGTGGGATTTATTAAACGCTAAGGTTAGCACTATAATATTAATACATTTTCAGAAATTTTACAAGAGAAGCGATGCTGAGGGGGAATTTATAGTTATTTTTTATGTGATAGTACTAGTGTAAACCTATTTCTTTATAAAATATATAAAAATGGCATATAAATTGAAAATCCCTCCTAAATGTTTACTTTGAAAGAGTTGACAGAACAGCTTGATGTCAATCACTTATATTTGTATAAGTATTTGTTTAGAAGTATATTGAATTTGTCCCCCCCAACGTCAAATTCTTTAACCTCTTTTAACCTAGGATGAGCTTTTTCTAAGACAATTCGAAAGAGTCCCTGATGGAAAAATTTCTTACGCAAACTAGACTAGACACCGAATGTACAGGTTGAAATGAAACTCGAATTACTATCAACTAATTAAGAGGCTTACCTAACTGAAAGTTAATTAAACTAGACTTTGTGAGGTATATGTTCTTATTGTTGCTGCACTTGGTATGACCTTGTGCGTTTTTCTGTTAGGACATTTGAGAAGAAAGTTGTTTTTAACATATGAAAGTGCTTATTTTTGTTTTATTTTTTTTATTCATGTAATAACAAACTTAAGAATGTTTGAAGATAAATCTCTCTGGAAAGAATTTTCTTCTAACTAAAGAACTAACTAAAAGAAACTAACTAAAAGAACTAAATTTATGTATGGTTTTACATTTCTAAAAATATTTGGGAAAACCTCATAATCCTTAAAATATCCCGGAAATGCATAATTATCTCGTAAGTGTTAAAGCTAATGTAGCTATATTTATAAATACATATAGATATTATGTATTCTAATTATGCATTGATATATTATATGTATAAATAAAGTACCTACGTTTTTAAGGTTGAGATTTTAAATACTTAGGTATTACAAATACTTTAAGGTAGCGGATTCCAAACTACTCTCCACGGAACACTTCATTAACTTACTTAACATCTTCAAGTGGTCTATATGCTTCCCTAAATTTCTTCCCTGGAAAACGATAATTAAAAATAAAAGTAAAGGAAAGAAAAAGCTTTTCAATTTCAATTAACAAAAATAGGGGGGATTTCCCAGTGAATGAACACTTAGCAGTTGGATTGGCAATTTGCCCACTTTAAATATCATTTTCAGGGCTTTTTCTCAGTCAATTCTTAAAAATAAGGTATGTTTCCGCACAGACATATGGTGAAAATACTTTCAGACAGCAGAAATTGATAGCTTTGAAGTAATTTTGATTTTAGTGTAAACTGTGTATGATATATCCATTAAATGAATTTATTTTACCCTAAATACACTCATTGCTGTAAAAAATAGCGCACTAAGAAGAAAAAGGGATATAAGAGCCAAATTTATTTCCATGATTACCTACCAGGTCGAAAAAGACGAACGTCAAAAATTCAAAATTAATAGTTCTTCCTTATTATTTGAGATTATGTAGTCCACTGTTCATTCACTTAGCACCTATAAAATGGGAAACAAAATTCAATTGTGTTCTTCTATCCTCATGCATATGATTAAAGTTAAAACATATGAAAAGATAGCGTTGTGCATGAAAAAGGGCTCAGAACGATTCATTCGAAAACTATTTGGGAAACAAAAGGAATAAAATTAAACAAATGTTCCTTTTTTAAATTAAATCACCCGGAAATGAAATCACCAAGATTTTTGCATTGGATTTAACAGTGGGCAAATCTAAAATGATTTTTTATTGTAAAATTGACAAATTTCATACTTTTATTTCCTCCGCGATAAATATTTTTTGACCGCTATATCATATTTGTAGGTTTCAAAAGCATCTTTGTCTTTAAAAAGCCTGATAAAAGAGAAAAATAAGTGACACATAAGGACAGTTTCATGCAATAATCATCAGTAAAATTAATCACCACTTGAAAATGTAAAATAATATAATGATATCATTTATGTAATTGGCAGAAGTATGGGTTATTTATCGAATTTGTTTTCCTGAAGTTCTACGATCAATTTATGATTGTGGAAATTTACATCTAATGTAAATGTTATACTGTGGGTGGCCAACGAAATTATTTGTACAAGGTGTCTTCAATTTGATAATTATCAAATCCGCTTAGTTGTTAGGTGAATTTTGTACTTCTTTACAATAAATAGCCATGGATTGTAGGTCGTCTAGATACTAAGTGCACATTCAATATCCGTTCAAAATGTTTTTTTTTCCGCTTCTCGAATATATAGAGCTTTTAGAGACTCAAGATATTGTAATTTTGAAAGTATAATTTTATGTTGAGATCATGTATCTTTGTTTCCTTCTCATAACGTTCATAAAATGATACCTAGCTATTGAAACTGTCCTTAAAAATAGTAACTCAAACGTGTTTTTCTCAAACCAGTCCATTTTTGTTCACTATATGAATCCAGAAGGTTACATTTAAAGTAAATTTAAAACGAGAGTTTAGCATATAGAAAATGATGTAAGATATTGCTATAATTGAGTATCATTCCAATTATTTTAAGGCTGTCACGCCTTAGATTAGTTTGAGATACTCTGATCTAAATAAAAAAACACAGAAATAAACCATTTAAATGAAGAACATTAAAGTGACATCTGAACATTCATAGCCTAAAATTGATTATTAGGCCCTACGAAAGTTTATTTTAGCTGGAAGCTTTTTTTTTTTAACGAAGTACCTACATAATTTTATTTTATGTTCTTTAGGAATCATGTTCAGTAAACTTAAGTCATTATGTATTTATCTCTAGGATGTTGGATCTTTGTTTTGATGTTTCTTTGATTGGTTTTCTCCCCAAAACAGATTTACACTATTTCTTACATCACAATAACAGTGCTTCCTCACAAAGTTACAAACCACAGTCACTTTTATCATTCTAGTTCGAAGTTTTTCCGAAACTCGAAGCATTATCAATGCAGACGCGTAAAAGTTCAGCTTTCCGTGAAGACCATATTTACCAAGCTTTTAGGTCTGCGGCGTAGTTAGGTCCACAGCGGTCTTTACCCCTCAAAAAATGTTCCCCCTCCGCTACATAGAAAGGAGAAACTACGTAACAGCGTTCCTCGGGTAGCGTAAAAGGGATTCCAAACGCCATTTAGATAGAAGAAATGGAAAGGCACCGACTCTGGTTACATTCTGTGTTTCCGCTCTCTCTAGATGGCAGGAGTGAGCCAACCTTGTTGATCGGAGAGATGAGGGATTTTCCCGCCCAAATCTCTCCTTGTAGGGAGAATACTCCGACCGGGGAGTGAAATCTTTATTCCTACTCCGTTCTCCCTCAACTAAGTTTCCGCAACTCTAAGTTTCTATATCTCTGGAGATCCGGGACGTGAGTTGCGGGAATCTTGGCTGCGATGAAAGAAAACACGGATTTTTCCCGTGCAAAAACTCATAGTGCTTGCCGAAGACATAATTCGATTAGATTGTTTACTTTTACAGAGGGAATATTCCAGTTTGCGGAACGGATTCGAACTATTGTAAATTTTAGTAAAAAGTATTTTTGGAATGCATTAGGTGCTTTTGTTGGAGCGCGAGCGGGATGTTTTTGGGGGTTTATGAGTTTTTTTTTCGGTCTGATTTGTTTGTTTAACTAGTTTGAGTGCTTTGGGTGAAGAGGATATTGATTTTATAGTAAATTTAATGAAATCGCTTACTTTGCTTTCAGTTTGAATTCTGTTTGAGCAGTCCAGGTTTACCTTCTTTAAGTTTTATTAACTAAATTTAAGGTTTAGCAGGATATTTTCTCGATTTTATCAAAAAAAAATTCTCATGCAGAATTTTTGGGAATGCCAATAAAAATATATTTCAATTCAGAATTTTTAATGGACATTTTTATTCCTATATTTCATTAAATAAACTGATAACAATTGCCTTTTGGTTAAAATTTTAACTTATTGCTGTGTTATTGAGAGGAGGTAAAAACTATAATTAATCCCTGATAAAATAATTTAGAATGCTATGAAAACAGTTACTTAAGTATTAAATAAAGTTTTTTAATATATTTCTGATGGGATAAGCTCTTTGAATATGGGATTAAATCTATTAAATACAAGTAGGCATCCTTATAATGTTATCTGAAATTTGCATATGTATTCCGGAAACATGTCGGCATAGACAGTTTTATGAAAGAAGAACATTTTCAGTTTTCTTTTAAAATCAATTTCAATTATTATTTTGTTTAAATCTAACATAAAAATTATTATTTGATAGTTAGTAACCTTAGATAGCTTACTAACCTTTTTTTTTAGTATCATTCATTTAAGAGTCAAATCTGCCATTCATTTTTTTAATAATCCAAGAGTTCCAAATAATATGTTCATTAAGAATACGAGCTGGTTAGGATGAAAGTGGTTTAAGTCCACTGAACGTAGTTTTGAGTAATCGGAGGTTTTCTCCAACGGCACCTATGTTGTTCCTACGGAGACGGCACTTTTTAGGAAGCTATTCTGGGCCAATCATTGAGCTTTTGACTTAGATGATTACCACAATAGGTAGAGAAACACAGAAGAAATTCAAATCCATGCTTTTTTCAAATTTTGTATTTTTGGAATTCCACCACTTTCATCCTTTCAATTAGAGCATTTACGACAGTTCTTGTTACATATGTTTCATAACAGTAGTGCGGATATATCTATGAAATTATTCTCATGTTTATTTTTTGTATATCGATCATAGGTGCAGATATAGTATAAATCCTTTTTCTTGTCTACCAGTTTGGGCGACTTTGTTGTTTGGTGGTTTTATTATGTTATTAAAGCATCTAGCGTTAAGGTAAGTAAACCATTTTTAGGAATTTGTTTTAGTGTCAATTTAAGTAATCACCCTCATGGGATATCTGTTCCCTATCATATTATATTATTAAAATCTATTCGCTCTTTTTTCACCACCTACCTCTAAAATTCCTAAGTAGCTACCGAAATTATAATAAATTTAAAAGCTAAATACATTACAATATAAATACATTTTAAAATTTTAATTAATTTATAATAACACTATTGTAGTAAATTGCTTAATAAGCTCATAGACTAGTTTGATTCTAACAAGTGTGATTGGAATCACAAATGCGGGTTTATTTACAAATTTAACCCAGAGAAATCACTTTATCAACCAATGCATTTGATGTAATGGATGCTCTCAATTCGTAATATATCATACTTGATTCCTGTTACATCCAATATCCGCGAGCGAATTTATGTTCATAATAACTTATGCATGTTATTAACTACTCCAGTTAATTTGCATAATGCGGAAGCTAATTTGTAACCCACACTCTTATTGCTATCTCCCTTATAGTCATTGACGAGAGAGAGAGCTTATCACTTCTTCCCGCAAACACATATTTAAATACTCTCTGGAAGCAACTTTTCTATAAGTACCCAGACCAAAATCATATTTCACAGTTTCTCTATGAGAGCAAGCAGTCTGAAAAATTAACTATGCGTAACACTCGAACTATTCTCCTCTCTATGGGTCTGGAAAAAAGGTATTTATAGTGTTAAACCGAAACCTCTAATTATCAATTAATTATTTACGCTTGGTATGGCCAATGACCGTTGGGGATGCCATATATCTTTGCCTTCATAGACGTCAGAAACAGATAATTAGTAATTAATTTTGCTTTTGTCGTACGCAGAATTTTACGCCAGATTACCTTATTAACATCTCGTCATCCTTTAAAGTCAGGACTGTCGTGACTTTTTTGGGGAGAAACGTTTTAAAGGGAAGGCGGGGTTAGGCTTTTCAGCATGGTCATATTGTGCTCTCTTCCTTTGGGTTCGAGAGTAATAAATCAAGGATTATTCTGGGTTTTCGTATTTTATTCTTATGATGACACTATGGCTTAGTAAGTGATCTGGCAAATAAAATGACGGGCTTAAAGGGGTCGGTATATTTGTAAGAATATTTACTGCATATCTATAGGGCAATATACTTTGAAAAATATAAGTCTTTTAGTAAGATTTACATGATAATTTCTTTACATTTATTTTTTAATTATTTGTTATTTTTCAATATACTATACATATACGCATCAAAAGTATCAACATTTAAATAAATATTTTTGAGAAACTTTATTTCTAATATAATTTTTTTAAATACACAAATATTTCCAAAATTTTTGAGATGTATTTTTTTATTTTGAGTTATTTTTGTTGAAAATTTATTAGGAAAACTATGTGAATAAATCTGAAAGTGGATGGCTTAAGATGCCCAATTTTTTCTCTAAACACTGAAATTTTGTATGTAATTAATGAGTTCATAAGTTTAAAGGAAATGATGGATTTTAATTCTACTCATCCTTTTTGTTCCTTTTACTCGCATATCTAACTTTTCTTTGAATATTTTGATTGAAAATAGAAACTATTATATTTTTTGAAAGTGTATGGTAACAACGTTTTTCATTCTTAAAAATAAAATGCTTCTTAGTTGAAATGAAAGAGTAATAAAAATCATATCATAGGATAATTTATATCAGTTATCAAACTTCGTTTGTAAAAATTATAGCAATAAACCCTGTAGGAAAGTAGCATTTCTGTTATTAAAAATTTTATAATAGAGTAATTAGAAGTTGTTTTCATTAAAACTACTTCTTTGCATGCACAGAACTTATAATCGAAAGATACTTTTGAAAATAATGTATCCTAGTGACTTGTTGAAATTACTTTCCTTTATTTCAAAAATATTATAAAAATCTATTATAACCGTTAAACTGAAAATCAGATGAAAGAATCAACTGCCGAAAACCTTCCTAAAAATAAAGCTGGTTAATTGTTTGAAGTATGATTTATCAACCTATCCACAGCATTTATCAGAGCTCTTTTCAAGCTTGAGGATAAAAATATTTTACCCATCCTTCAAAGCTTTTGTCGATGCTTATATTTAACACATTGTCCGTCAAGATAATTTACGTTAGCCATTGCCGGATGCCAAAGTTTTTTGTTCAAGTAATTGAACTTCCTGGCTCATTAATTAACCTTTTCAAATTGAAAAAAGCTATTTTTTCGCGTTGTGCCAAGAGAAATAGATGTTTATTTCATATTCAACATGACCTCAATACTTTTGAATGTGTAGATGATAAATTGATTTTGTATCTGCTGAATAAAGAAGGGGTAAAATCACCTTAAAGTATTTATAAGGTATTTGGAATTAAATGGAACCTTTTTTGCCCTAAAATATTTTGATATCCAGTTTTGTTATATTTTGTGAATTAATATAGGATGAAAGTAAGTAATTCTTTTTTGATAAATTATGCACAATAAAATATTGGTTATATAAGTGATGTTTGATAAGAGCACATAAATATTTTCAATCCCTTTTCTTTACAATACATAAAATTAGTTTAAAATCTAAATAATAAAGCTAAATTACTTACAGAGTTGTATTATTAACCATAAAAAGCATTTCATATTTGAAATTAGAGCAATGCCTTCCATTTGTTACTTTAGCCACAACGAATCAGTTCCTATTATTTGATTTATATTCAGCTTAAGATTTTATTATTATTATTTGAAATTTTCTTCAAATAAACATACAAGAAACTTAATAATCAAAAATAGTGCTTTAGTGTCAGATGTAAATTTGAATCCAAAGATAAAAATACATACAGCTTTTCAAATCATCTATAAAAAGAATTAAATTTAGGAAAAATTTATTTAAAAAAATTGGTCTTTTATGAAAATATTATTCATTTCTTGTGTTAGTTTACTAAATTACACGAATTGAAAGGTATGGTATTCAAAAAAAAATTTCCAGTTAAAAAAATTCCTTATAATTTTTGGAATATTTTTATTATTAAATTACAATACTTTTCATTTATGAAGACTGACCATCTAACCGCGACATATGACTTGCACCCCAGGGCCCCACGGTCAAGAAAACGAAGATGGGCATCGTAGGACTTGGCCCACTATAGGGCTGTTGCGCCGATGAGTTTAGTTTTTAGTTTAGTTTTTTTTTCATTTACGATAAAAGAAAATATTATTTCTTTTATATTTTGACCAATTAAAAAAATTCCTCTTTCCTGATGATTGATTTTACTATATTGGAGAATTTCGGGTTAAAACACTCGCAATTCATAAATTTATTTCAAATTTTGAAAGTTTCTAAGAACCAATCCTCTGAATTCAATCAAATTTAAACTACATCCATTCCTTCTCCGTTCGAAAACCAACTTCTACAGACTTCCGAAATCAACTGAATTGCGATCAACTCTCCTCTCTAAAATCAAAATTAAATCTTTTCAACCCAAAATCCTCTTAAAAAATGAAAAAATCATCTCAAATAACCCCTCAAAACGAATAGCCCTAAGTTTATAACATCAGAAAGGGGGAAGCGGCACATAAAAATAGCTCATGGCCTCTCATTGTTTCCTTCGGTGGCGATTTTTGCCACACAATAGCTTCCCTAGGGGCGGAGCAGTGGATTTGACACCCGACGATTAGTCTGACCAGAGGCTCTATGGCGATGCTAGCGTGACAAGACCAAGTGGTTTCGCCCCCGCAGGCCCTTGCAACTAATCTCTGGATGCCTGACGTTCTATTTGCAGGACAACCGATTTTCGGTGGGTCGCCCGAGGGGGCAACCTTTACTTGTGAGTCAAGCTGATGTGGGTTGAGTTAATTTGTGGGGTATTCTAGCCGCCTTTCGCTGGTAGCAGTTATTGTGGCTCCATTAAAGAGTTCGGATGGAGTTGGGGTTAACGAAGTTAGAATGGTTTTGGGTTGCTGATTGAGAAGCGAGGAGGGGTAGTGTTTTTGGGGTGTAGGGAGAGGATTTGGGATGCCGACATTTTGGTGTTTATAGGGTGTTGAAGGGAATACACGGAAGCTATCATTTTAACTGGGTTATATGCTGATGATAGACAATTATTTTTGCACTAAAACGTTAGTAAATCGTTGTTAAATTTGTTTTCATTCATATACTTATACAGTGAAAAGGGAAGCAGTTTTACAAGAGTACGTTGTTTTGAACAGAATTGTTAGGTTCGTAATTAACAAATATATTATCAGTGGTTGTTGTTCTTTTTGAAAGAAAGTAGTTCTTATTTAAAATTAAGGTGACCGAAAACTTAAATTTTTCAGGTAATAGTAGTTTATGAAGTTGTCTGGTTATAACATGTTCTTCCCGAATAATTATAATTTTAAGATGACCTATTTCAACCGAAATTGAGCAATTGGTTATTTTAAAATTTTATTTATTATTGTTAATTGTAAAAAAACTAAACCTAAAATATTTTCTACGTAAGAAATTATTTGATATATTATATAAATTACTAGCATTTTAAATTTTTTATTAATAATGCCTGAAGTGAAGCGGGTAATGTGATAAATTCAATGGCATTTATCAGTGAGTATTGATCGCATTGACCGAAATACGCGGACATTATTAATAATGCCAGTATTTATCACATTGCCCGTAACATGTAAATGAAGCTCCACAAATTATATAGGTAACATGACGACAATCATTTATTTGACTTATCTAAGTTTTGAAAACAAATATAAACAAGTTTCATTATGAAACTGTTTGTTTCAAGTATGAAAACTCAATACTTTCAATTTTAAAATACCAGAAATACTAAGTTTCAAACTGTTCATTAGTCACCGCTAAAATTATTTGTATTTTTTTAATATTTTCAGTTTATAATACTTATCTTAATTCATAGATCACGGCTGTATCCTTGCTCGGATGTGGCATCACGCTCTATTTAGAGTAGACTAGTCACTTTCTGATCAAATACTGTACCATCGAAGGGGGTAATTTTGAGAAAAGCCATGATGTATGTATCATTTATGTGTACCTGCATATTTTCAGAAATGACTTTATGCATGTTTCAAACTTGAGTAAATTTGATTATTAGCCAGTTTGAGTTTGTGAAATACTCAGATTGAAGTGTTTTTTACTTAGTTTTGAAAATGCCGTTTTAAGAGTGTAGTGGATTCGAGAGGAATTTTGGATGTAATTCCTGTTTTCGAGAAACCCTGGTTCCAGAAACCAGAATGAAATCAATTTCATACAGCATACATTTTATAGCATAATAAGCAGTTTATGAAGAAAATTTATTAAAATTAAAAATTATTGATGTTTCTGATAGTAGCCATTGAAGTGGCCACCATTAGAAAACCCAAGATTGTTTGTTGGTAAAGTGGTCACCCCCTTTAAACCCTCGTGAAAACAAAATGTCCAAGTAAATTTTCTTCAGTATTATTGTATAGAATCTACTTTATCTTAAAACGAATTTAGAATTCAATCAAATTCTAATAAATACAAAATAAAATCCGTACCAGCATAACCTGTTTCCCTACGCGATTCAATCAGCAGAATCAAATTTCAGTCACTCAGCCGATAGTGTTACTTTTAAATACCTAAATTTTCTTCTCATGCTGATCCTTTGTATCGTTGGTTATTTATAACTGCTTACAAGATAACATAATCTACTATGTCAATCCATTTTGTTAGAGAGGCACTATAACCCACATTTACGTTATTTTATGTTCTATCTCATTCTCACATCTGTAACCAAAGTGTGAAAAAAATAGAAAATTTAAGTTCACAACGTAGGGAATCATTCCCAAAACAAGAGAGTAACACCAAGCACTAAACAAGTTTCATTCCTTATGCACAAAACACCCACCTGCATTACCCCCCAAAACTACCGCTCTTCAGCCTTCCCTATCACCCAGCTAACACCCCACTAAACCACTCCAAGGGCCTCGCCGCCCAACAAATGCTCCTGCAAAGTATTCCAGCTCTGGTCATTCCATGGTTGTGTTTTCATTGAATGGCAGAGCGGTCTCCAAGAGCAGGGCTCTCAGCCCTCCCTCTCTCTCCATGACACACTCAAGGGGCGATTAGTGGAGAAAGCTGCTAAATCGTCTCTTAAGATTGCGAGAGGTTCGCTGGCATTGCAGCCTGGATTTTGACCCTTTCGAGCAGGTTCATTTCGGTTTAGAGTCGGACACTCACCCCTAGACACCCTATCAGATGAACGGGGTTTTAATCCCTCGGGTTGGGGCTGTGGAGATACTGCGATGACCATTTGTTAGTGATATGGGGTGGGTTTAGAGTTGTGTTTGTTGTATTGTGATGAACTTAATGGCAGTGTTGTAATTGTATTTTTGTAAAGGTTTTTGTAAGAAGTAAAATGGTTGGATAATTTTTGATTTCTTAAATGCTCTCTGGATTGAAAACTAGTGTTTCAATAAGTTAAAACTAATTTTTAGGGTTTACTAGCTATTCAATCTTATCATACCAATCTTTATGATCGATAACAGTCATTTTTAATACACAATTGTAGATATTCAAGGTTATTTTTTTATTAGAATTATGCATTTATATCTATTATTAATAGTTAATGGGCCTAAAACATTCATGGAATAATTGAATAGAATACTTTTCAAAACGGCAAAATAATGTTTTTATTATTCTGCTCCGTATGATACCCTAAGATGAGATCAAACACATACATTGTAGTACAAAATAGAAATATTGATATCGCCAGTTAAATTATCAGATTAGGGAAACATCTTAACTTTCAGCCAAACATACTTTGTTTCATTTATTCATTTTACTATTTTAAGAGTCGCAATGCTATTCACTTCCGAAGCATTCAAAATAATGATCACTCTTGTTAGGTATTTATCAGCCATCTAGAAATTAAAATTAGCATACAGTGCAAACGTTAGTCCAAGTTTAACAGTAACCAAACATTTCCTCCTTTTATATTTTCCTTCTCCGTTAGCTCATAACCACAATATCTTCCTCACTTTTCTCGGATCCTATCACAATTACCTCTTTGAATTACATAAAGCGCCAATGTTATTTCCAACTGCCGTCGCCTTTAATTGTTAAATTTCCTGAGACTTCAATACATTGTAGTAGCAATCCTTGAAAGAACTGGATGCAGTTATTTCTAACTGTACTAACAATCCTTGTAAGAATTCAATACAGTTATGAAATACGGTCATTTTTATTAGCTTCCTCGGGTATTTGCTGTGTCTTCCCAGCTTCGTAACGGCTTCTGCTTAAGGAATAGGCGGATAAATCCCAAGAGGGAGGTTCTGGCAAGTCCCAGCACCATACTTTACCCCTGAGCAGCCATTTAAAGTCTACCCGCACACAAGCTTCATAGGAATGCAAATATTATACAGTCGTATTCGGAGTCTTGTATTTTTAGATAAATATTGTACGCCTCCCAAACACTTCATATCACGCTAAAGAGTCATTTTGTGGACGAGCCTGGGACTAAGAGGGAGAGGAATTTTCAGAACAGGGTATTTATCATGGCTTAAGCGTTTCAATCCTGCCGCCTTACATTGATAGTGAGGAAAAGAAGACCCTATCAGACGCGCTTCTTTATGCATATTTTCGGTTGGTTTTGTTTTCTCGCTTAATTAATAATGGTTAATGGTCTTGTTTGTGTATTGCTTCACTAAAATTGCTTTCTAGTTGCTTGTCAGATGGAAAATTATTTATCTTACATAGAGGGAAGTGTAGTATGTGGGATGATTATGCTTTAGGAGAAGAATTTGAGTTAAGTGCTTTGTTGAGTAAAAACTGTGGGGGAGTTCTAGGATGTATGAAAGATAGAACAAGGTTTTTAATGTAGAGTAGGATACATTGGAAAACATACAATAGAGAGTTCATCATAATTATGAATTGTTGGGCTTGAGAAAAATATTATTTTTAGAAGGTTAAGTGAAGTGTTAAAGTTAAAATTATGTAAACGAAGACCTTGTAGAAGGCTATTGGAATGAAATTCTGGGAGTATAAGTTTGGGTCGAAATTTCTAGATTGTGTTTAAATATTCTAGTGCATTCAATGCCTGTGATTATAGAGAACACGAAGGGAAACACTTAAAAAACTTAGCAACAATTAAGTCAGAAGGGCTGCGATCTCAATAATTCAGATCAGATATCCAGGAAAAGTTTTCCAGGGTTGGGGATTTTCAATTGGGGAATTCAAGGCGAAGGCAAAACTTCTTGGGGAATAAGAAAGTTTTTCTTCGAGACCACCAAGTGGCTCACCACATCATCTTTACCCAAAGGATAAACTCAAATAATTTGGGTAAAGATGATAAGGCTTTTATGTATAAGGAGTGAAAATGGTTGATATTTGTTCCATTAAACCTAAAATTAGATTAATGAGGAACTGCACAACGTAGTCAATCAAGGAATGCAAAAACTATTTGTTTTGTAATGTTAAGATTTTCTTTTTGAACACAAAACGTCGAAAAATTCACCAATAATTCACTTTTCCCCAAGTGCTTCTCAACATTTTTGTAAAAAAATAACTATTACCTTCAAATAATATGTTGCTAAACCTTGGACATCTTTAATCCAAAGGTCTTTCAAATTCAGTCTCGATCCTAAGTGCCCGTTATAGAAACTCGATTACAGTAATTTTCAAGTTTATAAGGAGAACAATTTGAAGATTCCCACTTGAAAAGAAAGGAAAATGGACAAAGATTTCCTATCTCTTAAAAAGGGAAACTTTTCTTCAAACCACGCTATTTGTATTAGGAAGCACCAACATAGAATTCTACCATTGATTATCATTTAGCCGTATAAGCAGACTCTCTTCTAGACAGAAAATCCTCCAACATTTATGTTCGAGATACAACTGAGTAGTTGAGCTTACGAATCACTCCTAGGGCTTTAGTTTCTGCTAAGATATTTCCACGTTTCTTGACAATAGTAAGCGAAAGAAGTTGCTCATACATTCAATAGATAGCTTATCCTCAGCTTATGAAGATAGATAGGATTTCAGAAATAATCAGTTTTTCTGATGACATTTGACTTAGGTTCAGTAAAAAGTTTTCTTCCCTAAATATACATGTCCAACGTATATCAGTAGTGAAAAACAAAGGAATACATAGTGCATTCAACAAAAAAAAAATATTTCTTAAAATTGCACTTCTTGGGTTTGGATTACCGTGATATTTCAAGTACGTTGAGGGAATACTAATGTAAAGTCGTACTATTTTAAGTACTACAATGATGTCTCTTATGGATTATGGACTGATGATGTCTTTCCGTTTTTGAATATAGTACTGCTTATTTTATTTATGAGGATATTCCAATTCATTTTTATGGGAATATTCTCTGGATTTTTAATGAATGGATGTAAGAATTTATTTCATCTCTTTATCACGTAACAGAGTTATCATTTTTTTATAGTTTGACTTTCTCTAAGCATACTTGGTTTGAAGTTATAAAACTTTCCTTTGAAGTTATAATACCTGAAAATCACTAAAAATAAATAAAATTTTAAGTTTATATTTAAAATTTAGTAAAACCTCAGTCACAATAAACGGGGAGAGTAGTGTATTTCCGTATAAAGACGACTGTTTAAAAACTGTAAAAACATTTATTTTCTATCCAAACAAGTAATGCAAGAATTATTGAGAAAATACTGTTAAAATAAAAATAAGCAAGTAAAAATTATTTCTTTAAAAATAGCTTAAGAATAACCTTTAACCCTTTCAGTCCTGACCGCACCAAACTCTCCTTAAGAATCAAAAGAAATCTCGTTCAGCTTAGAACTGAAAGGGTTAAAGTTGCCCTTTATACAGGGTGTTTCAAAATTGCGTTGCACGGCTTTTATTCGGAACCAGCGCCTCCTAGGGTCATGGAAGTAAGGTCTACCCCTAGGTTAGTGACCCTGGAGAATCTAATGAGATGACTTACAGCGCTCCTAGCGGCGAAATTAAAAAGTTAAAAAAATTAATTTAAAAACTAAAAGAGATAGAGTAAAAAGTTCAGTACAAAAGTTGTTGCCAAGATCATAACGAACTCAAGTAAAAAAAATTCATCAAAATAGCTTAATTATTCGAGGAGATATTCACTGTTGAAAATGGCACTTTTTTGAGTGGCGAAAAAGGGCCCGGCCACAAATTTAGAAACGCTTTCTCCGTCATTATCGTGCGGGAGTTTTAAGCTTGACAGTGACTGATTTGATGGATCAATCGAAAATAATGCTTCAAATTTTTTTAAAAAGGAAAGTCCAAGCTTGGACATTTAAGAACTACCACGATCAGAAATCGTTACTTTTGCGAGATAAATGTTTACTAAAACGGGTATTAACGATCAATCGCTAATCGAAGATTAATTAGAAATAAATATTTCGAAAACAGTTGACTTTTTAATGTTTTGCATATTGGTAGGACACAAAGTAGGAGAAAAGGAAGAAATTCACAGTGCAAAATTATAATTTATTGAGCTTGCTCAAAAAGATTACCATGGGCAACAATACACTTTTGTGTCCTTTCAACCATGTTAGAAAGCACATTTTGGACCATATGGGGTGTGACAGTTGCGCAACTGTCGATGATGCGGTTTTTTAAGTCCTGGAGACTCGTAGATGGCGTTTCGTAAACTTGATTTTTCAAGTGACCCCAAAGGAAAAAGTCGAGTGGATTAAGATCAGGAGATCTTGGAGGCCATTCAATACTCCCACCATACCCAATTATCTTATTGCCAAATGTGTCTTTGAGGAACTTTTGAACCAGATGTGGCTTGTGCGGTGGAGCGCCGTCATGTTGGAACCAAAGTGATGGTAACAGTGAGAGAGGAATGTCTTCCAAGAAATCAGGCAAGATATCCTGCAAATTCTGAAGGTACTTGTTTCCATCCAGCGAACCAACGAAGAAAATTGGTCCAACTAGACGGTCCCTCCAAACACCGCACCACACATTTACTGACCACTGTACTTGATGTCTAACACTAACTCCCCATGCAGGATTTTGAAGAGCCCAAACATGAGTGTTATGCCTGTTAAAGATTCCATTGCGATGAAATTTTGCCTCATCGGACCAAATGATATTTTTAAAAAAGTTTGGGTCACTTTCCAATTCATTAAGTGCCCAATTGCACCAATCGAAACGTCGTTCCTCATCTCCTTGTAGCAATCCTTGCTGTGGTGTAACATGGTAAGGATGCGCTCCATTCTTGTTCAAAACCCTCCAAATTCGACTTACTGGTAAGCCAGTCAGATCGCTCATTTCTCTAATACTGGTGTGAGGATGGGATAAAGCGTATGCCAGTAAGTCTTCATCTGGTATGCGATTAGTAGAACGTTGTCTCATCGAATAGTGTCTCCTAAGAACGCTTCCTGTATCTTTAAGGCGCTGCACAACTTTCCTGATAGTCGCTGATGTAGGATGAGGATCATTTGGAAAGCGATCAGCAAATACACGTGCAGCTCGAACCGAATTCCGTAGAGTTTCTCCATAGATGAGAACCATTTCTAAATACTGAGATTTACTAAAAGTCGTCATGTTTGAAAAATAAATGACGTGAAATTGCTTTATAATTGAGAAAGAAATCAACTTCAGATTTAAGAACTATAATTTCCTTTCTCTCATCTGAAATAATCAGCACGCTTGTCAAATTCAAGTGACGTTTTCCCCTCAGGCCAATCTAAGCGCTCGCTGACTGAATAACCATATTCGAAATTATACTACCTTGCGGCAAACAAATCAGATCCCTCAACGACAATCCCTATCAATATGCAAAACATTAAAAAGTCAACAGATTTCGAAATATTTAATTCTAATTAACCTTCGATTAGCCATTGATCGTTAATACTTTTTTTATTAAAAATAATTTTCGATTGATCCATCAAATCAGTCACTGAAAAGCTTAAAACTCCCGCACGATAATGACGAGAAAGCGTTTCTAAATTTGTGGCCGGGCCCTTTTTCGCCACTCAAAAAAGTGCCATTTTCAACAGTGAATATCTCCTCGAATAATTAAGCTATTTTGATGAATTTTTTTTACTTGAGTTCGTTATGATCTTGGCAACAACTTTTGTACTGAACTTTTTACTCTATCTCTTTTAGTTTTTAAATTAATTTTTTTAACTTTTTAATTTCGCCGCTAGGAGCGCTGTAAGTCATCTCATTAGATTCTCCAGGGTCACTAACCTAGGGGTAGACCTTACTTCCATGACCCTAGGAGGCGCTGGTTCCGAATAAAAGCCGTGCAACGCAATTTTGAAACACCCTGTATATTATATGTGTTTTAAAAAATGGGTGCATCAGGGTCATTTTAAGCGGACTTTTATATTTATGTTTTTAGTGTTTGAAGCCCGATATTTAAAATTTACTTATTTGTGATAACTTACAAAAACGGTTAAATTAATTCAAATAGAAAAATTTGGTGTATCTAATTATTGAATATTCACTCTAAGGTATTTTCAAACCTGAGTAAGAAATATACTCAAATCTGAGTATTTCACAAACTCAAACTGACTCCCAATCAAATTTACTCGAGTTTGAAACATCTATAAACTTATTTATGAAAATATGCAGGTACTCAAAAATGATAAATTATGTCCTCGTGTCCTCCTTTGTCAAAATTAAATCGCCCCCTTAGATGGTACTACAGTATTTGATCAGAACATGACTAGTCTACTTGTAATTAGAGTGTGATGCCGCATCTGAGCGAGGCGGTCTATCACGTTTTTATATATTTTTACCCCAATGAATACACAATAAGATTAATTTATAAACTGCAAAGATTAAACAAAAATACATATAATTTGAGTGGTGACTATTGAATTGTTTGAAACTTAGTATTTCAGGTATTATAAAATTGAAATAATTGTGTTTTCTTATTTGAAACAAAAAGTTTAATAACAAAATAAAACTATCGATGCACTCAGATTTGAAATCGTCGTTTTTCTCAGTGTTCGGTTTCTCGGTCCTTATTCTTTTGAGCAGAAACAAAAATATTTTTAATGTTTTTCTATTAATTTTTATGAATTTTAATGGTGTTCCGATTCACCCCGCAGATAGGGGTGAATCGGAAAACCGCTTAAAACCTTAATTTTTTCCCAATTAAAATTCTTATTGAAGTTTTATATAGTAAATAGGAGGGGGGTATAATATAACATATGAGAACATGTTATACACCTAAAATCTGTTCATATTATGTCTAAGGTTAAACTTAGTTATCTAGAGACTTTTTAAATTTTGAATGGTTTATAGATTAAATTCAAAGTGGTAACGGAACTTAAAAAGATCTAAAAAAAAAATTCTACTTTAGAGGGGCTGCAGTCCCATACCCCAACCCTTAGGTATTCACACGTAGCCCTTTTTTATAATCATGAATATATATTTTTTTCAATACAATAAATCTTTCATAGAACATTGGAGCTATTTTCTTGTTATTCAACTAAAGAATTGAATTTAAGTTGAAAAATTAATTAAGTTTTAATCGTTTTTTCTATGAAAGGGAAGTTTTGTTCAGATTCACCCCGTTTTATAGTTCTTAAAAAATAAATAAGAAGTTAGGTACATACTTTTTAAAACCAAAGAGAAATACTTAAATTTTATAGGTAATTATTAGCGTTTGATACTATTCATATAAAATATTTAATTGCATAAAATAAAAGAACATCCATAAATGTTATCATGTTGGTCATTTCATAAGAATACAGAAACAGTTTCGTAAAATAAAAGTCATATTTCATGAAAGAAACACAAGGGATTGTACGTGTGTGGCGAATATTTTTAGAATGCTTCTCAAAAGTAAAAAACTAAGCCAATATAAAGCTAAAAAAATACCCTTACTGAAAATGTGCATGCACAGATATTTAAAAAGAATTATTCATATTTTCTATTCTTTTGTTTTTAAAATTCCATTAAAGTGTCATTAGGAAAATTTCACGTATCTAACTCGTAGGTACCATCTTTAAAAATGTCAATTAGCTGGGGTGATATTATGTTATATGATATGATCTCCAGATATCAGAAGTAAAATTATTGAATCAAAATAATGAGTTTTGTAGAAACATAAAAGGTACATAAAATACTTTGAAAAGGGACGACATGCAGAAAAAAGGATAAATAATTTTTCATTGGATTTGATATTTGACCATATGCTTTTTAGATAGAAATTTTGAAATACTTTCCTATAAATAAAAGTTAATAACAGCTTTACTTTCATTGGAATGAAAAAGGCAGAGAAAAGCCAAAAAATACGCATCAGCTTAAAGAAATTAAAGAACTAGTTTATACACTACATTAAAATCTATTCATTACTAATCCATATATCATTTAATTTTAATGTGGCTAATATTATAGATTTAGTGTTAGTTTATCAATGCAAACAAATATGAAAACGGATTTCCTTTATTTATGTATTTTTATTTTTTTAATACATACCTTTCTATTATACCTGTCTCTAAATTTAAAATTTCAATATTATTCGGTTTTTCTAAAATATTCATATTGAATGTTAATTACATTTTAAAATTTCATTAAAAGAGTCTTGGAGAGCAGTAATACAGTTAGTTATTCTTCAACTAGTATAAAATAAAAGATAAAAATTTAACTTAACTAATTAAATAAATTCTTTTTAATTAAACAAGTATTAAATTATGAAGTTTCAAAGTTTAAAAAAAAAACTAAAAATTTTGATGATTGCAAAACATTTGTTCTAAATTACTAATTTTTAGAACAGTTTGTAGCTACTATTATTCACAGAGGTATCATTAAAATCCCCTTGATAACTGTAAATGCAGTTTAAATTAGAATTTGAAATTAAATGGATTATATAACACTAAAAAGAAACCTTAAAACCTTTTAATAACACTTATTTCATTGAAAATATTTTGATAACAGTTATTCATACGGGAAATGAAAACAACGGACTTTAAACTATATAGAACTGTGTTTTATTCTTTAATTTACTTCCACTAACTTTATTGTTAACATTCATTTAGATACTTCTCAAACAGGATAATTTTGCTTCGAAAAATACAGGAATTAATAATTAATTACACTTAAATCACCCTATTACGATAGAAAAAAATTTTTTGAACTAATTATTTCTCTCGTTTGTGGTTTTAATTAAAAGTTTCTTCATCCAATTACCTAGATGTATGTTAATGTATCTTGTCCATTTTTAAATCTTTAGTTTGAAAAGCAACATTAATCTTTTGAGTCCAATGCGTAAAGAAATCTTTAAAAATCAAGTATATTTCTAAAGTTAAATGAGAGTGGAGACATTAAAAAATAAATTGGGAGCATGAAAACATTTTTATTTAATCTCCTAAAAATATGTGAGCAGTTCCCCTGAATTATTTTTGGAAACACGTATTAACTTGAGTTGTCTACGTGGATTCTTTTTCAGTAATTACTTTTACTATCAAATTCTCTGTAATTATTTTTAATAAGAGAAGTAGAAACTATCACTTTTAATGAGAATAAATAATTAATGGAATAAATGAAAATCCATTTATTTTCTCTCATTTGTGACGACTAAATACCATTGAAATTGGTATAATTCAACCCAATTTAACATAAGTATGTCTTGTTAACAATTATCAGGTATGAAAGCAATCATTGTATCTATACGAAAACCAAAAAGTAGAAAGCAACATAATAAATTAGTAAGAAGTCCAAAAACTCGCACATTTTATTAAAATAATATTTTTTTCACTCCAAATCGATTGACTTTTATATTTTTAAGTTAAAAGTAATTTCCCGTTATTACTTAAAAAATTAAATATTTTGGATGTTTAAAAATTCAAAGGTTCAAAATCAAATTACTATTGTCACATGAAAATACTACTTTGCTTTTATTTTAATTTGGACTGTGTACATCAGTAGAAGAAAAATTAGAATAGTTGGTGATTATTTTTGTATTTCCTTCAATTTTTACCTTTGAAGTACTACATACTTCTTTATCGTACGTATTTACAGTTTCACAATATCTTGATATCCTTTGTATGCATTTGATAATATTGATACTTAAATTATTGTTTTGTTAGTAGTGCAAAGTATTTCTGGAATTTATAAAGCATATAATTTGTTTCAAATGTTAACCTGTTTTCATTTACAAAATTAGTGATATTAACTAAGATATTATTTTTAACAAGTTGCTTCAGTTGTTTTTTAACAGATTATCAAATTATATACCCGCTCGTGCTCGTGTAGAATGAGATCCAACTGAGAAATTAGCTTTTAAATATAATCGGTTAGTATAAACATCTGGTTTATAGGTAAATTATATTTTTGGCACTTTGTGGGTTCACTATAAAGTGGTTTGACTGTATTCTTTACAGCCCTACGTGTCCCAATCTTTACTTCTAAGAATATAAATCCAAGCAAAGCATAAAAAACAAAGAATAACTTTAAATCCATTTCTTTTGGGGTTCAACCCATTTCGTATTGGCAAAAGTTAAGTATAATGCCACAGAAATTACCACAATTTACAATTTCTTTTGTAGCAATCTTCTATCTATAGACACTTTGATTCCTCTGAACAAACAGAAGTGTAATGTAGAATGATGTCCACAACACCCAAACCTTCCTCTATTTTCTCTCCGAAAATAGAGAGGCCTAGGCTATACCCACAGCGGGCATTTAAACAATGGGATCGTTGCTCCGAAAATTCAAGAAACTTCAAATCGTTGGCTATTTCCTTAGTCCTGAAAAATTGTTAGCAATCTATCGACTGTCCCTAGAGTCAATTCTCAAAATACCAGTCTCTAAAACTACCTTTCGCACAGAAAACGTTTTATTCTACTCCATTTATCTTCTGCATTTGTCAGGTTGCTTTTCCTGA
Organism: Tetragnatha montana; assembly: GCA_963680715.1. Lineage (NCBI taxonomy): Eukaryota > Metazoa > Arthropoda > Arachnida > Araneae > Tetragnathidae > Tetragnatha > Tetragnatha montana. The sequence continues at coordinate 25,925,278 of OY796684.1, forward strand.
GAATCTGAACATTAAATTCGAATCTATCAACTCTTCGGACTTTCCAATCAAAGGGCAATTTGATGGACATTTGTTTAAGCTCAGGACCTACCGACACTTATATTGATAAAGATTTCTCTTGGTTTCCTGTGGGAGGTCGAGGTGCCACACTCATTTGAGCAACGGTTCCAAAATGTACTCTAGAACTAAAGGAAGTTTAAGGCAGAGTTGGCGTAGCTGTGATCTGTTAATAATCGAAATAATAGGTAAAAAATGCAGTGCACTTTATGTGCAAGAGTATCGATTGTATTTAAAAAAAAAGTTTTGTAGAGTTTAAAAACTATGTTTTCTCTGAAAATTATAGTAAACCATTTAAAATAAAAGACTTGTTAATAAATTAGTGCAAAAACTATAACTTAGTTGAATGAAGAGTTGATGAACATTAAAATGTTTAATATCATGATGGGTAGAAAAAAAATTCAGGTAGGATAATGATAGACTGTCACACTTTAGAAGATTGCAAATAAAGTCAAAATTGAAATGTTGGATTTCATTTGGATTTTCCCAATTCAAATCTAACGAATGCAAAGTAAAATTTTTACATTATTTAAACAATTATAATAAAATAAATAAATAAAAGACCACATATTTTTAAGATCTATTATAAAGCAAATTCAAATTAATATTCTTTACAAAAAACAACTCACGAAAGAAGATTGTCGTTGCAAATTGTTAATAATCTGTAAAAATATCATGGCTACATTTCCCTAAATACGCGCAGTATGCATTAAATTTTTATAAGATAAAAATACACTATTTTAATATTATTACTCAGAATATTCCGTTAACGATGCAAAATACGAGTAGTTAGTAACGTTATCGTAAATTAAAGAATGTGTAATTATTTGCAGGATCTGTGCACTTAAAACGGCCTAAATAACTAGTGGTGCAGTCGTAACCACAACACTTACAACCAAGTAAAAATGCAATACCCTTTTATCAGTTCCTTTTAACATAAAATTAATTATTAATAACACCCAAGTAATTAAAACTTGTACTAGGCATAGCAGCAAGTAAATCGGCAATCGACTTAATTTGAAAGGTATAAGAGACAGAAAATTAAATATTCCTTTGACACTCTCCTCAGCAAAAAACCCAAAACAAATTATCTTGAAGGGAAATGGTACTCCCCGAACGCCAGTTATTAATTTTTTTCAATATTAATAATTTTTGTTAATCATTCTTTGTTCTCTCTCTGGCGCAAAAAAGAAACTGCTCCACTAGAAAAGGCCACCGAAAGGAAAAATGTGTCTGCACATTGATGTGAAAAACAATTGCTTTAATACAGCAGAGCGAATTGATTAGTAATGGGATAACAGAAGAATTGTTAATAGCTTTTGCTAGAGGCATTCGTTCCTCTTCTGAAAAACAATATTCGAAATGAACTGCTGTTTTCGAAGAAAACAACAGGCTTTGTTATTGTATGCATTAAAAAACTTCCTTCAGCAACGTTTTTTTGCTTCGTGGTGCCATTTCCACATTTAATTGATCGGAGAAGGTTTATGTTCTTATCGGAATATGTTTTTTTGGAGGAATCTATAATTTTAAACATTTTGCAGTGTGGAAAAAAAACTATTATTTTCGTCTTGTCGGTTTTTTTGAGATTCGAGTAGGGAATTATCCAATTCGGATATAATACCCTCTTGTAAGAGGATCTTAGCTTTTAACATTCAATTATAATATTTACAACTTATGATTTTGCTTACTTAATGCATAGTTGGTCAACTGTTATTACTCTTTGTATTTTTCATTTTTTTGTATTTTATTGCAGATTGGAAGTAATTACTGCATTGGTGTAATTATTGGGAATTTAATTGAATGTATTTAATAAAATTGGATAGCTACTAAGGTTTTCTAAATAAAATAAAATTGCTTGATAGGCATGAAATAGAAATTTATGGGTAAAGAAAGTATAGTTGTTGCGTTAAAAGAATTAAAATCTATGATAACGGAGGCACTTAATTTTAGGTACCGTTGCAAATCATGCTTTTTAACATATGTACCATACCTGCCTTAAGATTTTTTTCAAGTTTATTTGAGTTCAGATTAAAGTATCTAGATTCTTTCATAAGCACAATGTAAGATCTTAAAATGAAATGTTCATATTATCCTTCAGAAATTGATTTTTTAAAATAACCAGTTAATGAGAAAAAAAAGTAGTTAGCATTAGAAAAGTTTTTCTAACTCTACGTTTTTCTAACTACGGCCCGTTAAAGCAGAAGTCCGGATTTAAGAGGAAGTCCTCTGCATTCAATCCATAACAATAGTATCTGTTTCACTCATTAAAAAGGAAAGTCTATCATACTTAAAACTAAACATGCCTAACTGCAATTTCAGTAAGCTGATAGATCAATTCGTTTCGGTGAATATTTTCATTCGAAAAGCCACTCAAAGTGCCCTTTTCCTAATGAAGGCGTCTTCCTTTCCATCCCAGCGAGCGAGCTCCGAGTCTTTTATTACTTTCCTTTAAGCCCGTTGCGATGTGCAAACTGCTCTCGGAAGAGCTCGGCCCATCAGCAAACTTTCATTTTGAATCGGATCTCAATAGGAGCCGTCGATTACGGCTTCTATACCACAATCGCGATCGGAAAAAGAGGAGTGCATAAAAAGATCTTGAAAAAATAAAGAGCCACGGCGCTGGTCTCAGTGGGCGGTATTGTTTGAGACAGTCGCAGATGTTCCCCTTGTAGCTGAAGGGTCAGTGGGAAAAGCAGATTCTACCGTTTCTAAAGGGGGGATTTTCGGCCTAGTCTATTGGGCGACTAGGAAATTGCTCCCGTCTACTGTGTCCCATGGCTCAAAGGCGACTACAATGGCTTATTGCATAACAGCGGTGGAGCCTCGTTGCGCAAAGACTGGGAATCTCTTCGATAAAGAGACTGTAGCTACCCTGTAAATAGTTTCGATAACTCGTTCCCGCCGCTGGAAAAGATTTAAACGATTTTCGGTAGTTTTTTTTTTCATTTAAAGAAGGGGTTGAAATTCGAAGAGTCTGTAGTTCAGTGGTTCTAACCCTTTCGTAGATCGTGCCGTAACTTATGGTTTGATTCGCACTCGTATGGAGGTGAAGTCATTTAACTTTTTATATCGTGCATTTTATTTTAGTTGCCGTTAGCTAAACTTTTGTATAAATGGAGAAATATCGTTTATATATAGAGTATTAGGGCTGAAAGTATCGAAAAGTTATTGCTTATTGTTGTAGATAAAAAAGAGCAATCCATAGCAATTTTAAAAATTGTTGCGCAGTTTTTCATCTTATTACATTACACAATTTTTGTCATAGGTAACTTTTTGGGTTTCGAAAAAAGTTTTTTTCCACTCCACCTTAAATTTTAGATACCTCAAACAGAGATTTCATCTTTAGCAAATAAAAATGTTGGGTCTGGTTCAAAATCCCGACAATCAGTTGCCCGACATCATCAGTTGCCGCCAATGGATACAAGGGGAACGAGGGAAATCGAATTGTCGGGCAAATGAACGGATTCCAAAAAATGTTATATTAATGTTTGATTCAGATTATTATTTTATTGCGTATTGTTATGATAAAGTTGTATTTAGTCAATTGAATACATTTAAAAACTGTAAAAATTCATACTTGTGAAATTACTCTCTAAAGTAACATAAATTTGTATTTGAAAGGAAGAGTTTTCAGAAATGACAAAGAAGAATTCCGTTGACCTATTTAACAGCCTTTTTTAAAGACTCAAATATGCTTCCCTAAGAAAAGAAATTCAAGGTTTTTTGACTTTTGAGTATTTTTTCATAATGAAGGAAGCAGCTAACTCTAAATCAAGCACGTAACCGTGCTCAACTCCCCTAGTCCCTTAACCAATCAAACTGCATACAAACAAATTACTTTCTCAAAACAGCTAAAAAATTATCCTTGATATTAGCATCATGCAAATTTCGGAATTAGATGTAGAAACTCAAAAATAAAAGAAAAGAGAAAAACGGAATTTTTTATGATCCATTTTTCATCCAGCGATAATTTGCAATGTGCAGAGCCGTTGAAAGTCATCAGAATGAGCCCCTAAAACAAATAAGATCACTGGAAGAGCCCTACTTAAAAATGTAATTTAATTGACCTAACACCATTACAATGGTGATGTGATGAGTTTTCTAGTAATGAATTTTTGGGAAGAAAAGTTTAATGTGAGTGTTAATCTAATTTTCCCATCGAAGAATTTTTAGTCAGTAAATTCATTATTGGGTATGAATGGAACGAAGAAATATTCTGCTTTACATCTACGAAGTGATTACCGTGAACCTTCGGTTAATGAAACAATTTTTTGCTTAACTTTTTTCTACCAATGATCAAGCCGCACCTAAGCCTTTCGATTTTTTTCATGGGGAAGCATTTAAAAAGGATGCTTCATTTTAAAATTATATTATTCCCCTTAATAACTTCAAATGTATAAAAATTCTATCTTAACTCCTCGTATTAAACATGTAAGTGTACCTCAATAGAAATATGTTGTATTAGATAAAAACTAATGTGCTGATATAGTACCTATATTATACTTATATAAATTATTAGACTTGATATAAATACTGTATTAAAAGTAATGTGTAAGCTAAACAACGTTTTTATAGGTACTTGTTGATAAATTTTATGATATACATTAACGGTCAAATAATTGTTACGCTTTGAGTTTTTATGAACTTTCATTTATTTTTTCATCTAGATAAAACAATAATGACCCCTTACATATCATCAAAATTCTTTTGTTAGAATTTCATTCTAATTTTTCACATACGATTCATACAATTGTTTATATTATAATCAACAGAACATAAAACGAGATTCTTTTGTTTCAAGAACATGTCTTAATCATCTATTAATACTAGTAAAAACAAAACTTTTTGGCTAGCATTAAAATTAAATGATAATGAATTCTATTAGGCTAGCATTAAAACTACATGGTAAGTAACTTTTTAATTTTAAAGCTAGCCTAATAGAATTTATCAATATGTATTACACATTTAAAACAGGAACAAGTCAATCGAGGAATTAGGGTTATTCTCTGCCTTACTATAAATGTATAGCCAACTAAAAAAGGAAACATCTATCGTTTTATAGCATCCATTTAAATAATGACATCCCTATTAGAGCTGTGATTGGAGAACAACAATCAAGAACTGCTGGCTAAATCATTCTAAGAGCAGCTGGGATGCAGCACTTGATTGTTATCGAATAACAATAAGTGATTGTTTCAGGAATGCCTGCTGTAATGGAATAGTAAGTTACAGAACTGCCACTAAATCTTCTGACCAAATAACAGAAGTAACATTTTCAAGGTAACAAACACATTGTTTTCAAAGTGTTACGTTTAACTTATAAATACAAAACCATTCATATCTATATATTTTTCAAATTGTTACGGAGTATCAAATCGAAAAAAAAGCATGAGCAAATTATTTGTTCGAAACATTTGATTTCACAGATACTTATATATTGTTTCTTTATACTACCCCTTACTCACATCTCTTGCAATAATTCTCCAGTGACTTCTTAAGTTCCTCTTTTATACTATAAGTCTGAGTTAATACTAAAACTGTTTACAAACAAATTACCGACAAATTGAATTTATATAGCATAGATACCTAATATTTAAAAAATAATTAGCACAATAAAACTAGCCACTTTTTACGGAGAACATGGAAAACAATTTTTTAATAAACATATATTTTATATGCTTCGCCTTTTAGTGTTCCTAACCATCACAATATTTTACGATGCTTTTATTTTTTTATTGAAACATACGTAACAATGCGCACTTTTATGTTGGCTTGAAGCTGCTGAACAAATGTCTTCTGATTTTTGAAAAACCCTGGTTTATCTACAGATGAATAATAGTACTGCCCTCAATCGATGTAAGTGCAAATCATTCATGTTTTATCAATTTGAAGTTGAAAATTTTTAAACTTTTCGGAACCTCTCTTTGGCCATGTTTAATGTACCCGCTTACTCTAAATAACCTTCATTATTCCTTAAAAATATTTTTAAAAAATTAATTCAGTTTCATTTAAAAATTCTCTTGCAACATTACAAAATTATTTCATTACGTACAAGACATTTTTTTATAAGAATAGTTGTAAAAATATTTAAGAATTTAAATTCAGTATTTCCAATTAATTAATTGAGATATCAATTAAAATTATTTAATACATTGATCTTAAAAGTTAAAAGCTTGAATTTAAAATATCTACTTAAATTGGTTATCTTTACTAACTAATATAGTTAATAAAGATATTATCAAAACTATTATCTTCAACTTTACCGATTTACCAAGAATTTAAACTGAAAAAGTTCTAAGCGTATCAGTTGTTTGGAAAATGAATTTTTCACCATTGAATAGTAGTTAAACGTAATTGGTATTATAAAACTTAAATATTAAAAAAAGACTACAAAAAATTTCTTATCAATTTTATATATATTACCGTAAATTCAAGATAAACGATTAAAATTAGTTTATAAATATAAGGTAACCGATACCTGTCTTAAAACCTTAATGACATTTAAGTTCTTAATAAAAGTAATATTATGCTTTACCTGTTAAACATATTGTTTGAAACCATTACCAATCCAAAGTTATTCTTCCAAGATCCATAGACTGAAACCAAAATGATGCATTATTTCCTTAAAAGACACCTTACATAGATTGCTTCTTTTTTATTAGTTTTTTTCTTAGAAATTCCCCTTCACTTCGGAAATATATTTCTCCAATAAAAGTAAAACATAGTTTGTCACTGAGAGGGCTGAAAATAAACTCGCTCTTGTGAGAGGCGTTGCAACTCTCTCCAGGTGGCCGAAGTCTAGACAGTCTCGATGTTTCCTCCTTGACAGACCATAATTTTTGCCTCTGGAATAAACCGGTGATAGTTTTGAGGCCAATACGTTCCCCACAACACCGAATCCATAATGCTCTCTGAATAATACGATTCAGAAATGAGATTTCGAGACAAAAGATAAGATTGCGGCTAAAATAACGGAGAGAGAAAAAACGCCCTTTAGATGACGCCTAATAAAAAATAATGCGAGAAAAAGAGATTTCAACGAAATCTGTTCCTCTACTGAAGAGGAAAAGAGGATTGTTGCAGCCATTCTGAATGTCAATATTCTTGGGTCGATCACCGTTGCTCAAGAATTGATAAAAGAACTGTTGCTTTATGCAAAGGAGAGGCTGTGGTGAAAGAATAGATCAAGATGTCGATCAAACAGATAGGGAAAATATTTTATGGAAGGGGTGAATGCTAGGGGCACTGCACTTTTGCATGCTGAGTTTCAAAACCTTTTTATTGAATAATGGAACTAAGAAAAAAGGGTTCTACCACTTTTGGTAAGAGATTGCAAAATGCATTCTTTATTTTCCTGAATTTTGTATCTATTTAGGTCATATCGAGATTCAAAATGTCGGATATCCTTATATTTAGTTTACCTAAGAAGTTTATGATTTCTTTTTAAGCTATTTCATTTTTGGTATGCAAGAACTTGGTCAATGTTTTATAAAACTAAGTGTTTGTGTTGAGAAGCAATGAAACTGTAATAAAAGTAGTTCTTAGTAAATTGTATATAACTATATCTTTTTTATTAATTTTTTAATTACTATTGACACTTACAGTTTTATTTTTCGTGAAAGACACTATATTTATTTTTAACAAAACTTGTAAGGCTTCATAAAAATGAATCCTGTTTTATAAATGCAGAGAAGCATGTGTTAAAAGGAAAACTATTTATTAAACTATGTAGAATAAACATATTTTTACCATAAGAGTCGGTGTTTATTTGTTCATAAAATTATTATTATATTTATTTATTTCCTAATATTTTTACTTGTAAATATATTTAAGTAGGTAATTCACGTACCCAAATTGAAAATTCTATTCAATAAAATTGTAGAAAAGGTATTAACACAGTAAAGCATAACTGTTTTTTAGTAACAAAAGTACTGATTTAGTACTTACTTTATCATAATTTGTTTTTTGACACCATAACGTAGTATAGAATAACTATAGGTATATCGTATAATTCTTCAATATCATCAATTTTACGTTACATAAATAGCATTATGGGTCAAATTTAATCAAAATTTTAGTTTGAGCTTATTTATAAAATTTATAAAACTCAAAAAGCATATTCCTAGTTTATGAGAACTAAAATTAAACTTATAGAAAATTTACCCCTAATACCTTACTCGAGTAAATATTTGCTGAGCTAAAATTTCAAGCGTAATTGCTCGAGGATGGAAAAGCATCATAAATTCGTCTTTCTTTACTGTTTCATTTGGCCTTGACAGAAGCCAGTTGATGCAGTAAATATATTAACTGTTAAGTGTTAGTTTACTCTAATTGAGCTGTAATCTGCTTAAAGAAAGCAAACGTGTTTCCGAGTACTGGGATAATTTAATCTACCGTTTTAGGGTAATCGGCTCATGCTATTTATTTAGTCGGAAATATGCTACTTTTGAAAGTCATTAGGATGTATTTGAGTAGTAGTCTCAGTTAAAAGTGCTTCAGTATGTACCTGCCAATTAAACTCTCATTTGTATCGTGGTTAAGAGCTAAGTGTGACATAAATTGGTTGTTCTTATAAAAAACTGAGTGCTGGTAAATTTCAGATTAGTATAGTCAAGTTTAGCCAAACTCTCCTTAAACGCCAAAATCTTCATTTCCGTTTTAAAAAGATAAACCCCACCTAAAGTATCATAAACTTAATACTTATATAAAAACTTCTGAAACACTTTGAAGAAAGAACTGTTTCACCCCTCCGGTAAACTTTGACAGGATACTCAGAACGGGATCTCGCACACTATTCAAAAAGTTTGAAGTTTATAACACTATTAGCTCTCTATTACTAACATAAAAACTATTAATTATGAAAAGAGCTCTTCGTAGCGTTAATTACTTTAGCTGATCGTCGGTTCCGCTTATCATTATCCCCATTATCCCTAGTTTTAATTCGCTAATGAAACGAAGGGATCAAAGCTAGCCAAATGAAATAAAACCTTTTTCCCGTTCTATCGTCGAAGGCATCGGCTGTTTTGCATTGCAAATGGGTGACATGAACATTTAGGACGGCATTAGCGGACCAAATAAAACCGTTTGTGTCTCGTCTCCCTCCTTCCTCTATGATTAATTTCGGGAGAAAATGAAGACTTCTTCTCGAATACTTTGGAGACCGTTATTTTTGCCGAGAACCGGGCTGGGAGAAAAAGACGTTGTCGTCATTAACTTCTTTTAGTGGTCTGTGGAAATTATACCTGATATATAATAACACGGTAAATCATTCGGCGAGGAAAAAAAATTAACATTTTATTGATCCGGCTTATTGGGGGATGTTAACCGTGAGTTTTCATGCCTTTGAGAGTATTTAAGGTCCCTTCGCCCCCAGTCAAACGTTTATGGTCGGGAAGTAATAGCTTATTTGTTGGTTGTAAGTTGGGTTATTATGGCTTTGTTTTGGGTTACGTAAAATATTCCTGCACATTGTTCTGAAGGAAACCTATTTGCAACGAATGAACTGTGTGAATGTTGTTTTAAAAATGAATTACAAATTGTCGTAAGAATATTATTCAGAGTATAAAATGTTGAATCGGAACATTTTGAAAACTTTTAGGTCAATTTTTTTTTACGAATTTTATTAAACTTACAAGTTTATTAAGCTGAATATAGGGGAGATCGGAGTTAGTTTGCATAGTTTGTTTTGTGATGCATAACTATCTTTCTGTAATACTTTAGAGACAATTTGTTTGATGCAGTGGATAGGTTAACCATAGGGCTAAAATATACGTCGGGTTTATAATTTTAAAAAGCGTTAAATTAACCTAAAAACTAGTACCTCAAAAATTAAAATATTTAAAATCATTGTTATTTCATACTTTTTTCTATTATAATAGGTATTTGCTTTATGTAAAACACATTCCAAATTCAAAAGGTCTTAAAATTCAAATTTTATGAGTTTTTTTTAAGTTAAAAATATAAGAGATATTTTTAAAATGCTATTTCTCATACAATAATTGACTTACAACACTCATAAAATCGTGTGTTCAAATACATCAAACTATGCACAACAAAAGTTGGTATCAGTTTAAGGTTTGTACTACTTTGAGTACTGAAAATATTTTTTTCTTGAAACACTAACTAAAAATGCCCTAAAATGCTAAAACTCACAATTCAGTAATTTTTTTAAAATCTACCATGGATATCCAAAAACCCATATTTTTTTTTTTTACACACACTTCCAACAATAGCCAGAAAATATTTCAAGAGATTTGGTCTAATAGATAAAAAGCCTTAGCATTTTAAACAATGAAACGATGGTTCTGAGTAGAGTTCTGAAAATTCATAGGATGATAGACGAATGCTTATAGATGAGTTTAGACAAAAAAATTCGTAATTTCGTAATTTTTTTATCAAAATAGAGGTACCGCGTCCCCTTAAGTATACATATTTTATTTGTTAAAGGTAGCTATCTATTCTTATTAGAATATATTTTTAATAATAACAAACGGATTTAAAATTTTTTGATCAAAATGTTAGTTTCTTATTGAACAACAATAGCGTGATACAATTTGATTCAATGAATACAATTATTTTATTTTTATTAATTTATAGATTCCATTTTTAAAACCACTTTGCTCTCCATTAAGGAATTTGACCATTTTGTAGCACCAAAAAATGTTCCGCCTTCGTTAGAACGTAGCCTATAAGAACCAGAGTCTTCCAGTTCCTACTTTCCCATCAATTACGACATCAAATTTCCTGAAATGACACAGAACAACGATACGGAGCAAGCTGGCCATCTTATCCAACCGGCAAAATCCAATCCCTCACAGCAGGTTATCGCCCGCATGCAGTACAAAAAGGCATCATCAAAGTGAGCAACCTTCTTCGGGTGGGGATCCACTGCACTGAGCAAATCCACTGATAAGGGGGATCCCCAATCCCCATCCAAAAGTCAGTCTATTCTTCGTTGAAGTCTTTATCTTTATGAGCTAAGGGGGAGTCGCAGTCTATAGAATGTCAATGGTATCGACTAGCGTTATGATGGGGAGATGATATTGGATGGGAGATAGACGTTTCCCGACCGCAATGGATATCCCATTTCCTATGGTGTTCGCTCCTTCCACCTGAGCTCTGGGCATTGATTTTTGATCGGGCCCCCGAATTGTAAAGTTTGCATCGTGTTTCAGTTTGCGATAGATGCTGCATGACTGCTGTCCCCGAAGCAACGGGGAAATCGAGTTGAATTTCCCTCACGCTCCGATGGAAATTGTTGCTTGCTGTTGTGCAAAGGGTCGGAAGATTCCTTGTGGCAGAAGATAGTGGATGAGAGTTAATAGCCTTCATTAAGTTGCAGGGAAGGGAGTGTTTGAAAGGTTTTTGGGGAATTTTGATTGCTGGTTTGCTAACAGATTCCAAAACATATTGAAACTGGAGTTGGGCAGTGATATTATTTAGTAGCATCTTTTATAGTAAACTATAAACTACTACCACGTAATTGGAAATAATTTCTTCATAACATTACTTTCGAGCAATAATGTCACAACTCGTAAATCTTACATTTTTAGTACAGAAAATCAAGAGCTTTAAAGTAATCAAGACCCTTTCTATTTCATTCTCAATTCTTCCTATTTTTTTCTCTTCCTTCTCTTAATTTCTTTCTTTATCGCATTTAATTCTCCTTTTCTTCCTTTCATATATTTTACTTTTTTCTCTTACTTTTTTTTCTTTCTATCACATTGCTTTTTCTTTCTCTCTCCTAATTTCTCCTTCCTTTTCTTCCTCTTTCATTTGATTTAACTTCTCATTCTTCTCCTTTCTTTTCCCAGATTTTCTTCTTCTTCTTCTTTTCCTTCTTTCATTTTAAGAAACAATAAATTTAACAAATAAAACACCTTATAGTATTTCAATCGAAACCATAGCTCTAAATTAATCGAGGTAAGAATTAGGAACTCTTTATCTGTTAAGATTTTTGAGTTTTGGCATTATTGTTGGAAATTAGTGATATCATTGAAATTCTGCATTAATGATCCTATTTTAGTAAAAACTTAATATATCTTTGATAAACCATTAAAATACATTACATTCCTAATTGAGTGGGTAGGGTGTATGTAATTAGCTTATGTAGTGAGTATTAGATAAGGAAGGGCTTCTTATATCTCATTAATACTAATTACATTCTGACCATACTAAATATGTTTGCCTCTAAGTAAAAAGTACCAAACAATGTTGGATGCTTTCAGTGAGCTGAAATTGACATAATAACTATAAAATTCTGCTTTTTTGAAACATGGTTATTATATCATTTTATGGTTGATTTTTAAGCTAATAGACAAATTACAAAGTAAAAGATGAGAATACGGTGTATAAGATGCAACAAGATAGAATTTATAACACAATACAGCTAAGTATTATTTTAGACCTAAAACCCGCAGTTGTTAAGTGTTTAAAGTACACTTTTATTCAGTAATAATTCATGAATGTGTGTTTTCAAAATTGAAATATCCTGTTAAGATAAGAAATTTAAAATTATTATCAATCTTATCTATTTCCTATATCCTATATAAATCGTTACTGAAACAAGTTAAAAAGTGTTTTGTAGTTAGAAGAATAATTTCAGTGGCAAGTAAATTTTAATTACTATCGTATTTACCGTTGATGTTTATAACCATGATTTAAAAGTATACAGTTAAATGAATAAAAAGTTTATGAAAAGTTAAGTTATGAAAAATTAAAATTTTCTCGTTGAATCAGTTTTAAAAATAGATTTGTCTACTTTTCTTTTGGGCTATAAAGTACATTTGATTAGCCCATTATGTTTTGTAAGCAAACCATGAAATTTTCTTTAAAATATACTCCTTTTTTGACACATTGAGTTTCCTGTTTATGTATGCTTAAGGAGAAATGGTTGAGGAAATCTTATTATATGCGCAAATTATAGGAAATCCCTAAAACAAATATTTTTTATCGTGCCTTTGTTGATTATGAAAGATATTATTTTGTCTTTGAATAATAAGATGCTTTCCAAAAATTTTGAAAGGTAAAAGTAAAAAGCTCTTAAGCTTTATTAAAAGTAAAAAAGGCTTGTTTCGCATGGTAAATAGTTTTTTGCTTCTTATTAGTTTAGATGAACTTTGAAGACTCTGGATTTTGGAACATTAAAATGATACACTAAGTTTTTATGAAATATAAATAAAATAGCTATAGGTATTTAACGTATTAATAATTTTAATAGATACGATACCAGTTTATTTTATATATACTTTTAAGATTTTTATAGATGTTTTGATTATAAAACAAAACAATTATTAGGTTACCTTAACAAATAAGTGGAATAGAAATTTTCTTAGTACTTAAATTTTTGATTGATATATAATATGTAAGGCAACTTTTCCCTACTTAACTTTTAATTTGATTTACCTGAATACGTATCTGTTTTACAGCATAAAATAATGTATTTAAATTATTTTACACAACAATTTATAATTATCTATTACAAATCCTAAACATAAGTTACTATATCCATTATTACATATTTTCTCTCCAACTTTTCAAGAAAATGTAAAAAATGTTTTAATATAAACATTGCTAAGATGATAGAATATTAAATATTTGAAAATTTTAACTATCGAATGTTAAATTTCTTCAACAATACATCCATGAATAATTAGATGTTAATAGTTGGAAAAATGCGTTTTTAAAAGGTGAAAATTTGAAATTAGAAATACTCTAGTTTAGGAAATACTCAATTTTTGGTCTTTTGAGTTTTATAAAACCTAATTAAAAAATAACTTTTCTCAACTTGTAGGATTCACAAAAAGTTTCGAACTTTAATCTTACGAATCTAAAACTTGCAGACAAACTATCGTTTATTCGGTCATACAATCATTAGAAATCTTATTGAGAGTACTAAATTCCCCTTTTGTAAAGTATAGATAAGTCAACTCAATATTTTTCGAACTCAAAGGCATTAGATTAGTTACTAAAGTCGGTGACTAATCTCTCCTCTTGAACCATAGAAGTCCAAGATTAAATCTCTTGTAGGACGTAAAGATGATGGTTTACCTTAAATTTAAATATAAATATTGTTTCAATATTTATATATTTAAAGAAGCTCTCAGTTCGGTTCAAAATTACCCCTAAATATCCGTATAAGACCATCTAGTACCAAAAACTAAATGAATAATTTGGACAAAAATACACTTTTTTAACAATGTCTCCAGTGTGAATCTACATTTTTCAATAAACAATGTGTGCGTCTGTAAGTACAATCAAGACCTGCAAAGCTTTATAGTATATACTGACCTGCAAAACTTTATAGTATATACTGACCTGCAAAACTTTATAGTGTATACTGACCTGCAAAACTTTATAGTATATACTGAAGAACCCCATACACATGAAGAGGTTGAAGAGTCCAATAATATAACGCGAGCCTTCACTCCCGGGAACTATTTCAATTTGTCACCTGCATCTTTAAAAGGCGGTAGGAGCTTACTTCATTTCTCATCAGGAGCCATTTTTAAACCCTTTTCCATAGCGACGCAAGAGACAAAGAGCTTTTTTCCGCACCAGCACTCTTTTGATGTTCAGTTTACACAGTAGTTAATCATATCCCTTCGTGCGATTCGGCATTTGTTAACGTTTTTGCGCTTCACCCTTCATTTGTTACGGCTCGAAGAAGACGAATGTCTCGTGTCTTGCTGAACAAAAGCTGCACTCTGGGTAGCCGTACCTTTTTTCGAAAATTAATAACCCCCTAATAGAGTATTTGCTGGCTGATAGACGAAAGATTGGATCAGTTTTCAATGGATCATCGCTTGGGATTGGCGAAAACGTGGCTTTCCGTCAATTTGGTTGGAGGGAACAAAGGGAAAACATTTATTAAGCACTAGGCAGACGGCATTGTTGTCCCGTATCTTCGTTGTGGTGACGAAAGTCGGGAGTCATTATTCCTGGATTGGTTATTTATAATGCTCAGGGGTGCGACTTAATGATTCAATGTCGTAAGTATTGGGCGTAGTGATTTTTCACCTGACATACATTTTTCTCATATGAGTGTGACGTACTGGTGAGGAAATTTTAGCGAATTTATGTGAAGCGTTGTTGCCCAATAAGTGAAACATCTTGAGCTAAGGTTATGCGTAATGAAGAAGTGTTATGTGTCTATAATTTAATTTTTGAAAGTAGCTAAAAATTAGCTCGCTCATGTATTAGCAGGGTTCAGCCGACCGTTCGTTGTTTGAAAAGGGGAGTTCCTATTAATTTTGAAACAATCAAAGTTTTTATACGTATGAGAATACTTATAGGGGTAAAAATATGGCAATAAAACTATATTATAAATTTCTGTGTGTGGAGCTCCTGATTACATTTTTATCTGAATGAGCTTCTTTCTCTCTTTCCCACTGCTTGGTGGACTTTGAAATGGAATTTGAAATGTTTGCCGAGTGAGTTGAGAAGCAGGCTCGGTTTTCATAAGCATTAGAGACATGACAATCAGTCTGGTCCCTATCACCCCTTTATTAGCTTTTCAGGTTTAGCGGTTTTGGCAGTAGGGATTTTTGTATGAAGTAAAGCCCTTTCCACCCATGCCAATTTGTGATTTTTTTAAATATCGCAATAGGAGTAAGTTAAACCCTTGATACCTGTCCATTTCCCAGTGGTGTGGAATCATGTCTTAGAGTTCTGTATCACATTATGACTATAGTAAAAGTAACCGACTAAAGATTGGACATATCTTGCTTTGGTACAAAATTAAACTAAACAAACGTTCAAGATTCGTCCAATGTTTATCATGTATGGCCGAATTTCATTTACTTCTATGTAGACGCATTCACGTAAACTTAACATATTTGGTATGAGCTGTTCTAGGAATTACTTATATCTAACACATAATTAGTTGCACAGAATCAGGTATCTCATCAATATTTTGATTAATAAGTTTAATTTAATCAGTCTGAGTACTTTTATGTAGATAAATAAAAAGGTTGGTTTAAGTTAAGTATATCAATTGTTTCTTAAAGATTTACTATGATAAACTTACCGATGGTCTGGTATAAAGTACAAGTAAAATATACAGTGGAACAGGTGGGTGGTGCGGTTGGAAACTTTTGTGAACACCAAGTATAAAAAAGTGGGCAGTTAATGAAGAAATGATTGACTAGTACAGCTGTATTAAACTGATATTTCATGAAAACTGAACTGAAAATAACTCCCAAAGCATGAAGCATTAGTGTAACGTTGGAACTTTATGTCGGAGTAACATAATAAAAAGTTAGTTGTAATATACATTGTGTTCAAAAATTTGTTAAAATGTAAAACAAAGTTTGTTTGACGAAAAGGCAAAATCAATTAAGCAAAGTAATTTAATATAACTTAACATAATATGAGTTAATCTAGTTCAGTGAACTCTAGAATATTTGTGTGTGAAGTAAATTTTGTGAATTAAGTTTGTGTACTTATAATGTATTTTCATAATAGGAAATTAAACTTAATTAAACTATTTTAATAAAGTTTAATTTTCTAAATTGCTATTTAAATTTTTATATCTAATAATGGTCAAACAATGTTTATGATAGATTTTGTAATTAAATAGGGAAGTTAATAATTTTAAAAATATTTAAATATATTGTTTACTTAAGCATACTTCAGAAGAATTTAAACATGTTGAAAGGTTTTTTTTTAACATCGGATTTAGTGGTTGAAAAAGGCTCTTCCTATTTGGAAAATTAAAAGGATTTATAAAATATTTCGCAAAGCTGAGGAACTAAATTACTATATAAGCAATTTAAATATCTTTGATCTCTTGAAGCATTATTAATAAATCACTTTAAAAAAGATGATTGAAAAGCTTCCTAGGAAAATATTTTAGTTACTAACTAGATTACTGCATTTTTACTACATAATGAAATTAACTACATTAATTTTAAGATTTATAACCTAAACAAGTAAGCTTTTAGAGCTAACTTTATACCCCATGGAGTTTGATGAGAGCATTTAATTAAATTCTTAAGCTGATTACCTCAAAATAATTTCAAATTATAATTACGACACAAAATGAGATTCTGGTCGAAAAGAAATTTAAGTCATAGCAAAACTCAAGTCCATCGATATGTTAATGTCTTTAGTTGATATGCATTTTAATACATGCGACTTAATCAATATGCTAACATAGGCAATTACCTTAGCGAAGAGATAAATTAAACTCCTATAATTCGTGTTTCCGATAACCTGCATAATTTAAACCTGAGCTCTGATTGGATTTCAATTCTTGTTTGAACCAGGAAAATTAGATATTTATACTAGCAAAAAGGAAACCAAGGATCTTAAGCTGTTTTCCCTTCACACTCACACAGAAATTACTTTTGAAATCATATTAAAATTATAAATAAAGCACCGAATAAACTACAATACTTATTTATTTTTTAATATTAAATCCAAGTGGAAATCAAGGTACCTAATATTAAATTTTAGTATACATTTTTTGTTTGTATATAAATTTTAATACCCAGTAAACCAGCTAAACATTACCTAATTAACCCTTTATTTCACTATTTGAACAGATAATATCATTAAAACTAGTATAGGTTCTGTATATTTATGATTTATTAGTAGTGGTTATTTAATATGTATTTCACACGTTAACTATAGGAGTTAAAAGTACTCAACCAAGAGTTAAATATAGTT
This sequence comes from Tetragnatha montana, assembly GCA_963680715.1. Lineage (NCBI taxonomy): Eukaryota > Metazoa > Arthropoda > Arachnida > Araneae > Tetragnathidae > Tetragnatha > Tetragnatha montana. Next base: position 25,943,005 of record OY796684.1, read on the forward strand.
TATTAAATATGATATTTTTTTCCAATATTTTAAGTTTCATTATATAAACCAAACAGATAATTGTCTTTTAAAGGCAGAATCATAAAATGAATAGTATTTTATTTATTTATTTTTTAATTACATCGATTTTGAATCAAGTTAGCTGTTTATAATTACACAATACATGTATTATGAAAGTGAGAGGTTTCGGTTAATTTGATCTGCTAAAGGATTCGGGGTTTTTTGAAAGACAAAATTCATTATTTTCCCTTACTGACTCAAATTTACAATCTACGTATTTGAAAACACAACACTAAAAATCATACCTTAAATAATTAATTCATAAACATTTTGGGTATTTTAGCATTATTAGAAAACAACGCACTGTATCGATAAACTTTAAAATCTAAGTGTCCCAGCTTTTGAGAATGCTCATACCATACTCCAATCACTTGTAAAACTCTTCCTTTCTTTCGAAAAATACATAACATACATTCCTACTTTGGAATGTAGTCATAAGTATTCGCTTACACACATTTTTACTATTGTTCATACAACGTCTTAAGATTCTAACCGATGCTCCAGATATGTCTAACTCCGGGGCATAATCATTAGTATTCCATAGAAACCAACGTGATTTAAAAGTCTGTCGAACTACAAAAGCTCGGATTTATTTGAAACCGGAAAAAAATTCTATCCACCGTGATGAATATTCCTGGATAGAATTTCATCAATGAAATCCTTACATGACCAGTTAATGGCCACATCACTCATCTCAGTGTACACTGCGTTGGAAGCTTCAATCCCCCTTTATCCTAAGCTCATGCTCCTAAAAATAAGTATAAAATAATTGTTGAAAAACGCTTCATTTTAGTATCAATATCAGTTAGGAGCTTTCTTTATATTAATGATCAGAGGAATGTATCATTCATTTAGAATGTGACGGTCGCTTTTTTTCCCCGCTTAAGACGGGGTTATTGTTTTTTGGTAGTTTTTTCCTCCCCCTGGAAAAACGGGGGAGGATGCAATGTTGCATGGGTGAACGACTACTTCCCGTATCCTTTTAATGATTTATGTGATTCCTAGCTTCTTGGTTATGCATGAAAGAAATGCAAATTAAGTTTAAAATAGCTAAGACTACCACGGAAAAAAGAAAGCCCCTTCCATTGAAAGTGTCGTTTACCTAAGGCTTTTAACAGTTGAGGGGTGCTTTTTTTATTCATTACAGGTTGAGATACCCCCAAGTCAAGAAAAATGAATAAAGATATTCTTGCTCGGGTGAAAAAAGAATAAACGACAGATTTTGTGACAGGAATATCTCCTGCATTTTACTCGTGCTCATCTGAATTGCAAATAGTGTCACGGGTAACTAAATTTAGGGTTCACTTTAAAAAGTGCACGACTTTTAGAATGGAGGCTTCAATGGGATTTCTAACTGTAAATAATAACCAAGGCATGACTAAACAAACGATGAGAAATTTAATTACCCCATAAAAGTCTCACATCAGCATTGTTGTATGAGGAATAAAATACTTGTTTACATTCGGGACTTTTTGCGAACAGTTTTATTCTGTTTGCTCTTTGATTTCTTACAGGAGTTTTTTTATAAAAAGATTTAAATGTTTTTTGAAATATAATTTTGACATTAACATAGTATACATTTATATTTATGAGACACAAATTTATGCCCCTGCTAGTTTTTCTTTTATAATTAGGACTATTTTACCCTTTTGAACATTCTAATCAGGATATGGTACTTAATGAGTTTATATAAACTATACTATGTAAAAAGGTTAAAATATGATAGTTATAACTGGAATTTCTTTTTCAGAGTGACTTAACTATAATGCTAATTCATGTGAAATATTTCAAGGAAAAGTTAGAGGAATTTCACTGAAAAAGTAAGGCTTTTGATACTTTTAATTAATTGTCGTTTTTATAAACTAGAAATAATATTCACATACTTAATTTTACTATGGATTTATTATTTCAAATGGTTAGATATAATTTTTTTAATCAAATGAATACAATACCTATCTTTTCAAAAGAAAATTAGTTTTAGCTGTAAAGTTTTAATACAAAGACTGCCAAGAAATGAATTCTTATTAATTTCACTTCCTAATAAGCTTATCCATTTCAGTTAATGCTGTTAACCCAGAATTTTTTTGATAGTTTACGCTTAGCAGTTGTTTCTCCTATAACTTACTTTAAAAACTGAGAGATCTTTTCCGTAAAAAATACATAGTGTAAATAACTTAATTAACCCCTTAACTTATCGAACTAATTTCGAGAAAATGCTAAAAAAATGCCTATTTTTATTCGAAAAAATTGCATAAAAATAAGTGTATAAACAATATAAGACTTTATTTTTATTTTTTGGACTTTTTTTAAGCTTGACTATTGAATACCGGGCCAGGAAGACCCATCGCACGTTTCCGTGTAACAGAAAGGTGCGCGCGTCCTCCAGTTTTGAGGTAAATATAATTTCTTCTTTTTAACAATTAAAATCTGTATATTATAGGTACTTCTCATACTTTAAATAGGTATAACTTTTGAAAAAATGAATACTGGTAGAGAATTTTAACTTCTTTAAAATAATTTTCCTCTCCAAGACTGACAGAAACTAACAGACGCTAAAGTTCTGATAAGAAAAAAAAACCCTTCCTATTTTGCATTTACTTCTGATAATGCAGTACTTCAAAAATCTCAGAGCTTTCATCCGCCTTTTTAAACATGTGACCGAGTGGAGTTTTTGACTTCAAACACACAACGAACACAAAACATGACTTGATAGCACCCGCCGCCGAGCCATTCCCGTCGTCCCCATATTATGCGATTTTAATAAACTCCGTTCAAAAGAATCCCGATAAACCTCCCGATAGCTCCCTTTCGGAAACAATTCAACCGCCCACAAAGGCCGAGCGCTTTTTAGCACTCCCGCCAGCCTATTTCGACTCGTTACAAAAGATTATATTAAGTTATGTCGGATTTACATAAAGGAAATCGTGTTTTTCGGATTCTTTTTACCCTTATCTGTTTATCGGAGTTGGAGTGTTTAAAATATTAAATTGCCCGCGGGACAAAGAGGGAGAGTTAAATAAAAGTGGCCCTAATCTGGCCCCGACTCGATCAAAAACAGGAAATCGGGGAAAAGAACGCAGATACGCGGCGGCTGCCGCTTCACTTCGCGGGAATGTAAATGAGCCCTATTGTAATAAGCGAAAATGTTGGTGGAAGGTGAAAGGAGGTACATTTCCAATTCGGAAATCCAGCACAAAGGCTGGGGAAAATAATGCTCTCACTTAAAGAGACAGGTGGAGAGTCCAATATGGGTCCCGTTGACAACCAGATAATAACAAATAAGGTGTAGTGAAAGTCGTTTTCAAAAGGAGAGCGGTTGTAACGGTGTTGTGGGTGTTGAAAGTGAAAATTTGAATGTTGAAATATGAGGTGAAAGAAAGTGGTGGTTATTTTGAATGTGTTCTTGAGTGCTCATGTTTTCTTGAGGTGGTAAAAATAACCGTGGTTATTTAGGGGAGATCTTGGCATTATGGCAAGTTTTGAGGTTATTATGGGTATTTGGAGCTAAAGATGCTAGTTTGAGTATGACACCTATAAGATGGTTGGAAGGGAGAAAAGTAAGTAAATTTGTTAATTAAACAATAGTATAGTGGTGAAATATCAGTTAATTAAAGTCGAAAACTGATTTAGTTGGGCTTAGATAATCGATAAAGTTGTTTTCAGCATGGGGTAAGGTTCTCTAACTCAAAAAAAATATAAGAGACGTGATAAATGACATTGTGATTTTTATATCACATTAAAACACCCTTATTGTATGAATACTGTGCACAAGTGTAAATTTTAAAGAGACATCAGTATAGTAACTTATATACAGTTAAAATTAAAATTCTTGCAAGCAATGAAATTTCAGCTTGTTTGTTAATTAAGATTAAAAGTATATTTTAGTTAAAATTTATTCTGCTATTCTGAAAAACAATTTAAAACAGCAGAGTTAATAAAAAAAATTACTACATATTATCTTATTAAAAATTGATTTCATCGCAATAATAATAACACACGCGTGCAATCCATGAATCTGTCAAATCAATTACTAAATAGTTGGTTATTTGTCCCAAGGTGTGTTATTATTGTACATATAGAATATGCTTCTCCATAAAACAGTTGAATCAAGTTGTTAAATAACCTGTTTATGCGAATTACACTTTTGATTCAAACATTTAAAAAAGTTTTACACATCTAAGAGCATAAGGGACTCATGCTTTAATGGTAAAAGGTGAAAGTAACATCGTTATTTAGTATGTGAAGATGCGAACAATCAGGGGCCGGTTGAGAAAGGGTGACTGCACTGCCCCTTGGAAAGGCGCTCTTCGCAGCTCCCCTAATCGACGAGCGAGCACCGGGGCCAGCCTCTGTTTACCCAATTCATAGGGAGGGAGAATCGATTTTTGAGCAGACAATTTCTTTTCTGCGAATGTACAATGAATACGTTTTCTTTGTCTAAGCAGAAATTCGCGTTTTCTTTTGTGCCGAAGTGCTTAGAGGAGAGATATTATTCTCCGTCGCTTCGGAACTTTTCTTGTATGTACTCAACTAAACAGCCCTGCGGGTTAACTTCTTTGTCAGCGATTTCGAGGGATTCATTTTTTTGGTGCGATTTTAATGCCGAGTAGCCGCACTTGTTTAATGTGCGATTCGAGACGTTTTCGGACCCCTTGGCTATGGACGTGTGACAAAAGACTTGAAAAAGTCCTGTTGGCAATCAAGGAGAGAATATGTGTTTTCATTGTCACCCTACCCCTGGCTGGATTATTAACGTGCTGTGCTTTTGCGATTTGGGTCGTGAGGATTAATTCATCTGGAGATCAGTTTAAATCGTTTGAAATGGTGATTAGGAGGTTACTTTAACAATGCGTTCATTGTTTTAGGGAAATAGTTGAGTTTAAAGTATTTTTTATCTTTAGTCGAGTTGATTGAGTTTGAAATATGGTTGTCTTTACGGTTTTTTGTGAATTATTTTGTAGTAAGAAAACCGGGTTTACTTCACTTACCTGTTTTGAATTATAATTGGTAATTTATGAAATAAATTGAGAAGGATAATATATTTAAAAATGATTGTTGCAATTTCTATTTGGTCTAATTTGAGAAATAAATTCCAGCATTGTTTAAAATTGCGATTCATTCATTTGATGTTCAAAGAAATATAGGAATATTGAATGAATTGTATAATGGGCAATATTTACATTGAAGGATTTTTTTTAATGTTTAAATTTAAGATATCAATTTCATGTTGCCAGGAATACATTTCAAAGTGTTTTGGAATGTTGAGATCTATCGAACCTAATTGTTTTTTTAATCAATTTTAGGTGTTTTATTCATACTGATTACTGAACTTTCATTCTTTTTATACTTTTGAAATAAACAATTAAACAAATAAACAAAGTAAATGTCAATAAAACCATAAATTTAGATAAAGATATTCTGAAACACTTTTGGGAGACCTTTTTGAGATAAAATTTTTGTGAGGTTCCTGAGTAAATATTAACTTTTAAATATGTGGTATTTTAGGCACTCTTTAAACTTTTCAAACAGTCAGGAAGAGCAAAAAAACTGGTTAATTTGCAAGTGTATAAAAATGTACACATTGTCGTGATGAGTGAACTAGGGAATTTTGAAGCCAAACTAGATTTTAACAATTTACTTTACAATTTAGAGGCCGAGAGAAAGTATAGTCCAGGGGTGATTCAGGTTTCACTAGATAAAGAAAGGGGTACTTACGAGGAAGCAGGGACGAACGTGCTTGATCACGTCTCGGCGGCCGGATTGCTATAATGTGCTGTTTTGGAAGTAGGGCTGGGGCTCACAAAAACTACTCCAAGGTATTGGCATAAGTACTTCTTTGTTTAATTATACAATTAGCAATTTTTCAGAAAATAACGCGTTTTTACAGTTCTCAAGAAGCCCGCTTCGCCACCGCGTCTCTCTCTTCGCTCACTCTTTCTCCTCGTGGGGATTCCCCGTTTTTTGCTTGTTTTTCTTCATTCCCATTGCCATCTCGTTGACGCTAAACTCTTCGTCACTCACTCACAGAGTCTGCGTGCTGGTGGTGTGCTGGGGCTCCATCAGTAGCATCAGCACATTCTTCCCCTACTTGGAGAAAAAAAAAAAGGGAAAAAAAAAAAAAACATACATGTTATGGTTAATGTACTATGTACCCCTACACCTCAGTCAGCTACTGCATACCCTGCATTCTTGGTCGCAAATTATAACTGTTTGCAGCCGGCTGTTGCCCTTTTAATTGAGATGTTTGCGACAGGTATGCCTTCCTGGCCGGTGCCTGTCGCAGCCTGTTAATATGTACAACGAAGGACCGAGCACAGGCATCATCTAAGGGAGCTATTGCATAGTTGACCTCCGATATTCTTTCGCTGACTTGGAAGGGACCAGTATATCGGGTTCCCATCTTCCCTTGGGAGCAAAGGTATACAATATCCCCTATTTGCAAGCGCCTGTCCCTTGACTTCTGCCGTTGCCTCTCATTCTGTTCCAACTGAGTCCTCTCCAGGGAGTTGTAAGCACACTTGTACAGCTGGTTCAGAGTTTGCAGGGATGAGTGTAAGAATGAGGCAGTGTCCAACTGAATCGGGGTTACTTCAGGGTCGAAAGTATCAAAGAATAGCGCCAAGTTCCTTCCAAAGTGTAGGATATTTGGAGTATAACCTGTGCCCGGGTGGATGGTCCCGTTGTAAATATTTTGATGAATTAACAGGGCGATGCTGATGTTTACGTCTTCCTCTCCAAGGGCAAGAATCGCGGTTTTTATCGCTGGGTTAACTCGCTCACTTTGCCCATTGCTGGCTGGGTGTTGAGAGGAGCTATGAGTTAGTTTTACGCCTAATGCTTTGCTGATTAGCTCGAATACTTCTGCCGTGAACTGCGTTCCGAGATCTGTTAGTATCTTCGTTGGCCGGCCATGATTTGATATGTAATTGATTAAGTGCTTAGTGATAGTTCTTGCCTGAATGTTTTTCAGTTGGTAAAGTACAAGGTGCTTTGAAAAATGATCCAGAACAGTGAGTACATGCCCATATTGTTTAACTGGGCCTAATATGTCCATGCTTATAAACTGTCCTGGCCTATCGGGTATGGGCACTGACTGTAACGGCACAGGAGCTGGTTTGGTACCTTTGAGCTCAATGCACTTTTTACAGGAAAGCACAAAATTCTTGGTATCCTCATAGCACCCCTTCCAAAAGTACCTTCTCTTGATGTGCTCGTAAGTTTTACTGATCCCCATGTGAGATACATGGCACATGTTTAGGGCCTTTGCTCTGAGGGTATGCGGGAGTACTATTCTTTTTTTGCCATTCCTTCTCCCATTATTAAACATTAAGAGTCCTGTGGATTGATCGATATAAAAATTCCTTGATTGAGTTATTGCTTTGTGAGATGGATCCAGCAACATTCCCTTCATTTCTACCACATGGGAGTCGTCCTGCTGTGCCTCCAACAACTCCTCTTTGGTTATTTCCCACTTTGATTGGGTTATGACTGCGTGGCTGTGTGCAATTCCCCCAGAGGTTTGGGCAGCTACTTCATGACCTGCCCCGGGGTTCCTTGAGATTTCATTTGATGAGCAAGGGTGTATGAAGGGCAGTATATGGTCATCTGGATCTGCATGTACTGCCTCTCTGTAATTATTGGGGTCCGGCATCCGCGAAAGGTAGTCCGCTAGTACATTAAATTTTCCGGGTATATATGTGCATGTGAAGGAGTATTCCGAGATGTCCAGCAGCCATCTTGTGATGATGTCAGCTGGAGATGTCGTTTTCCGATAGTGTAGGAGTGGCTTGCTATCGGTCAGTACTGTGAAGTGCGTGTTGAACAGGTAGTTCTTGAAGGCCTGGATACCGTTGTGAATCGCCATCAATTCTAACTTTATGGCCGGGTAGTTGCGCTCTGCTTGGGTCAAGGCTCTGCTAAAGTAGGATATTGCGGATAGCCTCCCCTCCCTCTCTTGGAGAAGCACAGCTGAGATAGCTGCAGTGCTTGCATCGGTGTTGAGCAAGAAGGGTTTTTTCCAGTCGGGCAGTGCAACGAATGGCTCAGTGAAGAAGATATCTTGCAGCTGTTGGAATGCATCCTGGTGTTCAGGTAGCCACCGGAACTTCACCTTTTTTTTTGTCAGCTGCACGAGAATGCTAGTCAGGTCAGCATATTTGGGGATAAGTGACCTGTAGAAGCCGCAAAGCCCCAAGAACTTCTTTACCTGGCGAGGATTAGTTGGTGGCTTGAACGAGACTATCTTGGATATGTTGGTCTGAATAGGTCTTATCATGTTATGTGCAATTTGGAAGCCTAAGTAATTGATACAGGTACTGTGGAACACACACTTGGTTGGAGACAGAGTAATGTTATATTTTATCAAAATATCCAGAACAGCTTCAAGTTTCTTCACCATGTCCTCAAAGCTAAGTGCACCTACAATGATGTCGTCTTGGTAAGCCTGGATTCCCACCACCTGTGAGTGCCTGAGCTCTTCAATGATGGTGTCTACTAGAGCTTGAAATATGCTTGCAGCTGTTTTCAAGCCAAACACTAGTCTTTTATTGGCAAATGTCCCAAAAGGTGTAGTAAAGGTGAGAATATTTTGTAGGTGTTCAGGTAGGCTGATTTGCCAATACGCATTTTTGAGGTCCAACACGGAATAGAACTCATATTTAGAAATATCATGAAGCATATTTTGGATCTTGGGTAGAGGGTATGTAGAGTGCTCAATGATAGTGTTAAGCAGGCGTAGGTCCAGGGCCATTCGATATTTCTGCGGATCATCTGGTCGGGCTGGGTCAGGCTTCTTCTTCACTAGCAGCATTGGACATGCCCATTCTGCTATATTCCTTTCTATGAGCCCAGCTTCTTCTAGCTCTTCCAATTCCGCCTTCACCTGGCCTCTTAATGCATGCGGGATGTCAAATGGCAGTGTGCGGATCGGATTCTGGGATCGAAACTGGAGCTGTGGTACAACACGATCTGTATGGCCTAAAGTTTTCAGAGATTTCGAGAAAGCAGCATACCTGGACATCAGTAAGGGAAGAAGAGTCTTTGCTTCCTCATGCGTTAGGTGTTGTAGTTCAAAGTCCTCAGGTTTGAGTTCTTCCTTTCGAAGCTGAAGTACTTCTTCTGTAGCCGTAATCAGATTGCACATGGGTGGATCAGTACGATCAGACTGGTGGTCATCCTCATCTCTGTCATTGTGAACCTCGAAATCACTAGCCACTTCACCCATTGATTGCCCCTTGTTTAAATGCTGACTGGTGTCTCCATTATTTCTCACTACTGTGATGAATCGATTATTTACTAACTCGTGGAGGGCAGTATGGACCTCGATGTCTTTGTGTTCCTTCGGTAAAAACAGTACCTCTAAGGTCCCTGCATGGCGCACTGATGGTACAACCAGCTCTATCTGAGTGTTACACCCTGGAGGTAGTACTACCTTATGAGTCAGAAAGGCTCTCATTACATCTGTGGTCATAGAGCAGGACAGTTCATCTTTCACCATCTCAGGGCTGACAAAGTAGGACAACCAGGCTCCCTGGGAAGTGGTTGCCCCCTGTGCATTGATATTAACATCATACTGGGATATAAAATCAAATCCCAGTATGCCATGAAAATACTGTGGTTGAAAGGATGCTATATACACAGGATGTTTATACGAAGTTTTTTCTATAGAGAAATTTATCTCTGCACAGGCTGAGAATTGCAGTTCGGAATTTATTGTTCTTATCCGGACCGACCTGGACAGAAACCGCACTTTTGTTTTCGAACGAATCTCTTCAAACGTTCTTTGAGCAATAAGGGTTATGGTACTCCCTGTATCTAACAGGAAGAACAGAGATAACTCTCCACACTTCACACGGATGACTGGAAGAGGTGCAGTGTCAAGTACATTAAATATTTCATGTGTTGTACTCTTCTTCGAAAAGGAGTTCAAAAATTTCCTTACGGATTGGGACGTCCCGTGCATTGGTGACTCCAACAACTCATTTGAATGCGATTGCTGTGGGGGTGGAAACGCATCATCACCTACATGCGCCTCCTCTGCTGGTTTAGCTGCCAGTCTTGATTGCCGTTGATTGAGCGTTGTTGATTGCCATATGAGGGGGAACCACTCCTTCCTTGAAACCGCCTCTGGTCACGTTGGGTTGGGTACTGATTGAAAATTGGTGATCGCACAGCAGGGTGGTTCAGGAGGGTTCTACACTCCGCCATGGTGTGCCCTCGTCTGTGGCAGAAGAGGCATGGGATTGACAGGTCTGGGCCTTCTGCCGCAGGACCAGAATCTCGTAGATGGTTACTCATTGCCGTATCTACCGTCTGAGCATGCGGGAGACTACTGGGTACCTGCTCCTGTCTCTGTCCAATCAACTGATGGAAAAGCTCACATTGAGCCATACTGTGGGTTTGCCGGCACAATGGGCATGACAGAACTTGCTGAGCGAGTTGGGTCACTAACTGTTCCATGACGTCTGTTGAGCTTGCAGTGACTGAGTGATTCATCACAGGTGGGGGTGGAGTTACTGCAGGTGTTACACTCAGGGAATGGGCCTGCATGAGCTCCAAATTTTGTTGAAGGGTGTTAATTGAATTCGCCTTTTCGACAAGGGCCTTGAAGTCGCTCAAAGGCTCGAGAGCAATCTTTTCCCTCAGGGAAGGATGAACTGCCGTGAGGAACTGTATTGACTTTATTTGGTCAATTGCTGCAGCACCCGTCGCAGCAGGGTATATCTGATGCGCCAGTGATTCGATTCTGTGGGCCAAACTCTTGACAGTTTCTCCAGGCTGCATACTGATGGCTTGGAATGCCAATTGGTTCGAGGTAGGATTATTTTCCTTAGCAAAGAATCCCACCAGAAGCTCACAAGCGTCCTTCAGCTTGGTTACCTGCTGGCAAGATGGGGAAGAGGCATACCAAGATTGTGCTGCTCCTCTCAGTTTACTCTTTAGAAACAGGAGTGCAACTGGTTCAGTCCATTTGTTGACATCCTGCATGTCCAGCACCTGCGAGGTGAACCATGCCACTTCGGCAGGGTTTCCATCGAATGGATTTAATTGTATGCTCATAGTGTTCTGAGCCATGTCGGCTGTTTTGGCAACCTTATTTCCTTTCTTTGTGGACACAACTCTATGTGTCTTTGCAACCCTACACGACCTTAATTTATACCTCATAAACATACAATAGTATAGCCCGAGTGTATTTATGTGTGAGTGTATCAATATATGCAGTAGACACGACTAAGGCGTATCAAGTAAAACCTGAACCATGCGTATCCTGGTCACGGCACCATGTGTCGTGATGAGTGAACTAGGGAATTTTGAAGCCAAACTAGATTTTAACAATTTACTTTACAATTTAGAGGCCGAGAGAAAGTATAGTCCAGGGGTGATTCAGGTTTCACTAGATAAAGAAAGGGGTACTTACGAGGAAGCAGGGACGAACGTGCTTGATCACGTCTCGGCGGCCGGATTGCTATAATGTGCTGTTTTGGAAGTAGGGCTGGGGCTCACAAAAACTACTCCAAGGTATTGGCATAAGTACTTCTTTGTTTAATTATACAATTAGCAATTTTTCAGAAAATAACGCGTTTTTACAGTTCTCAAGAAGCCCGCTTCGCCACCGCGTCTCTCTCTTCGCTCACTCTTTCTCCTCGTGGGGATTCCCCGTTTTTTGCTTGTTTTTCTTCATTCCCATTGCCATCTCGTTGACGCTAAACTCTTCGTCACTCACTCACAGAGTCTGCGTGCTGGTGGTGTGCTGGGGCTCCATCAGTAGCATCAGCACACACATCTTTTGAATTAAAAGACATGGACACCGATGACATTTCTGAATTTGCCTAAAATAAGTAAATGCCTTCTGGCTATAACTGCATTACTATAGACAACAGCTCAATTCATACTCTTGTTAGTTTTTATATAAGTTTTTATGCAGCAATGAAGTAAAGTTTAAGGTTTAAGATGAGAAGACATCTAGCTGTAGGCATATTTGATGTACGACCGTTTTCATGTAAAGAAATGTATATGTGACATTTTACTAATGCCTTTGAGATATCATCCATATTAGTTTAGAAAGGTTAGAAAGTCCTCCAGGAGAAATTTGAAAGGTCAGAAATAAGTTCACTCAAGGGAAATATAAATATTTCTTTATAGTTTAAAGATTTCATAATGTGAAGATATGAATTGGTCCAGTCGTAAGATTTTGAGAGTTAAAAAACCTGTGTGTATTTTTTAAGGTCATGGTCACGGTAGTACTAAAATAATGGGAGTAAAATTTGTTTTGAGAGAAAATGCGACATTTATGACATGTGATGAATAGATTACTTCGCAAGTGTTTATTTTAGCGTTTGTTTTCCCATAAAAGGACATTTTGACCTTTTATTCTTTAAACATTTGTATATACTATATCAATGTAGGTTATGTCACAAAATTTGTATTTATAGTTACCTTTCTTTATTTTGACAATTTTTAATTTTTAAATGGGAACTATTATATAGTTCAGCTTTGAAAGGTCTGTGGTTCAAATGTCCTTGTGTTTTTAACTAAAATATATACATATTTCCCATCAAACAAAAACTAGGATTAAAATAAATCTTTTACAAAATATTACAGTTAGCAAAAAAATGCCGATAAAGGATTGTGTCTGATGACAAAAATTTCAATCTACAAAAGAACCATGGTCAAGGTCATCCAGTCTAAAGTTTCAATAGCATTGGGAAAAGTACGAGTTGAAAATCATGATAAAGCGATTTTCCTATGTTCAGGTGATGCCGGATTTGAAGAAAATCGCATGCTATCCATTTAGAAGATAATAATCATTCATTCTAAATTCAAGCTGAGTCTCTAACAAAATCGCAGATAAGAATAGACGTTCCCCATAAAAAATGTCCTTGCCGCACTCCTTTTTTATTAAAGCAGCCATTGGTTCCCAAAATCCTTGATCTTTTTTACAGATCCTCGTATTTGTTATCCCAGTGGTCGATTTGGAAAAATAAGCCCGCAGCCCTGTTTGCCTAACTCATTGTCTCAAGAACTGTAACGGCCCCGCGACTCCTGTCGGTCTGCGAGAAATGGTTTTTTCATCCCTTTCTGGTCCCTTTTTTGTCGATTTCAGTCGCGATAACTAGGTTTAGATGGACAAAAAATTATAAGAGCTGCTAATCTTCTTGTGTCTCTTGAAATAACAGTAAGAATAACGATAGCCGTTACATCATGAAGAGGTTGGGTATTGGTTCACTTCAAATCCTTTTTAATGTGGATTTATTTTCTGTGGATGGGGATTCCTCTTTTTTATGAGCTTCGTAATTAATATTTCTCTCCGTGAAGTATTCGTTATATTTTAGGTACTACTTTTGTGTAATTACGCGTGTTCCAATTATAATTAATTAAGATAATTAGTGTATTTTGCGTCCCATTACTATTTTGAACAAAAACAAAAGATTTTAACTATTACAACTTAAATAATTAGGGAAATTTATCAAGCTGTTCTAAGCTGTTTATTTTACATTTTACTTCGATTTTATTCCTACCAAGTCATATGTATGAGTATAAAATTTAAATATTGAGTGATTCATGTTTTTGTTGTTGAATTATATTTTTATAATATTTAATGTTTATTAATTGCTACAATTAACACTTTGTGTATGTCTCCGTAAAGTTGTTTATGTATTTTTTTTCTGCAGTATCTACCGAAGAAGTGAAACTGTCTACAGGAGTAGGTTAATTATTTTATAATTGATATTATATATTGTTTCCCAATAAGATTCGTAGTAAATAAAAATCTCCCAAAAATGCCTTACCGCAACACATAAATTTTACTGCATTTTTACATTCAATATTATTGATAACACCATAACTGCTACACTATCAACCCTCATGACTAACCACGTTTCTATCTATCTGAACCTATATCCTATCAGGCCTGTGCGTGTTATCAAACAATATGCAATCGATTGTGCACTACGCACGCTAGATGCGCCATGTTCATTAAGATGTTTGTCACTGACAGTAGCATTGGGAGGAATATATGTACGTGGCTCAATAAGTAATCGTCGCTAGATATTCCGTGGCAAGACTGTTCAACTAATGACTATACCAATATCCGAACACGATTCACACTTCACTGTAGAGCTTACGTGTAGACCAATCATATTCATAGCGTTTAAGAGCTATTGCATCATCGGTTGTAAATGAGTTGATTTCTAAAAAAATATATTAAGAGTTATAAGGGTGATCCAAATTTTGTCAATGGTGAAATTGTAAGTTTGTAAAAGATATTTGTGTGGGTATCTGGCAAATATAGTTATAGAGATGGATACAAATGAATTCGGTAGTAACATTGCTACATGCTGTGTATATTGGAATGGTTAGAATGTATAATCTAGAACCATTTTATGAACACATTAAATTTAGTTTAGTATATTGTATAATCTCTTATTGAATTTGTTAAATCTCATTATATTTACCATTTCTATAAAACGAATTTTAAAAGCTTTCCAATCTCACGGAACCCTTGAGACACTTACCAATGATAATAATGCAGTGTTAATAAAAATGTAATTAGTAATGAAAATTACAGTCATTCTAACAGAACATTAAACGAAAGAAATAATTGCCTACATAAAAAAACTTCAACAATAAAATCTCAATAAACATGAATCAAATTGTACAGTAAATTTACAAGTTTTATACCGTTTTTACCATGAAATTCCACTACTAAAACATGTTTCAAAAAAGGAATGTATGCATTTTTAATATGCAATCCATTTAAAATCTTTCGATAATGTTTTCGATAATGTTGTGCAATGAAATGGTTAACATATATTTTAATAGTTAATCAAACAATTTTACTCATTATACCCTGCTTTTCTTTACATTTTACAACGGGCATTAACTGAATGGATTTTGTAAGTACCTAGTATTTGTTAGATATAGTTAATTCTGAAAAATGGTCTTGTGTAAATATGGTTTCAAAATTTTGCATAAAATTATCAGAAGAGTAATTCAAACAAAACATTAAAATTATTAAATAGAAAGTTATTATAATGCAAGAATACTCGATGATAACATTAATGATAATTAAATTTAATTTATGAGAGGATAAAGAAATAAGAAAATTATAAAAAGCAGTAAATTGAATTGTTTATCTCAAAATCTGTTACCTGTACCGTCAAAGGAGCGTAGAAAATTGCCTTTAGAAAATGCGCTGGAAATCGCTCATTATAAATAACGCGTCAAGTTCCAATAGCCTGTCATACCTTTGAGAGAGCCTTTGATTTATTAGCAGCTAAATATCCTGCTTCGCATAAAATGCAGTGCATCACAAACAAGCAAAAAGTAAAATATTAGAAAAACTGTTAAAAAACACTTTGGAGCGTGAATGAGTTAGATAAGGAGAATAATTTTATTGCTACTAACTTCAGATGACGAAGTAATGCATTATGTTTCCTTCGGTTTTAGCAACGAGGGTTCCATAACCGTTTTCCACACAAAGGCTTTGATGAAAATCTATGGTTAAATTTTGAATTATTTTGAGAGTGAAGCTGGAATTTGTTGCAAATTAAATTTTGCGGTTTAAATTTTCACTAGATGCACTTTCTGAGAATCGTTTTTTATATAACTATCAGCGAATATTCGTAGTTCCTAATAATAAACTATGTCCAATATTGTTTCCTATAAAAATTATGAGTTTTAACGTGTAATAAATTTGTAAATGGAGCATACTATTCAATGTTCTTCAGTTTAATATACTACATAAGTTGTAGGGTGATGGACTTTTATTTATAAAATTTATCGATGCATATTTTTATTTTAAATATAAAAAGAAATAAATGTGTGAATATTTTTTACTGACAATTGACATGTGATATTATTAACTATTTGACAAAATGGTATTTTTCAAGTAGAGATAAAATAGTAAATGGTAACTAGGGAAATAAATGGTTAAATATTGTTTTATTTTTAGATAATATTCTATTTATTTTCTGTGAGTGTAGATACATGAAAAAATATTTTTAATTAATTATAATTAATTACAAATACTTTTTCATAATTATTACTTTTATAATGAGCTTCCTACATATTTAATGCATAGGCATGCAGTTCAACTTTTTTAAAACTATTTTAGGTGAAATTTTTTTGTTTTAAAATGAAAAAAAAAACCCAGCATGTTAAAAGATTGACCAACTTTGCTAATTGAAACTAATTCGTAGTTTTTGGTAAATAAATTAAATAAAACCTGAATTTATTTACTAAGGAATCAAAATGCAAAATGTAGAGAAAACTATAGTTACAAGTTTACGAATATCTCTAAAGTGAACTTTAAATGCCTTCGTAATTATTTTCAAATTCAAAATTAAGCTGTGAAAAAAATCTCGCTTTCAGCCGTGTCAAAGTAATCTGGTTTCTCTAAAACTCACAGCAAGTTATGCATTGTATCCAGGTCAGAGCACACCCCCAGTTTAAAACCCCACAGCTATATAAACCAGATGCTCCCTTTGATATTTTAAGCACGACTTTAAATGCAAGCAGATAACTGCATTACTATCAGCACTAAACTATAATCATAAATTCGAAAATAATTCTAACAAATGATATTTTATTCTCTCTTAAACATTGTGGCATAGGTACGACAATGAAAATAAACGACCGGCGGAATTCGGGAATTGCACTTTTGTTACCTAGAACATTTTCCTTCCTCTCTTTTTAGAGCTTTAAAGAAGTGATGGAATTGTCCCTCGAGATATTTACGGTGCATTTCCTCAAGTTTAAGCATCCTGGGTAACGGTTCTATTGCTAATAAATCTTTCGCTCGTATGCGTGTGGAGATACTGATAACTGACATCACACGTGCAGCCATTGGCCTGTTTTCAGGCTAGCCGAGAAGCAGGTAAATTGGACAGGAGATGTTATCTGAGCATTCATTCATTCTAATTATTCAGATGCCCGCGAATTGAATTTTTTCGTATGCAAAACACGTAATAGACTTGGAGGGAGAAAGTGTTGGGAATTACTAGGTTGTGGGAGACAAGGCATTTGTAGCCTTGATTTGTTTTGGGTGTTTTTGTGCTTCGTTAAGCTAGTGTAAGTGTTGAGTGTTGTGATGCTTTTCTCCGCGGAGGTCAAACTAATTAATGGTCACTAATGAGTATTCAGGTGCAATGTATTTAAACTAATTTTTTATATTATTTAAAAAATTTTAAATAGCAAAGCTTTAGTTCTAATGCATATATTTACATAAGTTAGCCGAGGAGAAAAATCTTTATGTCGTTTTTTATGTTTATTGATGTTGCAATGCTTGTTATTAAATGTAATTTCTGGTATTTTGCAATTATTTAAGTTGAAATTATTGAAAGGGGAATATTATTTTTAAACTTAAGTGAATTTAATAACAGGTGCTTATATTAAATCTTTTCTATTTTAATCTTGGTGTGCAAATATTTCAAAATACTAAAGTTCATTAAAACAAATAAATTTAATTCGTTCCATGAGAGAGTTTTCCATGATTAAATGATTAAAAACGACAAATCAATGCACTCTAAAAAACAATGTTGTAATAATATTAACAAATTTTATTTTGCTCTACAGGAAAAACAAACATTGGGACTGAATCTACTAAAATATATAAGAACTTCACATTTTAGAAATTCAAACATTCTTTTATAGCAAATGACCAAAAAGTATTTCTACCTATTCAATTGAAGTAAAATTGAAGCATAGAAAAAGGATGACGCTATTGTAAAATATGTTAACCAAATAAATTCTTAGAAAATACATTAAAAAAGTAAGTTTTATTTCATACATTCCAAAGAAAATCCCTACACTGAATTTTATATTAAGGTGACTGTTATAAAAGTAATTCTTATTATAAGAAAATCAAATTCCTATGAAATTGAATTTGAAGTACATAACTTGTTTTTGGTCAAATTAATAGCTGTACAAATTGGTTGATTCAAAACACAATTAGTTTTGTTCTTAGAAAATTGAGATAGTTAGTAATTGAATTAATACATAAAAACCCAGACAGTAAATAAAGCCAAATTTTTAATGCATAGAATTATCATTTCTAAATACTGGCTAAATACTTCTAAACGCAATCACATAGTTTATCTACAAAAAAGAAACCAAAATAGATCCTTTTGAAGAAGAGCAATTTAATTACAAAAATTACGCAGAATAATCACATCACTCATTTTGTGTACGATTATAAATACTACTCCACTGCCTGAAAGGAACGTTACCCAAGGCTGAAAGCAAAACATTTCTTTAGAGAAGTAATTTTGAAAGAGAAATAAATTAATAGTGTCAAAAAGAAATTACTATTCTAAGACTTTAACCCTAAAAAATATGTTCACGTTAAACTGTTTTTTTGTCTGGAAATGTTTTTTAGCAGTGAAGTTTTTTCTTCATGAAGCATAATCTTAAAAACGCAATTAAAGTTTCCAAACAACAAATTCTATTTAGCTTTAGCGATTAAAGTTTCTGAGAAGAAAATGGTTTTAATCTATTAAACAAACTCTAAATTCCTTAAATAAAATATTTTCAAGCTGAATATGCTACAAAAGCCTTTTATTGTGAACACCAGGATCTTGAACAATTAAATTCATTTAGGAATTTCCTAGTATGTTTTTTTGCGGAAGAAACATGTTTTTGAAATGAAAATGAAACTTTATTTTGATTTCAATCACTTGACTTTTGTTGGGTCAAGTATTTTTTTTAAAAGCTTATTTTTAAAATGAATTTATTTGGATATTTTATTACTAAAATACGATAAATATTCTTTAATCATTCTGCTACGATTACTCAAACACGAAATGAATTATTCCATTCCACATCTTTTGTCAATAAAAGTGATTAATATCTTTGTCGATTCTTAGACGCAAGTTTCTTCCAATGAATCTATGAGATGCCTACGCAATGGCTATTCCATAAGGAAACTCATAGGGAGTCGACAGTATATCATGTCGGTGTCGTATCATGTCCGTAACACAAGGGAAATATTTGTTATAAATGTGGTTAGATAAAGACACACAATGCTGCATCATTAATATTTGGCTCAGATGTATGGCATAAGTTTGTTAACCTAATACATCTTGTGTATTTGCAATTGATGGAGCGTAATCTTGAAAACCGTGGGATTTTTAAGTAGTTTTTGTATGCTATTTTTGGGCTAAATAAAAAAGCGTTTTAATTTAATCTTGTTATAGTTTTAATTATTATTTAAACTTGTTTCATACTCATATTTTTTTTTGAGAAAAGTATTTTGAAATTTACAGTTTAAATAATTTAAAACAACTAACGAGGAAGAGTATAGAAATTTTATTTATAACAAATAAGCAATTGATTTTAGAAATTCCTGCGAAACCAACTTTTAATGTGTTTACCCAATTTTTCACAATGAATTTTTTATTTTTAAGAAAAAAAATTATCAGCCCAAATCTTTGTTAACTGTTTTCATTAAATAAAAGTTATTCTTTTATGACATAACCCTCCAAACTTTTAACTTTTAATGCAGTACCTTTTAAGACCACATCACAAGTTAAAAACTTATATCTCAATACCTTTAAAGAAAAATCACTCGTTAGAAAAATAAATCCCATTTAAAGGTTTGAAAGCTAAGTAGAGTTTTTAAAACCTCAGAGAGAAAACTACGCTTTAAAGACCACATTTATGAAACATTAGATTTGGCACTTTTTCACATACAAAATACTTAATGGTCGAATTTTCGTTTTAATTTTCCAACAAAATCATAATTTTTGGCTCTAGCAGATTTTTGCCATGTATCGATATTATCAAAGCTACCCTTTTCAGTAACTATCCGAAATAAAACCATCTTAAAATAACAATCTCCTCTCTACGTATATTTGAACATTAAGCATAGGAAAGGAAATGCCCATCTCAATATCTCTCTTTAAAATAGTAACATTCGTTGCCTTTACAATAACTTGACATCTCTTCAACGAATAGTCGCTCCAAATCTTCGACTCCACGGCATCTCGACCATTACTGACCACGGTTAATTATCACCACCCCACCTCCATCACCCAAGACAAAAACCGAGAGAATCCAGCGAACACCACCAAACAAATCTCAATTCCCCTGAAATATGAACCCGCCCAAGTCTCCCATCATAAATCCCAACTCGGACCAAAAACCCAGCCGCAGATAGATCCCTATGAGAAAGCACGGCGGCCAGCTCGTTTCTCCTGATCACAGAAACAGACGAGCTTTTAAAACAGCCCACAGATAAATCCAGGCCGATTGGGCGCCTCATTGGACACAATGGAGGCGACCATGCATCAAGCGGCTAGAAATGGATTCCACATTTCAGCCCGAATGGCTCTCTGGGTGAGAAAAGGACGTGGGCTTGACCACCATCCTTCTCGACCGGGTTGCGGACTCCCTGGGGACTGTGGCCTAATCCGTGATCAAGGGAGCTTGCCACCGGCTATAATTCCTCTTTACGATGTGCGGAGAGGGTTTTTGGCTCCTGCATGCAGATCTGGGTATTTATTCGTGGTTGTTAGCGGAACTGCCCTTTTACTCGTGCTTAATGGGGATCGAGTTGGGTTTTTTTCATTAGTTGTTGCGGGAGATGGTTTATGACTACATATGGTTGGGCTTGTAGGGGATTAAGTGGATTGACGGGTTTTGTAACCCTAACAGTTGGGTTTCTTTATGTAATAATTTGCGATTCATATACGTGTTATTTTGATTGGGATTTCTTGTCAACGAAGTGTGTGTGTAAAAGTTTAATTCATATTTTTAATTGTTCAGAAGCATTTTGTGGTACACGCGATGGTTTCAAGTACCTATATATGCAAGTATTTACTGGAAAGGACTCTAAAATATGAAATCTAAGCTTGTTTATTTGAAAAAAAGTATGTTTGATATATTAGGACTTTAATTCTTCCAACGTAACGACACAACTATACTTTTTACACATGCATCGATTTCACTGAAACTAGATATTCTATAGACTGAAATATTTTATTTTTAATTTTTCCTTCATTAATATGGTATACCTTTTATTTACACAAAATATATTTATCAACTCTGCTGCAATTTTTCCTGGTATTCGACTATTTTAACATCACCACAACCGACAGAATGTTTTTGTAAAAGTTAAGTCATTAAATTTATTTAACATGCAACCTGAAGTCGGGATGTGTACATGGCAATAATTTTTTTTCATTAGAACATCACAATGTATTAACAAGTTTAGATATCCTGTCTTTTTCAACCCGATAATATCGAGAACTCAGAATTCGTGAGCGCGGTCCTTTCGTGCTTGTCTAGAGCGAAATCGAATGCATATCCAATTGACGATAGCAGTGAATCGTTTTCCGAAAAGCAATGCAACTGCTCGGCTGACAGATAGCCCGGCAATCTGTATCGAGTCCCCCTTTATCCTTCACTGTAATTTCACTAATGCGTTTTGATCTCCGTTATTAAACGCACGAGAGGTGGCTTCGCGGGATCAATGAAATGCCGATCTTCAGCCAATATGAGCCCGCAACTGCGCAGCCAAATATTTGGCCAATCGCTCGACCACTGCATTTGCATTGTGTGCCAAGCTTTCTGCTCTGTTTGAAGAGCCATCGATACAAACCCACTGCGAACACAAACGCCCGTTACATGTAACGATAGCGGATCCTGACCGATGTTTAAAGGAATCGGCTTAATTGGAAAAGCTTAATCAGCCGGCTAATCAGCATAAGGACGGTCGTCAAAACGCTTGCCGACCTTCCTTTCGGCGCTGCCGTGCATTACAATAAGGATGGATAAGGAGCGATGGCTCGGTGCTTAATGAGCGGATGAAATAAAATATTTGCTCCGGGTCGGACGGTTTGGCGTCTCTTTCCGTGTTTGAGCAGTTGCGTGGAATTTCAGTTGAGTAATTAAGTGGGGGAAGGGCATAATTAAACGGATTTAAAGGACTGTTTGAGGTTGATAGAAATCCCATTGGGAAGGAATCTACTGGGATCAAGAAAAAGAATTTCAGAGGTTCAGAAAACCTCTGGTAGATTCATTCTAGAAACCACACACACTGTAAATCTCAATTAACAGAATACTCCCCCCCCCATAAAATCTTCTAAAAAATTAACTATTTATTATTGGAGAGGTTTTCTTTGGAAGCATGATTTTTCGGGTATACCTATATTTTGAAAGATGCGTATGGGTTTATTTCAGAATAGTTGCGTATGTGTATTTACTGGTTAATTTTTCCTTTAGTTTTCTTATTTAAAATTGTCTTTCAGTAAATCTATTTAAATGTTTACTTCACATTGTGATTGCTATGAGTCATGCTTGCTGTGTTAGCAACGTCTTACTAATTCTTTTTGTAATTTCATTTAAATATTTGTTTCATTGTCTTTTGTTATGCGTTATACCACCCTTGTCAGCGGGCCTCGGCCTGAGACAAAAAAAAATTCTTCTTCATTCTAGAAACCAAACAGAATATTTTATTTATTCCTCTACTAATATGAGATCATGCAAACACTATAAAAATTAAATCGAAAGGGAAACAAGAGAAAAATCAGGCTTGAGCGATCAAAGACTAACAAGATTAAACTATCTATAAAGGACTAAAATACATATATTAATTCAGCCTAAATACAGAAAAAAAGAGAAATTCCGACTATAAAAAAATATGCTTCGCTGAATAATTTGAAAGTAAAATTTTAAAAAAAAGTTCTGGAAAGTTTGACTTGCTTGGACTACTTGGAAATTGAACAATGCATAGTTAACTAAGATTAACAGTAGACACATAATTTTAAATACCCACAAGAATAAATTAATACATTTTATGTCAGTAAAATATACTTAGGAATTAACATGATAAAAGGATTTAAAAAATTATATTTAATATAATTTAATTTATAATCTTTAAATAAAGCTTCTATTAAATTTTACAAAATACTAATGAAAAACAGCAATTACCATTAAAGACGAATGCAGTTTTAGATAATATACGAGTACTTCTCGGGGAAATGTAATACTATGTAAGAATTATAAATTTATTTCAAACTAATATAAATGGTGGAGCATTACCCTTAAAATCTCCCCTAGGACCGAATTCATTAAACACAGCCCAATCGAACAACATATTTGTAGAACATTACCGCTTTACAACCGTAATTACACCCTTTACGATCCCAAGTTCTCAAACTGCAAATAATTATAAACGGGACTAAACGAATTTACGTGCAGCTCAATAACGAGACATTGCCTAAAAGACCAATAACTCTCCATTTTATTTCACTTTTGCGATGGCCAATGATACCATCCCATAGACGGGGCCCAAATCCCTCATTACCTGTCTATCCCGTGATGGTGAGATATTGTCCAGGATTTGGCCCATGGCTCCCGGAAACATATTTTAAGTCTTAGAAAGCCATAAAAAATGAAGACGCGATCTATCTAATGAATAAAATGATCCACAAATCTTAAGTACCATCCAAGAGCCATCGTTTATGTCTTAAAGCGCTCATTGAACCTCCGTTATTACCTTCTCATCGATCATCTCCTATTTTTGGATGAAGGGTCCGATATTATCAGTTCTCCACCAGGAAATGTAATCTCTAGACATACTTCATCACAGGGGATCCCTTCATTATAATGTTTACAACAAATGATTAACTCACGCATTAAGTTATCAGCGAAAATTGCTTGTCCGAATTTGAATTTGCATCCAGTGTCCCTAATTGTAGCGTGCTCCACATTTTTGCCAAGCGTCTAATCATAGGAAGAAAGTTGCTTCTTTGTTACCGGGATGTCGGCGCCGATATGGGAAAATTAAAAAGGCTTTTATTTCCGGTTCAGGTTTCTTGGATCGATTACCTGCATTACCTTTTATCGGATAAAGTTTGGGCTTATTTTTGTTGTCGAACACGGGTTTTAATTGATTGACTAAAATATAAGAGTTGGATATTGAAACACGAAGTCTTCTTTCAAGTGCACTCGCTGATGTAAAAATAATGAGGATCGATTTGATCGTGAAATTTATAATTGGAATCGATTTTCGCGTTGTTTCGAATATCTGCTGCTGGAAAATTGCCGAGGTGAATTTCGATAACTATGAATTTGATAGTTATGTAATTTTGAAAAATGCATTTGGAATCGAGTTAGGTAAAATTACAAAATGAGTATTGGAACGGGAAAAACTGGTACAATCAATGCAACGCAACTGTATATATTTGAAAGTTTCATTTGCATTTGTGAATTATGTATTTTTTACAAAATGTATAATGTTAAAACATTTCTTTTCCGAATCAACAATATGTAACTTAGGATATCTGATTCCATTTCAATAGTGAAAAAGTTATCAAGATTTCTTTTGTTGTTGTATTACTGTGCATTGTCCTTTGTGTCTTTAAATTTGACTTTAATACATAAAAGATAAATAATTATTTGTCTAAATTTTTTCATTTACTCATTGAACGAATTATTGCTAAAATTTTCATCATTAGCTATTTTGAAAGATAAATTACATTATTACCGAAGTTAAGAAACAATATTCGAAAACACAGTATCTGCAATTACCTTATAAAATTTATTATATAAAATATAGTTCTAGGCACCATTAAAACGAATTACATATTTAAACTAATTTAAATTATTTTTACATTTGCTTTTTGCACACCAAGGTATTTAAAAATCATTACTTTAGAAACACATTGAGGTTTAAAATGTTGAATTCGGATTTATTTAAAAAGGTTATAGAAGAATCTATGTTTTATTTGATTTTCAGGTTTAAAAATTTATCATTTATTAAGCAGATTTATTTTTCATCTCATCATGCTCATCTAAACCTTAAGAGTTAGGTTAGCGATTTATCTTTAGTACCTAAAAACAATGTAGTTCTTGGAGGTATTCATGGGTATCAAAAATTGGAAACCTATTCAAATTCACTCAAAGCCATGGGAAGCAAAGCTATAATCACTTCTTGAGCAATCAGCAGCTTTAAAACTATACCGTTGTTTTCCTAACAGCAAGACTCCAAAAAGTGCTAAAACAGCACGAACACCTTTTTCCATTAATTTAACCAAAGACTGAATTCTTTTCTTACCTCTCTTCAAATTTGGCTTCTACAAGAGTAATCTTCCCCAGAAATAAGTGCGCTTCCCGTTTTTTTATGCGTTAATGATTATAGGAACGGTTCTAAATTAACGGGGAATGAAAGAATGTGCATTTCTTTAGTGTTTGTAGCGAACTACAGCAGCTGGGAGACAAAAGAAAATATACGTTGTCTTTCCCGAAATGGATATTTGGCCATTTTTTTCGTCCCAGAATTCGGTGCATTAGCTTAAATACGATTTGAGAGCACCACTTCTCGAAGAATAAAATTTTTCGAAGTTTCTTTCAATGTGGGACAAAAGAGAAATACGTTGAAATTCACCACATGTCTAGTTATGAGCTCAGATTCAGTTACATGGTTGAGTTGAGCCTGCCTTTTTTGTTATTTGTTTTGACATGGAATCGCGTGGTGTTGAGTTGCAACTGGTTGTTTGACAAAAAGGTATTTGTGATCATGTATAACATAAATAAGATTCTTTGGATTCCTTGGCATATGAGACGGACAGGGAGTGTATACTGGAAATGGATATAGTGAAATTTTATAAAACATTGCGTTTCCCGGTATTGGTATTTTGGGTCAACTGGCATTTTCAATATGTTATCGTGGGAATCGTAACTTATTTAAATCTGTTGATTTGGAAAGCTGCAGTCTTCCCCTGAGTCGTCCAAAATATAACCATAGCCCGTTTTTATAGTTAAAGTATTTATTAAATTAGTCTATTTATTTGAAAAGCTTTATATTTTATCAAGTTGAAAGTTAAAAAAATGTTCATTCTTATGGTGAGGGTTTGAAATTCATAGATTTATTCTACTACTATTAAATAATAATTCTGTTGAGCCATGCATAGTAATCTAGTTTTCTCATTCGGTTTAGGTAGTTTTTAAATGAATTACAGTTGGCTTAAAAATCAATTCCTATATACAGAGGATATAAAGGGAGACACATTCTTTTGCACATTCTTACCCCGGTTTTAAACCTCTTTATGTATTTTTTTTATGGTAGCGGCTTAAGAGACTATAATGACTATAATATTTCTAGATATTTTACACACTCAAAATTTATTGAATTTAATTTCTATTTAATAAAAACAATGTATATAAGTCAAAAAGTTAAATAAATTGAAATACTTTTAAAACAAATTCAGAATAAAAAATTTTCAGGGATAGAATGAATAGTATTACACCTAGACATTTTTTGTTCTGTTGAGCCCGATTTCCTAATTGCTCGTATATCCACACATATTTAAATTTCACACCCTTTGACCGCAAGTAAAATATGGAAAATGAACGTAGCTAATGTGCAGATAAAATAAGAAAACTGTAATAAATGAAAAAGAAATACTTAAGATATCTTTCCAATTGCTTCACTAAATGCATTTATTCACAAATTACTTAAAACAAATAACTTCTCGTTTGTATTGTGTAACTCTCTTTTTGTATGCAATTTTTAAAGTTTATCAAAACATTTAATTTGTATCTGTTTAAAAATGTTAAATAACTACTTCTGTACATTTTAATGAGTCTGAATTACATAATATTTATGATAAATTTAAATAAATTTAGTTTTAAATAATTATGCTGTGTTTAGGTAGCTTAAATACACATATTTTCAATTGGCTTGGCAGAATAGCTCCATATTCTAATTTTGGAGAGTAATTACCAATTCAACGTATATGTTCCCAAATGGGAACATCGGCGTTTGGGGTATAGATTTTGAGGGGATTTTTATAACAAGTAAAAATTCAAGCTATTTTTTATTTTCTTTAATTTTTTGGACCTTTTGTGTCTCAAAGGATCTAAGCAGGTTAATTATGATGTTTTAAATTTCTAAATCGATAATTTTATTTTTTTTTACCAGATTTATGGAGGAATAAATGCGAAATCTTTATAACAGATTCCTACTTTTATATATTTTTCTAACTCCCTGACCGATTAATTCTCAGTAATTATTATTAGGGGTTATGCAAAGGGCATATTTGGAGTACTTCTGGGGGTTTGGGTACTTATTTTGTTCAAGTGCTCTTTTTTACATAAAATTTTAGGTATAAATTTGAAGAATTTT
This sequence comes from Tetragnatha montana, assembly GCA_963680715.1. Taxonomy (NCBI): domain Eukaryota; kingdom Metazoa; phylum Arthropoda; class Arachnida; order Araneae; family Tetragnathidae; genus Tetragnatha; species Tetragnatha montana. The sequence goes on from OY796684.1 coordinate 25,970,192, forward strand.
GAAAATAATGAAAAGTGTGTGCATCTAAAAACACTCTTCTAACCTAACGTAAGTTGCATGTAAAGAGATATGTTGTTTAGTTTGGAATCTTTCATGAGAAACGCAGCTTTAACAAATCAATGGAGATAGTTATGATTATCACTTTTGAAAGCTAATTAAATTTGAATGCAATTCATGGATTTTATGCTAGATATCCGGATAGAACAATAATTAAAACTAATTTTTCACGCAGAAAGATAACTGTTAAGCTATGAAACGCATGGGAACATTCTTTCGTATTTTTTATACCTTAAAATAACCCATTGTGCATTAAAAATGTACGGAAAAGTGTCACGCATGTAATAAATATGTAAATTTTTTCTTATGAAAATCTATAAAATTTTACCCAATCGTCCAACCATGGGAATTAAATATGAAGAAACAGTCCAATATCATAAAAATGTTCAAAATTATTGAGTAGAAACCTATTTCAGTAGTTTTACTTGAATTAATTTTGAAATATATGCCTTTTGGAAATCCCCCTAAAAACTTCACTCCAAACGCCGATGTTCCCAAATGGGAACATCCTCAAAATCCTACTTAGGATTTTTTTTCTGCCAAAAAATGTCAAGATTGGTTTTAGTAATGATGAAACAAGCCATTTAAGCCAAAAATCTGAACCTTTAATTTGAAATTTGAATTGCGGCGTTTAAAAGGTTAAAATGTCACTAAAAGCATGCTTGCTTTAATCTGTTCCTAGAAAAAGAAAATGACTAGTTCCGTATATGAGTTTCAATCAAAAAAAGAATGTAAACCATTTTGGGTGGATCAGTTGGGGTATTGCCAAGCAATTAAAGAGTACCTCTCATTTTCTTACGAAATTCTACCTGGTTAAAAAATAGATTTTTCAGGGAAAGTAGATTTTTTATTACCATGTCACATTAAATGTTGGAACTATAAAGAATTCTTCTCATTCGTTAATATATTTATTCCATTTATCAAAAGTGAAGAGAAGAAAATATAGTTTAATTACTACTTTCACCACTGTGTTTATTGAAAAATTTCTTTTTATTACGGAAAATATTTTTCTTGGTTAATTTTATGCAACGCATAGTAATTAGAGGTAGCCATTTAATGTGTCCTAATACATGAATTAATGTTTAATATAACGACCACTTTGACCAAGAATAAGTCTAAGAAACATATTAGAGTAATGCAATTTTAAATTTCGTAATAAGAAGATACAGGTAATATAGATACACATTTAAGACATTTTTTACCATTGGAACATGAGTGAAGATAAATATCATAAATTAAGATAACTATTTTAGTTAAACGTGATTTAAATTTATTGTAAACTATTACATAAAATGTAGAGATAAAAATTAATTATGACAAATACGAATGCAACGAGGAAACAAATTGCTCGGATACTTAAAATTTTATATGACACAGAATAAAAAGGAAAAAATTCAATTCCTTCTGTTTATGGACTGTATTTATTTAACATAATTGATTTTAGTTGCGATTGAAATGTTGGAAAGCAAAAAAAAAAATTAAAAAACATATTTGACATAAGTGAAGGAAAATGCAATAGATTCATTAAATAATAAAATTATTTCATTTGAACTCTTTTTAATTAAATAAGACGGTACATTTTCCAATGAATAAATGCTAGTAATTTTGCACGCTTAAAAAATGATTTTAATATAGAAACTCATTAAATTTATCTTGAAGTTAATTTCTTTCAAAGCTTTTACAACTGAACAAATATTATTCACTTATTAGACTTAAAAATTTCGAAACTGATAAGTCGTTTAGGTTTGAAAAATTTTGTAAGCCCTTGTAAGATTTTTAAACACGAAATGAAACGAAGATCTGTGTCCAATTCAGTCATTTACAACCATATATTATTCAAATCAATAACCCCTATCTTACAAATATTGCTTCATTTCTATATACATTTTTAACTTTTCTAAGTCATCTAGTTAATTGTAAGTTTTCCACATTTAGACATATCGAACCACAAAATCCATAAAAACGCAACAAACCATTTCCGTTATGCATTGGTGATAGTTAAACAAAAACCAAACGAATGTTCTTAAGCCGCTTATAATGACTTTTAGAAATCTTTCACATTAAACGTTCCCTAGCAAGACGTGTACAATGGCCTTCATCTTTTGTTGCAACAAAGCAAAGGCCTTAAAAGTTTCTCCAAGTGACTAGTTTGAAAGCTATTTTCATTACTGGAAGGTCGCAGTGGCCGTTTGTGAGAGTGAAAACTGATAAAAAATATTCCCGTCTGATGGAAAACAGAAAGAACCACGCACTTACGTCAGACATAAAGATAGAGAGAAAAACCTTTAATAGATTTATCGATCTGAATCTGCAGTCCTAAACATCATAAGTATTGGAAGAATACATAATGAGCATGCACGAAAATGTTTCTTAACTACGTTTTTAAATTAGAGAAGGGAAACGCAGTAATACGTTGTGTGGTTATTTGATGATGAATAAAAAATCGTGTTTTGTCTTATCTATTCCGTTCTAGTAGTACATCGATCACTGTATGAGATAATGAAACAAAACGAATACTGTACAGTACAGACAAGGTTGTATCATCATTGAAAGAGGTATCTAGGTAATGAATGGAAAGTAAAGCAGACGAGAGTTGAAAGTCCTCCAAAATCTGAGACCTAAATGGAAAAAATGACATTTGAAAGATAAACAAATACGTGAATAAATAAAACTCGAGTGGAACAGGTTTCTTATACAGTAATGGAAAGATGTCTTGCGTTTCTTCCAGAAATAATGATGACATAAATGATTTACTTCCTGTGATCTATTCGAAATTGATGTGTTTTCATAGCTGTGAATACTACTTGTTTTGCCTGTAAGGAAAAACAAACAGCACAATGATTAATTTTGAGACATATCTACTAGAATTTATTTTTTTGGCCTATAAAAGGGTAAGAACATTCAGTGCTTGATTTGGGCTAAATCTAATAGGTGCTAAGTAAATTTTTCTTTTACTTGGTTGGAATTCACCAGAGCTCTCATAAGTAATGCGCTTGGTCCTCTTCAGCATCTATATTATATATGCTAGTTTTATGGATTATTTTTTTTTATTCTTCAAGAGATAAATTTATTCATTTTAGTTGCATCTATAATACATGGAATCAATATACTATATTTACATTCTGAGTAGTTAGAAGTAACGTGATAATCGTTCAAAATTGTAAATTAGTACTTTTCAAGACACAGCGTTTTGCAATAATGCTACTTGTTTTACTAGGAATTAAGTCCTAACTATAACTACTACAATTTAACTGAAAATTAAGGAAAGTTCAGAAGATGTTTCAAATAATCAAATCATGTTTGGATGTAAAATTATAATATTTCAAGATCCCTACTCTTTACACTTTATAACATACAAGTACATAGGATCTTTCCATAAAATAATAAATTTATTTTGACAAGTTAAAAAATTCTCAAACATTAAAGAAGCTTAGTAAGCTTCATGACTATATTACGTTGAGAAGTCTTTCACACATCATCAGCTGCATATAAACTTGGTCATTAAATGGAAATGAACTTTTAAAAATGCTTAACCCATACTTCTCCTCACACTTTAAAGCCAATGACATAATTGATTCTAAGATGAAAACCTTTCATTATTAAGAGTTAATATGTATCACGCATTATGTTCATATTTGCCGGATAAAGGTGAAAGAGTTGACAGTGTTGACCTTCTTAGTCCTTTCCTCTCATTAATTCCTTTAGGTTCAATTATGGAAGGTCATTAAAATTTCTGAGCTGACTCAAAGTACATCTAATTCTCATGTTTCTCTTCGCTTGGATTATATGAACGAATTTAGTTCAGTGTAATAGGCTTAAGTCATAAACGGATATTTTCTTTAGCTGGGATTTTCAAGTTTGAGAATTTAAACAGGGTTTCTGATTAAAACTAGGTTAATCATTTACGAGAAAATTAATGAGAAACAGGTTCAACATGACATAAAATCGAAAATGTTGGAATTTGTTACCCCCCATTTAGAGTCTAAAGCTTACATCTTTGTTTGGCTAGTCGTTTTAAGGTTGCGTTGTATTTTCTAGTAATTTTTCCTGACTGAATCTGTTGACGACTGAATTTGTTTTCGTAATTTAAGATTGAGGAAATTTGAAAATCTAAATTTCTGGGAATCGTAATTATATAAACAGTTTGTCAACTTAACATTAGGGTACATAAACTAAACTAGTAATAAATATAAAATATTTCTATTAAATTTTTTACTATGTTAAAGGATTTATTTGTGTTTTTAAGTTTTAAAATTTTAAAGGGTAAAATAGAAAAAAAATATTTTATGTAAGTTATCGGAAATTCTAATAAGTAATTTTTGGTAAATTTCTAGAAAAGTTTTGTAAATCCTTACGATCAAAAAGCTAAACTAGCTTATTACTTTCATTTATAGGAAGTATAAAAGAAGTATTAAAGTTTATACTCAATTTATTTTAATGAATTTCCATTAAACTACATTTTAACAACCAAAAATATATAGAAAAATTATTTTTGATTGAATGTTACTGAGGTAAAAATATGTCTTGCACATCAAGTACCTAATTTTAAAAACTTAAAAAATTTCTTCGCATCCGGTATATCTTTTGAAAAATTAATTCTTATTTCTTAAAATATTAAATCTAACATGAAGAAGATATTTTACCATTAGTAATCTGTAAAGTGTTCCCCCTTTTTCTAACATTCATTCTATACTGACATTTAAATTTTAAGTTATATAAAAACAAAGCTTCTCTACCAATAGAAATTTTTACAGTTGTCAGCAATTATTTTTCAGGATGCTTGGAGACTCATTTTGTTATCAAACATTTTTAGTCGCATTTTCATTTGAATCAAATAATCAATTTCCTTCAACCAAATTTCAATAACAAAACTTCCAACAAAACCACACTATGAATTCATTACCCCACGTTCATTACGTCTTCGGAAAGCCTCGATTACCAATACCCATCCCTAATCCGCTTCTCCGAGTCAACAGATTTCATTGATTAATTCCCATCAGAGTAAATGAAACAATGTGATCGCATTTCACTGCAAAATAATCAATTCGATTCCTTATTCTCCCGAGGTGCCGATCTGATAATCCGTAGCCACTGTGGTTCGATCCGAAGACCACAACATGTCTCGGGAGCAGCGGGTATTCATCATTGATTTCGCCGATCCTCCATCTTCGCTGATGATTCATCTTTCACAGAAGAGTTATTAACCGACTCCCCATCGGTTAAAGATGATAGAGATTTGAGCGCAGTCCTTCGCCGTGTCATCGGTACATCTGTGTGCGCCGCCCACTGTGGAATATGCATGAACTAGGTGGATGGATTCATTGTACGCAGATTTACTAGGTGGAGTAAAGTTGCTGGCTATGGATTAGGCTTGGAAGTTATTGGAAAGCTTTTAATGGGGATGGACGGAGTCAAGATTGAGACGATTTGTTGGTTGTCAAAGAGGGATGGGATTTGGTGTCTGCTAGGTGGGGTGGGATTTGACAGTGTGTTCGGGAATATGAATTGTTCAGTTTCTAAATGAATAAGTTAAACTACACCGTTCCTGGTCAACTTCGTAGGTTTGGAAAGATTTAGAGAACTACTCCCGTTCATTTATTCTGCATTTGTTATTCAATTGAGTATCACATTTGAGTGGGCAAGAAGCAAAAGGTGACTTACAAGGGACACTGAGGGGGAAAAATCATATACTACAAGGCAAGTAAAAGATTTTCTTTATTAAATTATGTGAGTTTGGAGAATATAGCAAAATAGAGAAGTTTTGCAGAGATTTTCAACATACTTGGTATACAATACATTGTTTGTGTGTCCTTTGACTTCTCATTCACTCATTTGATAAAACTTTTAATTTAAGATGAGTAAAATTAAAAAAATATTCTTAGACAGTAGAACTAGTATTTACGTGTATTAAAAATATATAAAAACTCAATGCTTAAAATATGTTTTGAGATTTCGATGCACTGCCTACGAAAACTAGTTTTAGTTGTGCTTATCTACTTTTCATTTAAATAATTTCACAGATAAATATTGATGGATAGTAAATAAGTGATGAATAAAAATGTAATACGTATAAATTTGTTAGTTATAAGATTTCTGTAAAGCTCATTTTTGCATTATATCAGTATAAAGCCAAGAACATTATAAATAAACCAGGGGGTGTCAATGAAAGGAAATGTAACCGCAAAAAAAAGTAAACACTCCTGAAAATCATGACAAATATTAACTTTAATTGATCAATAAGCGATCAATAAGTCTATTTTAAACTACCAAATTTTGAGAAACTGACAAAATTATGGTTTATGATAAGTGTTTACAGCTTGGTATTTCTATACATTTACAGTAATTTATATTAACCATTATTTACCCAATGTAGGATTATAAAAAAAAAACACGCTTTATAGTAAGAATAAATTTTAATAAAATATTTTTAATCCTGTTTCTTCACATGAACAAGTTTTCAGATTATTCTTTTTAATTTATCATTCGATGAACATTAAAACGTATTTCATTAGCACACTTTCACACCGAATAAAACCGAATATAAGCTATATTATTTAAAGCGTGTCCTACCATCAAAATTAAAACCTTTATCAATTGCATTGCATCATATTTTTAAACAATGTTTAACACGAAATTGTTATTTTCCACGTAAAATGTACCATGAAAATATGCGATGTTGAATGTTTTGCAAAATTTAATAGTCTGAGTAAGAATTTGCGCAAGCTGGAATAGAAATCAGTTGAATTTTTTGCGCATTCTTATTGCATCAAATTTAACATTCTCATTTCGATGTTTCACTTCATCATGGAAGTATTCCAAGCAATTAGTATGCAGATTAGAAATATAATTCCGTTTTAAATATCTTGCGTAATTGCTTTATTTAAATCCTTTGTTTTATACTAAGCCTCGTGTACGATTTAACTGCGAAAATGGACTGACTTCCCTCCTCTTATTTAAATTAGTTTCCAATGCAATACGCTTGGAATTCATTTTAATTACAGTTTTATTAAAAATAATTTTTGCCGCGGACACCATCAATTTCAGTTCCATTATTTGCTTTTTTCTCCGCACAACTACTTGATTTTAATTAAAGATTAAACATCTCACACTTACATTAATCAACATCTTCAGGCGGCGTTTTTTCCCACCCCAAAAAACCAGCCCTTTCAGCGCGCCCGTATAACGATGAAACAAACCTTGCGGATTAGAGGCAGTCAAGCATAAAGCGACCGAAAAGTGGGAAATATCTGCGCGAATTCAGATTGAAATTTTAATGCACTTCCTTTAATTCTGGGAGCTGAACAATAGGTGGAAAAGAGGTTTTTCATCTGTCCCGAGATAAGGAGCCCAGCAGAAGAAAAATTTGCCTTCAAAATAACTGCAATAATAGCCAGAGGAGTTTTAATTTGCGAATCCTGATCGGAGACTTCTCCAAATGATTCTTTCCGTTTCAGCGAATCCGGAGGTTTGATTGCGTAAGAAAAGATAAATCGCCAGAAAAAGGCAAGTTTTTGAGACGGACGGTTTCGGGCTAAATTCCTTGATTAAGTGATTTTGCGCTCTGCCTCGAAAGTGCTCTTGCTGCTGCTGTGTTTTGTTCAGTTATGAGATCCTCTGCAAAGCGGCTCTTTTTTGCATAAACGAAGGGGACCTTGGGGCTTAAATAATGTCTTTAAAATTGCCTTTCTCCTTTTAATGCCTTGCACAAGACTGTGACACTCAGGGCATTTTATTTGCAAGAGCAAAAATGCGCGTTTGCCTTTGTTAAAGGTTCATTGAAAGTTAGGCTGTTTAAGAGCTGTTTCTTTCTTAATAGAATTCGCTTGATTTTTATCGCGGTGGGAAGATTTTTGAATGCATTATTTGGTGAAAAAAAAAAGAATCCGGAGTTGATCACCTAAATGTAGAAAACCACATTAATTTTTATTCAATCAGGTTTTAAATGTCTAATTTTGAAAGAATAAGTGAGTAAATTTAATTATACTTAATTTCTGTTTGGTATTGTTTAAATTTTCTTTAAAAGTAATGCATGCAATAAAAATCTCAAATTTTTGAGCTATATGAATTGCTCACTGTTATGATGTAGTACAATATTCGTATCTACTTTCTTTCTGACTAAATTTATATTTTTGAAAAGGATATTAATTTAAATTGAAATAATTTAACCTTGAGCTGTGATGATGCTAGATTTATAGATGCTATTAAACCAAATTGTTTTTAATGAGTTTAGTTTGAGTTTAAATAAGTTTGAAAATTGATTAAACTAAACAATACTATGAGCCTAAAAAATTGAAATTAAGGATTTATAAGAAATACTATATTACTTTAAGTTTCAGATGTATTTAATACTTTTATGAAAATTCCATTTCTATTTTAGCACGAGTAAATTCATTCAAATAATTATGGTTTTTGTTATTTCCACAACGGAATTTCAATTTTTAATAAAATTAAACTTTAACATTAAGCTCGCGTAAGCGTAACTCAAATTTAAGAGTATAAATTTATTTAAACTGTATATTTCTATACTGTTGTAATATAAAAGTAGAAGGGTAATCTCTGTTTAAAATATTAATGAATGCTTGACGTAGTAAAATGTATTGTTCAATCAGTTGCATCATTGATTTTAATGGAAGTATTTTCAAACGTGCGATACAGATATCCTTCAAACAGATATGAAATCGAATACTGAATTTGACTGTTAAAGAGAAGAGTGTTTACACTTTTATGGTTATCAAATTGCATACAATATCATTAAAAATTCATTTAACCAATTGAGCTTGCGTGCATTTAATCTAAAAACTAATCCCTTTGAAATGACTATTTAAATTTACTTTTGATGTTAAAACATATGTGAAACAAATTCTACTATGTATCATATATCATGCTACAATTTTAAATTATAATTTTATACCTAATTTCTGTTCGTATTCCTAAAAGAGAAGAAATATGCAAATGACATAGTGTTAGTCTAGAAACCTACAAAGAAACTAACTAAAATGTAAGTTTATTTTTTCGGAGAAACATTAATATTTATGCAAAATTTGCATACATATTTATGAATATTTTATTCCTACTCATCAAAATGAGCGAAGTTAGGCGAAAGTTTCCTTAATGATTTAACTGAAAGTAACATTAAGTATAGTAAACATAGAATATCAAAAAAGAAGAAAAATACTCGTTTTCACAATTATTTATTATTGGTAATAAAATACAAATTAGTGTTATAAGTAAGATTTTTTCTAATTCTTAAATTATGTTTATAACGACTTGCAGTTTGATTAACATATTTTTAAAAACATGTACTAAAAAATGAATTTTTTTTAACTGGTTTCTTTAAGAAATAATGATTTTTAGAGCTACAATATTACTTCGAAATACTATCTTAACATATTTTATGTCATTTCCAAGCTCTTAAAATTTAAAATTTGAAAATGTTTTTTTAAAATCATTTTATCTATTGAAAGTAAAAAAAGACGAGCAAAATTATTCTGATTGGTACAAACTTTGTTCGAAATGTACAGGTAATATAATGCTTCTTGCATATTTTTCGTTACAATGTTTACACTTTTTATAGTTTTATTTAAATTGTTTACTTAGTATCTACCAATATTCACTTAATGGTGAATTCAGTTACAACATTCCCCCTTTTAGTAAAAAGTATTGAAGCGTTTTACAAAATTGAAAAACAACCATCGATACATTTTAGAAAAAACAAAACAATACAACTCCTCGAGATAGAGTGAAAAATACTCCTCCAGAAGCAAAGAATAGAGCTGCGAAAGCTGTATTTCAAAAAACACTACAACAGAGAAGTATGTATGAAAATTTATTCTTCCTATAAAAAGACATTCAACGTAATGTCCCCAGTAGACATACGATTTGGAGTTCTCAAACGAAGTACCCCCTGAGCAAGCGCTATTCTTCTTTGTATTGTCAGCAGAGCTAAGAAACTTCTCTTCATAAAACACAATTTCTTCCTATTCTTTTTTATTTATCTCTTCGCTGGCTGCGAGCCAGATACGTACCGAAGCGTTTATCGGTATCTGCTTAAATAGCGAAGATTTCCACCCACAAACAATTCTTCCTACATTTTAGGATCTTCCTACATTTCAGGATCAGGCAGGGCTGCTTTATGCTATTTCAACCCCTGGAAACTAGATTTGGGGTTGCCCCGGGCTACCTACCTGCAATCGACACCCGTTTCATTTTGATCTCACTTTCCCCAGAATCGTATTTCACGGAGTGGATGAGGCACACATATTACCAGCTTCACGGTTTTTTTTTTGCAATAAAATGCTGCAGTATCGCGATACTAAAAAAGTTCACTGTGATAAAGTTCAATTTCTGGAATATACCTCATCCTTTATATGATATCAGAAAAATCCCTTACTTGATTGAATGTCTCAGGTTTCAAAAAAAAGTTAATAACGTAATAGCCGTTTCTAGGTAACAGCTTTATTTTGCCTTCTCTTTTTAGAAGTAATTACTATCCTAAAATTAGTCTTTGTTCTTTAGGGGCATAATTTCCTCGTATAATTAAAAGAAAATCTTTCACGTATTGAGAAAGTGAGAAATCCTTTGAAAATAGTATAACTGGAACAATTTTATGACAGTTTTAATACTAGCTTGATGTAAATGGATTTTTTCATTTGTACCTGTTTGTAAAGATTTGTGGGATTAAAAGTAGGTGTTACCTTTTGTTAATTTTTTCGGTTATCATTTAATATCAATATTGTTTATTTTTCGTAAGTAAAAACTTAAATACATTATTATTTTTTTAATTTTTAGCGTTTAACATTTTTATTTAATGAAATAAAAACAGAAAAAAGTTAAATAATCAGACTTATAAATTATTTCGCCCCACATAAGTATTTTAATTTTAGCTTTACTTCTCCCCCGTGCATACCAATTTTCCTTTTCTAAAATTTTGTTTGTAAATTATTTTTACATTTAGTTACATTCTTTACAAAATGGTTCAAGTTTTACACTGCAACTGACAAAACGTTTTGAAAGAGAAAACACACACTAGTCAAATATATTTAGGAAAATTGAAAACTTTAAGTATAGATTTGAATATAATAATAAAACCAAATAAAGAAGAAAGAAATCACACACAAAACCCTTTTGTTATGAATATTGTAATTTCTAAAAGTAATAAAAGTCGGGGTCATACTAACCTTAAACTACAAGTCTCACTTTGAATCTTTCAACGTTTAGCTTTTGAATTTAAAGTTTTTTCTTTTCAATTTTTAGTTTTGTTCCATTTCATTTGCATGATTCAATCCATTATTAAACTATCACCTTATACGGATGAAAGTAGTATACACCGTTGAAAGATGTCAAAGGAGAATTGAAATTCTAACTTCCTCCTATCTAGAATAAAATCCCAAAATACCCAAATACTATGGAGAACGGTCTCACAAGGCGTGAAAACCACACAATTCTGTTATTTGTTCAGAGAATTCAAATGCATAACACTGTCACTTTTTCCCCTCTCTTCGTGTGGTTTAGAAATCAAACAGCTGACTCAGAGCTCAAAAAGCTGACATTCTTTTATATCTAGTTTGTGCATAAGCTTAAGCTTATTTATATATAAATATGGTTGAATTTGTTTATATAAATTTATAAAATTGTGTAGCTATGTAAATGTATTGTTAGGCTAAACATTTAAATGTGAAGGAAAATTTGAGAAATTATTGGAAGAAGGAGTGTCATTAGTGTAAAGATCAGGCAAAATAAATCTTGGTTGAAAAAATATCTGCTTTAAAAACCTAAAGTAATACCTTGGGATTATATTTTAGTTAGTAGGTTTTTAATCATAAATTCAATTGTAAAGTTGGATTTGGGCAGCTGTTTCATTTTTTTAAATTGTTTGAACAGTACTACACTTTTCGAATGCGTAAAATATCAAATTATTGATTCCCACCTTTTTGTTCTCATCTTTTATTATATTTTAGTCAGATACCTACAATTTATTTACAACGCGTCCTTTTATTGAAGTAATCGTTTCCTCAATCATTAGGTGAAAGAAGAAGCAAGACTGTTTTGGAAACTGGAGGTTGGGTAAGCATTTAAAAGTTAAAACTATTTTTGTTTTCTTGTATAACGTTTGAAGCTAAAAATATACTAGATATCTCTCTGAATATGTTACGACTCTAATCTCAGTTTAGATAACTAAGATTTAATGGAATTTATTTAAAATTTAACTTTATATATGTTACGGGCAATGTGATAAATCCGGGCATAATAATGCCCGGGCAATGTGATAAATTCAGTGGAATTTATGAATGAAATTTATCACTTTGCCCGCCTCCACTTCCGGCATTATTAATAATGCCCGATTAATCACTTTGCCCATAACATATATATTTTACTTTAAATTTGAATGGGAAGTAAATATTAACTCATGGTTGGGTTAAAAATGAATTTTTTGGTATATTAGTGTAACATGCTGTGACAAATGTTGAAGCATTCGATAGATACTCAAAGGGTTTGGGTATGTGGATCTAAGATTTGTTAAAAACTTTATCACTTAAAACGTTTATACAAGTGAAAGCACACGGCGGTTAAAAATGTCTCAAGTAAACTCTCCCCACCATTTTCCTATTTAAAGAAGTATACACTTTCAGATTATTTATCTACTATTAACTTTGGTAACTCAAGACAATGCTGAATATGATTTTATATTTCATAACTTTCATTCTAAGAATAGAGCCAGAAATAGATTCTATATAAAATGGAGTCCTTAATCCCATAGTAATGATGGATTGATCGTGTATGGAATTTTCCTCCCTTCGCGAATGCTGCTTTTCTTTCGAGGCTTCGTTTTTGCTGCCGAACGGAGTGATTCAAATTACGAATCCTACGCTGATCGATAAGTGTTAATGGAGGGCTTAAACTTGTCTAAAAATCGGGGATTGTCATTTGAACGGTAATAGTTCCATCAGCGATCCTCATTTCGATTCACCTTCTCAGAGAATGGCGCCTCGGAAATTGGAAATGAATTCCGGGCCGGAACAAATGAAGAATAGGTCCATCCATTAAGGAGATATTTGGAGAGGTAAAAATAACTTCTTTAAGGGAAAGATAAACGCGATTCCTTTCGCTCTCAATAAATGGGAAGGGCTAGAAGTGTGACGTCACGTATTAATAATAGTCGGCATTCTTCGCAAAAAGGAGCCGTCATTAGGCGAGAAATGAGTGAAAAGCCGCCGAGAACTACCGCCAAGCGGAAAACTTTCTTCTGTTCATCACTCAACGGAGGGGGGAAATAATCCATATGTTAACATTGAAGGAACGGCATTGCTTTTCGAATAATTACTTTGACAGCTTGGCAATGATGAATAAGAGAGCGAAACTTTTCCTTTTCGCCAAAGAACTTTTCGATAAGTGCGACCGAATGTGTTACGTTAGCGATTTTATGAGAGAGCTTATCATGAGAGAGGGGCCCCGAAATTGTTATTTTCTTCGGATGAAGCGAGAAAAATTGATTTTTTATGACGACTTTCTTTTCCTCCTAATAACATATTACTGATTCACGGCCGAATGATGAGATGGGATGATTAATTCTCGAGTTCTAAAGTGTTTTAGAAAATTAGTAAGCGCGCGAGATTTCATATTTCATTCGGCCGCAAGACTCCTACTCTCGGATTGATTGGAATCAGATTCCGTTTGGGGGATCTAGCAATTTCGACTGAAGTCACTCGCTTTAAAACTTTCGTCTAACACACGGAGCGGAAGAAATACCCGATTGGAACTTTTTTGAACGTATCATTTTGGATTTGCGTAGTTTGTGTTTCTTTTCTACAGGAAATTGATATTTATTTATTACGGTTTACTTGCTATACCTGTGTGCTTCTTTTAGATTCTGTTTTACTTATGAAAAATGAAACAAAAGTAAAAGTCAATTCTCTCCTTTCACTGTTACTTAATTTTTTTTCATTTTAACTGAACTTAACTTTAATACAGACATATGTTTATTTCATGAAACATTGGTAAAAGGTTTATTGAAGGGAAATCATAATTTCATATACGCATATTTTCTATGTCAAATGCAGCATAAGAACTTTCTCTATTGTTTTAAAATTAAACACTGAAATTCTTCTTAAAATGTGGTTTTAAACGTTGGTATTATTTTGCAACTTACTTTGGGTCATTTTATTGTGACTAACGTAAATATAGACAGCTTTTAAAATACCCTAACGGATTTAAAGTACTATCACATTTAATCTTGCAAAAATACATATTCTTCCAAGCTAGTTCAACATGTTCATGTACTACTAAAATACTTAAGTTAATTATTTTATTACTAAATAAAATTTAATTTGAACTGTGGTCAGCTTAAAATTTTTTAAAATTAATTTTAGGAGACTCTTTTAAGAAAAAAAAATCTATATATTTATGAAAAAACCCAAAATTTGTTTTTAAAACACCTAAATTTTTTTGAAAACAAACACACACTATACAAGAGTTTTAGCAGGTTTTAACCCGAAATTTCACCATCATTCTTCTAATTATAATGTTTGTATATTCCTAAACGTATAGCTAATTATATTTTCTATTATTCTATTACTTTTCATAACATGAACAAGATTAAGATTAAGATTAAGTTTCAAGGCTATCCGTCCCGTCGCCGGAGGCGACACTCGGAGGTAGGAAAAAACAATCAGACGCGCCGACAGCAACCCTACGCAGCCCGTAATGGGAACCACAGCTAAGGCTACATTGGCCTGCACGGGTCAAGCGTACGGCAAAAGGCCGCACGGGATCCCCGCCCCTACACCCCCGAGACTACATACAAAGTCACGAGCGGGTGGGACGTGGCAAGTTAATTTAAAACGCGGTTTCATAACATGAACAAACTTGCTTCGCGGAACTTACTCTTTTACAAACTATTTTCTATTGAAAATGTCCATTGCAAGCTGTTGAAGCATGGACTAAAATTCACAAAGCTAAAAATTTTACTTACGATAAAACTAACAAAGGCAAAAATTTTCATTACTCATTGAAATCATCAAGACTTCTTTATCCCTTTCCCGAAATTAATCACCACAGTGAAAGGTTTTCAAAATCCTCACAATTTCACCCAAACGAACTTAATTTCAAAGTGGATAATAGCAGAGACAATATCCTTCTTAGAAACCCGCTCAGCATAAACAATCAAACACATGGTTCATAAAACGCCCTGTCCCCATTTTCTTCCCCAAACTTCTTATTTTGCCGTGCACCCTTCCATTAAGCCTTCCCCGGGCAAATGTTTCTGCACCACTTAAAACCGTACATGATATCGGGAGTGGAAGCACCGTACGTGATTGCTACAAAAGAAGCAGATACCGCGTACGGCTGAAAAGTAGATATTTCCTCATTTTCGCTGAATACGATTTCCCTGATTTTCGCCACTGCTCTTGTTTCATCGGCGAGACAAAAAACGCTAATGCAGACCGAGAAAGTAAGTTATTTGGAATGAGCGTATACGCTTTAAAAGCGTGTTGGGGTTGGAGAGGCTTTCGTCTTTTAATATTGTTTTCCTTTTTTCCTGCTGGAGGGTGGGGAGATTTATGATATTCAAATATCCCAAAGAGAGGAGCATTCAATATATGTGCATTATGGTAGTGCATCGATATGGGGGAGATCCCGTTGGCAAACTTGACGATTACTGGGGTCCTCGCTATATTTCCTTCTTTCGAGTTTCAGGTTATGCTTGAATGGTCGGGGGAATCGGCTTTTTAAATGTATGGCTCATGCGCTTAAATAGACTTCATTCGCGGAGGTTATTGTAATCATTATTTGTTTGTTGAAAAGTTTATTACTTACTGCCTATCTTACAAGATTTAATGATTAGATATTTGGAAAAATTCAAGGGAATTCTTTAGCCACTTCGTATAAGTATGGTTGATTGTAGTTAGAGGAGAGAAATATTTTGTGTAGCTTTGTAAGAAATTAAACCCTCAGGGGACTTATAAGGGAATACATTAATTTATCAATAATTTTTGGGTTTGTCCTAATTTGGGTTTAGAGTTTGATTTATTTTCTTGTAAATATATATTTTTTAAAACTTTTGATTTTGGAAAAGTTTATTTTTAGGATATTTTTTTCAAAATAAACTTCATTCAATTTTTAATATAATCTCTATTTTACGTGATTTGAAGAATATTTTCACATTTTCTCTTCCATCGTGGTTATCATGGTTTAGTCCATTGCACTTGATACACATAAGTACTTTTTGATTTTGAATAATTGAATTACATGCAGAAAAAATAAGTTTTTCCGATTGTACTTAAAGTAGCCTTACTTAGTGATATCGGGTAGGTATAAGATTTTTTTTTCAGGAGAAACTCAATAACAAACATTAACTCATAATCTAAATACCAGTAAGACGAAAACATGTTTTGTAAACAATTTTCACTTGGTAATAAATATGCGCGTTTAGTAATACATTTACTATCATTTTCTTGATTCTTCAAAAATAACTTTATAATCCCATACCTCTGTTTGTGTCATCTTTACATACAAAAATGCCAAATATGCATAATACACTCAGCTTCCAAACTTTCTATCAGTCGAAAAATAACCTCCTTTACACTCCCTGACTTCTTACGAGCTGCATACAAACACCTCAATGCTCAAGCGCTTGAAAATGAGTATTCAAAGGCAGAGCCAGGCCTTTCGTCACCTCTATTCAAGTGGATAAATTTGCGGGTGCCCCCCTATTTCTTCAGCAGAAGGGAGAGAAGGATGCAAAGACTAGATCGTAAATCTCCTATGAGCTTTAAGGAAGAAAAAGCGAGACTGATAACGCTCAGAGTATTCTTGGGGCATACACACATTCGGGATATCTCCCCTCCATTCTTAAAAGGGGTGATGCTGCCCTCGGTGAGGGGGTGAAAAAGTGGGTGACTCACATAAACAGTGACGTCACTTGGGTTGCCATTTGTGTTTCCCTTTCTTTTGAAATGTTTAAGATCTGAGGGAGGAGTTACATTTAAAAAGATTCAGAGTAAAACAGCTCATTCAGGAATTCATTCAGTTCATAGGAAAGATTCATGTTTGGTATAAGAAGATTAACTTGATCAGTTGGGTTTGTTTAAAAATGTAATGAATGATTTCGTTTTTCCATACTGTATCGTTTAGCTCATTTAGTTGATTTACTTGTGGTTCATTCGATATATTAATTGACCTATTTAAGATTTATATTTGCTAAAGATGATTCCTTCATTCAGCTTATTTATTCAAAAATATAATGAATCATTTTCAAAGAAGTAAATCTTTACAGTTTAACTCATTAAATTTGATTTGTTTGGAATTCATTCAGTTGATTCTTAAGTTACTCTCATGTAGGTGATTTGTTTATGAATTTAAAGAATGTTATAATAAAATGACTATATAAATGGGGGCTGACTATATGAATGAATATGAATGGGGAAAATGTTATAATAATACTAGGAAATAATTTAATTTCTACTGTCCATTCTAGAAGATCTAATGGCTATTAATTTGTAAATGCAGGTTGCATAGTAAAAACTATTTAATGTTCATTCTTCAAGTATGAAGAGTTATTGAAATTAGATTATATTATTTTTAAATTGAAATCATATTAGTTTTTATGATAAAACTAATATTGAAAAAACACTCCTAATACATAAAACAACAAAAGAAAATATTTAAATACCTACTAACTAAGGTTGCTAAGAAATTATTTCAAAATTACTCCTCCTTAAATATTGCATTAAAAAATAACAGTAGAAATGTAAAGTTATGTTACAATTTTGAGTATTCATTTAAAAATTTATTTTGGCGGAAATCATTTTGTAAAAGTTCTGTTGTATTTATTTAAAAATATAACACTGAAAAGTTGTTATAGTCTAAAAGGAAAGAAATAGATGTTTTTAAAAACGATTCCAAGAAATAATAAAATGCGGTTTTTAAGGTTTTTCTAGAAATTCTTGCTTTGGAATTTATCTAGATTGCATTGTAAAAATTTAAATACCTTCAAAATTCTCGATGTTTAAATAATTTATAACAAAATATCTGTAGCAGACGAAATATTTTAAATAAAATCCCAGTATTGTTAAATACCTACCATTAAAAAAATTGCACCTGTAATTAGTTTTTTTTTCATTATTCCATCTAAGAGAAATATTTCCTTTTGTTAAACTACGATAGCAAAATGTTTCAAAGGAAAAATAGTTCCTAGGCATTTTTATCATCACGTATAAATATTCTATCAGAAGCCTACAAAACATGATTAAATTTTACAATTTCTTTGTTACCCAAGGGAATGTCTTCGTTACCTGAGAAATAAAGTAACGTACACATTATCAAATTACTTTAACCTCTCATAAAATGATTTTGATAAAATAATCTTCAATGTTACATAATTTGAAAATAAAGAGTCAGGTTGATTGATCAAAAAATTTTATTAATTTCTTAAACAGCCTTATTAAAATTCTATACAGATGTGTTCCATCATTGAATATTTTTATTCATAAGTAACCTACTATTTAAAACAAAATTTACCTTACACTTTTAAAAAGACCAAATAATAACTTTTCATCCAATAAATATCCCCAAGAGCTAATCCCCAATTATCATTTTTACAAACCTTTCATTAACAGCCCTAATGAAATAAAGAAAAGCAAGCTCGCCCCCTATCAGCAATGGCGATTGGCTTGGACACTGCCCACCAGCAAGCACTGACACTATCGTGTCACAAAAGCAACTGTCCAGATGACATCGCGAAAAGGCAAAAATCGGGAGAAGGAAATAATAGCAGTTCCTTTTCTGAAGCCAAGCTTGAATGATTAGGTGCAGTTACTTGGGAGACAACACGCCCGCTTCTCTCGATGGGCTTGAATGTTTGCCAACTGATACTATCTGCCTATTTTATCATATTGCTATCCTGTAAAAAGGCGTTAATAGGGGGAATTCGTTTAGAGAAATGGGGGTATTAATGCTTTAATTTCTTAAACATAAAAGAAATGGTTGCGTTTTGAACGAGGGCACTCTCTTTGTTAAAACTTATTTTTCTCTAAAAAGGCGTCTTAACATTATTTTTTGTGTTTTTATAGTTCTTTAAATTAGTGGGATAAACCTTTTATGCACGTACTTTGCTTGGTGGCATTAGTTGTTGCATTATTCTGAAGAAGATACACATTTATAATCCTGAACATATATTTCATTCATAGTATTTGAGTGCATTTGTATTGGTAATTTATAACTTTTGCAAGGTACTTAGGTTCAGTACTACGTTTGTCAAGAATTGCATTATTTTACTTTCAATGTAAATCAAGTAGTTTCATATCAGCTTAGTTTATTTCCCAACTCATTTTTAAGTAACTAATTAAAAATTATCTACACTTGATACATATCTATATAAAATGATCTACGCTTTTCAAAGGTCCAAAACAAGGGCAAAATAAAATGGTTCAGAAAGTAAAAGAATCCCAACTGAATTAATAAACTATGAACAATAATATATGTCAGGATCAAAAATTTTTTTAAATATATTATTAGGATTTTTAAGCTTTTTCTTTTAAAAATTTTGAAAAGGCACTTTTTGAAAAATCTTTAGCATCTTCTAACTCTACAAAAAAAAAAATTAAAACACATTTTTAATTTTGTCTTTTTATGGTGTTCTTTATGTTTTATAAGATGCATCAGTGCAAAATTTGATTCAAAAGAACGAGATTTGTAGAAATAGGAGCGTTTTAAAAACGTCCCTTTTTAGGAACGCTAGGCACTAGGAATGGGTTAATTAGGTACATCTATGTTTAGATTTAATTTTAAAAAGAATTTACAGAGTTGTTCTGCATAAAAAAATACTATGAGTTTACCCAAATAAAATATTTAGAATGTATAACACTTCAATAGAAATACACAACAAATTTAGCACTTTGAAAAGCTCTTTATATTTAAAAGGGTTTTATTTGAAGGTTATATAATGATATATTAATATTACTAACATCTATAATGGTTTACATGCATTTACATACTGATTTCATAGCTTATCCTTATTTAAAATCCAAGTTATTTGTGTGCTGGAGGTAAATTGCGTTATTGAATAAACAAACACAGGTTGCTAACGATCTCTATATTAAGCGCATCAAACTAAACCGATATATTCAATTAGTGCCAGAACCTTTATTTACTCAGACCGCTATCATATATAAGCCTAGCAAAATCCTCCTAGATCGCCTGATGAAAACAGCTGTAATCTGTTGCTCTGTGTCCCCAGAATCAAAGACCAGGACTCAGAAATAAAACACAGGAATCCAGTACTTTATTACCCACAGTGGAACACTGGCAAACTCAAGATTCATCTCTAAATAACATTCCTAATCTCCAGAGCTATTTGGTACACAGCTTAACCCGAGAAATCTCAGAGAAACTGCAGAAAACAAAAATCTGGTAAAAGTAGGTCTTCAAATAGAAAATAACCCGGTTAAAGAAAATCGATCGGATTCCTGTGGAAATATACTAAGCACAATGCAAAAATAATGAAAAAAAAAGAAAAAAAAACTGACGAAGCAAATGGAAAAAAAACCTAAAAGACTTATCCTTAGCCCACTTCGGAGCAGTCCATTTTTGTACCTGAGAGCACACGGAAGAAGCTGATAGATTGCCAGTAGTTTGTTTCGATATATTTCTTAAGTAGAAATATATATGAATGTTGCTTCTTCGTTCTTTCGGGACATGTAAGAAATGAAGTGGTATTTTCGAAAAATAACGTACGTGATGTCTCAGGAAGAAGCACTCCCAAAGAAACTGATCGAAATTGTTGCTTCTCTGAGATTAGTCATATTTTTATCCCTGGAGAAATTGAAATACGACCTCCAAAGTTTTCGACAATAAGAAATGGATACTTAAACTGTGTAGGTTGTTCCAAATTTTTTATATTGCAATATTTTTCAACCTTTGTTTATATGGATATTCATTCATGTAAATATAAGAATAAATGAATTGTCGTTTTTTATTTAAGGAATTTTACTGTCAACATTTTTGTTACATTCATTACTTTCATTTTCCTTTATTCTAAAGTTCTTTTTAAATCTTTGTACACCTTTCAAAATTAAGAACTAAGTATTAGTAAATGAAAGGTGCAGGTATTTGAAAGTTTAGTTGTATCTTTATAAATTTATTTGGCTTAATAATGTGATTAGAAAGAAGATGAGTATCTATTAATCAATTAGAAGGACGCATTTTATGGGAAAAATTTTAGATGGATAATTTGCCAATAAGCTTAAATTAGATTAATTGAGTTTAAAGTATTACAACTATCTTATTCTAACTTTCACATACATAATCGTACTTTAAACAAAATATCCTCAAATCTAAAAGTCGGATTCAAATTCAAAGAAAATAAGTTAAGTATGTTATTTTTAATATGTTTGAATGTGGGGAGAAATTTTTAAACGATAATTTTTAGAAATTAAACTTAGTTTCTCAATTTGTAACTACGCATAGGGAATAAATGCCAGGTAAAAAATGCTATGAATAAAATCTTTCTGGCTTTATAATTTGGCGTACCTTTTAACAAATACACCAGCATGGGATTCAAATCGTAAATAAGTTTCTAGTGAATATTTTTTATCGTGGATAATAATGTCCTGTACACTCTAGAATCCGTTTATTTTGGAAGATTTTAATATTTAGAGAACGAAATTTCAACTGTTTGTAACCATATTTACAGCACCATTTCAAAAATTTCGATGCAAAAAAATCTAATCACGAAGCTTAGAAGTTCAAACAACAAGCATTAATTTTCCCTTGTCAAAGTGGGCTTTATTTCACTGCCATAAAAATGTCTTTGGAATGCCGTTGATTGCCTTTAAGCTTGCTGCAAGTTTGCCTTTCCCAATGTAGATAATGGCCGAAGGAAGCGCAGCATTAAACTGCCTTGCAATTAACTAAATAAGACTTTCTTTGTGCGTTGGAAGATTAGAAGTTCAGAATGGAAGGACAGGAGGCATTCTAGCTTTAGATTTGGAGAAATATATTAAAAAGGTGCATTCTTCGTATGAAACAAAAGTTTCTGCTTAAGAGAATTTTTGAAATTTTAATTAAATTACACTTTTTAACTGCAGACGCTATAGCTTTTAAAGTATGAGATTGTTACGCTTATGATAGTTTTCATCATAATACTTTTTGAACACTTTTTTTTCGCTTGAAATGATATCTTTGGGTTTTTTCTTCCACTTTGATGTAAGTAGATATGGATGTAGTAAAGGTTGTGTTTTCAGACTACTGATAAAAAGATCCCCCAGTTATAATCGTAATAAATTGTAACCATGTTGCACGACATTTTTATACAAAGGAAAGAATAATGATATCGTAAAATATCTTATTAGAAAAAAACATACCGGTATGGAGAACTTATAAGTTCTTACCAAAAAAAAAATGTGCGCTTTATTTTAAAAGCCTTTGAAATTTAGTTTTTTAATGCACATGGTTTCAAATGATGCTTCAAATGATTTTATGGTACCAACTTGATCAGTTTTGCGAAAAAAAAAGTTAAAACTTTTACTGATTAACGGTTTGAAAATTTTGCTGATTTACAAAGATTAGTAAACAAAAGATTACGAAATTATTAAAAAAGTTTCTTTATATGGCGATTTTTATGACACTTTTGTCTTCGACACATGTATGTTAAAAAATTCCTCAAACTATACTCATTAGCGTTGAATATATTCTTTAGCTCATCTAGGTCTTCCTCAAATTAAGTCAGAGCACATTTATTTTCTTAATCTATCAGAGCATTTGTAACATTTGTTTTGAGTATCCAGTAAAGAAACGAGGTTAGAGGTTCCAGAATGCAAGACGAGAAACTCTTATCCAAATTGCTTCTATTAATAGACTTAATTTAAGTTTGCCATATACCCGCATGGAAAACAATTACTTCGTTATTCTTTGAAGACAAATCGGAAAAATGAAGTGCATATAAAATTAAAACTTCAGAGTTTCTGTTAGGTTTTCGAGAGTATAATTAAGAAAACAGAAAATAGCTTAAACAG
Source organism: Tetragnatha montana (assembly GCA_963680715.1). NCBI lineage: Eukaryota > Metazoa > Arthropoda > Arachnida > Araneae > Tetragnathidae > Tetragnatha > Tetragnatha montana. Next base: position 25,993,258 of record OY796684.1, read on the forward strand.
ATTTCGATTAGTTCTCTAAACGTATTTCTTCATGAGCGTATTTCTTCGTGAGGAGAGCTGCTATGTTTTCGTTCCCATCAGGAGAAGGGCATTACTTTCAGTTCAGAAAAGTATCATGAAGTATGTTTGATTAATTCCTGAATATAATTTTAATTTAGAAAGCCAACGAAGGGTTACTTTAGAAGAGGAACTGACGTCTTCTTACGAAATTGTGAATATTTGTCTTTGACGGTGATTACAGGGAAACTGTTTCCATGATTAATGTTGATTGGACTCTTTCGAGAAATTATTCAATGCGTCTTTTACTCGTTTAGACTTTTGCAATATTTACCTCAACGTTTGATGTTGTTAGATCATAAACTTAAATGCTTATTCTCCACAATTAATGGTAACAAAGTTGTCATAATAAAAACATTACATCTCTCATATAAAAGCCCACGTCACTCACTGACTCACTGACTCACTGACTCACTGATTCTGGAACGCTCGCACACTATGATGCCATCTCGCAATAATAATCATAATCATCAGAAAAATATAAAAGCCCACGTCACTCACTGACTCGATGCCATCTCGCAATAATCAGAAAAATAAATAAATAAAAGTAATTAAAATTTTAAAATAATATAATAGCTTTTAAATAAATAT